>JABTXL010003523.1:4945536-4998502 GCA_025134845.1 Neodon shergylaensis | reverse complement strand
CTCTCTCTCTCTCTCTCTCTCTCTCTCTCTCTCTCTCTCTCTCTCTCCCCATATGTGTATATGTATATTTGCATGTAGGTGCCTATTCAGGCAAAAGACAACGTTAGATTCCTGGAAACTGGAATTAAATGTGTTTGCAAGCTGCCCAATGTCCATGCTGAGAACCAAACTCAGGTCCTCTGTGCAGCAGCAAGCGCTCATAATGGTGGACATCTTTGAGCTCTGTATATTAATATTAGAATTTTAAGAAGCTATTTTTGGTGTTGGCTATCATTGTCTACTTTCCATTTATGGTGTTGGCTATCATTGTCTACTTTCCATTTATGGTGTTGGCTATCATTGTCTACTTTCCATTTATGGCACTGGGTAACATTGTCTACTTTCTAGTTCCTCTTTGCTCAGGGATCAGATCTGTTCACAAACATTCTGTTTAGGAAAGAACACTTCTTACAGAATAAAATGCTTCTCCCATGACACAAACCTTATGATTTTGCAAGGTTCCCATGGTTAAGTACCCCCAGTCCTTACCATGCTTTTTGTTTATAGAGCCGGACAATGGACAGTTTCACATATGTGTATGCAACCATTCTTGGTGGATTCTCACAAAATTGTTTTGTCCTCAGAGTGCTTCTTGTGCTACCTTGCTATGAACGCCTGCCTGCTTCTGCTTCTCTCACCCCGTGAGTGGCTGTGCTCTCCTTCACCGGTATGTTCCTGCCGCCTGCTCCTCATTCTGAATGCATCATTGACCTTATGAAACAAGGAGGTAGGTAGGGGTATTTTTTTAATTTATTTATTTATTAAAGATTTCTGTCTCTTCCCTGCCACCGCCTCCCATTTCCCTCCCCCTCCCCAAATCAAGTCCTCCTCCCTCATCAGCCCAAAGAGCAATCAGGGTTCCCTGCCCTGTGGGAAGTCCAAGGACCACCCACCTCCATCCAGGTCTAGTAAGGTGAGCATCCAAACTGCCTAGGCTCCCACAAAGCCAGTACGTGCAGTAGGATAAAAAACCCATTGTCATTGTTCTTGAGTTCTCAGTAGTCCTCTTTGTCTGCTATGTTCAGCGAGTCCGGTTTTAAAAGTCTTCTGTTGGCAACATTCTCTTTAGGTCTATGGTCCCAGACAGAAGCACAGTTCCCTCTTCTTCATCTCCAGGACACCAGTGAGTTAACACAATTTAACATTATCCTGCCTCTTTCGTTTTCTTACTTTTCATGTTTCTGTTTCATGTCTAAAAGGAGATGGTCACATTTGTACACACAACTCAGCCGACCTGGGCTTTGTACCTCCGTTCTCTTTAATTGTTGTGCTGTTGTATAAGCCTGCATCTGCCTACCTTACTGTCAATATTTTTCAAAAGCTGGATTTATTCTAACTAGAAAAAAATTATTATTGTGATCAAAATTATTGAGACCATTCTGATTTTGAAATAGCTTTTGAGAGCTGTGTACAGCACTTGGGGTTTCCCATTATGCTCTGCTTCAACATGGGAATGATACGTAGAAACATGTGGGAATAATTCATAAGGCTTTTATGTGCCGTATAATCTGGTTTTATAAATTCATGTAACAGGAGGTTTTCTGGGAATAATTTTCACTGATTAACCTTTAGGTCAATTTGTTATTTTTGCATAACCAACCATGACTTCCTTTCATATCTTTAACCTCTGATTCTTCCAGTTGATTAATTTCCTAAATAGTTAATTACTTGATAAATACAAGATAATTTCTTCTCGCTATCTTGTTGTGTGGTAGTTTTAACAACAGAACATCACTTAAATGTGGTGCCTCTGGAATGTCTCTGTTACATCTCTGAGTACTAGAGCATAAACACTGTCTTTTTTGGATATGATAGATGAGGTATTTTCAAAATCTGTATAGACTGTGGCATTTATCTGTATGGGTAGTGATTAATTACTTTTAAAGATACAAAAATTAAGAAGATACTGGCAAGGCTGTTATGAAAATCTCCTAATTTCTAATTTAGAGTCTGCAGAAGAGATTGTACTTTTATCTGTAGTCAAATTTTGGGATAAACACAAGTAAGAAAAACTTCTGTTTGGACATTTTTTTTTCAATCAATTAACTATCTAAGGAAACTACGCTGAGGATCTTAACATTACATCTAGCAGGCTTTTTTGAAGTGTATCACTCTTTCAAAAATCTGCTGAAGACGTTTCTTTCTATTTTGTCCTCTGGCCATCACACTGACCTAAGGAACAAGAGAACGGCAAAGTTGGGTCCAGATGTGAAATGGAGCTGGGTTTATAATTGAAACGCAGCGTTGTCTGTTTAGGCCAAACAGACGTTTCACTGAAAGCCCAGTGTGGAGACCGCGTTTATTTACTTCAGAGCACGAACCACGTCAGTGAGAGGTGATTCGCTGACGTCTTCTTCAGTGAACTTGAATAAATAAAGAGCACATGCTTTTTCTGCTCTCTCCACTAAGCGTAAGCCACATGGTATCTGCTTTTTGATAGAATTCTGATATCTAGGCTGCTGTATTCTCATGGATAAGTTTGTATTTCCTTGTGGGACTAGACCAGCTAGAACGGCCAGGTAAATCTAGGGTCTCTCACTGAATCTGGAGTTCGTTGATGCACCGAGTTTGGTTAACTAATGAGCTGCAAGGTCTACCTGTCTCTGCTCACTTCTATACCTCCAACACCAGGGTCACAGAATGAGCCACCGTGCTCATGTGGGTGCTTAGGGTCTAAACTCAGGCCCTCATATTTGCACAGAAGGCATTTTACTGACTCCGACATCTCCCCAAACCCTGGTCTCTTGGTTTCTGAAAGCTGTTTGGTTTCTTTGTGATCATACTCTGTGTTCTCAGACATCACGTTTCATTGCTTAAGAATATGACTCGAGGAAAACAAGAAGGGTAAAATAAATGTTTCCAGCTTCCAATACTGTGTGCCTAATTTATTTCTACCGGTCACAGAGGGGAGTATGTTATTCCTTTCATGCGAAGGCATTCTCTGGCATGAGGCAAAAACTCCAAGCTAAGCTGTTATTAACCTCTTCCCAGAAGCATTACTAAACAGCGCTATGAAACATCACCTATGTGCTTTCTTCCCCCGTGCCAGGCCATGAAGCAAATTTGAGAGTTAAAGACTAAACAAGTTTTGTAGATGGGTGGCGAATAAGAGGTGTTTTTATTCAGCAAGCCATAAAAAGAACACCTGTTTGGAGTTGACAGCAGGCCTTTGAATTCAAGTCAGTTCAAATTCTGTTCCCCATTTCCTCCCCAGCCCAGTCAAGTCATAATATTTGTCTTCCCTGCTTTATGGAACTGAAGAACTGTTTGCTACCATGGAAAGAAAACGTGTTTGCTGACATACTTGATACACATGGACTCTTTATAAAAATGATATTTTCTATTTGGGATGAAATTTTCAAATAACAGAATCGCAGCAATGAGCATCTTTATTGTATTTTCCTTTTCCATGTGTCAGACCACAGAAACTCACTGAACACTTCAGCTTCATAGAGGAGTGCGGAAAATCTGTTGGAGAGGGTTACATCAGAAGGATAGTAGAAAATGGAGCCCTAGAACCCTCTTCTTCACTGAACACACTGCCTCCACCACACACTGCCAGATACCTTTTGTGAGCAGTCCACAAGCTACCTGGGAAACTCCTGGGTCCAGGATGGATGACACACATGGAAACTGGCAAAGAAGATACTGACTCATTATACCCATTCGAGGCATGCCACGTGGGATCAAAAGGAAACCCTAACTCCCAGCATATCTAGGGAGGGAAAGATCTGGGTTCCACATGCAATGTTCTAGATCTTCTCTGGAATTATCTAGAGTACTAGCTTCTATCTCACTTGCTCCAGACAATGGGTGGGATTCAGCATCTCCTAAATGCTTTGTGGATAGTTGAAACAAACATGACATTTGAATTCCCACGCAGATATTATAGTGCTATGGTGCAATGGTCTTGTACCCTGTCACTTGTATTGTTTTAATAAAATGCTGATTGGCCAGTAGCCAGGCAGGAAGTATAGGAGGTGCGACCAGGCAGGAAATAGAGTCCTGGGTTATGAGAACAGGAAAATTCTGTGAAGAGGAAAGACTTACTCTGTAGTTGTCACCCAGACACAGAGGAAGCAAGATGAGAATGCCTCACTGATAAAAGATAACAAACCACATGGCTGATACAGACAAGAATTATGGGTTAAAGTAAGATGTAAGAGTTAATAAGAAGCCTGAGCTAATAGGCTAACAAGTTTTTGATTAATGTAGACCTCCGTGTGTTTCTTTGGGATGGCTGCAGGACTGGGTGGGATGGAAAACTCTGACAACACCATAGCCTCAAACTCTACTTCAGTGGAAAGGATGCAAAACTCTTTGCTCCTCCTGGAAGAAAGAATTGGGTCGGGCATCAAATATTCTGAGATCTCATATGCTGAATTACATTTTTTTCTTCATTCAAATGCTAGGTGACTGAGAAGAGGGAGATAAAAGACAGTAGTTTGACTAGTGCTCTGTAGGGCTTCTCTACTTAGTACAGCCCAAATTTCATGAACAAAAGTATTCATTTCCCAGGTTTTTCCCTGGGAGGAAAAGAGTTGGACAAAACAACCTAAGTGCCAATTTTTCTGGAGGATGCCCCAAAGAATGATTTCCATTATGCCTGTCTCAGAGTACTATTGGGAGCTCACAAAATCTATATGGCTAGGACCCAATGATTGATAAAAGAGAAACTTAATCTATCAGGTAACTGCTGCCCACAGCTCCTTGTGACTCAGGTATGAGTAGAATGAATGGGAAAATTTTTTCAGATTCCATTTTTCCCGGTAGAGGAATAAAATAGCACAGAGTCTCAGTAATCTGACTTCCTGTGGTTTCCAAGGAGCCTACATTCACTCTTTTAGTTTCAGAGATGCCACACATGCCATAAACTTGGAACCTTCGAAGAACACACTACCATGGAATCTCCAATTAAATTTCCTCGATTATTTCAAATCTTTTTATTACTATTTTTTTTTTTTTTGTAAAACCAGACTCTCCTGACCTGTATATATTTCTAGTCATTTCATTGAGTCACCTAGCCTCTGGTGCTCATTCTGCACATATGATTCAAAGGCCTGAAGTTTTTTCTTTAAAGATAACATCTCAGCCTTGGACGTTATTTGGATAGAATGAAGACTGCCTTCCTGGAGAGATACCCTATCTGCTAACCTATTATAACTTTTTAACAGATTTTGATTGCCAAATTCAACAGTATAAGTTCTTTCAGGTAATTTCTCAGTACCCTTTGACATGGATTGAATTTTGTCTGTTAAATAAATGTTATAATTTGGGTCTTTTAGAGTAGTCCACCTGGTAGGTGTGGAGCTCGAATCCAGGTGGGGTGCCAGGTAGAGATGGACGCTAAAAAGAAATCTCACACTAGCTCAGAATCGAGTATAATAAAGGATTACTTATTTAGCTATAGACTCACAGATCGCAGACCTCTACATGAATAGGGAACAAGAACTGATTCCTGCAGCCAGACGAGAGAGGGAACACGCACTTTATATCGGCATATATACTATAAGAGGCCACGTCCAAGTGGGTGGGTACCTTAAAGGCTACTGGCTGTAGGACTTCCTATAGCATACGAGAGACTCCTGGCTGTGGTTATGTAAATGCCTAGGAAGTTTAGAGGCATGGAAAGGATGTGGCAGATAATGCAAACTCTATTTCATCATTTGATTCAGTTTTTAAATTATAATTATTTGTTTGTCCATAGGAGGGGCATGAACTTGGTAATTAGAGGACAATTTGCTGGAATTTCTATCTCCTTCCACCCTATGTCACTTGGTGATTGAACTTGGGGCATCAGATGACAAACAGGACCTTTTGCTTGCTGAGTTACCTCACTGGCTCTCACAGTTCCTTCAAATAATAAACAAACACATGATGACAGAAACCAAGAGTAGAAAACAGAGACATTTGGTACCATATTTCTAACTTGATGACATCTCGATTACCACGAGTGCATAAGAATTAGGAAAAACCTATTTTGAAAAAATAAGCTTTTATTACGCCTATTGGTCACACAGGCAAGGGATATAAGAAGGATACAGACTAACTTTTCTATATAGAATGTGTCAGGCAGCAGTTGGGAAGACCAGAGGCTGGAAGTGCTTGAGTTCTGACTCATACCTGCAGTTGTGAGTAGCTGTCAGATGGAGGAGTCAGTTTCCCCTCATGTGTGCTCTGTGAATTCTCCACATGGACTCAAGGCAAAGAAAACACAAGAGCAAGAGAGAAGGGATGCAGAGCTCACCTCTCCAGCAAGCACTGCTCCATTGTATAAAGAACACATAGGATGGCATGCATGCTGCTGCAGCTATCTCTGGATTTCACACTGTGGCACAGGATGTATATCGACATGCCTGGCATTTCTACAGCCTGTTATTAAGTTCAGCAAAGGAGTGCTGTCAGTTGTCACTTCTGAGATATAAAATGATAAAATCAAAGTGGTTCTTTGGACCCATTTTAATCTTAAGACTTCCATTTTAATAAGAAGTCTATTGTACTGTTCTCAGTACAATAAAGTACATTTTGAAATGAAATGTTTCATTTCAAAACACAGACAAAATGATAGAGGAGGGGAAAAGATTTTTGCACCTTTCTTTAGTCATTGTAAAAGAGGCATTTCAAAAATTATATTGCTTTCCCTGAAGATGTCTCTATTCCCAATAGTTTTCTAAGACACTAGTTCCTTCTTCAAATTACTCTGGACTATTAAATGAAACAAAACAGTTAAGCTGTTTTGTATTTTTGGCATTGAGTTTGGTACCATTTTTCTTTACCCAATTACTGCTTTTTTGTCTTTAAATTACAAGGACAAAGTTCTTAATCTTTCTAGAATATATGTCAGGGGATGGGTGTAAATAAATTACTCTTAGAATGATCTAGATAAAGTGTCAGACAAATACATACTCCAGAACCCATTGTCCAACCTTTGCCTTTTTAAATGACAGCTTTCATATAAATTTGCCTTTCTTGTAAAATATCTATTTATATTAAGAATATTTCTTTTCAGGGTTAGAGAAACTAAGCTAAATACTAAAACTAGAGTTAAGGTGGTTTGAGTTTACAAAAGAATTAAAATAATATTTACAGAATTTTCTTCAAAGCCGAGTTTGATTGGAGAAATAGTAGTGGAGTCTCAAGTATTCGGAGAGAAGGAAATGCACAGCAAACTCTATCTCTTCTTTGACTGGGATAATAAACATATGGACCCAGTTTTAGATACAAATAGAGGGAAATTATAAAATTAGACAGACCTATAAGAAGTACTAATTACTGGGAAGAGCCAAAGAAATATCACAGTTAATTGGTTTTAAGCAGAATAACTGAACTTTAAGATGGCAGAGAAGGTAGTAGGCTGGGCTACCCAGCATGGAGAGGCCAAGCATTTAAATCAAATCTGTGCCCTCAAACACAGCTCCTTAACAACAGCTGTTAGCATCGATGGCACTTGGTTTGTACAGAATGTGGTCAGACTTTCAAACATTTGTCAAGTGCAGGCTTGAGCAGAGATGGGTGTATTGGCAACAAGAGTCACCTTTGAATATGCAGGATGAGGACACACTGTTATGTCTCCGACATTCTTAAGTCTATGATCTAGGAGAACATGGAATTTCTAGATGATTTATGACATATTTTTTCATGAAATTTATTGCACAATAGTCAGGACATTTATCTTATTGCCTAGCTACAAACTTCTGGCTTGCTGAAATCTCTGTATATTCACTACAATGAATACTGATGAAGATCTTAGTGTAATGGCTCATGAATAACTCCTGAAGTTACCTTATATTAGAGACAATGACCAGAAAAAATGTGGCAACCCTGAATATATAGATACAATAGGATGTGCAAGCTAAAATAGAGAAAGACCATATAGAATATACACATACATATGTGTGTATATAATATATATATATATATATATATATATATATATATATACATACATACATACATTCATACATATATGGAAATTCTGCACTAAAACTGGGAGCAGACACAATCGTTTCATTTGCAGGCCAGTTTGTTGCAGCAAAAGAAGAGAGTTCTGTTCAGTCATTCCCAGTAGGACTTTTTAGCGGCATGATTTTATTTATTTTTTGTTGGTTTTGTTTAATGTGTTCAAAACCAGGCCCTCAGCACATAGCTAGGCAAACACTCTGTTGCTCTTCCATAGCCACGGGGGTTTAGCTTCACATTTGTAACTGACCTCTAAAACTTCCCTGCAGAGAAAGCACACACATTACAGAGAGAATAACAGGTATGGGAGAATTTATTTTCCATTTAACTCTCCGTGTCAGTTTTCTTTTTTAATTCATTATTTTCCCTTAGTTCTTTTAGTATAGACCTTAATGGGTTTTGCTCCTAATCAGCTTTCACAGAGCAATATAAAGACAGGATTACAGGGCACGCATATCACAGAAACAGGTCCCTTTGTCCCATAGCAATAGGTGGGTAGATATTAGACAATTACAAATTTAAAGTCGCAATGATCATTACATGAAGCGTAGCAAGGCAATTATGCGGTAGAACTAATTACTCTTCAGTCATTTCATAGTTTTACCAAATGATTTATGTTTCAAATGATCACCTGTCTCCAGTTAGCTGTTTGGTAACCAAACTAGAGTAAAGTTAATTTAAAAACTGAATCTGTAGAACATCAACTTTGCTCTCACCAGGTGCATCGATTTCATCCACCGTTGCCCAAGGGGCTCTACTGATGAGGAGAGAGGGCAGGTAGGTGGGGGCCAGAATTTAGAAGCAGAATTCTGCAATTTCTAGGTCTAACCTCAAGTTATTTGGTTGAATTGGACAGGCTGCATAATTGTTTATGAACCTTGTTTTTCTCATATATTTTAAAAACAAAATAATTTAGTATTTACTTTATAAGGGTTTAGAAAGGATACAGTATATTCAAGTGTAAAAATAAGAATATATATTTTAAAAGGAAGTCCAGTTATCACCTCTTTAATATTAAAAGTATAACTTCATATAAAAATTCCAACAGATCTCGTTTGAATTTCTGAATTACCTTAAAATACTCAAACAACTTCTAGTTTTTCTTTCTGTACAAGTTGTACTAAACTTAAGAAAAAATAAATAATTCTTCTTTAATAAGCTTATACTGAACCCCTTCCCCTTCCCCAATTTTGCAGAAAACTCAGCTTTACCTGAGGCCAGGCCAGTTCTATCAAGGGACCGAGGTCTTATTTGGTTCCTCACTGTTGCCTCAGTGCATGGTACCGACGTGGTATATGGGTCGCAGGTTTTGTGGCTGCTCCTTGTCCACCACTGGAAGCCTTGCCTGGTTGCAGAAGATGGACGGTTTAGGCTCCATGTCTTCCACTGATTGATGTATTCATTAGGGTCACCCTCGGAATGAACAGAGTCACCCCCATTTTAAGAGAGGAGTTGGTATTCTCATCGTTTAAGAATATTGCTCTCCATGAAGTTTTATGATTTTTTTTCTGTTTCAGAACACTAGTAATCACATTTTACAGTATGGTTTTGTTGCTTTTTAAGGGCACAGATTTTGCACTAGAATTTTATCTTAATGCAATTCACAGATATTGATCCAAACAACTTCAGTAAATAAAACTATTACAAGGAGTATAATTCTGCTTTAGCTGTGATATATGGGTCTTACATCTTCTTAGTGATGTTAATGAGCATAGTCCAATCTACTTTAAACACGTGGTTCAGTAGTCATGGTCTTAATTCTGTAAAATCTTAATTTAGGCCCTGTAAAAGCACACTGTTAACAGTGCAATATATTACTGAAAACTAAATTAAAAGTAAAACCTTAGTTTAATAAAAGAAAAGAAAAGAAGAAAGAAAAAGAAAGAAAGAAAAAAAAACATATACTAAGTAGAATTTAAGTCCAGAGGAAATAGTCCAACAACAAACGGTAACAAAAACCATGAAGATTGCTGTAAATACATGATACTTGATATATGTGGTATTGTGCATGAGTCCTAGACCTGACTGTTTCTATGCTCAGAATCTAGGTTTTAATGTGCTTCTCTGAATTCACTTAGGTCTTAGAGACAAGGACTCTTTCCCAATTTACACACAGTAGACTGTCTCAGCTGCCTTTGAAGGACGCTTAAGGTGTATTATAATTTTTCATCCCTGAAAGTGGAAAAACTGTAATCATCAATTGCACTCAGCTATGAATTGTTTCAGCTGCAACAACAGCCTCCCTGCAAGCTGTAGCCGTTTGTGCGGCAGTGACAAAAACCTCAGGGTACAACCGACCACCTTTAGATTGTATTTAAGGCCCACCCATGAGAGGGAACCCCTACCTGGCGCTGTTCTTGAGGCCAAGAACCTAAGACTAGATACATTATGAGCCCTATGAGAAAATCTACAATTACTATGCTAAATGAACCTAGCAATTAAACAGCTCCTAACAACAAGCTGATGCATTGCTCAGGGCATCACTCAACTTTCTTCATCAGGGAAGCTTCTTCTTGCAGTAGATGGGAATAAACATAGAGATCAACAACTGGGCAATGTGTAGAGAGTGAGAGACTTTGGAGCCCTCATCCCTAAATGGGATGCTTGTATCATCTGCCTCCACATATGGCTTATGGATCTATGCAGAAGAGATGGTGAGAGATTATAAGAATCAGAGGTGGTGAATAATTTTAAGGAAATAGCATTTTCCAGATACAAGAGAGCTGATGCACAAGTGACCTCAGAGACTGGGACGGCATGCACAGGTCCTGCACAAGCCAAACCAGACAAAATCCCAACACAAAGAAAGGAAAGTGGGCACAATGTTCCATCTGGAACCAAGAATCTACTTACAAGTAATTTCTGGGAGGGGAGAGTCATTTTCTCAGTATAATGAAGAGGAGTCAGTCAATGTATATCTGACTACATGAGTTGTTTGTTTGAGCTTTTTTTGTTTTGGTTTTGTGGTATTTGTTTGTTTTTAAGAGAGAAAGATTGTAATGTTGGAGAAAGTGTGTAGAAGGAGTTTGGAATTTGGAAAGAGGAAAAGAATATGATTAAAATATATTATATAACAATTTTTAAAAATACATTTTTTAAAAGTAGAAAAACTCAAGTTCAGTTTCAACCATACGCTTGTCTTTCATTTTTTTTTGTGATTTATATACAATATTATACATTTAGAAACTTTGCTTTTTCAGTTAATAATAACTCAATTTCACCGATTTATCAAAGGGTCAGTGTTAAAGTAGCACAGAAGAGTTTAGGGTTTGAGTGTTGTTAGAGTAATAATGTGAAATTTCTTCATCAGTTCCTGTATTTGGTCTCCAGCTTTTTCTAAGGCTATGGGGCCCATCATCTTAACTAGGTTCTCTGTTGCTACAACAAAAACACCATGACCAAAAGCAAGTTGGAGAGTTTTTTCAACTTACACCTCCATATTGCTGTCATCACCAAAGGAAACGAGACAGAACTCAAGCAGGGCAGGAACCTGGAGGCAGGAGATGATACAATGGCCATGGAGGGATGCTGTTTATTGGGTTGCTCCACATGTCTTGATTAGCCTGTTTTCTTATAGAATCCAGGACCACCAACCCAGGGATGGTACCACCTACAATGGACTGGATGCTGCCTCCATTGATCAGTAATTGAGAAAATGCTTTACGGCTGCATCTCATGGAGGTGCTTACTTAACTGAGAATCCTTCCACCCATCTCAGATAACTCTAGCTTGTGTCAAGTTGACACAGAAAACCAGCCAGTACAGAACACATTTCAACATTAGCTTCTTAGTCAGCCCCAATTGTCAGCCACATATAGAGGGTCCAATTTGATCCCATGCTCATTCAGTCCCAGTCTAGCTGGCTTTGGTGAGCTCCCATTAAATCAGACACACTGTCTCAGTGGATAGACCAACCCCTCACGGTCCTCACTTTCTAGGAATCTTTTATAGATTCTACCATGAATTAAAATGTGCATCTTCTCCATTGAATAATATATTGCTTCTGTTTCCTCACTACATTGTGTTCTATTTATTTTTCCTATTAGATTAAGAGATTCCTGTAAACAGAGACTGCACGTTCATTTACTGGTTGCCCATATCCAAAATAATCACACAGAAACTATATTAATTACAACACTGTTTGGCCAATGACTCAAGAGTATTTCTAGCTAGCTCTTATATCTTAAATTAGCCCATGTCTACGAATCTGTGTATTGGCAGGAGGCTGTGGCTTACTGGTAAGAGACCAGCATTTTCTTCTTCAGCAGCTACATGGCATCTCTTTGACGCTGCCTATTCTATCTCTGTTCTGATTTCCCGCCTGGATATATTTTGCTAAGCCATTGGCCCAAACAGCTTATTTTTTAACCAAAGGTAATAAAGCATATTCCCAGCATACAGAGGGGATGCCCACATCAGATTCCTACTTATGCCCATGACAGAATCTTTATTACCCATCACAGTGATAGGAAGTGTGTGTTCAATGAATGACTGAAAAAACAAAGTGCACCAAATATTAGTTGGATAACAATGATAACACACACAGTGGGTGTAATAGTGTTCAAGGAATTGTGACCTCTGCTTGCATAGACCTTGCTATAGTCTACCGATATATTAGACAAATATAGTTCCAGTTACAGGCAGTTATAATAGGCATACATAGATGATCCATTTGTGTAAAGGCACGTGGGATGAATTTGTCTTGTAGGGCTATGAATTTAAGATATTTTTGAAATATAATCCCATGATATTATATTCAAAGAAGATGCTGTTGTATTCCCTGGAACTGGTGTTTCTGAGCCACCAATGTGTGTTCTGGGAACCAAATCCATGTCAGTTGCAAGAGCAGTGCATACACTTATCACTGAGCGGCCTCTCTAGCCCCTGGCTTTTGAGTTGGTTATAGAGGATTTTTCAGACAAGTGATGTAATGCAAAATGCAGCCAATATTATAATGTAATTTTTATGTGAAATGTAGCATCTTATTTCCACAGTGGACTCAAGAGAGTTAAGTTGATTACTTTTTTTTTTGCCAAAAACAAACATTCAGGAATTAATTAAGACAGCTTGTAAAATATCATTGTATTTAACTAAAGGTGTAACAGTATTCATGAAATATTTAAAGTACGCATTAGGCACTTGAGAAAAATGAACAATCTTTTTGTATCATGTATCATAAATGTAATGTCATTTGTGTTTTAGTTTAAAGCTTGAAATCATGTTGGTTTCTGCTTAGGAAACAGAAAGTCTCCAGACAGCTCTTCACTTAAAATAATACTAAGAAATTAGATTCCCTACAAAGACCAAAATTAAAAGAAGACCACTGGAAATATGAGATTTTGAAGAAAAAGCTGGTGGTGAACAGTACCTTAGTAAAACAACAAAAATCTAGAAAAAGATGTCTCTTAGGCTCACTTCACTACAGGGAGCAGACGGGAGGTAGGTATCTATTTCTAGAAGTAAAAATAATTCACTTCAGTTGTCATAGAAGAGATAGTGACCTATCAGCACCCAGAGATGACATAGGCTGTAGAGGACTGGCAGGATGGCTCAGCAGGGCACCTGCTACCAAGTCTGAGTCCCTGAGTTCAGTCTCCAGGACCCACATGTGTACAGTGGTACATATGTCCACCCACATATACATTAATAAATAAAAGAAAAAAATAAGAAATAGGTGACAGAATCAGTATGAGAGATTACATATATGAACAGTAAGTGTATGGAAAGTTCTAGAAAAAAAGTCTAATATTCTTTTTTTAAAACATGTTTTTAATTGAAATATAATTACATCACTTATCCTTTCCCTTCCTTCAATTCCTTCTCCTTTTCTTTATTGTTGTTTTTTTACATCATGAAGTGATTATATATAGATTTATAGTGTGCATTCAGGAGAAGCTTTTAGTTTAGGAAGAAAGCATTTTTTTTGTCAATTTTTCAATCTGTTACATAAAATCCAAGTTAAATAGTATAATAGTTAAATTTATAATAAAGATATCTAATGGGCAGAAAGTCCAATTCTATGTGTGAATGACATTTCTTTTCAGCGAGGGGTCCCCATGCTTAATTCTAGCCCATGTATTATGAATAAAAATGAGACATGTAATTTCCTAAAAAAAAGACAACTGAGACCAATCACGGAGAATGTGTACTGCTCACCTGAGAGATCAACATACAGCCAAATTGTTGAGAGAGAGAGAGAAAGTGACACTGGGAAGGGCAAAAGAAGAGATGGATGTGACGAAATGGTAGAGAAATGAGATGGAGAAGGGGCCTGTGGAAACCCCTGGAAGCAAGGGAGTGTCCCCTGCCTGGGTGGATGTTCAGGGTGCATTGGTGTATACACTTGTCAGTAAGTTATATGTTTAGATTTATCCTTCAGGGTATGCAAATTATATTTTAATATAAATAATCAGCTTTGATTTTTCTAGCAACACTGGATTTCTAAGTATCTTACATTCTGCACTGTCAAAGAGAGGTCTCAGAAATCATTCTGGTATCATAAAATGATAGAAGGCACTGATGAAGATACAGATTTACAATCAAAAACAACGTATAATTACCGAGCTTCTGGCAGTTCCATGTGTCTAGATTCTAGAACATTCTACAGCAACTAGAAACTGAGGAAACAACAGTGTTTTGAATACCTTCATTAACCATGATTAATTTAAACCTGGATTAGTATACATTACAAAAGACATCTAATTTTTTCAGCACAGACACTGAACAGTGATGTCATATATCTTTCTTACTTGAAGTCATAATCACTGAACCTTGTTTTAATTATTGGTAGATATTTTCCCAGAAATGCATTTCATTATAGTGCTTGCATTTATTACCCTGTATCAAATGTTAATATATCCTGAAAATCTCTAAATGCCATGAAAGCTTGTTTGATACAGTCCTAGTGATTAGACACAAATCAAGTCTTGGGAAACTTTCCTCAAAACATTACACAATTGAAATAATATTTTGGAACACTCCTTTATTCAAACATGTAAATAAAACTGAGTAGAGAAGCTTAACTTAGAAAATACCTATCTTTTTTCCCTGAAAGAACAAACGATGCTTCTTTCCCATTTCTACCACAAAGACAATCTGGGCTCAGTCTTTCATCAATTATTTCCTGAAACTATCACATAGGAGGAAGTCTGTTGCTTTCTAAGCGCTCACAGCTGTATCAGCCTTCTTCCTTGCTGCAGAGTGCCTGTGGCGGGCCTTAGCATCGGCGGGGAGGGGAGCAGAAACAATGTAGCCTGGACAGCCGCTCTACTCTGCTTATGATTTGGAGAACATACTAAGTTGTTCACCTCCAGCCATTGACCTTTAAACGATGCTCAGTCATTCACGAAATGGCCTCACCTCATCAAGAAATCGCGTAATGCCAGAGTTGTCTATTAAGTATCAGATCATCTCCTCTATCATGGATGAGTACGATTGCTGGTCATAATGCAGTTTTGTCCATCTTCAGGATCGTTGCTTATACAATGAAATCAACCTTGCCAGATTTATGCTGTGACATAGCAATTCCCCCAATTTTGAACTGGAGGAATACTAATTTTCAAGACTTCAAAACAGAAATATCCGGTGGCTATTGGCATATTCAGCAGCTAAGATTTGTGGTTTTGAAAATATGATTTCCTATTGTGCTGGTGCCAACATTGTTCTTTGTCATATACTTTAAATATTTGTAAAATACAAGCTTTAATAATGTAAATTAGCATCAAAATTATGTTTTAATTTAATAAAATTTTAAGAACCAGGGTCTTGGACATCAAAGAAAACAGCAAATTTAAAACTTTAGATTAATTAAGGAGAATCTGAATTATTATTATTACTATTACTATTATTATTGGAAGTTTTTTAACTTTATTTGGCACTCAGCAGTTCTCATCTACGTATACTTTCAGTAGATTTTTGAACATTTAAAATTCTATTGGTAATAGTTTTCTTTTTATCTAACATTTTAAAAATTAAAATATAATCCCATAATTCTCTCCCTTCTCTTTCCTCTCTCTAATTCTTCTTGTGTACCACTCCTATTTGTTGTATCTTTTTCTTTAATTATTATTGTTTCACACACACACATACACACACACACACACACACACGAGTATGCATAAATATGTAAAGATCAATCTGATCAGCCCACCGAGCACTACTTGTATGTGTATGATTTCAGATCTGATGACTTGGTATTGGATGATTCTTATTTTATACTTGAATTTGTGTAGCTGGATGGCTCTCTCTGTGCATCCCTACTTTCCCTATCAACTGTTTTCCTAAGGTGAATTCATTGTGTTTCTTTTCCAGTGGCTGGTGAGAATGGCTCCTGTCACCATGGGTAGCTCTGTCTTCTAAGGACTTAGGCTACGGAAGCAGGTCACATAGCAGGTGTCAATGAAGACACTCTCCATTTCTGGTTTTGTTAAGTGTTTAAGGTCTTAGGCAGCTGCACTTAGTTCTCTTTGGTTATATGAGAGAGCTTGGAACTGACTGAGGGGCCCAGCTTTAGCTGATGTGAAAGTCTAGATAGAAAAACAAAGAAACATTACTATAATTCAACTTTGCTACGGAATTTTCTTTAACTTCAGAGATGTAATTACTTCTTTTTTTCCTATAGTTGCATGTTTTAATTTTACAGCCTGCCCTTGTAACTCCTCTGAGAATGGTCACATTTCTAATTAAGTCCTTTTCTAGTTTTTTTTTTTTGCCAGCATTTTTATTGGAAAGTAATTGATGTATGAGGATAATTTCCTCAAATGGTTGGCACTCTTTGGTATATTTTTATTCACAATACAATCATCCTCTGTAAATGAAAATCTCTATTCTCTTGCGAGAAAAGTCATAGGAAATACTAGATTCAGTCTGTGGCTTTAGAAAGTACTGTTGGTCCCTGCATGGCTGGAGAGGTAACCTTTTAGGTAGTCCATTGCCCATCGTGGGCACTTTGTTTTTCTCCTTCCTCTTATCTTTTTGTTATGATTGTTGCTAGTTCTGGGTTTTGGGGATGCTGGGTCAGCATTCAAGTTTTGAGATATCTCCTGAGTCTCTTGTTTGTTTAGAGACTATTTAGTTCAGGCTGGCCAGGAGCTTGCTATATGTCCCAGTATGGTTTTGAACTTGTATCCTCTAACTTCTGCTTCCTGAATGTTGGGGTTATAAGCGTGAGCCACTATGTTAATTCTAATAGCTTCCTTCCACCTCACGTTATTCAAAGAGCTCTAGCAGTTATTTTCTCTTGTTGAGAACATGGTATCATGAAATTGAGATTGGGAAGTCTGGGAAAAATGTCCCTTGTTTCACAAATAAAAATCTGTGGTCCCTAGCTGCTAATAGAGGGCACAATGGTGGTCTGCTCCAGTATCCATCATTCCTGACCATGGGGTTACTCCTTTGTTATAATTGATTCTCCTCTAGTGAGATCGTTTCTCCCTTTGAACAAGATTTGCTTGTGGTGGTTTGAAAGAAAATGGACCCTAAAGGGAGTGGCACTATTAGGAGGTGTAGCTTTGTTGGAGGAAGTGTGTCACTGTGGGGGCAGGCTGTGAGGTCTCTTTTTCTCAAGCTTCCCTCTTTGTGACAGTCAGTCAACTTCCTGTTGCCTGCAAGAGGTAGCATTCTCAGCTCCAGCACCCCCTCTGTCTGTATGCAGTCAGGCTCCCCATCATGATGATAATTGACTGAACCTCTGAAACTATAAGCCAGCCCCCTCAATTAAATGTTTTCATTTATAAGAGTTGCTATGGTCATGGGGTCTCATCACAACAACAAAACCCAAACTAATATAATGACTACTCTTTCCTACTTTGCAAAAATCCCTCTAGTTTAAGGCTATTGATAGAAGCATTTCTGTGATTCCATAGACTTATTCTTATCTCTGTGTTTCTTCTGTGTAATGGACTTGAGAGAATCAACATAAATGTTAATGCTTACCTATCTTAGAATAGAAGATTATTCTTGAACATCCACTATTATTGCCAAAAATAACATTGTTGTATCATTATCTATAGAAAAAAAATAAAACCTTAAATTTTATCGATTTCTTTTACTTTTATATTTTAGAAATAGAATTTCCAACTTCCTGGGGTCTAAATCTTGATGGGCCTGAGACCATGACTTAGAAGTAATGGTTTAATACTTATGCAGGTCTTTTCCCACGGGTTGCTCGCAGGTCCACAGGGAAACCAGGCAGTCATCTCTAGTCTTCGTTGCTGAGGCAATTCCAGAGTTTCAGACTTTCCTCTAGGGAAAAATGTAATCAAAGCTGGAGTGGTCAGACCCACATCTCCGATCTTCACCACAGAGTTGTGTGGTGAGGAGACTGTGGTCAGTCACCATGGTAACAAGATGTGAAGTTTCTTACTTTCCATCTTTCACCTGTGAACCACTCCCTCTGCCAACTCGGGAGTCTCAAATGAAGGGTATAGTTACATGCTCTTATCATAAAACAGTTGAGCATTGCTGCTCTGAGAAAGCAAAAAGTATTCAAAATGTTTAAAAGCTCAAAAATGTGAACATTCCAAGGCTTGTCAATCTTAATTTCCCTGACCAATTGTGCCTTCCATTTCTAAGGATAAAAAGAAAGTCAATTTGGATGTTCTATCGCTGCCTTTTGCTTAGTTTGGATAAGGGTTTGTCTATCTTGTTGATTTTCTCAAAGAACCATTTCTTTGTTTCATTGATTCTTTGTATTGTCTTTTTTATTTCTATTTTATTGATTTCAGCCCTCAATTCCATTAATTCCTGTCATCTACTCCTGGGCGAGTCTGCTTCTTTTCATTTCACAGCTTTCAGGTGTGCCATTAAGTCACTAGTTTGTGATTTCTCCACATTCTTTATATAGGCAATTAGTGCTAGGACCTTTCCTCTTAGTACAGCTTTCATGGTATCCTATAAGTTTGGGTATGTTGTGTTTTAATTTCTGTTGAATTCTAAGAAGTCTTTGATCTTTTATCTTATTTTTCCTTGACCCATTGATGATTTAGTTGAGTGTTGTTCAATTTCCTTGAGTTTGTTCATTTTTTTTTCTAATTAGTGTTGCTTAATTCTAACTTTAAACCATGGTGATCTGATAAGATACAGAGTATTGTTCCAATACTTTTATATCTGTTGAAGTGTGTTTTGTTACTGAGTATGTGGTCAGTTTTAGAGAAGGTTCTATCAGGTGCTGAGAAGAATTTATATTCTTTTATGTTTAGATAAAATATTCTTTTTTTTGGTTTTTCGAGACAAAATATTCTATAGATGTCTTTTAAGTCCATTTGAGTCATAACATCTGTTAGTTCTTTGATAGACCTGTCCAGCGGTGAGAGTGGACATTTGTTCAACTACATTCATAACAACATTATTTGTAATAGCCAGAACCTAGAAACAAAATAGATGCCCATTAACCAAAGAATGGATTAAAAAAGAAATGTGGTACATTTACAGCATGGAATATGACTCAGCAGTAACAAAACAAAACAAAACAAAGGCAATTGAAGTTTGTAGGCAAATGGTAGAACTATTAAAACCCATCCTGAGTAAGTAAGGTAACAAAGGCCCGGAAAGAAAACACAGTATGTATTCACTCATAAGTGAACATAGATGTACAATGAAGGATAACCAAGCTATAATCCACAATCTCAGAGAAGGGGAAAACCACAGAGACAGCTGATCCAAG
Source organism: Neodon shergylaensis (assembly GCA_025134845.1). Classification (NCBI taxonomy): domain Eukaryota; kingdom Metazoa; phylum Chordata; class Mammalia; order Rodentia; family Cricetidae; genus Neodon; species Neodon shergylaensis. The sequence goes on along the minus strand of JABTXL010003523.1, from coordinate 4,978,842 downwards.
CTAGTGGGATCTCACTGACTACGAATAGCTGGGAAACTTGCATGGGACCAAACTAGACTCTATAAATGTGGGTGAGAGTTATGTGACTTGATCTGTTTGGCGGGGTGTGGGGTGCGGGCAGTCATACCAGGACTTATCCCAGGTGCATAAACTGATTTTTGGGAGCCTATTCTCTGTGGTGGAATACCTTGCTCATCTTTGATATGGGGAGTAAAGGGGAAATTCTTGATCCTGCCTCAATATGCTATCCCAGATCTTGTTGACTCCCCAAGGAAGACCTTACTTCCTCTGAGGGGAAGATGGGGGATGGAAGGGGCAGCAGACGGGAGAGGAGAACTGGGGTTGATATGTAAAATGAAAAGTAAAATTTTAAATAAAATAATTTGAAAAAAGTAAACATTGCCCTACTGAAGCTGGAGCAAGCTTCCACTTACAGTCAGATGGTTAACTTCCCACATGACTAACGAATGTAAAATGGAAGACCTCATACTGTTTTGGCTGTGCTACATTTCAGTTTATGATGGGGGGAGAAGCAGAAGCACTGACATTATGCATCTACTGGTTCCCAGGAATCCCACCACATAGTGAAGACTAAAACATAAATGAGAACCTTGTATAGCTACGCATTCAAAACAATTTTCTTCTTCCTAATGGGGATACTGTGTTCATGAGATAACCACTGTTTTAACACTAAGGTTGTGTAGCTAGGAATAGCATCCTGTCTAATGTGTGTTAATTTAGCCATTGAGGGGAAGGTTAATTGAAGGTAAGGTTGTAATTACATTATATCCCTGTGTGAGCTTTACTTTTACAAAGGTAACTCTACTGTCATGATAAACTGGCCCCCAAATAATAATAGGAGAACTTGAGGGCTTAGTGTAGTTAAGAAGAACACAAAGGATTCTTCTGTAAAGTAAATTACAAAAAGTAATTTTCTAAATTATTTTTTATGTAACAGAAGTACACCTGAAGATATCTAAAAAGGAAATCACATTGAAATTAGGTTGCTGTGATAGGTAGGTTTATCTATGATAAGGAGAAAGATACAGGTTTGACCTTCAGGTAGCCATCTTAGCTGGTCACTGAAGTGAGAAACATTCTCATTGTGTTCCAAAGGAGCATTTTCGGAAATACTGGAGTCACAACGTGGTACAGAGGGTTTAGTACATATCAGTGCTAGTGGCTGAGAGTTTGGAAATATGTAATATTTTGTTTTCTATAAACCAGCATGTTAGACTATTATCTGGGGAGAAAATTTCCAGTAGGTACTGCTATTCCAACTATGGCAACTTTAGAGAAAATGAAACAGATATGTGTGCTTTAAAAAGCTTCTTCACAGGATAGCAGAGGAGGTAAAGGATTTTGAGATAGCAGAAGAGGTGAGTGGCTTCTGGATAGCAGAGGAAGTAAGTAGCTTCTGGATAGTGGGGAAAGTAAGTAGCTTCTGGATAGCAGAGAGGTGAGTGGCTTCCGAGCAATTTGTGTTTAACTTGTTTCACAGTTTTAATTTATTCAACAGATGAACAGATATCTAATAGCCTTGGTCTCAGGTTTATTAATTTTAATCGTCTAGGAAAGTCAGCATTAAACAAGTGAAAAAAGCACCAAGGTCAAAACACAGGGAGGAAAGAGAGTGAAATTGATACCATGGCAGCCATCAGCATCTAATATGGATTGTCAGAAGTCTCCTTAGCCACATTCTCGCTGATGACTCTTCAAGGTTGCCTGACAGTTTGCTTTAGATGGGTGGGTAAATAGAGTTTGAGGAAAAAAATGAGAACAAGATCCAAAAAGAAATGGCAACCTTTATGACAGAAGGCCCTGATCTGGGGAACGTAATAATTCACTCAGAAAAGCAGTGGAGACTCTTCAGCTACTGACAAAGCGGAGAATCTTCCAGTTGTTGATGTGCAGGAAAGCATTTTCCAACAGTGCTGTGCATCACTTTTAAGATTCAGAAGTATTTGTTTTAAATATGCATTTGTTTCAAACTAAATCGCAATAAATATAATATTACACCTTTAGTCCACTACATTCATATTCATTCCAAATTTTGTTCATTCATTTTTCACTAATTTCAAACACTTTTATTCATTTGTATTCTTCCTTTAATTTTGACTTCAATGAATATTTTTCAATATTGTCTAAATTTTATGTCTTTTAGAGCTGTCTTTTTACACACTTACATGAGAATTAATGTGTGAAAATTGGAGCTCTGTTCTTCCTATTGGTCCAATGGCTTCAGGTTGAAGCCATTCATTAATATTTCATCAGAGCAAGTGCCTTAATGCTTTTCTATTTTGTTTGAATTATTTCCTTATGCCATATTTCTACATGGAGGATTATACATATGTTTGGAAAGGATCCTACCATTTAAGCTTGTGTTACAATTTCTATACCATTTGTTAAAAGTTAATATTTATTTATGTGCTATAATATATTATGATAAATATAAAAATTAGCCCACTTTACAAAATGATCCTTCAAGTACCCATATTAAAAATTACTTCATTCTGAGCTCTTTGGTGGAATATGAAGACTATTCCTATGTAAAGTACTGTTTTAACTATCTTATCATTTAAGATGATAAAAGCAGGGCTGGAGAGATGGCTCTGTGTTTAAATACACATTTTTGCTCTTGTAGAGGACTCCAGTTCAGTTCCCAGAATTTACATGATAGCTCACAATCATCTGTAACTCCAGATTCGGGGAATATAAGATGCCTTTTCCTTGTCCTCTCAGGTACCATATATGCACACAGTGCACATACATATGCACAGACAAATAACTCATATACATAAGATAAATACGCCTAAATTTTTTAAGTATAAAAATGCAAAGCCATATAATTATATATAATATAGTATTTAATTTTGCAATAATAATTATATAAGTATTATTAAATGCTGGTATATACAGCAATTATATATCAAGTGTTATGAATTAAATTATCATGAAAGCTTAAATCTGGCATATTGAATTTACAACTACAAGGAAGTAGGTTAACATTTTCTAATTTGGGATGGAATTTGAAAAGTCAATAGAATTTTTGAACATCAGCAGGAAGTATCTAATTTACTAGGTGCCATTTATATGTTATAGAATATTCAGGAATATTTTATTCTTATTTTTCCTGGATTTGCAGGTAAGGTCCCAGATCAGAAGTCCACCAAGCAGATACTCACCACAATGCTTGCTAAGAGTCCACAGAGGCAATCTCCACCCTTCTTACTACTCCTTCCTAACCCACCCCTTGAGGCTTCTTTCAAGAGTGCATGTAGGGGGTGATTAATGGCTGGGGGAAGGGAAGGAGGGTTGGAATATGATCCCAAAGTATGTGAATAATGTCCAAGAAAATCACTGGCTTCAGGGCATTTTTAAGAAAGCAGTGTTTCGCTGGACGATGGAGGCACGTGCCTTTAATCCCAGCACTGGGGAGGCACGGCAGGCGGATCTCTGTGAGTTTGAGGCCAGCCTGGTCTACAAGAGCTAGTTCCAGGACAGGCTCCTAAGCTACAGTGAAACCCTGTCTTGAAACCTGTAGCAGCTGTTGTGGGGGCACAGTTCTGGGTAGATGGAACCAACAATGACTCCCCACAGATAGGAAAACAGCAAAGTAACTGCCAAAATCTAACTCGGTGAACCAATGAGCTATCATTGTGGTTGCTAACAGGAGTGTGGTGAGTGGTTAGCTACAGGGGCAGGGATGACTGGAAAGAAGCTGTAACATGACAAGCGTACCTTGACATGGGCTGTAACACGACAAGCGTACCTTGGCATGGGCTGTAACACGACAAGCGTACCTTGGCATCGGTAATGACTCACAAAACCCCGGACCCTGAAGCTCACTGCCTAACTCGCAGGCATGCCAGAGAGCACATACCTTCCACAAAGCTCGGTCAATTTGACCCCTTTCAGGCAGCTCTGTTGTTCTCCGTCTTCCCAGAAGTCCTTCCTGATTATACTGTGTTGCAGAGTAAGGAGCCTTGAGCATTTCATCATCTTCAGGGACTTCTTTGGACTCCTGAATTAATTACTTCCTGGGTCTGAAGGTACCTATCTCTAGAATTTCCAGTTTTAATAAGTCTTCTGTCAATGTTCTATTGCTGTGAAGAGACACCATGACCAGGGAAACTCTTACAAAGGAAAGCATTTAATTGGGGGCTTGCTTAGAGTTCCAAAGGTGTAGTTCATTGTCCTGATGGAGCAGAGGATGTCATCAGGCAGAGAGACTGCTGGAGATGTAACAAGGAGTTCTATGTCTGCAACCACAGGCAGGAGAGAGAGAGGGAAAGGGGGGGTTGTGCTTAGCCTGAGTTTTGAGTTTTTGAAACCCCAAGCCCACTCCCAAAGACACATTTTCTCCAACAAGGCCACAGCTACTCTACCAAGGCCATACCTTCTAATTCCTGTCAAGTAGTGCCACTCCCTAATAACCAAGCATTCAAATCTATGAATCTATGAACCTACAGGGGACTGTATCTATTCAAACCAGCACACCTCCCCTTAGAAGTCCTTGAGTCTTTAGAACCTATCAATTATTCACAGTTTCAGAGAAAAATTGTTATACAACAGTATCCTGGCCTCCTGTGTTTATCTTCATGAATATCCTCTTTATCCAGATTCTGCCAACCAGACAGAAAGATACCCAAAAAGCGTACCCAACAGAACTTTCATCAAGCATGATATAGGGGCCATAGCAAGTTACTGTGTCAACCACAATTGGTAGCAAACAAGGCAAGAGAGGAAATGTATGAGGTCTATCTGGATCTCCCCTGGACAACAAACTACATAACAGCAAAGCCAGTCTAAGGAAGCCAGACATCATGTGCCTCATATAAAATTGTCTAGTTCATTACTTCTATTCCCCCCCAAAAAACCTTAGAGAAATAAATATCCCAACCCAAATGATGCTTATGAAAAAGATGAAATGTCAATATTAATAACAGCCATATTTAGTATGTATTGCATACTAAATATGACTCCAAAGTTTTGCTTGTATTATCTAACTTAACCTTTGAGCCAACCCTTAGAGGCAGGGAAGCTCATTAGCCCCACCTGGTAGCATTTTTATCACCAAGACAAATACAAAAAAAAAAAGACAACTTAAAGGGAAAAGGAAAGACTTACTTTGTTCAGAATTTTGAGGTCATGAGGCCCCTGCTGGGCAGGATGATGCTGAGGCAGAGCATCATGATGGGCGTGAAGAAGGGAATAAAGGAACTGGGACACTAGCACACCCTGTGTCCTGGATAATCAACTTGACATCAACTAAAGTCATCAGAGAGGAAGGAGCCTCCACTGAGAAAATGCCCCCATAAGATTCTGCTGTAGGACATTTTCTTAATTAGTGATCCATGAGGGTGGGATCCACCTATTGTGGGTGGTGCCATCCCTTGGCTGGTGTCCTGGGTTCTTTAAGAATTTGGAATGAGCAAGCCATGGAGGGCATGCCATTAAGCAGCACCCCTCCATGGTCTCTGTATCAGAGCCTGCCTCCAGGTTACTGCACTGGTTAAGTTCCTGTCCTGACTTCCTTAGATGATGAACAGTGCTCTGGAAGTGTAAGCCAAATAAACTCTTTCTCGGAGGCTCGCTTTCAGTCAGGCCGTGTCATCGCAGCAATATAAACCCTAACAAGACACATTTCACAGACATTACCCTGTCACCTAACTTCCCTTTCCTAGGTGTCAACTTTTCTAGAGGTTCCCCCACTTCTCATTAGCTCCACAGACTGAAAACCAACCTAGCATTCATACACGTGGTCTTGAGAGACACTTTGGATCCAAACTATGGCATCCAGATGCTGTAGTACAGACGACCGGGAAACTGAGGCACGGAGAATAAAAGTGGCTTGTGCAAGGACTCAAATATGAGGAGTTCAGAGCTGTCATCTAGTGTTCTGGCTCTGCAGACTGGTCTGAACTGTGGTTTTGTGGTCAATGAATTAGTCTTTGTTTTCCCACATCCACTATGTCTTTCCGTAGTCCCATGCCCTCCACAGAGGCATTCTCTGAATTCTCCATCACTGATTCTGCTTTGAAGTTCCACTCCCTTTAAACTGGCACAGCACGTTCTAGAATTACAGTTAACACCACCAACTTCATTTAGACCCTTCTCCCACCCCAGACTTCCCTGCCATTCTCGGCTCACGTGATGAAGAGCATGGACAAGCTTAATTCACAAGTCGTGACTGTTGTTCTTTATTATTTTGTAGACTGCAATTACAAAGCTTCTACGGAAAACAACTTGTTAAATTACAGTAAGAAACACACTTTTCTCCCTACCTGTTCTCAGTTAACAAAATCTAGGTAGATTTCAAAGGCAGACACTGCTCTCCTTTTGAACATTCAGTACTCTGATGGTATCTATTTTCTTGAACTAATTTTACGCCTGATAATCATTTTGCCCGAGTGCTGGTAACCCATGTCACACGGCATCTAGGCTCTGCTTGAGAGCTGTTTTCTCTGAGAAACGGTTGGAAAGTAACAAATTTATTCTGCACAAATTGTCTTTAAAGCAGCCTGATGTTCTTCAATCTTTTCTTAAATGGAACATCGGTAAGATGCATTGTAAACTGCTCGTAACTGCATTGGCTTTTCCGTGCTCACTCGCCTCACTTGGAGATGGATTGATGTGTCTTAAATACCTCGAAGTATACCGTCATGCAACACATAGAGCATATTTCTTCATTATCTGAATATTTATTATTCTTTTTAGTTTGTTTATTTGAAGTAAACAGCCCTCCATTGCTCCCTTGAGGCAGGAGACAACTCACGCTCCCTCGGTGCTCCAGCCCTGCCCTTTGCGGGCCTTGACTGCGGCTTTGCCACAGATCTCCGGGACCTCATTAGAGGATTGCTAACTAACTGATGGAGCCCGAGTGTGAGTCTTAAAAAGATAACTCCAATTTATGGCTGCATTTTGTCAAAATAAAATATGCTGAAGGAGGAAAAATGTTCACGGAGACACGTGTGCCCAAAGATATTTCTCAGGGCGGCTGCTTTTGAAGCAGCTTGCCAGCTGTCATCAATAAAGCATAGCCATCCCGAGAAGCACAGAGTCCCAGCTCTTCGGTGTTGGATGAGCCGACTGCCGAGGAGCTCTTAATTCTCTATTTATTACAGCAAAAGCAGCAGTGACCTTAACGAAACGTCATTAAGATAGGCATGTCAATGCCACATTTTGAAAGACAGTCTGAAGTGCGAAGAGCTGAAGGTCGACATGATAGTTTGAGTACATAATTCAAACAAAGATTAAGTTTTGAAAGGATGGGACTAGATTCTCTTAATAATTTGCTACATTTGTAAGCATTGAAGAGGATGCATGGAAGAGCAGGAGTTCAGGAGGGATAGACTGAAGCTATTCAATTTTGTTTGGCTGTTGTATGTCTCCTAAAAGATACTTTCTCCTGAAAATAGTTATAGTCAACTTATAAGAGTATTTACGCTTGGGAAGCAGAAAATGTCTTAGTCAAATGACTTTGGTCTTTTTGGCATATGTGATATGATCTCATATTAAGTAATAACTAACAAAGAACTGTATTATATTAGAGAGTCAGGGAGTATATAGTTGATCAAAATTAAGTTTTTAATTTTTAAGGTTATAATTATTTCTCCCCTTATCTTTCCTCTCTACAAACCATCTCAGGTACCCAGCTTGTATTTAACAACATTTAAACAACAAGAGGCCATGAACTTGAAAGAAATTAATATTTTTTTAATAAATCTGTGCAACTGATCACTTTTGGATTGAATGAACCGAATCAATGTGAGCTGATATGGTTGCACTTTTATACCGCAACAGGAAAGCCTGTGGTTTTCAATATTTCTTGTAGAGCTAGGGATAGGTAGAGCATACCATTCTTGTCTTCAAGGTGTTTGCAGTCAGTAGAAGGAGCAAGAAACAAACAAATGGGACATAAAAGTAATCAAGCCTCTGATTCTGAGATGAAGCTATTTTGTATCTCGTATCATCCCAAGTAACTAGTTACTGAGCAGTGCCCGCTAAATAGCTAAATAGCTACCTCTGTGTAATAAACCCCGCAAGTCTGAAATATGTTGGAAAGGCCTCCATTGTACTGAACTAAAATTTGTATTTTTGAGGTTCCTTTCTGTTGGTTTCTGTTCTACTCTTTTGAATAGTCTGTGCTTTCTTTTGTAGGATAATCTTTTAAATATCTGAGATCTTTTCTGCCCCTAGTTTTATCAGTTCAGTTTGACAAAAGACTTTACCTTCTCTACCGTAACCCTCTAGTTTCTATCATATTTTTTAAAACTTAAATAATAATATTTTGAGAGATTCTCACCACCCACCCACAATGTCACAATGTTACTCCACTTGTCTTATCCTGGTTGGAAGAATAATCTCCATTAGTTATGGAGAGAAAAGTTACTATCCAGTGTGCTGAAGCTTAACTGTGTGTTGAACACAAAGAAACTGAGCAAGGAGTCCCATAGGAAGCCATAAGGATGCTTCAAGTTCTTGAATAATTTTTCTGGTGAATCTTTTATATTTTTTTTAAAGTCTACCCCGTGCTTGTTCCCAGTCTGGATGTATGGGTGGTACTGATGCTGAGAAATTATGAAGTGGTGTTCTCCATTTTGCAGACACAATGATTGCCCCTTTCATTTGCATCTGCAGCCACCATGGAAGAATCTGTTTCATTTCCTCACAGTCTGCTTGACACGTTTACGCACAAAGTCAACCCATCTGTGATGCTTCATGCCATATTGCTCTGTCTGCCAGTGAGACTTCCAGCTCCTCCCCAGCGCTGCTAAGCTGCTAGAAATGGGCTTCAGTATCTTTTGAAGGCTTCTTACGCCAACCTATTCTTCAGCGGCCTTGGATCCTGTTTCTGTGTTTCTTATGTACTTCCCACAAAGCAGTGGTTGATTAGATGACCAGTTTGGCTACTGATTGCATCAGGATTCTCTAGGTTATATCTGACTGTCTCATTTTATACTAGTTATAATTGATTAGTGACATTGAGAAGCTTCACAATACCCACTGAGTATGCAACCAGTGATTAATCCGTGGATGGGACTGCCTCAAGGGATTTGAGTTTTTAAACTTAATTAAACTTTTGTTTTCTTTCATAGTTAGCATGGGTCTACATATATACCTGCAGACCAAAGAATTTATTAATGGTTTTTTACTGTCTATCATTCAGTGAAATCTGGGTCTTAGAAATGTACTCCTGTTGTTTCAATTTTACTCCGGTCTAGAAGTAACTGTACTGATACCAACAATGACAATAATTCATACTAAACATCATGAAATATATGTGCTAGATCAAGACATTCTTTTTTCTTAAAATAAGATTACATCATTTTCCCCATTCCCTTTTCTCTTGCCTTTCTTATACATCTCTCCATTTGCTCCCTCTCAAATTCATGACGTCTTTTTCTTTGGTATTACCATGTGTGCCTGCATGTGCATGTGTGTATACATTACACACAGAGAGTGGGAGCATGGTTGAACCCACTCAGTTTGTTTGTGTTTTTTGTATTGTGTCTTTATTTCAGAACTGACCCCTTGGTATTGGGCAGTCAGTGTTTTTCCCTGGAGAAGACTATTTCTGTCATTCTCAGCATTCCTTAACTGTCTATGGTTCCTTTTCTAGGGGTGGGGTCCAGTGAGATTTCCCCTTCTCTATTTAACTTATATATCTGTTGATGTTCATCTTGTTCAGACCTTGTCTAGATAGCCATGTTGTTGAGGCGAGGCTTCCTTGATATTTCTAGGATAAGACTTTTTGATCATGCCATGCTTTGTTCTGCTTGATTGCTTTAAGATATCCCCTTCTCAAAATCCCAGAAAAATTCTTTACAGACCCTGAAAGAATGGTACTCAACTTCATATGGAAAAGCAAAAAACTTAGAATATCCAAAACAATCCTGTAAAATAAAAGAACTTCTGGAGGCATCACAATCCCTGACTTCAAACTCTACTACAGAGCTACAGTACTGAAAACAGCCTGGTATTGGCATAAAAACAGACAGGAGGACTAATGGAACTGAGTTAAAGACCCAGATATTAGTCCACACACCTATGAACATGTGATTTCTGACAAAAAAGCAAAAATTATAAAATGTAAAAAAGAAAGCATATTTAACAAATGGTGCTGGTATAAGTGGATATCAATATGTAAAACAACGAAAATAGATCCATATCTATCACCATGCACAAAACTCAAGTCCAGATAGATCAAAGACTTCAACATAAAGCTAGCCACACTGAACCTCACAGAAGAGAAAGTGGGAAGTACATTTGAATGCATTGGTACAGGAGACCATTTCCTAAATATAACCACAGTAGCATAGACACCGAGAGAAATAATTAATAAGTGGGACTTCCTGAAACTGAAAAGCTTCTGTAAAGCAAGGACATGGTCAACAAGACAAAACAACAGCCTACGGAATGGGAAGAGATCTTCACTAACCCCACATCAGACAGAGGGCCGATCTCCAAAATATACAATGAGCTTAATAAATTGGTCATCAAAAGAACAAATAATCTAATAAAAAAGTGGACCTAAACAGAGAACTCTCAACAGAGGAATCTAAAATGGCTGAAAGACACTTAAGGAAATGCTCAACATTCTTAGTGGTCAGAGAAATGCAAATCAAAACAACTCTGAGATTCCATCTTACACTTGTAAGGATGGCCAAGATCAAAAACTCTGATGACAATTTATGCTGGAGAGGTTGTAGGGAAAAGGGAGCGCTTATGCATTACTGGTGGGAATGCAAGCTGGTACAGCCCCTTTGAATATTAGTATTATGATTTCTAAAAAAATTAGGAAACAACCTTTATCACTTTGGGCTATATATCCAAAGGATTCTCAATCATGCCACAAGACAGGTGCTCAACTATGTTCATAGCAGCATTGTTTGTCATAGCCAGAACCTGGAAACAACCTAAATGCCCCTTGACTGAAGAATGGATAAGGGGAATGTGGTACATTTACACAATGGAGTACTATACACCTGAAAAAAATCTTGAATTTTTCGGGAAAATGGATGGAGCTAGAAAACATCATATTGAGTGAGGTAACCCAGACTCAGAAAGTTAATTATCATATGTAGTTACTCACAAGAGGCTTTTAGACATAAAGCAAAGAAAACCAGCCTATAATTCACAATTCCAGAGAACCTAGGTAACAATGAGGATCATAAGAGAGACATACATGGTTCTAATCTACATGGGAAGTAGAAAAAGACAAGATCTCCTGAGTAAATTGAGAGGAGGGGGACAATGGGAGAGGATTGAAGGGGAGGGGAGAGGTGGAGGAGCAGATAAAAATGTATAGCTCAATAAAATTAAAAAAAATATACCGTCTTCTTTCAGGGATTTCTATAGGATCATGATAAGGAGACATGGGTATGAGGAATACAGATGTCTAGATCTCTTCCCCATTACTGGGAGAACTGTGAACACCAAATGTAAAGCCAGGATAACAGCGCTGACCTCAGATATCTATGGTAAAAATATACAGGGCTGAGACCCTTATTCCTAGACTTTGCGCTGTCAGCACCATCCATGCTATATTTTTTCTGAGACCTTGTTTTACAATTATTCAGAGTCATAACATGCTTGTTTAACATCGAGTAGAAACACTCTGTTTCCTTAATTTTTGTATTCTCCAGCATGAGAATAAATAGTTTTAGGACTCAGAATGTATCTCAGGTGGGAGAGTGCTTTTCCAGCTTTTGCAAAGCCCTGAGTTTGTGGGAGCCCATGTGTGACTCAGTTTCCATGTGGAGTCATTTCTGACTTAAAGAAGTCATTTGAGTTCAGGATTGCCTGTTCTGCCATCCAGTAACCTTGGGGGCTATGAGTAACGTCTGTCTTAGCCATAGAAAGAGCATTTTAACCGAGTGGAAAGAGTACATTTTCTATTAAGATTTGGACTGGTGTATGCCAGCCAGAGGTACTCCTCCTTACAGATTAGAGGCTCCTTAGCTGAATGAGATAATGCACCTGTTTGAGTTTCTTCTCAAGGACAGTGCAGGGAGGTGGTTAGCTGACTATACTGCTCTTTGTTCTGCCTTTTGCCTGTGGTATAAATGCTGACTGATGAATAAACTAGGGGTTGTTTGGTATTGACCTTCAGTGCTCCTGGTCTATTCTATGTTTCTATCTTCATTTCTCTTAATCTAACATTTCCTCAGCTTCAGCACCCTCCTAGGGTACCCCCAGAGGGATTCTGCCCTAGTGGACTCTGACATGGGTTCATTCTCCCGCACTGCAGAAACCTGTTGTTGTAGTACCCACCTGTAATTTCAGAACTCTGGGAGGGAGAAGTAGGAAGAGCAGAAGTTCGGTCTTCCTTCTCTATGTAGTAACTTTGAGGACAGGCTGGGATACCTCAAACCTTAACTAAATAAATACTAGATTGTGGTCTAACTTTTCTGTCAGGGCTGTTGTCCCCCCAATAATGACATGAAGAATTATTATTAATTATGAAAGGTTGGCTGATAGCTTAGGCATATTTCTAACTAGCTCTCATAACTTAAATATCTTTTAATCTGCTTTCTTTTACATGGCTCTGTTACCTTGACATTGTAGAGCCCATCCTCTTTGTTCTGTGTTTCCTTGCAACTCTGCTTTCTTCCCAGCATCCTTTGTGCCTGGAAATCCTGCCTAGCCATTGGCCATTCAGCTTCTTCACAGTGTACAAAAAGATTATTCCACAACACTAGATCCATAATATTTTAAATAAATTTTCCCATCTAGAAGCGAAACCTTGCTTAGGTGTGCTATGAATCTTCCACATAAGTTGTATCTGCCAGAAACACAGTACAGATCAGACTTTGTGACTCTAAATTTTAAGAGATGAAACTCAGATATTTAGTTGTTAGTTCTACTTGGGCATCTTATGTCTCTCGTCCCAGAATTAAAAAATCATTTATATCTAGAAGAGGCTTTGCCATTTTGTTTCCCAATATATGTCTCTCATAGCACACACAGCATGGAGCATGGGAGTTGGTGAGGAAAATGTTTTATATGGGAAAACAGGTTGGGAAAACGGATTCAGACAAGATTAAGCATTGTTGGCTGTAGGATTTGTCAACTCTTCTAACATGCCAGTCTCCTTAAAAGGAGAGAGGATAGCATCAAAAATTCATTTTTTTTCTGTTGAAATCTCAGAGGAGATTATCTCTCAGATGTCTAGCATTAGGGGAACTTGGATCGTTCTGATCTAATCCATCTATTTAGCAGACAAAAAGAATGAGGCTCAGAAAGCCATTTCTCATTCACCAAATTTTCTGATCCAACCTCCTAGAGTCAGGGCCAGAAAAAAAAGCCTGACACATGGATGGCATATAAGGGAAAGTGTGTGCAGGAGTCTGTGGATTTAATATATTCACAAAACCATTATCTGTAGGTGAAAATTCCTCTCCTTTTAACTTCTAATCTTTCCTAATTTATGTACTTCCTATGTTCATGGCTACTTCTGCTCTGCAAACATTTAATCTGATCTGATAATAGTTGAATGGGAATGTCCTGTAGGAATTGTATTTATCTTCTTAATAATTTATATTCTGAAGCCCTGGCTCCTATTGCCTCTGACTATGAATGTGGTTGGAGAGAAGGTTTCTGCAGAAGCAGTTGAGGTAATGAGAAGACCTCGCCAGTGTGGGAGGATGCTCTTACTGTCCTGTGAATGAAGTCCCCATGAATGAGATTTGGATTTAAAGGTGGGTATTCTCATGCAATGACATCACATGAAAGTCAAGATGGAGATTACCAGTGTGCTTCTTCAGAGAGTGATGTCCCAAGCAAGCCACCATGAGCTAGGATAAAGGCACAAGTAAAATTTACTTCTACCTTCTAAAGAGAACAACTTTAATATTGTGCTCTAATACTTCAAACATTGAGAAACAAGGAAAATAAATCTCTGGGGTTGAAATTCCAAGTCTGAGTTTATGGTGCTCTGTTGTGGTAGTCTACGCAGTGTTTGCCTCTCTAAGCCCAGTCCCATCTCCAACAGGTACCTGACTGGTTGTCTGCCCTGGGGTTCTCAAGTCTTCATTCTGTTAAGAGTCAAGACAAACCACAACCGGAAGGCTTGTTCTTTCTGTGTGCCTCTGTCGGCTCTTATTAACATGGTCTTAGCATGGACCCGATATCTGTGAGCCGCCTTGTTCAAAGAATTGGAAGATCACACAAATTATGGAGCAGCAAAAGTTTTTACTAAAAAACCAAGTCCAAGAATAGGTGAGATACTCTAAAGAATAGCCAGGGGCTCCCTGAGTTACCCTGCTCCAGAGCAGTGGTGCTCTGTCTGGTTGCCAGAAGGAGGGCTCAGGGCTAAGGATGAGATAGTTTTTCTGCTTCAGGTGATAGACTTAGGATACATAAGCCTTTCTTCTCTGTGTATGTCCTTTTTCATGATGCACCAGATTTTTATCTCATGTTCATGTTCAATCATGCATAGGCATAAGATCTCCCCTAAAAGGTCATTCTGAGGTCACACATACGTGTCAAAAACCAGTCCAGTCTGGATAGTCTTATTTCCTCCTTTCTGGATATGTTCTAGGATATATGTGTTCACAAAAGGGGAGTTACTCCAAGTTGCTAGGTGGCCACAGGTTAAAGAGACCTGACTGCTTTGTTTGGAGAGTGGTGTACTATGTTTGATGCAGGTGAAGTCCTAGGCTGCCAAGTGTTGTGTTGAGAAATTTGAGTGTGCGAATCTCACCTCATGTGGGTCCATTGCTAAGATAGCTCTATGTTTGCCTGCCAAGTTTAAGTCCTGTTATGATTCTGTGACATGGAGCTATGTCCCCGGACACTGCCACCTCCTTTAGCCTCTGGAATATCAGTTGACCTGATCATCTGGTTTAACATATTACATGCACACAGAATGACAGAGCTATGAGAAGACTGGAATTTTAGTGTGCCTGTAGGCTGAAATATGCCATGTCTTTTATTTAAAGACACTGAAAATTAATATGAGAAAGAACATAAATTGATTTTAAAATAGTATTAACCAAGGTAGATCTTGTCTCTAGAATAAAACAAACCATGACAAGATATTTACGAGAATTTCATTTTATTATAAAATTAGTTTTTATAAGCATCCTGTATATCATGAATATCATTGAATTTGATTTACATTGATATTTTAAATTCAGTATTTTCTTAGAATTAGTTTTTATAAGCATCATGTATTCCTTAGATATCACTGTAATCTGATTTATGTTGATATTTCAAATTAAACATTTTTCCTTTTATAGATCATGCTTGTCTGCTTACAATTTGAAAAAAAAAACTGAAAAAAAATAAGCTGTGTTGTGGGATTTCGTGAACTCAGATGCTGGTGTATTATTTTATAGCTCTTCCCAGAGAGGCTGTAAGTCATTGGAAAAAGCATTTGTACAAGAAAGGATATAAGTCTCAGAAGTCATGAACTATTTGATGTCTACCAACCTAAAAACCTGTTGTGGAATATTACTTTAACCAGGCAAAAATGTGTTGCATTCATTTATGCCATATCTGGTTTATTATATAGAAGTGTGCTGCATTTGTTTATGCTGCCTTTGTCTAATTATCTAAAGATGTGTTGCTGTTTCACCTTGCCTGCCTAAGCCACCAGACTGGTCTAATAAAAATCTGATTAGCCAATAACTAGGCAGTAGAGGAGTAGGTGGGGCTGGTGGGCAGAGAGAACAAGTAGGAAGGGGAATCTAGGCTCACAAAAGAGAAGAGGAGACTTGAGGGAGAAAGAGAAGGAAACACCCTGGGCCAACCAGTGAGTCAGTCATGAGCCAGCCAGAGTAAGGAGGGAAGAAGACATAGGGAATGAAAGAAAGGTAAAAATCCCTAAGGCAAATGTAGATAAAGAGAAATAGATTAATATAAATTATAAGAGTTAGTAAGAAACAAACATAAGACCAAGATTTCATAACTAATAATAAGTCTCTGTCTCATGATTTGGAAAATGGATGGTGGCCCCAAAGAAAGCATGTCACAAGAATCTAAGAAAATCTATGGCTTATCTTTATTATGGAAATAATATTTTCTATATAATTTCAAATATCTATAAGAAAAATATCTATTTTCCATAGTTAAACTACCTAGGATTCTAAGAACAATTTTTTTTCTACATGAAACAATTATGTACGTGGGCACAGCCACAAGAGCACATGGATGGAGACCAGAGGACAGCTTACTAAAAACAGCTCTCTCCTTCCACCATACTCTGGAAATTGAACTGAGGTTGTTAGGTTTGGTGGCAAGTTCCTTTAATGATGAACCACCTCAAAGAACCCAAGAACCATTGCTATGAAAAAGATTTACACTTCTTTTACATGTATGGATGTTTGTCTGAATATATGTCTGTGTACAGCATGCATACGTGGTCTTTGGAGGCCAGAAGAGAGCATCAGAGCCTTTGGAACTGGAGTTACAGGCAGTTGTTAGCTTCTGTGTGGGTACTGGGAATTGAACCCGGGTCCTCTGCAAGAGCAACAAGAGCTCTTAACCACTGAGCCATCTCTCCAAAAACCATTCATTAATCATTAATTCTTTCTTTCTTTCTTTCTTTTTTTTCTTTTTCTTTCTTTTTTTTTTTGAGATGGGGTTTCTCTGTAGCTTTGGAGCCTATCCTGGAACTCTTTTTAATTTTTTTATTGATTTTATTGAGCTATATATTTGTCTCTGCTCCTTTCCTTTTTTCTCCCCTCCCCTTCTATCCTCTTCCATGGTCCCCATGCTCCCAGTTTACTTAGGAGAGCTTGTCTTTTTCTACTTTTCATGTATATTACAAACATGTATGTCTCTCTTAGGGTCTTCTTTGTTGTCTAGGTTCTCTGGGATTGTAAATTGTAGGCTGGTTTTCTTTGCTTTATGTCTAAAAGCCACTTATGAGTGAGTACATATAATATTTGTCTTTCTGGGTCTGCGTTACCTCACTCAGTATGATGTTTTCTAGCTCCATCCATTTTCCCGCAAAATTCAAGATGTCATTTTTTTCTGCTGTGTAGCACCCCATGTGTAAATGTACCACATTCTCCTTATTCATTCTTCAGTTGAGGGGCATTTAGATTGTTTCCAGGTTCTGGCTATGACAAACAATGCTGCTATGAACAGAGTTGAGCACATGTCCTTATGATATGATTGAGCATCCTTTGGGTATATACCCCAAAGTGGTATCGCTGAGTCTTGAGGTAGATTGTTTCCTAATTTTCTGAGAATTGCCATACTGATATCCAAAGGGGCTGTACCAGTTTTCACTTCCACCAGCAATGGAGGAATGTTCCCTTTACCCCATAACCTCTCCAGCATAAGTTGTCATCAGCGTTTTTGGTCTTGGCCATTCTTACAGGTGTAAGATGGAATCTCAGAGTTGTTTTGATTTGCATTTCTCTGATGGCTAAGGATGTTGAGCATTTTCTTAAGTGTCTTTCAGTCATTTTAGATTCCTCTGTTGAGAGTTCAAAAAAAATTGGAATGACCCCATGTACTTTATTGGATCACCATGACTTAAAATTAGAATTCAGCAGCAACACTAATTCCAGAAAGCCCACAAACACATGGAGATTAAACAATGCTCACCTGAAGCATCAATGAGTCAAGGAAGAAATAAATGAAGAAATTAAAGATTTCCTAAAATGTAATGAAAACACCCACACAGCACACCCAAATTTATGGGACACAATGAAAGCGTGTTAAGAGGAAAGTTCATAGCACTAAATGCCTACATTAAAGAAACTGGAAAAATCTCACACTAGTGAATTAACAGAACAATTGAACACTCTAGAACAAAAAGAAGCAAACTCATCTAGGAGAACTAGATGGCAGGAAATAATAAAATTGAGAGCTGAAACCAACAAAATAAAAACAAAGAAAACATTACAAAGAATCAATGAAACAAGAGTTGTTTATTCGAGAAAATCGACAAATCTTTATCCAAACTAACCAAACTGCAGAGAGAATATCCAAATTAACAAGATCAAAAATGAAAAGGGGGACATATCAACAGACACGGAGGAAATCCAGAGAATCATTAGGTCACATTTTGAAAACCTGTACTCCACAAAATTGGAAAACTTAAAGGAATTGGACAACTTTCTGGATAAATATCACTGAACCAAAATTAAATCAAGACCAGATAAGGAACTAGCTCTTAGAGCAGGCTGGCCTTGAACTCACAGAGATCCATCTGCCTCTGCCTCCCAAGTGCTGGGTTTAAAGGAATGCAAAGCACTACGACTTGGCCCCAAACCATTCTTAATGAATGCTGATAGTATATTACCAATGTCTCTTTAGTTATTCTCAGGAGAGAATGGAGCTGTTTTCCACCTATGCAAAAAACAATTACCAAAGGATTGAATTTGTGATATCAGAAAAGATGAGAAAACATTAAGCATTCGGATTCTCAAATTGATGTGTCCCAGGTAAAAGGAGTTACTTTTCAAAGAACAAATCTTGGGAAGATCAGCAGAGTTGCATCTGTGGAGTGGAGCATCTTCCACGTGACTTGGGCTTATATCTCTGAATTGCCATCTATTTAGTGTATCCCCACAAGAACACCAGCTTCTCTTCTCTTTTCTGAAAACAACACCCTTCTTTCTCCTTTGAAGACCCAGTCTTCTTCAGCTCTCATTTATTAATCATACAAATGACATCATTCAGCTCTGCTGCTGCCCCTGAGCTACAGTATAAGCTCATCTCTCTCACTGCTTTCATATTTTCCTAATATTCCTCGTCAGAATAAGTGGGTCTTTTCCTTCTAATTAGAGTGTATGCATGTATGTGTATACCTCTGTCTATTTGTCATCTATTTACCTATCTACCTACCTACCTACCTACTTATTATCTATCTACCTACCTACACAACTACCTCCCTATCAACCTACCTACTATCTGTCATCTATCTATCTATCTATCTATCTATCTATCTATCTATCTATCTATCTATCTATCTATCATCTGTCTATCATCTATCTATTGTCTGTCTATCTATCATCTCTCTCTACCTATCATCTATATATCAATCACCTCTCATCTATCTATCAATCATCTATCTATTATCTATCATCTATCTATGTATCATCTCTCATCTATCTATCAATCTATCAATCAATCTATCATCTATCTAATCTTTCATCTATCATCTATTTATCATCTATCAATCATCTATCAATCATCTATCTATCTATCTATCTATCTATCTATCTATCTATCTATCTATCTATATCTATCGATACCCAATGACACACCAGCCTTGGCTGACATCAGCTTACTCATAGACACTTCACAGATACGCATTGAACATTCCATGTTTGCCTAATCCATTTTGAGGGTCTTCTATCACTTGCGACTGGAAGGGATCTTGGCTAATACAATCTTTCTTGACCCCCTTGGGCCACCTTGTGCATTCTACTTGGAAAGTAATTGCTTTAGAAACGCGGACAGACACATTATGGGAGTTAAAACTCACTTAGGTTGGAATGTAATTCTCCGACCAATCCATCATGTCACTCAGGATCTATTAATCCTTGTCCTGTAGAATCAGAGTAACACGGCTGCCCGCCTTAAAAAATATGACCCCTGCTGCCTGTAGAATTTCAATCGGATTTTTATGCACACAAGTCTTAGCACATAAAAGTGGCATGAATCAGACCAAAACATACTTCTTCCAATTAAAAGGTGTGAAAAGAGCAAAGAGAAATGGCCCTTTCTATTTACCCAGCTCAGCAGCTGGGCAGTTCATTAGCAAATCCTGAAACGCACATAGGTCATAAGCTCCCGGCTGTGAAGACTCTTTTATAACACAATTGTAGAAAGGCAACCTTTAAGTCAAAAGTACTATTCCCCGATGAGGCTTATTAATTGAATCATTTGTTTACAAAAGGTGAGCGTGGCTCTAAGTGACAGTGCTGTTTGCACAGTGGCACCAATATTAGGAAAGCTTGTGTGTAATGCATTAGTAATGTAGAGAATGATGCTGCCCGGCTTGGGGGTATTTGTTTAGCACATTCAAATCTCGTTATTTCAACAACCCCTGAGCATGAATTGAGTTAGCTTATTAAAGTTAAAAATATCCTTTCAAATATTGCTAATGAATGCCATGAAGTCAGTTATTTACCACCGTCCCTGATTTATGAGAGACTTAATGTTGGTCATCATTTGGATGGTAGAAAAGCCTTTTTTAAAAAAAGTTGTAGGAAGGAATCCAGTCACCCTTTTAATGTGTCTGTGCTACTTCAGTTAAGGTTAAATTTTCCTAGACATGATTCTGAGGATAAGAATGTATCTCATGTTCTTTGTCAGCAAATACTGTCCTTTTAAAATTGTGACTCCCTGTAAAGAATGTGACAGGAAAACAAATGTTATTTGCAATTACACCTTTTAAGAATATTTCATTCTGTCTGATAGTAATTCACCAGTGAGCTTTAAGTTTGGGCTGGAGTTAACTGGTTCTAAAGTTGACCTGGAAGTTTGTGTATTTTGAATGATGTAGAGAAAAGTGAATTGTTTTCTCTATGCTCAGAGATGGGTAACTGCCCACTAAAAGATATGCCTGCCTTTTGTTTGTTGTGGATGTAGCTAGAACGTATCATTTTGGTTAGGGAACACCTTTGACAACCCTTGTAAATAAGATATGATCATAGATCCAGTTCACAATTACTGGGAGTAGAAAAGGCTGTCCTGAAGGAAACAGGCTTGTCTTGGTCAAGCTCTTTCTAGAGAAGCTCTGGAAATCATCAGGGTTCAGATCAACCAAAGGTAAAGAATCTAAACTACTCCGTTAATGATTGCGTGCAGGAGAGTTGCCAGATAGTTACAACTATCTTGGATTTTTTTCATGAATAAGAAATAAAATCTCACTGAGTCTAAGCCATACAGGATTGATTTCTGTGTTTTATAATCTCCACCAGCCTATAGAGATGGCTCAGTGGTTAAGAACACTGGCTGATCCTCAAAAGAATCTGAATTTGAGTGCCCAAACCCGCATGGTGGATCACAAGTGTCTGTCTCCAGTTCCAGGGGATCTGACACCCTCTTATTCTGGCCTTTGAAGGCACTGCATAAACCTGGGACCCAGACATACATGTTGATAAAACAACCATACAAGTAAATAAAAATAATAGAAAGCATTTAAAATATATGTATTGATGTATTTAATTAACACATCATCCCTTTAAAATAAGATATTGTAAGCCATCTAGATATGACCCACCTCAATAGATAAAACTCCAACATATCAAGGAATTCACTGATCAGCCATATGAAGACACTGGGTGTAGAAATACACTCTTGTCCCTTCTTGTGTGTTCTGATTGTTGATGAGGTGGGGCAGGGTTCCTAGGTAATTAAAGAAAGCAGAATTCCTAGTTTTCTTGGAAGTAGACTCTAGCTGGGAGAAGACAGTCTGAAGTCTTTTCTCCACGTAGATGTAAGGGATGGGTTTACACATTCACCAGTGCAGGAACTATTCTACACAGGCTACAAATTTGTCAACATGATGGACCCCAATTCTGTTCGGGACACAGGACACAAGGATTTAACAGAGTTCAAAAACCGTTAAATTTTATGTTTCTGTCTAGAACTAAGAACCAAAACAAGATATCTTTGAAAAGACCTGGAAATAGGAGATTTTGCCCAGACATAGCCATTTACAAAGTGCCATTACTAGAAGCCATAGTTAGCAGGAAACAGCCCCTTCATTGAGTCACAGTAATCATGCCAATAACTCTTGATAGCTATCTGTCAGATGTAGACATAAACACTTTACAGATCCTAATTCTGCATGACACTACTGTGAGGAGGTAATTACTTTGAGCGAAAGAGGAAGTGATTGTCTCTGTTTTATATATCAAGAAACTGAAGCATATAGAGACTAAATAACCCACTCAGTGTTGTATAGCCACTAAGAAGAAAGACTTGAATTCAAATCTCGATGTTTTGAATTCAGAGCCTGAGCTGATCCTTGCTTTTTCTTCCCCAGTACCCCATGCAAATAGGGAATAGTTTAAGGAGAGACCCTGTTACCAGCTAAATATTCTAGCCACATGAGCACAACAGGCCCTTCCAGAAACGATCAGAAAAGCTAAGAATGGGAAGTATCACTGCACATCCTCTAGGCGGAGGCTTAAATCATAAATTGTTCAACAGTATAAAAAGCAACCCTTTGTTATTCAAAATCTGATGGGTCCATGAGACATTGAAGTACCTTTACCCACTAGGGTGTCTCTGTCTCAGTCAATATGAGTATGCCACAGGTAGTTAGAGCACAAGAATAAATTACATTTTTAGTGAATTCAAGTAGTTAGTGACTTCAAGGTAGAGTAGCATGAAGTATTGTCTTTACTGAAAAGCAAGTGGAGCCACTGACGTAACCGTGGGGATTAGAAACAAGGAGACTGCAAGATAGGACAGAGAAAGCAAAACGTATTTTCTGCTTTGGCTGAGGCTGTGACTGCTCCTTTGGGGCTTAGGGTGACTCCCTCCGTGCATGTCTCATTTAATGTGACCACAACTGACTAATGGGGCCAGCCTGGCCACAGATTTCCCAGGAGGATGAGTGGACCTGGGTGGTTAATTTCATGTGTTATTTCTGCTGATTCTATTTTTCTTTCTTTGCAGTTGAATGATTGAAAAACACTATATTTTTGCTGCATTTTCTTTTCTTTTTTCAATATTAGAAAGACGATGTCCCAGATGTGCGGAACTCTGGACTTCTCTTCATTCTAAACATCTTTACTAAGTATGACAAGGACCTTTGCCAAGTCCAGTCACCAAGCTCTGTATTTTATATACACCTGAGTGATAGTACCCAGCCCTTTTATCTCAGCTCCCAATTACCAAGGAGACCTTAGTAACGCGCAACCATTGCAAAGACAAATCATCCCCTGCAAGTCCGTGCATTTCCAGATTCTGCACTCCCTCCTTCTCAATCTGTTTTCTACAGAACAGCCTCCAGCAATCCATCTTGCAAAATCTAAGTCAGCTCAAGTCACTGGCCTCCTGGCCACTCTCCAGTAGCTTCCAGTCACGCCGAGAGTCCCGTGCTAATGGGACCCTAGAAAAATATGCCCTAGATATTTCTCCAACTTTCTTGGCTACCAGACTGCCACCCCAGTGCCTTGGGCCTACCTGTCCTCAGTTCCTTTGTCCAATGTGACAGCTGTAGCAGTGGACTCACCCCGTGCTTTACTTCTGACAAGTTTTCCATGGGCTCGTTTTGGCTCACACATACACACACCTCACTCAGGGCCCTGCTCTGGCAGGAGTTCCTTCACCAGCTCTCCCAGAACAGCATCTTGAAGTCTATACAGTTCCTGACCTTGTTTCATTTGTCAGAATGGGTCTCATCTCTGTTGGGTATTGTATTATATAGTTGATGATGTTGGTAATAACCAATAAAATACATACTCTGTTATATAAATTTGTTTTGTTCATTGCTTGTAAAAGTCTTGACATATACTAAATAATAAATAATACTTTGTTAAATGAGTAAGTGATGGCTGGTTGTTCATTTATCATCACTATTAACACAGCCGGGATAGATACACTGAAGGTGATGTTGGGTTGGAGTATATGGCGAATATATCCACTGATGCATTCATCCCATAGCATTTCACTGGTTCTTACAAAATACTAACAGCTGAGCTGGATGCTTGAGGTATGGCAGTAAGCAAAACAATTCCTGCCCTCATGGGATTTATATTCTTGTTGTTGATAGGGGTATAAAAATAAGCAATAATTAAATGACACTGCAGTAGGGAGAAAAGTGGGGTAGGGAGTTCTAAGACAGTGTATAAGGAAGTGCCTTAGGCATGAAGCAGCTCTTGAGCTGAGACCCAGAGGACTCCAAGGAGGGTAGACCCAGTCATGCAGGGAGCATAGGAAACCCTGTCCAGACTAAGCAAAGCACAGGTAAGCAAGATCAGAGTCAGGAGAGAGGAAGCCAGGCAGGCTGCCATGGAGGAAGTGAGCTGGTAGCAGAAGACAGACCCAAGGACGGACCCAAGGAGGGGGATGCTGTGTTGGTTGGTCAGGATGTGTTTGGTCATGCCGTGTGAGGAGCCAGATGGATGCAAGCTTTCTCTGAGGCCCTAATGAAAGGACAAAGGGAGCTTTAGTTCTGGGTCCTTGTCTAAGAGTGAAGTTGGCAACATCAGTCTAGGACTGCGGCCAGTGTCTGAGAGGAGTCAAGGCTGAGGTTTCTGGAGCCCTGACTTTTTCTTCCTGGCTGTGGCTATCAGTCTTTAAGCAGCTCTGTCTGTGATATCCCCTGCTCTTTCTGTCAACATTGTCTGACTCTGCTCCCTCTGATCTTGGGTACTTTGTTCCCTGGAAATAGTGTATATGATGCTGTACTTCTTTATAAACATGCCTGGCATAAGTCATCGGCTTGTGCAAGACGGTTCCAGCCTTCGCTTTTGTCTTTATTTCTCATCGTCTCTATTTCTCGTTCCCAGCCCTCCCACCTTGCCATCTTGGATCCTTCTTCCTGCAGGTTCAGGACAATGGAAAACCTAAGTGCTTACTGTGTGTGAGATGGCAGCTACTAGAATATCCCCCAAATGGTCAGATTTGGATAGACCTGAATCCCTACAGCTTGTCTGATCCACATAGCTGTGTGGGCCTGTGTCCGCTTCTCAGCGACGCTTGTTTGTTGGTGGCTCCCAGACTTTAGTTCTTCTGTGATGAAGTGACTGCCTTCCTGAGTGTTTTTCACTCAGAATTTCAGTGGGAATAAAATACACTAACTAAACGCTCCTCTCCGCTGGGACTTCCAAGCCTAATTAGAAAACTCAGCACTAAGCCCCTCTTTGATGTTTGCTTCAAGAATCACAATTTCTTCATAGGGTAGGGGTGACTTTCACTTGATCAGAAAGATACTTATTTTCCAAGTTTATGCTCCCAGCTCCTCACCCCATGCTCGTCTCAGGAAAATGAGGAGCATTGCTCAGTTGTCATGTGTACCTCCTTCTGAGGTGCAGCCTGGGGCTGGTGTCTCAACTATCAGCCCTATTAAGAGAAAAGCAGCACCTTTCTTTGAAACCTTACAATTATCAGGCTTCCCTGTGCATTAGAGTTAGGGATTTTTCTTTAATGACTTTATAGAGATGCTTAATCTCACAGTGCTAGAATACTAATTACTGTACTGTGTTGCATTAGGAAAAACAGCAAATTACTCAAATTTTAATTATGATATTCAGCTTTAAACAAGTGTATAATAATTGACTTTGTGTGTAATAATTGATTTGTCATTTAGGCAGTAATTTTTTATGCAAATGGACTACTTTATATGTGTGAACCAGTTATTATAAAATTAATTACTGAATATAATATCTTGCAGAACGGACGACCAAAGTTCTTCTTACTGGCTTCTCCATTCATGAGAAAGCTGGGTTTTTATTACTGTGATGAGATTTTTAACTCAAAGAAATTAAAGCACATTCTACATGCCTGCTAAATGTGTCTTCCTTTATAATTATTATTTTCAAGAACATCAGAAACACTTTTCCTCGAGGCTGTCCATCAGGAATTGTCAGTTACCCGAAAGCCAGCTAAGTGTTTAAATTTTCCCCATTTTCCAGGTGGAGAAATACTGTGAGCAAACGTTACATATTTGGAAGATGCTCAACGTGCGCTACCACTGATAACAGTTAAGTCTAGATCCTTTTGTAAGACGGCCATATCTGTGTTGAATGTTTTTCAAGCTGTCTGTTCTAGCAGGTAGAGAAACCAGAAATTATACTGGGTAGTTATTCAGGTTCAAGTGTGAAGGAGAAAGAGCCAAAGACTCATGAACACTCACAGAAACTTTACAGAGCTCATGCCTTCACACAGACAGGGTAGCTTAACCACCACAGACCAACAAAACTGAGAACTTCTCTATCATGGGAACTTCCACAAATCTATTGGTTACGTCCATATGGTATTATTATTCTCCATCCCCAAGCTACCCTGTGAGGGAGTCTATCAACCCCTTCTTTTACAGCAATTTTCAAAATTAAGAACGACTCAGACTTGAGTTCTTGGAACTAATTGATCACAATTGAGGGGGACCAATGTGAGATTTTTTTAATTTTCTGTAATACTACTCAGAAAGCATTCTTTTTCCTTGTATAGTTCAACATCCCACACTTATCAGGGAACCCATGAGGCAGGGTCTAGGTATTTCCTTTCCAGCGGACTCAAAGCATCTAGATCAGAGTGAGATACTCCCCAAATGCGTTATCATCTGGATCAGAGTGAGATACTCCCCAAATGCGTCATCACCTGGATCAGAGTGAGATACTCCCCAAATGCGTTATATCCTCTATCATCACTAAGGACTAAATCTGCTGATCCGTCAGTGCTAAAGGTGAGCAGTGTTTCAGGGAGTAACCATTTACTGCTGACACTAGAAATGCAGAGTACCTTATCATAAAAATACATATAATTGACTTTTTTCAATGCTAAGTGAAATCACTCATAAAAGAATTTTAAAAATTATTAAGTTACAGCTATCACACTAACAAGGGTTACTTTCAAAAGAAATTCCGCTGAAATAAAAAATCACAAAGTAGTTCATAATATATGTAGTAAAAAATGCCTTGATTAAAAGCTATTTTACCATTCAGTGGCTTTCTATAATTTCTCTGATTCTCAGCCTTCCCCCGTGTATCTGTCTCTTACACCACTCTCACGGAGACATTTCTCCCCCTTCAACTGACCTCCACAGAGTTGACAACTGTAATTCTTAGTCTTCTCATCTATGAAATGGGCTAGTCATAGACAACAGTGCTAAAGGGACTGATCACATAATCAAGCGACCTGAGTTTGGCTTGGCCTCCATAGCACCTGCACACATGAATTACACATGTGCACACACAAAGCCATGCCTCACCCACACAGGACACCAGAACGCAGATAACAACATCAAGTCTGTACTGGTGGACAGTGACATCACAGAGAGACAACAGGCCTGATAAGCACACATAAGTAGGAGTAAATAAATAGTACTGTTACTATCAATTTTATGAATTAGTAAGAAGACACGAATGCCACATAATAAACATATGACCTTCAGGAATGAGGTCATTTTTTTTCTTTTTTTATTTAAAGGATAATTATAGAAAACATCAAACTATTGACATTTTCTGTATTATCAGCAAATAGTATACAGGAAATATCCTAATGCATTAAAAAGAGCTGAAAAAGGTTATACAAGGAGGAAACAGATCTTAAATTCACTGAAGTGGGTTGTGTTCTTGCCATATAAGCTATTCTAGGCCAGTGGCCTCAGAGACTGTTGAACTTGGATATAGTTTTGGGGAGATAGCCTGTTTTCACTTAGATCTGAGGTTTGCTCCATTAACCTCTGGTGATGAATCCAACTATTGACATGATTGGGGCATGATGACTCCCACCTAATCAACAGATTAACCCATTTCGATTAGATTGTGCTAGTTTGGTGCTATTACTGGGAGTTAGTGTAAACTTTCAAGGACAGGGCCTAGCTATAGATAGTAGGTTTCTGGGGTGTGTTTTGGGAGCTTCATCTTATCAGGGCCTCCTTAATCTATCAGTCTGTTTCCTGGCCACCTGCTATGAGCAAGTTTTCTCCACCACGCCCTTCCCCTTCAATGTTTTTGCTTTGCTGCTGGCTCCAAAGAGTGAGCTGACTGTGGACTAAAGCCATGAGCCACAACAAGTCCCTCCCCATGGAAGCTGTCTCTGCCTGCAGCTTGTGCAGTAATGGTAGTCATTTTATTTTCTCATAAAAGTTGCAGATTTCTTTGTTTTCCCCATTTTTGTGTGTATGGTGTATGCATGTGTAGGTGTATACATGCCTGTGACTCAGTATGTGTACGTGTGGAGCTCAGAGGTTGATGTGAGATATTATCTTCTATTCTTCCCCACCTTATGTTTGAGTCAATGTCCCTTACTGGGACTGGTTGGATTGGTTGACCTGGAATCCTCCAGGATCCTCTCATTTCCATGCCCTCCAGATGTGTGTGACCACAGCTGATTTTGCATGGGTCCTGGAGATCAGAACCAGGTCCTCATGCTTGTACAACAAGCATTTTACTTTTCGGGACAACAGCTGGTTATTTGGATAACTGTTTGGATGACTGTTTGGATTAGCTGTTATCAGGAAAGCAGCTCTTATTTTTCTTTAATTTATGCAAAATAAATTATTCCTTATTCTAGTCACTATCACTGTTTCTCTGGGACCTCTACCTAAAAGCTATGAAATGTAAAATTGTAGCTTTTGCTGGGTGGTGGTGGTAGTGAGCGCCTTTAATCCCAGCACTTGGGAGGTAGAAGCAGACAGATTTCCGAGTTTGAGGCTAGCCTGGTCTACAGAGTGAGTTCCAGGATACCCAGGACTGTTACACAGAGAAGCCCTGTCTTGAAAAACAAAAAGAAAAAAATATAGTTTTCTTCTTACTAAAAATATACCTGTGTGACATGGGGATGCTATAGCTTATGGTGAAAACCGTAAGGTACAAACATACAGACTGTGAAATCTTCTCCTTTCAGTGTCAGCCCTCCAGGCATGCTTTTCTGAAGCATAAATTGAGCATTATTCACACAGTGTCACCTTTTTAGACTGTTGTCAGTCACCACTGAGCTGTTAACTGCTAATCACAAAAAAAGCTATTATACCCCTGCGTCTTCAAGGGCTCTTTGATGCCTAAAATATGAAGGCTCAAATAGACAGGTGTCCACTCTGATTATTGGGGACTTCTGACACATACTAGGGGAGCAAATATGATTGCAGGAAGGATTTTTCAGGAACTCTTAAACATGCCCAACCTTCAGATGATAATTAGCATTGTATCATATTTGTCTTTAGAAATATTTTGACACCCAGGATTTTATATGATTCTCACACTGACAGAGTACAATAGTTAGGTAAATATTATCATTATTCTCAACCAACAAATGCAAAAAGAAGGTTCTACAATATAGTGGATAATGCGTCTTTTCAAATGTATGTATTTAGTGACTGATCCTGTGGAGATTATTAGGAATATTATCATTTGTATTAGCTGCTTTTCTATTGCTTTGGTCAAACACCTTGACCAAGGGAGCCTGTAGAAGAAAGAGTGTATTTTGGCTTACAGTTGCAGAGAACCGAGTTCATAATGCCAGGAAGGCATAGAGCAAGCAGCAGACATGAAATTTGGAACAGGAAACTGAGAGTTCACATCCTTCGCCTTAAGTACCAAACAGAACTAGCAAACTAGAAGTGGTGGAGGGTTTTGATCTCAAAGCCTGTGCTTGCTTCAGTAGGACATAAATCTTAAGGGCCAAGCCCATGCCATGCCTCCTAAATTTCCCAGACAGTGTTTTTACCTCGGGATCAGGTCTTCCAGTATCTGAGTCTAGGGGGAACATTTTCACTCAAAACATTACAGACAGTCATTTTAGCTATTGCAGTCATTGTTGGTGCTCTCCCTTATATCACCTAGGATCTATCTTTAAAATAGTCCCTGGACCTGAAGGTCTTTGTGCTTTGATTATTAATGTTTTAATTAAAAAATCTTTACTGGACATGTGCACTCTTTTTCCAATTGCTCCAATTTTTTAAAGATTTGTAAAAGTTATCTCTTTGTGTGTCTCTGTGCACACACACTGTGCCTACAAAAGCCTAAGGAGGACACTGGATCCCCTGGAACTCAGCAGTAGTAAACCACCTACTGCTGAGAACCAAACTCAGGTCCTCTGGAAGAGCAGCCTTTGCTCATAACCACTAAATCATCTCTCCAGCCATTTTGACTGGCCTTCTTGCTGCTGCCATTGTCTCTTACTCTCCACAGAGCAGCAGAAATAATTCTTTAAAAGGTAAATTAAATCGAACTCTGTCATTGATTTACTCAACAGTTGCCAACTGCTTCCCAATTGACAGAATAAAATTGAGACTCCTTATAGTGATAGGAAGACCTGTGGCTGATCTGTATGGTTGATAGACTCTATGCTGTACATTGATGTATCATTCTGAAGTGAAGGGCAAAATCAAGTAATCAAACCAAGTTTTTAATGACTGATGTATGAATATCTTTGACTGAGTCTCATAGAGTAGGCCGAGTAGACCAGCAGAGGCTCCTAACTCAGCACCTATGAACCTACAAGTCTTTTTTCCTATTATTCCTGCCATCCCAAGCCTACTTAAAGCCCATCACTGGAGCCATGTCACATTGACCTTCCTGTTGTCCCTGATGTCTCTACTCTCAGTACCATGGGAGCTGGCTCTTTGATTCTATGTGTGTCCACTTAAACATGTTGTCTTCTTCACCTCTAGCTAGTTTTATATTGGCTGTATTGTAGAATGAAAGGAAGACATTTGAAAATTGATGGTCTAAAGTAGACATTCTTGACATTATGTGATAAATAAGAGAAAAACATATAATCTACATCTGCTTCTGCCTCGATTTCATCACCTAACATGCAGGGAAGGAAGAGAAGCCACATCCAAATTTTCAACACAGTTTTAAGGGATACTTTTGTAAAAGATTAAATAAAGGTGTGACAGAATCCAATTGTTTCCACTCATTCCTTCGGTTCAAGGAAGGCATGCAAATTTTGTGAACTCAAGGAAAACACGGGTATCTAAATATTCAGGGAATGTTTAAGATAATTCATGCCAAAGCCCTGGTCCAAAGAGCACAAGGAAACTGCTACTGCTCGTGCTCACACAACGTTGGCTATTTGCTGTTCATAAATATTTGCACAAGGGAGGGGGACATTCCGACAGAAACTCAAATGGAAAGGGTATTTCCATGGTTTCAGGACTGAAGGCAGTTAGTGGAAATTTTAAGGGCAGAAAATACTATCAGCGTCTGAGTAAAGAGTATTTGAAATTCATAAAACTATGCAAGCTGGGAACCAAGTCCTTTAGAATGCATGAGCCATGCAGCATGGTTTATACTTAGTTCAGTCTGCAGTTTCCTTGCCCTGAAGCCTCTGGTTAGGAATGAACTGATAATAAATCAGCGAAGCCTTGGTGTGTGCACAAATCAGTGTTTGGACCTCTCATCTGGCTGAGATCCCATTATAAATAAAAATAAAATCCCATTATATTTCTCTTATAAAGGAAAAGTGCACCTAACAAGAGGCTATTAGCTTGAGGGAAGGGGAGCACGGGAAGGGTTTGGGAGAAGATAGCTGGAGGAAGGAAAGGGAGCAGGGAGGTGATGTAGTCTTAGTTTAATTAAGACAGTATTTAAAAACATATAACCAGACATTTTGTATGTTTAAATGTTTTATTTAAAAACAAAGGAGCTTTTTATGATCTGTGAAAAACTAGCAGGTCACCTATAACAGCATAAAAAGCACAGTGATTTTTAGAATGGATAGAAAAATTAATCAATCAGTCTGTACAGTATCTGGGAGGAGAAAAAAAATCATGATCTGATAACTGAGTCAAACTGCCAGTCATTGCGGACAAATGAAGAGAATGAAAAGATGCTTTGAACTCATCCTAATTCCTGAAATGCACATCTCAGGAATGCTTCTAAAAATGGTTGTTATGTGTTTCAGACACCTGAAGAATGGCTCAAATAGCACGATGCCTGAAAAGCCATAGCGGCCAGTAATAGTTGTCTTGAAAGAGGTGGAGGAGGGGTAACTGAGTAATTGCTTTTTCAAAAGTACTTTGAAATCACTAATCTTGCACAGAATTTGTGAAAGAACTGTTGTCTGAGGTTTTTCTGTCCCACTAGGTCCCCATAGTCTTTAAGTCCCAAAGAAATCACTTTGTAGAGGTCCACATTAGTTATAAACTGATTGTCCTAGTAGCTCATACTTCTTATTAACTCTTATGACTTATATTAGCCCATTATTCTTGTCTATGTTAGACATGTGGCCCAGTACCTTTTTCAGTGAGGCAGTCACATCTTGCTTCCTCTGAGGCTGGGAGACAGCTGCAGAATGTGCTTCCCTCTTCCCTGCATTCTAATTTCCCTGCCTCTACTTCCTGCCTGGACGCCCCACCTATATTTCCTGCCTGGTACTGGCCCAAAAGCATTTATTTAAAATATGAGGGACAGGGTACAGACCATTGTCCCACAGCAAAGAACGGTAAAATCCCTAAAGTTCTTTGTTCAGATCAGAAAGGGTCTGCTTAAGCAATCAGATGGCCTCCAGATCTGCTGAGCCCAGTTCCACGGATATCTTGAGATTCCCATTTAGTTCTCTGAAGCCGTAGTATCTGATTATGGAATTAGAATACTTGTTTCAAGAGACGCCCCCCCCCCCAGTGACAAATGTCTAACTTTGTGTCTCATAGTAAACAGTGAAGAGTGATGAGACAAGGCGTCCCCAGGTGCCCTGGTGGCTCACACTTGTGTAAAATCCTTGTTTTCTTTTTCTGGAAGCTGTGTGTCTCTTCCGGAGACACGCAGCCCCTGCCAACTCCACATGTGTGTGTTTGTGTGCTTGCTTGCTCGTCTTCATCCCTTCTTGAAGGGTGAGTGGGACAGATCAGGGAAAGAGGACAGAGTAGAATGTTCTCGAGGGTGAGATTGAACCCTTCGCTGAGGATTAGAAATACACCCTCTGTGTTCAGCAGAAGTTCCATTAGCTCTTGTTTATCTCCCCTTGCCACCATGGCTCTTTTTGATTATGCCAAGCCCCATCTGCAGAAGTTGCTGGAACTGTCTGAGGATCAGTTAGTACACAGGGCACAGTTATCCTATTTAAAAGTAAAATCCCCAGTACCTGAGCCTAAGAACATTTATCTCACCTGTCCCTTCAATTCCAGAAATGCTGCAGTCCTCAGTGCAGACTAGCCTCCCATGCAAACCCTTCACCAAGTCAGGTGTCAACTAATGAGCTAAAACGTGGGGGCTTTGTGGTTTTTTGCTTGCTTGTTTGTTTTTGGTGTTGTTTTTTCCCTCTGAAACTAATCTCATAGAATGGCACAGAACAGCTGTTGGAGGGACTGTTTTATTTGCTAAGAACTTTCTGGTGAACATGTACTGTGATTTTTTAATCTTTATAAGTATTGCTCTATGTGAGTATCATAAATAGCTGGCTTTCACCATTCACAGCTATGCCTAATATATATTGGCTTTTCGAGACAGGGTTTCTCTGTGTAGTTAGACTTTCCCAGAACTCTCTCTGTAGACCAGGCTGGCCTGGGTCTCAGAGTACTGGAATTTAATGGCATGTGGCACCACCGCCCGCCTGGCTGGCTAAGCCTACTCTATTTACCAGGGTACTTTCAAGGTGCCATAAACTCTGGCCAGTCTAAAACTGTACCAAATATGACTCTTGGCACATAGCTGACTAAGTCCTTCTATGCTTCTAGGCTTTCCACTGAAGAATGGTTTCTGTAGA
>JABTXL010003523.1:4892600-4945526 GCA_025134845.1 Neodon shergylaensis | reverse complement strand
GTGAGTGCTGATGTAGTTACCACTCTGCGCTGGTGTTACTTTTGTTTTTGTTGGTTGTTTGGTTTTCAGTCGTCACCTAAGGAGAAGGATCCCCAGTGGGGAAATTCCCTCTGCCAGATTGCCTGTAGGCAAGTCTCTGGAGAGTATTTTCTTGATTAATGATTGATATGGGAAGGCCCATACCGATGGATATGCGAGGATCCACCCAGATGGATGGTGCCACCTCTGGCTGGGACCTAGGCTGTATAAAAACGCAGACTGAGCAAGCCATAGGAGCAAGCCAGTCAAGTAGTGTTCCCCATGGCCTCTACTTGAGGCCTGACTTCCCCATAATCTGTAAGATGAAATCAATCCTTTTCTTCCCGAGTTGCTTTGAGTCACGGTGTTTCTCATAATAGAAAGGAAGCTAGGAATGCTCCTCTTTGGAATAGTTCGTGTTGTGGTGACAACTTGAAAACCTACCAGGAACAGAATATTTCACAGAGGAAGGTGGTGTCAAGAGCAAAAAGCTGTCTCGTCTTAGGGCAAATTACAAATGAATAATAAAAGCTCAACTCTTTTTCAAGTGGCCATGATTTCCAGCAAGTCCCACCTGGGCCATGAAGTGTGATATAAATGGTGATTCATCAAGAATATGGAAACGAAATATGTAAAGTTGTCACGATGGAATAGTCCCACCTGCCTTTTGTGGGATGTGGTTCATTTATTCAAATGGCACATGGTCCCATCTTTACAGAATTTTACACACATGCGTGCATGCAAGCACACACACACAAAGAAAATACACACACACACTGTTTGTGTAGGATGATATACAATGCCTGGCACACGGTTGGCCTTCATTAAATATTAAATAATGATGATGTACAAGCTGCTTCACTTGGAAAGTAAATACTGCCTCATTTTAAAAGGTCTTAATTTTTCATATGTGTACGGGACCACACTCTGAATTTATAGCACTATTTTAAAATGATTTACTTTCAGGCATGAGTTTCATAGATGAGTTAATTGCCCTGGTTTTCAGTGTTGGTTCATAGCAGTGGGAGAACGAAGCCTTGTCTCATCATATCAGTGTATAGAAGGAGAAGAGCAGGAGGTGGATCCTAGGATTCTATCTGACTAGTCACACAGGGGACAATGTGAACAAGACCTAGGGCTTTTCTGACATTGTGATAGATACCACTAGAGGAGGCCAGATAGGCTGGGATCCTGACTTTGTCTCATTCCATGGAGGTAAACACAAAATAAAAATAAATAAATAAACAGACAAACAGTAGGATTTTAAAAAAAGGGAAAAAGAGTATCTCGCCGCCGTGTCAATAGAGCTGTGATTTATCTCACGTGATTTTACACCAGCCCTGAGCAGTCAGGCCATGGACACATACATTTTAGCTGGGACGCCTCACGTCCATTCTTTCTTTAACTGTAAGAACACACTCATAGGAGAGTCCCATCACATAGGAAATTCTTGATACTCAGGTTTTAGCTCACACTTCTTCTCCCCTTAAGCAGCATACAGCAAAACCCAGGCAGTTATTTCAGGAGACACGGAAAGTAAAAAGAAAGCCACGACTCTTGGGAGTCTGCCAAACAGGGCAGCCCCTGGGAACAAACTCCACCATTTCTACTTGGCTGCCCACTGGCCAAACATGACATAATTTGAGATTTCACCACAAGCTCAGTTTTCCCAGCCTTTCTGTGTTGTCCTTGCCAGTGTTTAATTGTCAAGTCTTTGCCTGTGGACTCGCCAACTCTGTCCATACTCAAGAAGTGATTTCCATATCAAACTCTTCATTCTTAGAAGTTGCGAGGGATCCATTTTGCTGAATAAATGAACTCATACTGGCCAGACCCAAATGGACAGATAGCGTGGCCATAAACTCATGTTAATTCTGGTGTGTGTTGTGTGTGTGTGGTGCGTGTGTGTCAGGGGGTCACAAACCATATTGTGTCATTGTCTTGTTGTTGCTACTGGTTTTTGGTCTGGGTTTTTTTTTGTTTTTATTTCTGCCTTTTGTCTTTTCATAGCATAGAATGTTTATGATTTAATCATGCAGAGCAAAGTGAAGATAATCCACTTTCCTAAGAAAAACAGGAGAGGGCATAGCTTTAACACAACATTAAAGTAGGCAATTAAATTTTTCTAACAAATAAATAACAAAACCCACTCAAAATTTAGAGATGTAGTAAAACTCAAACTGTGGTAACTGTACTTTGTTTCAAAAAAAGATTAAACTATTTTATTTTAACTTTGTATTAAACTATGTATTTTCTTCTTTTTTTCGCTTTTTCCCCTTATTGCTTTTTATTTCCTTCCTTCCTTCCTTCCTTTCTTGTTTCCTTCCTACCTCCTTTTTTCTTATGACAAAATCTTACTGTTTAGCTCTGACTGACTTGGAACTCACTATGTAGACCAGGCTAGCTTTGGAACTATGGCAATCCTCCTGCCTCTGTCTTTTGAGTGCTGAGATTTAAAGTATGCATCATCACATCTGGTTCAGACTGTGTGCTTCAGTGCCCACCATCTTCTAGCTGGGATTCCAGTCACTGCTTGGGATGGTTTACGGCTCAAGGGTACAGCACTTGCCCACATGCTAAAGACTCTGGGCTCGATAACCAGCATTGCTTAAAAATAAAAAAGCATTGCTCCCGACTGGAAGCTCACATCTGGAATATTCACACACCTACTCAGCAGGTGTGACAATTAGGAAAGCATTCTGTTCGAGGGACAAAATGATAAAGCAATTCCCCTGGCCCACTCCCTCAGAATCGTACTGACTTCACTATTCAATTACATCCAGGAACCAGACAGATATCCTTGGGGGTTGCCAGAACATGCTTAAGCTGTCACTACAAAGCCAGTGCTCCCCAAGGCAAAGGAAATGCATATAACCCGGAGTTGCACAGACCTCACCGTTAAACTTCTTTAAGTAGGGTTTGCTGTCTGCGGGATGATGATCTTCCATGTTGCATAGATACCGTCCTCTTATCCAGGATGGTCAAGTGAATTGTATTCTTTCCCAAGGGGATATAGTTGGAAAATCATAATGGCTTTGGAGTTCTGCAGCAGTGAAGAAGATACAGAAAGGTGGATCTTAACAATGACTTCCAAGTGATGGCCGGAACCCGGGTCTCCAGCGACACTACCTTCCCAGATGAAGAAGATGCCTCAGTGTTTCTTCCTCAGTGTGCTCCTTCTCCTCCTTTTCCCCTTTCCTCTTGAGTGTTTTGTTACACAGGTTCATCTGCCAGTATCTGGAGAGTGTCTATGAATGGTCTAATCTGGCCAAAATGAACCAGAAATCACAGTCCAAAAATGTCTAACCCTGTATCTAGACTTGCCTCCCAGATACTCCAAAGAAAGAAGAGTCAAGGTTAAGCGTACAAGCTGTATTTAGCAACTGAGGGCTTAAGCAGTTGTAGCTGCTGAGACTAAAATCTGTGACTCTAGGAACAAGGAAAAGAAGTGGGACTGGGATGAGTCCTCTTGGACCTCTCTTCTTGCCTGTCCACCAGTGCAGCATGCACCAGGCCCTGGGCTTGATACTCAAGAGTAACAGGATGCTCTTTCCCTCAGCCATCCGGAGGAGCATGCAACTGTTAATAGTGATTCCCAGGCGGTACACTTTATGTACTTGTGCTGTGATAAATGGCCAAGAAACTCTTCCTTGGCCATTTTTATTGCACTTATGACTCTTTTGTTTGATCTTTCCTATTTAAGCACCTTTTACAGAGCAATATACAGATAGATGACTTATTGTTCCCCAACAGTTTTTCCCCATATGTGCAGTGAAGTGCTTGGATATAGGATATAAACTTAGCATGGATATTACATAGCTTGCCTTCATGCTACAGTGCTCCCTGCAATGCTTCACTGCTCACCATTGGCTTATTTGTGGGACTTTTTATGAATCCTGCATCCACATATAGCCTAGTAGGCTAGAAATCTCCCTCTTTCATCCCTGTTCCATCTTTTCTTCCGTTAACATTTTGTATTAACTCTGTTTTGTATGCCAATAACTCCCTAAGGAGAAAAACAGATTACTGATATTGTAAAGTGGACAGAAAATGGTCTCTGAATAGGAAACAAACCTATTTGAATCACACATAATTTGTTACTAAATTTAGGATGTGCTTCCTAAACTTTCTGACTTTCACACATAAAATACATGTAAATGAAAAGAACTTTGTGTGACTCTTCAGGCAGCGAGATGTCTCTCTCAATTTTAGAGTTTGGGAAGTTGTTTACAATGAACTTCCTAAATGCTTAAGTAATATTATATCCTTCTAGGGTCTTTATGGTGTTTAAGACAGATAGTTAGAGCTATATTTTTCCTATGATAAAAGACAAATTAGACATGAAACTTTAGACTCACAAAGATAATATAAATAATAGAAACTTTTCTTTAATTTTGCCAGATGCAAATAACTGTGATCTTTCTTAATACCTGTTTTGTTACATGTAATTTTACTATGTTAAAGTTAAAACCTTACTTTTTATTTAGACAGGAAAAGGGAAATTATGTGGGATTCCCCTCGGTTTGCTGTGAATATGTTTTATTATCATTGGTTAATAAAGAGTCTGCTTTGACCTATGGCAGAGCAGAATATAGCAAGGCAAGAAATCCAAGCAGAGATAGAGGAGGAAAGAAGGCAGAGTCAGTCAGACTGCCATGTAGCTGCCAAAGAAAAAAGATGACAGAATCTTTTCGGTAAGCCATAGACTAGTGACAAAACATAGATTAATAGAAATAGGTTAGTTTAATGTGTAAGAGCTAGCTAGAAATAGGCCTGAGCCATTGGTCAAAGAGTGTTGTAATTAAAGAAATAAGTAAATGTACATGAGAAAGCTCATATAATATAGAGACTCGGGATTATATATATAAAACGTATTATTAAGTATTTAATAAATGACAATTTACTGGAGATAAAATCTAAGTTTGAGTTTGCTTAGCTATGAAGGGAGCCTGATTTCACTACTTCTTGTGGATGCTGGGAGATCAGATAAATGTGTGCTTAGGTTTCTCTGAGAAAGAAATTCATTTGTGTGCCTCAGTGTCAGCTGCTCCCCACAGGCCTCTGGATTTCATTCTTGCCTAGTCAAACCCTTGTTGATTACTTCATTGTTGCTGTGACTGAATGCCTGGCACAAACCATTTAAAGGAGAGATTGTTTATTGTGTCTCATGGTCTCAGAGGATTTGTTCCATTGATTCCATAGACCTGGACAAGACACCATGGCAGGAAGGATATGTGACAGAGGAGAGTCTTCTGCTCATAGGGGACATCAAAGAGAGAAAGGGGAGATAAAGAGCACACCCCCAGTGACTTACTTCCTCCGTGAAGCCTCACCTCCTACTGCTCATCCCCTTCCTTAAATGCCACCCTCTTTTAAATCCAGCAAGAGAAGAATCTATAGGTCAGCAATATCACTTCCCAAAGACCATAGCTGGTGACCACTCTGCCAGCAAATGAACCCAAGAGGGAAATTTTTTATAACACAAAAACCCCAGTAATATAAGCCATTCATTTCCAGCAACGAGTCTCTTCATACGACATAACTTGTCTTGCAGATCATTATCTGATGTAGTAGACTATTGCCTGGGTTAGTGCCGTTGTCTTCCATCTTGTTAAAAAAAATCAAATGGTTCTCATGATTATTTGGTTTAGAGTTTCTTTTCAGCCTGAAAATGGAGAAAACTAACATATGTTAGTTTCTGGTAGAAACCACACCTTGAGTTTTGACGTGTGGTTTGTTCCCAGGCTAGCTGTGTGGCAGCGGGCACTCTCACGGCTCTGGGTGGTATGAGTGAGGAACAGCTTCCACTCAGCCTGTGATCAGAAAGGGCAACAGTCAGCACTCTACAGTGTGCTGGTGCTCAGCTGTGGAGTCCAGCAGGTGTAGATTAAAAATCATTTAAAAGTACATTTTCTTTTTTGAATTGAAAATAATTTCTCATACAGTATATCCTGAACATGGTTTCCCCTTCCTATCTCCTCCCAGATCCTCTCCACTTTCCATCCCATCCAACTCCAGGCCTTCTTTCTCTCTCTCTAGAAAACAAATAAGTAAATAAAAACAAACAAACAAGAATTTAAAAAAATACACAAGAAACACACACACATAAATACACACACAAAAACCAAACCCAATAGAACACAAAGTCAGAAAGTATAACATAAAAACAAAAGACCAGTAAAATTAAAAATACCCAAACAAAGCAATCTGAGACAAAGATGCCCAAACATATGATTGAGTTTGTTTTGTGTTTTCCATCCAGCACTGGGCATGGGGTCTGTCCTTAAATGGGTTTATATACCATACGAGACAAATTTTTCCCTTGCAAGCTATTGTCAATTGGGACTAGCTTCCTTGTCTTTCCCATATGAATAGAGACAGGAACAGTTTGGTCAGGTATGAACCACAAATCAAGCTGTCACCAGACAATGACTCTGTCAGCACTTTGCCCTTGGAAGAAGCCTGGGAAGTAAATTTCTGTGTCTAAGCTATCCAGTCTACTGCATTATTATAGTAGCTGTTGAATAGCTGGAGGCACTCCATTTGCATATTCCCGTCCTTCTCCTTCCTTCCTTTCCTTTCAGTTTTCTTAGCCCATCACTGTTTTGAGACAGTTTTACAAGCATCTCCATCATCTCTTCTCTACACTGATGATTAATTCAAAGGAAAGATTTGATATCTAACTGATGCCAGCATTTTCCCCAGCACTTAGCACCACTTCCTGAACATCTGCATCTTTTGGTTCAGCATCATACTTTGCATGGGACATTCTACTTTCTGTGTTTGAATTTCTGCTTAGCTCTGAAGTGCATTTCTTGTTTCAGGAGTATCTCAGGTTTCCGCTTTCAACAGGTGGTGAGTGTGTGAGGTTAGCTCACTAACTAGTTACAGCTTCTGCGAAACCAGTGTACTGGGGGTGTTGATACATTGAGAACTTGGTTCTCTCATTGTGATAGAACGCAAGTCTAAAGGAAGATACAGAGAAGGCTCAGTAGATGGTGCTCTGAGTAGATTATGCTTATAGTTTGATTGTGGTCATGTTCTTTCTGCAGGGCTTGATCCTCCATACTTTCTATGAATGTTGACATTCATGCGAAATGTTTCCAACGTACTGTGATTCTATTCAGTTTACCCACCACTGTTTCTGTGGTTTGAAATGAAATACTCTCTCTAGTGAGCACACTGGAAACGTATTCTGTTTGGGAATAAGCATCTTCTTTAGATGGGTTATAAAGAAATGGGAGGAGTTAGGTAGAGGAAGGAGAAGGGCATTATGGTGAGGTCAGGTAATAGGCACAATTATGTGTCAGTAATGATAAGAAAAAGGGCTCTGCCATCCTGTGGGAAGCAACATTGCAGCGTGCACGTAGGGTGGTGTGAGGATAAGAGAATGGCAGGGACTGTCTGCTGGCTGAAAGTACCTCTAGCTCTGAATGGCCTTGCAGCAAGCCCTGGGTTGCAGAGTGGCTTAATAAATACTGAGAATTCAGTAATTAAGAAAGTATAAAAACATTTCCAGTTATTGCTGCTAAAAGGAATGATTAAAAATAAACATTTGGAAGACTACTCTGTCACTGACTGCCTGAGACATGGCACGCAACTTACTCTTCATGCCCATGAAGCGAGAAAGAGTCCGTCCCCGATATAGCTGAGAAGGATGTCAGATTACATGAATGAATATGTATGAAATCCTCGCAGCCTTGAAAGAGATGACATGGAGATGGCAATTTCTGGAGCTGTTAGTCATTCACTAAAGAGTTTTAAGAGATACTCTTTCAGTTTTAAATTACTAAATGCCTACACCACAAAACTTAAAACATGC
Organism: Neodon shergylaensis; assembly: GCA_025134845.1. Classification (NCBI taxonomy): domain Eukaryota; kingdom Metazoa; phylum Chordata; class Mammalia; order Rodentia; family Cricetidae; genus Neodon; species Neodon shergylaensis. Next base: position 4,937,686 of record JABTXL010003523.1, on the reverse strand, counting down.
GTAAGAGAAAAATAGAAACAGTAATTTGTAATTTTGAGGCTCCCAGTGCATCCTTTGCCATTCTGTCTCATTGCTATTCTAAGGTAACAATATTACATTGCAGCTCTGAGTGGAGTCATTGTGAAGGCTTGAGTTACTCCAGATCATGTTTTTCCTTTATACAGAAATTTTCTTTGTGTTTAGAGGCCGAGTTACATCTACTGGGGACAAGATGACATTAGTCTGCCTTCTTAGGTGAGCTTTTTGTACTTCACAAAAAGGAGAATGAGAAGAAGATAAAGTTTGTGCTATGGAGGAATGAGTCTTTTCCAGAGACTTAGACACATTTCAGCCTGGATAAGGCCGGTGGAATCAGAGCAATAGGAATGTGGCAGGTCACATCACAAGAGTTCATTTATTTGAGCTTTATCCTGAAATTAGCAAATATCCTTAGAAAAATCATCAAAAGCAGAAGAATCCAGAAATCACTTCTTCTCTCATGAATCTCACTCCTCAGCACTTTGGAAGAAGATTGGAAGGCGCATTGTTGAAGACCGTAAGCAACTTAGTGCACTGGGATGGCCGACCGAGCGGTGCCGCTAAGAGTGTGTGAGGCAGGGTTTTCTGGAGGAGAGAAACTCCATTGTAAGAAGGGATCTGAGATTGGCTTATGTGATCTGAGGCTGCATGCTTCCAATATGGCCATCTGTATGCTGGGGCCTGAGAAACTAGTAGCTACTTACTCAGTCCAAGACTCTAGAAGCCTTAGGATAAGAGGATCAATGGTGAAGCTCCAATGTGAGCGTGAAGGTCTGGAGACTCCATGGAGACAGCTGGTGCAAATCTACATTCAAAAATCTTTAAAAATGTGGAGGTCTGGTGTCTGTGGGCCATGTCAATTGCCCAAATGTGACCTCTCTAAAACAATGGAGCCTGCATGACAGAGCAAAATTGATTCTTCTGAGTTTCCTTTTATCCAAGTCTCCAGCCTGTTAGACACTGCTCCTCACATTCAGGGTGGGAAGTTCTTCCTTGTTTTACTAACCCACATAAGAATCATTTCTGGAAACACCCTCACAGACAAACCTAGTGTCATTGTCCTCAAGCAAACCACATTGACAACCAACACGAATGACCACAGATTACAAGCAAAGGGAATGGCAGAGTCCCGGAGCTAGAGAACAGTGTGTAGTCACTGAGCCAGGGGGCTGAGAGTCGTGTTGACTCTTTGGATAGGTGGGAATGTGGAGAGATTTGTTGACAAGAGCTATGAGCTTGGATTTCCTGTCTACAACTACAGAAGTAAGATTTGCTTTCACCCCCCCAAGTGAATTCACTGAAAAGCACCACATGTGAGAAGAGGAAGGGTTCAACTCACAGCCTTGTTTGACTAGGTTTTATTGTATCAAGGAAGAGATGCAGAGGGAAAGAAAGAGCAAAGACCCACACACATGACAAATGAAGCTGGATAAAGCTGTTATCCGCATACCCATTATCTAATCAGTAGAGCATCATTGCAGTAGGGTGTGGAAGAGTCCCTTTAAGGGAAACTTAAGTTCCTAGGGGAAGTACTAATTTTATTGTTACATGCAAATTCTACCTTTTTAGAAGAGCTCAAAATATAGTTCTTTTTCTAAGTTTAGACTGTAAATATCGCTCAGCTGTTAGAGTCCTTCACTGCATGCTACCAGCCCTTCCACAGACTTCTGCTGTATTTGTACTTACAACCGGAAATGGTTTTGTAATGACGTTCTAGGTACTCTGAGCATAACTGATGAACAGGAATGGGCAGTAAAGCTTGTTTTAGAGTCTTTTGGTTTTAATCAGAAAATCACAGGAAGATAATTAAGAGATGTGGAAAATTTAAGTGAATCTCATAACCCAGAGTATGATCTGAAATAAAAAATTTTCATCACAGAGCAATTGCTTTCCATGACTTAAATGCAGAAATATAAAGCCTGATGATTATTTGAGCACATCACACTGACAGTGCTTAACATAGATTCAACATATTCAACATCTGTTCATCTGCAATCAGAAGGAGCTGCTCTTGAAAACATGTTTTATACGTTTTAGATTGCTTTATAATATCTAGTGACTCCATGTTTACTACACATAACCACCTATTTGAAGACTCAACAGTGTCACAGGGCACAGGTTTCAGATAAAACACAGAACAAAAGTCAGTGGTTATAAAACCTGCATTAGTTTCCATTAGTGTTGTAATGGAGCAAGGCAAGATGATTTTAAGTTAATAGAGAAAAATGTTTTTAGAAATCACTAGAGTTTATATAAGTTCTAGTGCTGTAGAAAAAGAATTTTGGAAGTTTAAAAAGTGGCGAAAGATTCATATTCATAGCTTTGTCATAACACGATTAGAAGGGACAGATTGACTCTGAATATTAAACAACCAATCCACTATTGAGAATATGAACAGCATGAGAAGAAAAGACTCATGGGTAGTTGCTGAGTTTTTGTAACACGAATTGGATCATCCGTGTCTAGTTTGCCCCTTTCAATTGAAATGGAAAATGTTATAAAAAAAATTCTAGGAAAAAATAGAAAAATTAGGAATTAATGAACAAAAATTGGGAAACTTGTGCTAAGTGCATGAAGAATACATCCAAGGAAAGAGGCATCAATACCCTAATTATTATGGGAGGTGTAAGTTCAAAAGCCCTCACCATTCTCCCTTTCTTCATACCGTCCCACATTCCCTAGCTTAGCAGCCTGTGGCAATATTCACACTGGCCACAGAAGTATCATTAATGATGTGCACACATTAGGCAAAGCGCTGGTGTACAGCTATAGTCTTCTTGCAGCAAGACAAAGTGGGCAATGCCATGTGCATGAAGGAAATGGAAGTTGGAGCAGAATGCTAGCACATAAAAATAAGAGAATTTAAAGGAACAAGGAACTAAATAAATAAAGAAAATAAACTAATAAAACTTAGCAACAGTAATAAAAAGCATCCTCAAGAAATATTTGTCTTTTGGGGCAAACAGACAAACAAAAAATGTTGTTAGGGCAGAGAAAAACAGAGGTTTGAATATATACATCTATGCATGCATATGAAAAAGTTATAGATAGCATAAATATCCAACAATGAAAGAAAAAGAAAAGGTGGGGTAGGGGGAAAGGGGAACATTTAGAGTAGCCTATCAAAGAAAAATAAGAAAGAGAACTGGAAGAAAACACATGAACCAAAGTCAAGAGGGTGAAAGATAATAAATATTTGTGGCCCAAGGCTATCAAATTTTCTGTTTATTAACAAGGGTAACGGAAGATCATTCTTATGTATGGAATGGTCTAGAACAATCTTGGAGGATGGTGGAAGGAAAGTCGTTCAAGTAATATGTTCCTCTAGTCAAGGTAGAAAAGATAGAAATAAGAAAAAATGATAAGAAAACTGTTGAGCTAAAATTAATAGTACATAAAAGTTTAATAACTGTGACATATTTTTATTTATTACATAGCAATCAAATCATTATTTATAGTAAAATCTTCTGTAGTTTTGTAAGTTAGAAGTCTGTTATAGTCTGTCTAGGTGCTGATGAGGCTGTGTTCTTTGAAGATAGGGGAAGATTCCCTGTCCTTGAGTGTGCCTTAAGTCTAATTACATAGTTGTTGGTTATCATCAAGATATGATTGCCAGTATTGTTCCTTTGTGGATATCTTGCCTTTGTTGTCATCTGTAGGCATCACAGCTGCATAGGACTATCAGTTGCTTTCCTCACTTAGCAGTTTAGAGAAGGTTATCTAGGACTATGAAAGCTCAACCACAGAAAGGAGTCTTTCAGGCTAGAGCTAGCTTGAATTTTCTGAGCTCTGTGTCTAAAGTACACAGTATCTTCAGTAGTAGGGGCTTGCCTTTAGCCTCTAAGAGAGTAATGGCAATAGCAAGTGTTGCTTTGAGTTTTAGTTGGACTATACTGGCCAACAACTTACATGGAGGTTTCTAATGCCTGTTACTAAGGTTAAAGAATCTGTGGCTCTTGTGAGGATCATCTATCAGATATTTATATATATATATTATATTTATATATGTAAATATATAATATATCTATTATATATAACAAATATATATCTATTATATATATATATATAAATGTAAGATAAAATATCATTCCTTGAGATCCTATCAAACATCCTTATTTGTCCATCCTGATTTTAAAAGGAATAAAAACAGATGGTTTGGCATGTTAATAGACAAATGAATAAAGGAAATTCAAGAGAGTCCATATTTGTGTTGGCAGAGGTGGGGTTGTAATAGGAAGTTAAATGCAAAAAGAAAGGTGGTGTGATAATTCTTAAATTTTCAAATGGCTTTGTTTGTTCTGCATTTGAAGCACTAAACCATGATTTTTTAATACTGTGTATAATTTAAAGTCATAAAAGTATATATGAATATAAAGTATATCCACATTGTGCATATTTATATGTAAGCATATAAGTTATCAAGGAACAGATAGGCTTCCACTCAGAAGCTGTCACTGGAAAAACTTTTCTTCATATGTTGTTGCTCAAAAGGCTGAACTAAGAGGAAGGAATGTAGATATAGATAGTAATGCTTGAAAATTTGCTTTCACTAAAACTCTGGCTTCTTTTCCACTGATGAAAGAGAAATAGGATTATAGTAGATGTTTCCAATCCATCTTGAAAAAAGCAGTGTTAATAGATGTCTGTTAAAGGCAATTATTTGTAACCTACGTCTGTTGATGTTTCTGTTGGATCTTGATTTATCAGAGTTTGAAGGGTAGTTATTCCTTTCTGATGTCTGAAAAACCAGTAGAAACAAGTCGCTGTGAGAAGTCCTAAGGCAGAAATGAAGACCCTGTTTTCATGCTTACTTCTAATACATACATGGAAAAATCTGTGAAGTTATTTCAAAATTGTATATTTTGATCAAAGTATAGAAGATGTTTGTATTTTAAAGTAGCTATGCGAGGAAAACAGCACTAGAGTTCTGTTAAACTTTAAGCACATTTTAAGGACAACATGAATTGTTGGGATCATTTGGAGTCCTGGCTTCCAGCTGCTCTTCCCTGCTAGAGATCTTTACTTTCCTTCTGATTTGAGTTACTGAAAGCTGTGTCAAAGTTGTTTACCAGCTCTGCTTCACGAGCACGAGTTGCCTTGGCCTTGAGAATCAGAGGATAAGGTTTTCACCTGTTGGCCCACCTGACTGTTGGGTACATAAGCCTCCGTGGTGCTGTTGAATAAAGGGCTTCTTACCAGTGACTAGAGGTCCGTGTCTCTGTCTCTCTGTCTGTATGTCTCTGTGTGTTTCAACCTCCAGCCCCTTGCCCGAAGCTCGCGAACTGTATGGAATCGCACAGAGCGCAGACAGGCGTTGTGCGCCGCAATGAACGATTTCCCAAATTGTGGAACCCTAAGAAATTTGGTTGATAAGTGAGAAAAGTTTTATGTGAAGAAAAAAGAAACCTAAGAAAACTTACTTTGTGTTATGCTTTAAGCTAATGTTGTAGCGTGTTTTGGTGCTGGGGAGGAACTTTAGGGACTTGGACACTGGGTAATCATTCCACTTCTGAGCCAGAGCCTCAATATTTCTATTTATTTATTTATTTGGCTAGGACCACAGGCCTTGAACTTGTGCTTTGTGTGCCTCAGCTTCACGATGGGCTGGAATTATAGGCCTGTGCCAACACACACTGTTTCTAACTATCTCTTTCTATGGTGGATCCATTCTTTGCATTTATAGATCTCAGAAGGCAAAACTCTTACAATTTCTGGTCTTTCTAGGTCAGTACCAGGAAGCTTTCTATGGAGAGCAATATAGTGAACAGTGAGGCTTTCTCGTCCTTCCAATCACTGTAACAAATACTCCACTCAGCCACTGGAAAATAAAAGCAGTTACAGGCAAGGTTCGTGCATGAAGACCGTCAGTGGGCTGTTCTAGATTCCACCCTAGGGTTCCCAACGGTGAGTTTAGGCTGAAGCCAGTGTCGGATTCCCCTGGAGCCTGAGGTAGAGTATTTGTGAGCTACCCGACATGAGTGCTGGGAACCAAACTCTGGTTCTTTGGAAGAGCAGTAAATGCTTTTGATTCCTGAGACATCTCGCCAGCACCCTAATAATGTTTTCATTGAATTTTTGTTTTGTTTGTTTTTCCAAGACAGGGTTTCTCTGTGTATCTTGGAGCTTGTTCTGGAACTCACTCTGTAGTCCAGACCAGCCTTGAAGTCACAGAGATCCACCTGCCTCTGCCTCCTGAGTGCTGTGATTAAAGGCGTGCTCCACTGCCACCTGGCCTTCACTGAGTGTTTATAGCCAGAGTAAACCACAATTATGAAGAAGGAAAATTAATTGGTATCACTTATAAATATTGAGATAAATATAGGCAAGGTTTGCTAGTTCAGATCAAATCCATCTATTCAAGTGAGTGAAAGAAATGTATAGAAACATATAATATATTGCATTAGTTGTATCCACAGTAGAACTTTATCTATTTTCTTTTTGAGATTATAATTAATTACATTTTCCTCTTCTCTTTCCTCCCTCAAAACCCTTCCATATACACATCCTTTCTCTGTAATTCCATAGTAATAATTGAAAGTCTTTTCACTTTCTATGAAATAATTTTTCTTACTTATTTGGTTACTTATTTATAGTAACCTATCTCAAACTCTCAATGCTCCCACCTTGGCTTCTAATATGCTGGATTGCAGGGAGGCAATACCATCCTGTGTGAGATCGGTATTTTTAAATTTCAACATATGAGCAAGAACAGATGGCATTTGTCTTTCCATGCCTGGCTTATTGCACTTAAAGTAATGTCTCAATGAAATTACTGTTAGTGTTTCTTTTCATAAAGAAATCATAAATGTTTAAGGAGTCAAATACACTAATGACCTTTATTTGATCATTATACATTGTATATGCAGTGGGGAATGTCGTGCTACACTTCATTAACTATTTACAAATAATTACTGTTTCACTTTAAAACAAAATTTTAAAATGATGAAAAGTTGGATTTTTGCCAGAAGAACAAGGACAGTATATAAAAAACATTAAGTGAGATCCAAGAAACACATAAAAAGAGCCTCATGGAGAAGGGGTGACCTTGCTTCCCAAGTCACCTGGAGAGGGCTTCCTCACACCAGATTCGCAGAGTAATCATCGGTAGCCCTGCTTTCAATTCTAAGAATTGTGTTCTCCTTTCTCTATTTAGAATATTCTAAGCTCAACAGAGGCTCATTCTCACTGAACAACCACAAAACAGAATAAACACACAATTTTAGAAACAAAGATTCAGGACCACAAGGCAAACAGCCTTTTAGCGAAATTTTGATTTTATTAATTTGGATATTCTTTCTTCATCTTTTAATTAGTTTGCATAAGGGCTTGTCTATCTTGCTGATTTTCTCAAAGAACCAAATCATTGTTTCATTGATTCTTTGTTCTGTTTCTATTTTATTGATTTCAGACCTCAGTTTGATCATCTTTTGCCATCTGCTTCTCTTGGGTGTGTGTCCATCTTTTTGTTCTAGAGCTTTCAGATGTGCTGTTAAGTGGCTGGTTTGAGACTGCTCCAATTATTTTATGTAGGCACTTAGTGCTATTAACTTTCCTCTTAGCAGTTTTTTCATTGTGTTCAATAAGTCTGGGCATGCTCTGTATTCATTTTCATTGACTTCTAGAATGTCTTTGACTGCTTTTTTTTCTTTATGTCTTAAACCATTTTCACTCAGTAGAGAGTTTAGTTTCCATGAGTTTGTAAGCTTTCTGTTGTTTCTTTTGTTGATGATCTCCAGTTTAATCCATGGTAGTTAGATAGGATTCAGGGGGTTATTTCAAGTTTCTTATATCTATTGAGACTTGCTTTGTTTCAAGTATGTTGTTTATTTTGGAGTAAGTTCCATGAAGGGTAATGAAGAAAGTATATTATTTTGTGTTTGGGTGAAAAATTCTAAAAATATCTGTTAGGTTCATTTGGTTTGTAATGCCTATTGCTCTTGCATTTCTCTGTTTAGTTTTTGTCTGAATGACCTGTCCATTGGTGAGGTAGGTATTAATGTCTCCTACTATCAGTGTGCAAAGGTCAATATGTGATTTGAACAATAAGAGTTTTTCTTTTTCAGACTTGAGGACCACTGTGTTTGGGGCATAAATGTTAAACATTGAAGTTTCATCATGGTGTACTTTTTTTCTTTACTGATTATATAGTGTCCTTCCCTATTTCTTTTGATTCATTAATATTAATTAATTAAGAAGTCAATTCTGTTAAATATTAAAATGTCTACTCCAGAAAAACATTTATAGATTACATAATTATATATTATATAAAAGAAATATGTATATTTCTTTTACATGGCATGACTTTAAAGAGGAAGTCACTCTTTCCAGTCAAGGAGGTCAACAAAATGAGTATTGGAAGTGATCCAGACATTGAAAATACCAGAAAGGGAATTTTAAATGCTTATGATCACCAAAACATAATTTCTAATAAAAGTCAAAGTGAAAAGACATGAATAGATAAAGAATTTATCAGAGACAAAAACAGAAGCAGCAAAGAGTTAAAGAGAAATGTATTAGCTTTCACAAATCATAACTTTCAAAAATGATGGGATAGGGTTTTTGAGACTGAGTATTTTTTACTTACATAAATGAATATCATTTCAGATCTACAAACAACAATCAGTGATTAAAAAAAACAATTCCAAAAAGAGAAATTTTTGGATTTAGACAAATATATACAATGAAGACAAATAATTAAAATAAAAATAAATGCAAAAGACATTTATTGTGTACTAAGATAATGGATATCTAACAAAAACCTCGTGGCACTGTGCTAAGGGCTTATGTCAAATGTAAGCACAGAATGATCGCAGCAGCACGACAGGTGAGAAAGAAGGAAGAAGAAGGCTTGCATTCTATGTGAGGTAAGGTAGTATATTTAAAGGACACTATAATTATGTGCAAAGAAAGCCTTGTGGCAACTCATACATTTTTGAAAAAGATGTATATAATATATAATCATGGTGATGGAATATAATTGCATAGACTACTCAATTATAATTAATCAAAAGGAGAAATAGGAACAAGAACAGATGGAGAACAAATAGCAAGATGGTAGATTTTAATTTAAATGTATAAATATTTATAATTCATACAATGTTTTAATGCACTAATTAAAAGATGAAGATTGCCAGATTGAAATGAATGCAACTTTCCTCTGCCTAGATAAAACCATTTTAAATATAAAGACAAATACAGATTAAGAGCAAAAGGACGGGGGAAGATATGCTATTGCCGACGGTAATTAAAAGAATGTTTCATCAGGTAAGCTGCTGTTTCAAGGCCATCTGAGTTCTGTCTCCACAACCACATGCTAGAAGGAAAGGAGGCTATCCTTTGGGCTCCACATGCATGCCATAGCGTTTGTGTGCATGTGTCTGCACACACGTATACAATAAAATACACAGCTGGGTGGTGCTGGTGCATGCCTTTAAGTCCAGCAGGAAGAGGCAGGCAGATCTTTGTGAATTCAAGGCCAGTCTGGTCCGCAGAGTGAGTTCCAGGCAGACAGGGCTGTTCCACAGAGAAACCCTGTCTTGAAAACATAAAAAAACAAACAATTGTTAACAATAAATAGACACACAAATACAGAAATTCATCAAAACTGAACTTGAAATATAATCCTGGAATAACTGCATTAATATTAGACAAAATAGATATCAGGTCAATGACTGCTACAGAGAAAAAGAGGAACATTTGTAACTGGAAACTGCTCTTTTGGATCCCAGCCACTCAAATCCAGAAATCACACAGAAACTGTATTAATTACAACAGTTTGGCCAATGGCTCAGGCATATTTATAGCTAGCTCTTACATCTTAAGTTAATTCATTTCTTTTAATCTGTGTATTGCCATGAGGTTGTGGCTTACTGTAAGGATATGGTGTCTTTCTCCTTCAGCATCTATATGGCATCTCTCTGACTCTGCCTTCTTTCCTCTATGTCTGCTTGAAGTCGGCTGACCTAATGCACCCACTTCTCGTGTTCTTAAAACAATGTAATCTTTTAAAGTAAAATGAATATTTTTGTGCATGCATAACAATTTCCCCTCTCAACTTTTAAGTTGATGGAACATACTACCTTAAAAGACTGTTATTTCATTAAAGCTTATTCTTTTACGTTTTATTATACTCTGTATTTCCCTTCTTTTCAAACAAAACTGCAAAGAAGTGAAAAAAATGAACATAAACAACACCGTTTTCTTTTAACAATCAGTTTTAAAACTTTACAGTGAGGTGAGGAATGTTTTCGCTCTTCATCTTTGTTAGAAAAATTCATAATTTAAAAATTAGAGCAGGTAAAACATCTTCTGTGCAACGCTTTTGACAATTAACCTGGTGCCACATGAAAATGACGCAGGAGTTAAGGGAAATGAGACTGGAGGCGGGAAGCTTCCCCTTTCCCATGAGTTACGTCGACAAATCAGTCACTTCACACGGTAGCCTATACTCAGCGCACTATAAATCTCACTACTGTGAATGAGAAAGAAGGGAGAAGTTTGAGTTTATCCTTTAAGTGCTAAGGCTGTGATGCTTAGCATCATTTTAATGAGTTGCCCTGTGACTTATTCATCATTCAGCCTCAATTGAAACACAGCTATCTTTGGAAACACTTCATATTGAATAAAGGAAGATTTTTTTTATATATAAAGCAAATGGTATATAGAACTTTATAGAAGCAATATATTTGCTGTTACAATCATTTTATGAATCCCGTTATAGGGCATTTCTAAGGGAAGATGTGTGATATCAGGCCCAGGCTCTGTGAGCTTCCTCTTATTGTTGATGTAAGATACAATCTGCTCAAATGAAGGTAAAAACACTTACTATTGACTAGTTCATGGGGCTAGCTCTTTATTGCATAGTAGAATATATGGTGCCAATTTGAAAAACATACCCGTTTATGTCATTCTTGCTTGGCATGAAGGAAAAGGGAATCTCTTTGTATAAACATTTTTGTTTATTTTTATTATTTCTTTCTTTTTTATATACACATATTTTAGCAATGATAACTAAACACCAAAATTAGAAAGTGGCATTTTTTACAATTCTATTGCCTTGACAATTCTTTTATTTTTTCATTTCCTCTTTGAAGCAATCAGTATGCATTCGTTTCTGAAACTTTATTAAACATACTATTTTTCAATTAGTCAATAAATATTTATCAAATGCCAGCATTAATTATAGCCTTTTATATATCAGAAAAAAACTCACACTTTCACAAATATTAAACTCTGGGGTGCTAAGACAAACAATAAATAAAATGAAAGAAAGAAGCAATTTTACTGTTAGAAAGTTTAGCAATGCTATATTTAAAGTGTAGGATGTTTGGAGGAGTTTGGCAGCTACTAGTAGTGGAAAGGACATCATAATTTAACAGGACACATACAGATCAGGCCTGCTAGAGACTGAAGTACGGGGATGAAGCAGTCATCCCTGTGGATACTTGGGGAAAGAAATTTCTGACAAAGGCCAGCAGCAGGTCTAGGATTCTACTCAGAAATATACCTGGAGGGCAGTTTGGGGTGTATAAGGAGTCACCAGGAGAATGCAAGGTCTGAAGTAAGGCAGTGATGGAGTCAGAGAAGGGACCACTGTGTTGTGTCAGCCATTTACAAGCCTCCAAGGATTTGAAGTCATCATTGTATCCTCTGTTGCCCATTTCTTCCCTTTCTGTCATATCAGAAGCATTTTCCATGCCATCCTGGCTCTTTCTATGTTAGACGAATTGAATGATAGAGAGAAAATAATTTCCCATGCTGTGAACCTAAGTGATGGAGCTTAACTCTTTCTCTGATGAAGAGATGCAGACTTGATGTGTCCTAGCTGTGGCCCTCTCCTCCCTTCACAGTTTGCATTTGTCCTTCCTTCCTCCAAGTTCTACAGAACTATCCCAATGCTATTTACCTCCAAGTATTAATGACTTGATCTTCTTTTTTTTCTGTTGATTTTGACTATAGGAGAGATATGAAGTCTAGTAAAGATTACAGAAAAAGAATTCCACTGGAAACTCAGATCTCTGCCCAACGACTAGTTAAATAGAAACAGAATGGTGGTTGAAATGTAACAGCTGAAATATTATTAAGCAGGTAGGAGAAGCCGGTGAATGTACTTGGCTGGATCCAGAATTTGTTAAAAGAGGACTACTCAGAACTATGCAATTCTGAGATGCAGATCCCTTCCATTATAGCGTCTAAAAATCTACCTTCTTCCTATGAGATGGTATTAGGATTGATTTATCTCACACCAGTGTTTCATACCTCTGCCAGTTATTCTGAAATATTTATTCATGTTTTTTTTTTCAAAATGATTGTCAGCACTCTCGTATGCCATCAACAGAAGCAGAGCCTGATCACTACTCTGAAATGTTTTCATGATCTCATGCTATTATTTCTTTTCAGATGCAGCCAGCTAAAAATGTGTTCCTGAAATGTGACAATTAAACAAAACATCCACATTTTCCTTTATGCTCTCAAACCATTAGCTAATTAGATGATTTACTATTTAAATGCTACCCAACCTATAAAACAGTTCATTATATTTATTTACAATTTAAATATAAATCCCAAAACAACGAAGCTTAGACTAAATATTAGTTAGATAAAATAGAATGCCTTCAATTTTTTTTCTGGATATCTTGCCAACTTTACATTAGATGTTTTCCTACATGGAAAGCATTAATCAAATCAAACACTCTTTCATCTTCATTTAGTTCGTACCAAAGAAGTCATTCCTCGGAGTGATAAATTAAATAATTATGTTATAAACATATACAGAGACAATCGTTTCCCTTTTAGTACTTTCAAAGCTGTCTAACCTGATATGTCATTTGTAAGCACACACACACACACACACACACACACACACACACACACACACACTTTAAGGTCATATTTTCTTTCAACAATACAAATATATGTTTAAACTTAAACGCCTATTTCTAGGAGACAGAATTCTTTTCATTACGTAGAATAGCAGTTCTCCTTTTCATTTCTTCTTCTTTCTGACCCATGCCCTCTTCAGCAATGCCTGCTGTCCATTGAGTTGCATTTTCCCCAGCTTTTCCCTTTCCCGCTAGTGGCTGTCCACCGACTTCCCGTCTGTTCTCCCGTGTGGGTCCCTGAGCTGACCTCACTGGAGTGCGCTCCCCACTGTGCTCTCCAGTCTATTGATTATTTCTTATCCACTACAGTGATCTACAAAATAGCCAACACCAAGGTTTCCTCCCATACCCCTCCCCAATGCTCTTTTCCTCCCCAGATATATTTCCTTGAAAACAACCTCAGCTTTCCAGTACCCCCTCTCCAATCTCCAATTTCCAGCTGTTCCAGCAGCTCCATCCCAACAACCCTGCTTACATGAGGACATCCAGTTCTTTCATTTCCTACCTTCGGGAACCAGCCCAAATCTGGGAAAAAATCAGCTTTTTGTGTAAATTCAGAGAATTCTTTGATCTACACCTACATCTATACATTTTAATGAATGCTCATTCACTGATAAAATTTATGCTTTATATCTCTCTAAAAAACTGCCTTCCCTCTTTTGTGGAATAAACATTTTGGATAAGCTGACTTACTTTTTGGTATCAAACCAAGACCAGCAGTGTTTCTACTTGGGAGATGTGCAGAATTGAAAGGAGTCCATGGACATGTTTCTCAATAGGAAAGAGCAGCCTTGAATTAGAAGTGAGTACTACTGAACACAGTGTCCATAAATCTCACCCTATAGAGTGTGAAGGTCAAAGCTGAGGCAAGCATGTAACTGGTGCTTTGATGCCAACTAGACTTATATCAATGGTGGTTCAACAGTCTTCTTCCCAAGATATAGACAAGGAGTTTAGGACAATAAGACATGAGTGAGAGCTGAATATGTATGCCATCTACCTATGTGCTTCTCTGTCACTTATCATGAGACTTGGAAGTGAGAAAAGCTGATAAAAATGTGCTCATGTTCACGACTCCTGTAATGTTGAGTACTGGAACCCTGGCCTCTCATAGGGCAGTTTCAGATTTTCTAGCAAGATCTTCGAAACTTGATCTAACAGCTTGTTGGTGAGAACTGTAAAGACTCAGGCTAGTCACAATTCTTGCCACTTAAGAAATACCACAAAGCTATATCTTAAAATACTTGGTGTTTAACCATAGTCACTTTTCCTCTCTAGTAATACAGTCTTATTAATATAATACACTGGTGTTAAATAATGTCTTTTCTCCAATGAAGGCCAAAACTCAGGAGGCCATAAGAGTGTGAACTTACATATGGGTCCTTAATTCTAATCCCTTGGTAAATGTGCCTGTTTCCATGTCAGTAACATGCTGCAGCATGACTTGAGGTTTGGGATGTCAGTGCCTCCTGGAACTATTTCATTGGTTGCTACTATTTAGCTATCTAAGGTATTTTATATTTCCATATGAAATATAAGACCATTTTTCAGTTTCTGTTTGAAATTTCATTGCAAGTTTAATTTTTGAGATAATGGTATAATTATGTAATTTATACCTTTGGTGAGTACATTTCTATTTCTTCATGTCTGATCACTGAAATACGTGGTGTCTTCAGCAACAGGGTCATGTTGTCAAGTTCTAGAGTAACCAAAAGCCATGCCAATATCCTGTAATGTTTTAAGGTGTGTGGGAACTCACTAGCCAACAACTTTAAAAGACGTAACCCATTCCCAGTATAGGGTCAGTCTTTTTACTTGTTAGATTGGGCTGTTTAATAGTGGCACTGTTGCCCCAGTATAAGGTAATTCTGTTTAATCCCACTCTCTCTGTCTCTTTGTCTCTGTCTGTCTTACTTTATGTCTCTTAGTCTGTCTCTGTCTTTGACTCTCTGTCTCTCTGTCTCTATCTCTCTCTTATTATAGACTCATAAATGGTATTTCTGATGGAAAACAAGCATCCCTGCCAGGATGATGTACTGTGATACTGAATACCTTCTCTAGCATTCTCTCTCTCTCTCTCTCTTTCGAATGTTCTCTCTCTCATACTGGTGATCTCTTTGCTTAGAGATTTATAAAGTTCAAATTAATCATTTGATCTTTTAATGGCAAATCAAGTGAGTCCCAGCCTGAGGCTGGTGAGAATTGTTAATTATGGAAGTGGCAGAGGAATGAGATGAAAAGCAGCAAATACATTTAAGCTTTATATAAAGGAAAGCAATAAAAGTCGATCTAAACATCTGTGGCTTGTGACATCATATGTTTTATTATTCAGCAAAATCCATGAGGCAGCAGATCATAGATTAATGATATCTTACATTTTCAGAACTACATGAATTGTCTGAGAATAAGATTGCATTTGTTGATCATAGTATAATAAGAGCATTTTATTATCTTCCCCTGGGGAAGAATTTTCAATATTCTCTTGAGTAACCAGGACACCAACTTCTCTTTTATTGTTAAGAAGATCTTGTATATTCTTTATCTAATGAAAAAACCTCCTTCAATAGTATCAACTATTGCACAAACTCTATGGCTCTTCTCTCTAGCCTTACCATCGGATCATGTAGCCCAGTTATCAGATGGCTATAGATTCCTCCAATTCTGGTTTGAGTAAGCATAGAACATTTTAAATGCATGAATGTTTGTTGCTGTGACTCAATCTTTTGTTAGAATCGTAAAATAAATGCATGTCTTATTTATTTTAAGATTGTCCTGGAGGGATTTTCCTTTAAAAGAAAAGTGAAAATTGTGACTCATTCAGTTCATGCATTATTGATGGATGCTCATGAAATGGTCAATGAAACCAACAATTAAAAAATAGTGTTTATTTTTCATAATAGTACAGAAGCCTCCATCTGTGTGTCTCTGTGGCCACTCTTGGCTCTGAAATCACAATGTTGAACTTATTTCAAACAGGAGGGAGATCTCGGAACATCCCTAAAGAAGCCAGTTTTTAGCCATGAAAACAAGGGGCTAATCCTCTGTCAGGATCTGTGTGTTGTTTGTTGCAATAGGGTGAAGAATATGTAAAATGCACAAATTCATATGTTAAAATGTATTTAGCTGAAGATGGCAGATTAACAAATAGAGGGTCTCCATGAGGGATGACTGAACTACCAATCTTCAATAGTGTTACTTCAGACAAGTCACATCAGATGAAGAAGGAAGAAGTCACCTGGAAGAGGACACAGAATTGGTCCTCTTTGTAGAACTGGGCAGTGAACATTCAAAGTAGGGAGCTTGATGTGGGAGTCCTCTCTGTGTGCTGTGATTACCATTAATAAATAGAGAAACTGCCTTGGCCTGTTGATAGGGCAGAACTTAGGTAGGTGGGAAAGATGGAACTAAATGCTGGGAGGAAGAAGGCATAGTCAGAGAGAAACGCCGCAGAGCCACTGAAGATAGATGTGGTGAAGCTTTGCTGGTAGGACACGACCTCATAGTGATGCACAGATTAATAGAAATGGGTTAAATTAATATAAGAGTTAACCAGTAAGAAACTAGAGCTAATGGGCCAAGCAGTGTTTTAATTAATAAAGGTTCTGCGTGGATATTTTGGTTCTGGGTGGCCAGGACCAACAAGCGCCCTTCCCCCAACGGGAGCACGAGGGAGCAATGAAAACATTTGCCACTGAAACTCAAACTGAAGCCGTATCCACCCTGCATCTTTAGTCCCTTCATTTCTGACACCCACTCAGTCTCGTGGCTCATCTCCAGTGTATAAATTCTGTCCTCGGTCATACATGGCAGCCCTCGTGGTTTTCAATCTGGACTTCCTGAGTGCTCCACTGACCCTCTTCTCTCTAGCCGAACTTGCTTTCACAGCGCCATGAGGTAGGGTAAGAGGAAGCCAGCGGGAAACGTCTGGCTTTCCTTTAATAATGGGAGACTTTATCATAAGGCAGACATAAGGGTCTCCACAAAGCATTAGTATCTCCTGTGGCTCCATGTCAGAACTAGCCAGAGCTCTCTGGTTCCCCCAGTGCAGTGTCTACAGCTCCTTGGACATACATCCGAGGGAAGCTTGGAAGTAAGAGGTTTCCAGAAGCAGACAGTAATTTTGTGCAATTGGATTGCCCTCTGCTCTTCTGTAGCAAGCTCAGTCATTCTTCAAAGAACATTCCTTAAATGTTAGGCACAGATGACTCTTAAAAATTATCCTAGAAAGGCAACCCACTTGTTTTTTCTAATAGATTAGACAATGGTGTACCATCTAAGAAAGACGAAAGATGAATTAGTTTACATATCTCTTTCAGAAATTGAAAGGGTAGAAAAATGTCAAACTTCCCATGCATTATCTTCAGAATTCAATCTTCCATTTAAAACAGTGCTGATTTATAACACGCAGGAAAAGGAGTCTGCCAGGTTCAGCCTTGAGATATGCGCTGTTCTCTAGAAAGTGTCAATTTATTGGGTTTTCGTTTCTAGTCCCACGGGAACCTTAAATAAAATTCCTCTGTGAGGTGTTAGCCAGTAGCTTGTGGAAAATGTTTTCTTGCCAAAGGCTCTCGAGTCATCCCACAAGACGTAAGGAGTCTGAAGGTGTCAGGAGTAAAATGACTCCATCTTATAATCGCTCCCAGAGGCAAAGAGCTTCTTGCTTCCAGAATAAATGGATGGCAAGATCCATTTTCTAGCTGCCAGGATGGTCATCAACAAAGCTTTTCACTCCTGTTTGCTGACAGGGAAAATGAGCCTGCCCCAACTGGCAGGTGTGTGCGATTTAAGAAATGTAAGGCTTTAAAGCCTAGCACGCACCAGGGTACCAAGGAATGCCTTTATGTATTAAGAGCACAACTGTTGGCGAATTGCCTCACAGAGGGGCCCATTCCTGCACATGAGACTCTCGTTCTTCCTTCTGCACTTTCACAGTGTGATGCTTTGTTTGATAGTCAAACCCTCCAACCCCAGCCCCCCCATCTCATTCCCCTTAGAACCCCAATCTGATAACTTCATGTGTACATTGTAGTGCGGCTTTATACAAAATCTAGAAACTTTCATGTTTGTTTCCTATATACATTTATCTCTGAGCAAATATCATAATCTTATTTTACACCCAAGGACAGAGAAACACAAAATGTGAGCTATTGTGGCAGAAGCTAGATTCTCTATTTTCTACGGTTTTCACTGCTCTCCTTGGACTAGTTTAGAATGGAGTTCCAAAACATGAGCTGCTGAAAAGCATTCAAGTTCTTTGCTAAAAATAATCATTAATATTGTGCGTAATGCACACCAAATACTCTTTTAAGCATCTCATATATTAAGCAACAAGATTTCCCTCACAACAGCCTGAGTCAAGGGCTATAATTTTCCCATCTTCCAGGAAAGAAAGCAACAGTACAAAGAGGTTTTGTCAGTCATTTGAGACTAGTGTTTAGTAAAGGCTGGAACTAGATGTTCAAAGCAGACCTGTGTTCTTACCTCTTTGCTAGACTCTAAGAAGATTCCTTGCTCCCTCTTCCAGAAATGATTTAAAAGAATGTCCATGATGGTCTCCAGAACCCAAAGTTTCAACCCGTGCTTTCCTCAGCCAAAGTTGGCTTTTATACCATAGTTCTCAGACTATGCTTGGAGGTTCAAAGACATCGCTTAGTCTTCAGTGATAACATATCCCAATGCCCCTGGAAGGGCATTAAAATGAATAATGTGGCTTTTAAGAGGGAGAATGTTGAGGGACAAAAGGTTAGACTATGACTCCTAATGCAAACACAACACAATTATTTTTTATTGATTTTATTAATCTCTACATTTTTCTCTGCTCCCCTCCCTGCCTCTCCCCTTCCCTTCTACCCTCTTCCATGCTCCCAATTTACTTAGGAGATCTTGTCCTTTTCTACTTCCCATGTAGATTAGATCCATGTATGTCTCTCATAGGGTCCTCATTTTGTCTAGGTTCTCTGGGATTGTGACTTGTAGGCTGGGTTTCTTCGCTTTATGTTTAAAAACCACTTATGAGTGAGTAAATTGTCTTTCTGGGTTTGGGTTACCTCGCTCAATATGATGTTTTCTAGCTCCATTTATCTGCCTTCAAATTTCAAGATGTTGTTTTTTTTTTCTGCTATGTAGTATTCCATTGTGTAAATGTACCACATTTTCCTTATCCATTCTTCAGTCGAGGGGAATTTAGATTGTTTCCAGGTTCTGGATGTGACGAACAATGCTGCTATGAACATAGTTGAGCACATGTCCTTGTAGCATGATTGAACGTCCTTTGGATATATACCAAAAGGTGGTATTACTGAATCTTGAGGAAGGTGGTTTTCCTAATTTTCTGAGAAATCGCCACACTGACATCCAAAGGGGTTGTACCAGCTTGCATTCCCACCACCAATGCACAAGTGTTCCCTTTTCCCCACAACCTCTCTGGCATACGTTGTCATCAATGTTTTTGATCTTGGCCATTCTTACAGGTGAAGGATGGAATCTCAGAGTTGTTTTGATTTGCATTTCTCTGGTAGCTAAGGATGTTGAGCATTTCCTTAAGTGTCTTTCAGTCATTTTAGATTCCTCTGTTAAGAGTTCTCTGTTTACGTCTGTACTCCACTTTTTAAAATTGGATTATTTGTTCTTTTGATAACCAATTTCTTGAGGTCTTTATATATTTTGGACATCAGTCCTCTGTCTGATGTGGGGTTAGTGAAGATCTTTCCCATTCTGTAGGCTGATGTTTTGTCTTGTTGACTGTGTCCTTTGCTTTACAGTTTCAGGAGGTCCCATTTATCAATTGTTTCTCTCTATGTGTCTGTGCTACTGGGGTTATATTTAGGAAGTGGTTTCCTGTGCCAATGTTAAAATGCAATTATTAAGCAGGGCAGTGGTGTGGTGGCGCATGCCTTTAATTCCAACACTCGGAAGGTAGAGGCAGGCGGTTTTCTGTGAGTTCCAGTCCAGCCTGGTTTACAATAGTTTGCTCCAGGACAGGCTCCACAGCTACAGAGAAACTCTGTCTCGAAAAACAAATAAACAAAAAAGTGCAATTATTATTATTTCATCATAAAATTTAAAAATAACTAGAATAAGAATAATCACAATCATCACTTAAAGGTATTAATCACAATTGAGTTGACAGTATATAATGTAAATAATCTAAAATATGCATTCTATGATGTATTATATATCATATGTAAATAGCCAAATAAAATTGGGATCTTCTCTACAAATTGTTTGAAAGTTAATTTTTCAATAACTTTGATATTACTCTAGGACCACCTACTAATTTTAAATGTCTTAAAATAAACATACAAAAGAAGTCTAGAAACTATGTATAATCTCTACCTTTAGACACAGAACACAAAGGTCACCATAATCAATGTGCTGTTTTTCCTATGACCACACTCCAGGAATGCCCTGAAATCACCTGGCCTAATGTTGACCTGAAGCCTGGCTGTGTTTCATGTACTCATTTCAGTTTTGATCTATATTTGCTTTTTTTTAAAATTTATTTATTTATTTATTGAAGATTTCTGTCTCTTCCCCGCCATTGCCTCCCATTTCCCTCCCCCTTCTCCAAACAAGTCCCCCTCCCTCGTCAGCCCAAAGATCAATCAGGGTCCCTGCCCTGTGGGAAGTCCAAGGACCACCCACCTCCATCCAAACTGCCTAGGCTCCCACAAAGCCAGTACATGCAGTAGGATCAAAAACACATTGCCATTGTTCTTGAGTTCTCAGTAGTCCTCATTGTCTGCTATGTTCAGCGAGTCCGGTTTTATCCCAGGCTTTTTCAGCCCCAGGCCAGCTGGCCTTGGTGAGTTCCCAATAGAACATCCCCATTCTCTCAGTGTGTGGGTGCACCCCTCGCGGTCCTGAGTTCCTTGCTCGAGCTCTCTCTCCTTCTGCTCCTGATTTGGACCTTGAGATTTCTGTCTGGTGCTCCAATGTGGGTCTCTGTCTCCTTTCATCGCCTGATGAAGGTTAATATTCAGGAGGATGCCTATATGTTTTTCTTTGGGTTCTCCTTCTTATTTAGCTTCTCTAGGATCACGAATTATAGGCTCAATGTCCTTTATTTATGGCTAGAAACCAAATATGAGTGAGTACATCCCATGTTCCTCTTTTTGGGTCTGGGTTACCTCACTCAGGATAGTGTTTTCTATTTCCATCCATTTGTATGCAAAATTCAAGAAGTCATTGTTTTTTACTGCTGAGTAGTACTCTAATATGTATATATTTCATACTTTCTTCATCCATTCTTCCATTGAAGGGCAGCTAGGTTGTTTCCAGGTTCTGGCTATTACAAACAATGCTGCTATGAACATAGTAGAGCATATACTTTTGTTGTATGATAAAAACTATCTATATCACAATTTGTCTTTGAATATTAGTTTCTTTCCATCTAATCTGAGAATGATTATCCTATATCAGAGTTTTTTTTTCCCTTAGTATCTTATGCCTCAAATGGGCCACAGGTGGACACAGAGGGTGGATCCCCCCTCCCCTGTCTCCCTCTGGAACCTTGTTGGAATCCACTGCTGCTGTGTGCTGCACCCAGTAGAGCTGACATTTCAGTGGCAAGGCTAGCACACGCAGCTTTCAGGCTGTCCTTCCAAGACCAGGCCTGAGCAGTTCGGTTGCTGAGTGGCACTTCTGGGATTGCTCCTGGTCAGGCTCCTAGCCTTCGAGCCTCCCATCTTCTCAACAATATAATCAGCAATCGATGCCAAGCCAATGAATAAGATCACAATTTATGAGAAAATAAATAAGGAAAACTTACTGAAAAGAATATTCTGTGCTCCTGTGGTTGGCTGCAACTCTCCCCCAGCTCATAGAGGTCAACCTGGGGTTCCTCTCTATCCGTTCCCAGAGGTTTATGATAATTATAAGAGCTAGCCATAGGGATGGCAATAAGACGTTCCCTCACTAATTCTAATTATTTTAAATGGAGGAAAAACAGCCACATCACTGCAGTTTTCCAATTGAATCCATGTCAGTCCGGAAGCTGGAGGCTGAGAGGGCAAATTTTCTTGAGTGCTAATAGCTTAATAACCACCTATTTCCTCATATGAAATTATTGCTTTTGATGCTTGTTACTGCCACTTTGCTCTGAATAGGACAGAGGGATATAGAAGGGCTGGTGTGTATGGTCGGAGTCTGAGAAGTACAGAAGACAGTTGTATACATGCTCACATCCACATTCACATGCTCAAATGCTGCCAAGGCTGGCTAAACTCTCCTAACAAGTTTGTATACAGGTTTTTGTAAGACCAGAGAAATACAGGAAAGCAAAACACAAAGGACCTTTGGTTAGGACTTTGATGACCTAAGACCTAGTTTAATTGTTCCCATTTAGCACATCAGCATGACAAACAGCAAGTAAGAGCTCTCGGAAATAACTTAACGAAACACGTTGAGTTGCTAAGGTCCTAAGGAGAATGGGCAGTAGCCTAAACCATATGAATCTAATTCTGAAAAGGTGCCATCAAAATGTGTGCGAATCGTGGCTTCATCTTGAGCTTGACTGGGAGAGCTTCTACTTCCATGCTTATGTGGCTGTCAGCAGGATTCTGTTCTTTGCAGACCAGGGGCTGGAAGACACCAGTTATTTTGGCTACCAGTCAGAGGTTGTCCTTAACTCAATGGTCGGTGGGTCTTCCAAACATGGTCATTTGTTTACTGAAAACAAGCAAGGA
This sequence comes from Neodon shergylaensis, assembly GCA_025134845.1. Classification (NCBI taxonomy): domain Eukaryota; kingdom Metazoa; phylum Chordata; class Mammalia; order Rodentia; family Cricetidae; genus Neodon; species Neodon shergylaensis. The sequence goes on along the minus strand of JABTXL010003523.1, from coordinate 4,915,101 downwards.
AAGACTTCTCTTGGTAAGACTGGCACTCCACTTTTATATCATGTTTGTATTCTCAAATAGTGGTGCATATTCCTTCATGTGTGGAGGTTACAAGTGTCAGATCTTGGCCATACTCAGGAGGAGAGAGTTATGTAAGGGCAAGGATTGCAGGAGTCAATGGTTGTGGGGCCATCTTAAAGTTGGTTTGCTAGCCCTTAAGGGAAAAGGAGTAAGATGTTGTGTGCTTTGGTTCAGTTCTTCCCTAATCTTATGCTTATGGAAAAAAGTACCAAGCATACTAAAATTGTGGAAAACTGTCAAAATTGTCACACTCAAGGAACAAAAAGAGCATATTATATCAATCATGGATTTCCAGCAAAAGAGGAAAAAATTGTATCAGTGTGTGTTTGTGTGTGTGTGTGTGAGAGAGAGAGAGAGAGAGAGAAGAGAGTTATGGATGTGTGTGTGTGTGTGTGTGAAAAGCAAAGGCAAACATCAAAGAATTGAGAATTGGCTCATGCAGCTCTGACTGCTGAGTTTAAATCTCTAAGACAAGTTGGCAGTATGAAAACTTGAGCCAGAGGTGATATTGAACTTGACTTTGAACTTCTCCAGAAAACTTTGGTTTTTGTTCTTAAGGCAATGGACTGTTGTTTGAGTTCCTCATATATATCATAAAGTAATCTCCTCTCCTTTACTTGGAGTTTAGCACATTTATTAAGGCCTTCGCAACAACACCCGAATTGCTGTGGATTAACTGCTACAGCTGCCTAACCAAGCTACCACAGAAAGCTCTGGTTTCTGAGAGATGTTGTGATAAAGTGTCACAAACCTGAGAGTTCTAAATGACGGGAACATTCTGTCTCATAGTCTGGAGGGTGAACTCCAGTGCTGTTAGGACTGTGTGGTTTACGGTGTCTAGAGAAAGAGGCTTTCCCAGCTCCACGGCTCCTGGCACAGCCATAGAACCCCAATCTCGGTTCCACAAGGATGCCCTCCTTTGTGTTGACCTAACTGCATGTTTTCATCTTCTGAAGGAGCTAAACCTTTGGAAGAGTTCATCTTAACCCACACAACCTTTTCTTAAAGTGTTTATAGCGGCAAAGTGCTATTTCCAAAAAAAGACACATTCATGAAGTCAGATGACTAGTTTGACAAACTCCATCTTGTTTCAGATCTATTCTGTCCCTCATTTTTTCTTACGAATTCTGTACATTTCCACTGCAGTTACATGGCAACCTAGTACAGCATCTTATGACAAAGAACCCAGAACACTTCCTAAACAGCAAAGGTTTTCTTGACATCAAAAAAGCAGAGTAGATGCTGAGATAATGGCCCAGTCAGACTAAGACTACCCAGACTGTTACCATAGAAATGTCCAATGCTCCCCTTTATTTCTCTTTCCCATATACTACTGGGACTGCTGTAAACCATTTTAAGACACGGTTGAGGTCATTAGACCTCTGTCCTTGCCAGTGTGATCACAGGCAATATAGCTCCTTTCCTACCTCCTCTGCTGCTTATGCCTGTGATTGGTTTTGTTGGGATGGATGTCGGAGCCTAGTCCATTGGGCCTCTCTCAAAATGAGGATTTTGACCTAATGTGCACTTCAATAACCAGGAGTCAGGGCTTCAGCCTGTATTTAGGGGGAATGCAAGTCAACTCAATGATCATCACCAACTCTTCTAACACTTCCGGTTTTGCACTGTTGGGAGAGTCTCAGATTTTCTTGACTCTAGCCTGCCTTGTACATACACCAAGTAAGCCAACAGCAGAGGAATAATCTCAGGCATACCTTACTGTATAAAGCCATTACTGTGTATGAAAATCACCTATGGAAAATGACAATAAAGGGCCCTCAAAAACTGATATTTATCTAAGAATCCATGCCATGTCCATACTGAATTCATTAATATCATGGTTTCTAAATAAGACATGAGAAACTTTAAAATAATAGTCTGAAAAATCTAAATTCTAGAGAGCCTGTAAACTATTTTATAGTTCTTTTCTGAAATGACATCAGAATTCAGCATGTAGAAAAGATGCATAGTTATTAGAAATGGCTTTTCATATTGTGATCAGAATTGTATTTCAGAAATCTCATTTTGATCTTTGCTATGAAACAGATCTTAGCTGACTAGAAAGTAAGACTATTTTCATTCTTTTCATCTGACATTGAATAAGCAAGGAGGTTGGTCATAGGACCTGGACTGTCTCCAGCAGGATAAGCTGCATGTTTATGCGTGGTTGGTTTTCTCTTTCATGTGAAGGTATGCTGGATGCTAAGGTGGACAGACCCCATAATAGTGAAACAGGATAAAAAGACAGCAAAGATTACAGGGACATTCCTTATCCCCTGGGGTTTGGTTTGCTTTTCTTGCTGGCTGAGAGTCAAGATTTCTGACAGAAGAGATAGAAGCCAGTATGAAGATTGTCTTTATAGAGGCAGTCCTTTTTTCTTGGAGATATCTCAAGCACAAGTGTTGACACAGCTCAGAAGCAATGCAGAAGGATTTGAGTTTGATTTTATTAGTATTTCACTCTTATTGTGAACTTGAAGAAGATTGTAGATAGAGGTTTCTGTCCCTCCTGGCCACACAGCCATTCAGTCCCAAAGAAACACACAGAGGCCTACGCTAATTAAAAACTGATTGGCCTATTAGCTCAGGCTTCTTATTAAGTGACATTTACATTTTTAGTTAACCTATAATTCTTATCTGTGTTAGCCTCATGGCTTGGTACCTTTTATCAGTGAGGCATTCTTACTTGTTTCCGCTGTGTCTGAGTGATGACTGCAGACTGAGCCTTTCCTTTTCCCAGAATTCTCCTGTTCTGGTTGCCCTGCCTATACTTCCTGCCTGGCTAGAGACCAATCAGCATTTTATTAAATCAATACAAGTCACAAATATTTACAGGGTACAAGACCATTGTCGCACAGCAGAAGGTTTTTCACAATCTACCTTAAAGTTTTAATTACAAGGGGTTATTTGTTAATGTCAGATGAATAAATGAGCTAGCACTGTTTTAGCCTTGTCATGGTGTTGACACTCTGCAGCCCTGGATGGCCTGGAACTCACTCTGTCGATCACATTACCCTCAGAGAGTCACCTGACTCTGCTACCCAAGGGCTAACATTAAAGAAGAGTGCCACCATGTCCAGCTCATACTTTATTTTCTAAATTTTGTTCAATTTAAAAATTCTACTTAAGCTTTGAACTGGGTTATATATTATTTAGTTTCAACAATATAACTTCAAAAGTCACAAAGTCATATGTGCTTAGCTATTCCTAGAATACTCAGGTATATTTCATCTCCTTCCTCTACGCACACTTTAAGCACATGTTATTCTTCCTCCTAATAAACTCCAACTCTGTATTATTATGATTTTTTTCTGAAATTCTTTTCTGTGGCATAAGTCAAGACCCCAAGCATATCCAAGTGGGGATCCATATCAGGCTGTGTTTCCCTCCCCAGATGAGGGCCCACTCTGAGGACTAAAGGATCCATGAGACTTTTATTGCTTTGTTAGGGTTGCTGTTTTCAAAGGGTCTTTAAAAGTGCTGATTTAACAAGAAGAAACATATCTTCCTCAGCTCTGGGGCTGGAAGACTAAGGCCACGGTACAAGCAGGATCATGCTTTACTGCACAAGAATGGGATGTACCCAGGTTCTCCCCTGAATTCTGACAATTCTCTAGGACAGCAGCACTCTAAAGGACAGCATACGACAATCATCCTACATTTGTTTCTATGCAGATTTCCAAGTTTCATAACAACTTCCCTCTGACTAGTCTGTCCCATGTCTACCTTTACAGAAATCCTATTTCCAAAAAAGGCGGCATTCTGAGGTCCTGGGAGTTAGCAAGTCAAACAAACGTAACAGAAACATTTGTCCAATTTCTAAAATGTACTTATCTTTTCCCTCTTTTTTGGAGGTTATTGTTTCTTATAGTCCCATTCCTTAATGAACTGTATTTGACCTCAAATCTTTGCTAGTTTTGCTCTAGGAAAACCAGTGCAGAAATCTGCAAGTGCTAGTTAAAAGCAGAAAGGAAACTAAAGATATCTACTGCTACGAACACAGGTCGCTCGCCTGGATAAGCGACAAGAGGGTTTCAGGATATATAAATACGCTTTAGTTCTGAGTGCTACAATTGCATATCAAAGACTACATAATCGATAAAGAATAGAAATTAATTCCCTTACCATTCTAATGGTGGGGAAGTACAAGGTCCAGCTGCCAGCAGGTTTGTTGTCCGGTAAGGGCTTCTCTCTGCTTCCAAGATAGCACCTTCCTGATTTACGCTCCCGTGGGAAGAATGTCATTGACGAAAGGGAAATGCACTTAAGAGCCTAGCAAGACCATTCCCCCTTTTCGGGAGTCACCAATCACATTTAAGGTAGCCCTGGCTTTGGTATCTTACTGCTTCTAAAATAGTCTCATTTATGCATATTGTCTCATGAAATTTAAGCTTCATCAGAAATTTCAAATAGGTTACATACTTCTCTTTTAAAACTATTTATCTTAAATTTGTTATTCACTTGTATGTATTTATGCGTGAGTGGGTGAATGAATGCCAGCCACATGTATGTAGGTGCTGAGGAGGCTAGAAGATACTATAGAGTCCCCTGGAACTAGAGTTACAGGTGGTTGTGAGCCATTGGATGTGGGTACTGGAACCCAAACTCAGGTCCTATGGAAGATATTATACATGCACTCTTAATGGCTGAGTTGTCTCTTTTTTTGGAAGAGGTAATTCTAAACCATGGAATCTAAGAAGAAAAACTCAGAGGGATTAATGAGGATCCACTGCTATTAAAGCAGGTGAAACTTGGACTGTTATTCCAATTTTGACAGGAAGAATGGATCCAAACGCTGTAATCCTCGGTGGGATGTAGTTTTAAATCACAACTCGCCTGCCCCTTCATAAAGATCCATTTCCCAGGGATACACATCAGTAAAGCTCTCTGCCATGGCTATAGTTCAATCGCAGTATACATTAATTAACTTACAATGAGAAACGCAATTATGAGGTGGCATGAGATACTTGAGTTGGTCCATAGATGCACAGATTTCCTGAGGCCATTTTTTTTAATGGGACACCCATTAGAAAACAGATTTACTTATTTCAACCACCAACACCAAAAACCTTTAACCAGAGGCAAACGAAGGATAAATGTCCAGCATTCTGTGCATCTCGTGAGATTCTCTCCCTGGGTACCCTGGGATGTCTGTTCAGTGTACCAGAAAGCAGATGAACAGTATATGCTTGTATCTCTCGGCGATTATTCAATGCGTCACGCTCTGGGACTCAGCCCATCTTCCCTGATGATGTTCTTGTCCCCCCGCCCCCGCCAGATGCAGAATCAGAACAACACAGATCTATCAGGGTGTCTTTTTATTTTCTTTTTTCCAGTCTGACTATGCATTTCCTTTATTACCATCTTCTCCCTAAATAAAACAAAACATGTTTGTAGATCTTCAAATACTTTTTGCATCTCTCTGTACCATTTCCACCTTCTACACCTCCAAGTGTTTCCAAGCCTTCGTCGAAAAGTCACATGCATTTTCTCAGTGAAGAATCCCTGTTAAAGAAGCCAGAACCATGTACAGAATTTACCCCTTTATAAGTTAGACGGTGTCACACACCTCTCCCCCAAGTCCTAGGAGGGATTCTCCTCGTGGCTTCCGTGCTCTAATATGATGCTAGGCGGTTCAGTTCCTGTGGTCCTCTGTCTGGTGTAGAAATTTAAGATGCCCTCAGACAGCTTCCAGATGATCTGTTCTCTGTTTGACCTTTCTCATGCTCTGGCCAGTCTCGAACACAGGACTGTGAGAAGCAGTGACAGTTAGAGTAGACTGTTTTCCAGGCTTTGACTTGATGTCTCTCTAAGGCAGGATGTATGTGGGTTGCTGGTAGATCCTGGTTTCAATAGCTTCTCCATCTGCAGCCAGTTCTTCCTGGTAATGATCTGGGCTTTCTTATCCTGACTTCCTCTTCTCTCTGACAGGGGAAGACTGTCACAGGCTGACTCCTACAGTGTAAACATTCAGTAGGTTGAGGACTTTCTTTTCTCCCTCTCTTTATTTCTTGTCAGGTGGAAAACACATCTTCCGCGTACATTCTTCAAGACGATGTTTCTAACGAGATTGCTCTGTAGTGGCTATTGTCTGTGACCTGTTAGAAATTGAATCGAACCATTCAAACATGCTAGTAGCCTGGCGCTGAAAATTTATTCTCTCATTCTAATGAAAGATGATGGCTTCTTCAATCACAAACTCGGTCTGGTTTTATTTCAATGATGCAAGTGTCATCAGCACAGGATGTATTGTGCTGGCTTCTGAGAAGACAAGCTCATAGTCATGTCCTGAGCTTGACTGAGCCCGATGTGCTATGACAGGTAGGGAAATGTATTCTTACATTAAGTCCAATTAAGGGGACGCAATCCCCAAGACAGCAGAGGGTTTAATGGCCTACTGAGAGTTTATATGGATTACAAAGAAATCTCTTGGGAGGAAAATTTACTTTGAGATGATCTATTCCGCTGTTTGTGCCAGAAAAAAAATGTTTTTTCTTGAAAAATTGTTACTGATAAATATCAGAAGTCAGTTCCTAGCCTTGAGTTAATCATACCAACTACAAGGCTGAGGGCTCAGCCCTCCCTTACTGTCTCAGAGGCCTGCAGTGAGATGGGGGAAGGCAGACCAGAGAAAGCTGGAGAATGTTGGCTGGGGCCACACTTGGCTAAGTGGGAATTCTACCTCTCCCCTTGCTGAGCCACGTGCCTCTTACACCCTCTTCCTCCAGTGCCTCATCTGGGAAACAGGATGATTTTAGATAATGTCTAATATTAGAATTGGTCTAAGTATTGAATACATTAAGATGTGAAACAGAATTGTTTCTTGCTAGCAGACAAAATAAATATTAAGGATAGATAGTTGTATTACAATATAGTTTTATTTATGTGTATATTATTTTATTATCCAATTTAGACCCAAATTCTGAAACGATATAGGGTGCTGGTTATAATTCACATACCTATTTTTGATATTATCTAAGTTCCTTGAAATTCAGGTTTTTATTTGAATAAGGTACTGATTTGTTTGAGAGTGAGATGACAGATAACGGGGTTCAAGAATTCAAGCGTTGAACAACATTTCCATCACTTTATAATCTGAGCAATCAGACGGTGAGCCTTCTTGTGCCTTGCTTTCTTTACTATAGAGTGAGATCCCAATACTTATCCATGGATAATATTTATTGAACACTTACTAAGTATCGTAGATGCCTTTAGCCATGTTAGTTACAAGAATTCATTTACAGGACTGAAAAATGGCTTAGTAATTGAGATCATTGACTACTCTGTCAAAGGACCCATGTTCAGTTCCCAGTACCGAGAAGGCACAACCATCTGCAACTTCAATTCTAGAGCCTCCAACACCCTCTTTTGGCCTCGGAGTCACTATGTGCAGACAACCTATAGGCAAAATACTCAGATAAATAAAAAGAATAGATTTTTAAAAGAACTAACTTATCTTCACAACTGTCCTGTGAGGGAACCCGTGCATTGTCCTAGCTCAGAGGCCAATAAATAACAGAACTGAGATGGAAATCAAAGCAGCCCAATTCCAGAGTTCAGAATTTAAAGTCAACACGGATCCATTCCATCAAAGTTTATTTCCTCCTTTCTGTATATTCTGGTGGTGTGGGTGTGGCAAGGAAGACAGTGTCCGGAGTAAGCAAGCGAATTTTTTCTGCCAAAGGGACTCACTGAGTCGGCATGTGAGCTAACACACAGCACTACTGTCCATCCCAGACACACTATGATCCACAATAGACACCATATATATAGATATAGATATAGATATAGATATATAGATATATATACACATATATCTATATATAGATATGTATATGTATAAGCTTTATATTTTCCAGAATCCACATTGTAAAATGTTAAAAGAAATGTCTAAAGTTCATTTTTGTTCTATTTTATTTAAAATAAATTATTATTACTTTAATATGCAGCCCATATGAAAATTGTTAACAAGGCAATTTGTTTATATACTAAATTTCAAAACACAAGCATACATTTAATACAGTATAGCTTAACTCAAAGTTCTTTTGTGAGAGTGTATATGCACATATGTGTTTAGGCGGATGTGTGCACATGTGTGAGCCTGACACAGAGGTGAATGGACAATCTATAGTGTCTTCCCCTGAAACCGTCCTTGTCTTGTCTGACACAGAGCCTCTTGCTGTCCTAGAACTTCACCAAGCAGGCTAGGCCAGTTGGCCAACAAACCTTAGTGATCTGCCTGTCTCTTCCTACCACCTCAGCCTCACTGGAGTTAGTGTGATGCCCAGAGTTTTATTCTAGTATCATTTCTGTAGCTCTGGTAAAAATCACCCCAACAACCATAACTTAGTGGGGGAATGCGTTTATTTGGCTTATGGCTCATCTTTGAGGGAAGTTAAAGCAGGAACTTGAAGAATCCATACTCTAGAGCAGGGTGAGATGAATGCAGGTATGACCCTATGCTAGTGTTTAGCTCACTTTTCCCATTCTTTATATATGGTCCACGGAACTAAATTCAAGGAATGGTATTACCCAAAGAGGATTACATTATCCCGCACCAGTTAGCACAATCAAGATAACCCCTCACAGAGGTGTCCATAGGCTAACCTTATCTAGACAGTGCTTCATTAGAACTCTCTTCCCAGGTGGTTGAATACTGTGTCAAGATGACAATTAAATTAACCTTCACTCCTAGGCTCTGTGACTTCGATTCAGGTCCTTCTGTTGAACAACTGAGTCATCTCTTCAATTCCTTTATTCATGTTTTAATAGCACCTATGACACGTAGGTGCTCAGAGTAGACCTGTGGTGGACATGAGCCCAGAAGAAGAGTTCAAGAGAGAACAGTGTTCATTTAATATATGAGCCAGTAGAGTTTTGTGTTTGCAAAGAACATGCATGCATCAGTCTTGAAAATTGGGTAAGAAGATGTATTTTCATTCGGAGTTGGTAAATTCATTAAAGGTGGCTTGGATTTTGATTTGAGCTGATTTTTATAGCTCTCTACACCGCTAAAACAGAGTGAAATGAGCTATTCCAAATCTTCCAACCCTTCTCGACAACAGTTTTGGAAACAGTAGGTGTGTGTTATAGGGTCATACTAAGAGTGAATATTTGTCAGTAGATGAATGGTACTTTCTAGATGATTTTTCTTTCAAACTCTAAAACACATTCAGGAAGTAGAAAGACTGAAATTTTCTAAGCTGAAGGACCTGGCAACACTCAAGTCACAAAACCTTTGATCCTAACAATAAGCCTTAAATAATCACTGCTCACAATTACAGGTGCCTCTCCATGGGCAACTGAGAAGCATTCATTACAGGCTGTAAAAATAATCCTTACACATCTTGTTTAAAAAGTATGTCCTTTGCTTCCTATGACCAATGTACTTCCCATTATAAATTTAGAAACACTTAACATGGAAATATTAGTTTTATCTTGCTATACAAATTTGATTATATTTCAATGACATTCAAAGACCTACTCTCTAATTTGGGAATGATCATTGCAGGATTTCCTGTTTTAACCCAAGCCTGCCCGCTTATTCAACTTGTATTTTACAATGCAGCTGCCTTTGCATGCAATGACCAGAGAACTGAGAATCCAAGCCTGCACTAGAAGCGTGAAGCTCCTTGGAAATATAGTCGGGGCATCCTGACGAGTTGCCGTCTCTTTCACGGTCTTGTTTCCACTCTCCACAGATGATTTATTCTCTCGCTTGCTTTAAAGCGTGTGCTAGACACTGCGGGAGAACGGAGAACGCCGAGCCCGCAGGTGCGTTTGTAAAACTGTTGGGTCTTGAGACTGTTACCAACAAGATCCCACTGCTGAGGCAGAGCGTGCTCTTCCTGCCTGAAGACAGGTGTGTGCCGAATGACGCGGCAGATCAGTGAACGGAGCAATTCCTAGAGACTTGGACTGAGGCGCGTTTTTAACCATGTGAAGAACACCTGAAGGAAGGCCTTTTAGGGTCTGGCAGTAAAAACAGGTGACTGCTCAAGGGAGATGACTCTATTCTGTTTTTAAGTTGAAATCTCAACAGAAAGGGGCCAGAAAGAGGGCAAGGCTGAGAGGCAGAGCGCAGTGGAGCAGTTCAAGAAAGGCTTGAAAGGCAAGTGGAATTTAATAAACTTTATTCTCCGGAAAATGGCATATCTAAAAAGTTCACGGCAGAGGAAATGCTTTCTTTCCCTCTTTCAGGAATTCTGTCTTTGGAAAAATGTTTGCTCTCTCGCTCTCTCAGTGTGTGTTTGTACATGCCCGTGTGCGTATGTGTGTTGACATGCTTGTGTGTCTCATATCGGTGAGAACTTGTGTGGAGGACAGAAATTTCAGGGTTTATTCTCAAAATGTTGTCTGAGAAAGAGTCTCGTGCTGACCTGGAACTTGTCTAAATGGGCTGGCTGCCTAGCCAGTGAGCCTCAGAAATGGCCTGTCTACCTCCACAGAACTGAGTTTACAGTGCCACCATTCCATGCTTTGTTGTGGTGGTGGTTTTTGTTGTTGTTAAAATGGGTTGTAAGTAGTCTGGTGAGCATTTTAGCTGGTGAGCTATATCCCCATCCTCTCTCCTCAACATGGTTGGTATTTGCTTATTGAACAAACTGATGACCTCTTTTTGTTATATTTTTATGCCAGTAGATCATGTACTTTGATCATGTTTAGCCCTTCGTACCCTCTGGAAGTTTTAACTTGCTAAGCACTTAGGGCGAATTGGAAGGGAAGGGCACAAGGAACACAAAGACAAATCGCAGCGTCAGTAGGTCCAGTGGCAGCATATTCCTTGTGAGGCTCTGAATTTTGAATCTCATGTCCCACACTGTGAACAAAGCAGATGGGTGATGGGGATGATAATACATCATCTGGCAAGGGTGAAAGACAGGCTGCTGAGTGAGAATCTGGTTTGAGAGGAAGGTGTTTGGGAGCCAGCCAAGTCTAGCAGTCCCCTCAGTATTCACCAATGTTCTAAATGGGAAGACATGTTTCTCACAAAGAATGGTCTAGGAGGACGGAGCATTAGGCTCAAGACAGAAGGACCAGGAAATCTCAGAGTGGTCCTCTCCCCAGAAGCCTGGACTTCTAATACAGTCCCCCACACACCATTGACAGACAGTAGCTGCTGGTTGTCGTCCTTCCGCTATTTAAGCATTGAAATCATAGTTACACCACTTGGTGGCAAGTAAGATGGATAAATTGTGTACACTGAGATGCCTAAATTCATCTCACTTTTCTTTTTACAAAAGAGAGTATTCTTTTGTTGTCTAGGAGGGCAACTGATTTTGGAATTGATCTTGTATCCTGCCACGCTACTAAAGGTGTTTATCAGCTGTAGGAGTTCTTTGGTGGAGTTTTTGGGGTCGCTTATGTACACTATCATATCATCTGCAAATAATGAAAGTTTAACTTCTTCCTTTCCAATTCGAATCCCTTTGATCCCCTTATGTTGTCTTATTGCTATTGCTAAAACTTCAAGCACTATATTGAAGAGGTATGGAGAGAGTGGAAACCTTGTCGTGTTCCTGATTTTGGTGAGATGGCTTTGAGTTTCTCTCCATTTAATTTGATGATAGCTGTCGGCTTGCTGTAAATAGCTTTTATTATATTTAGGTATGACCCTTGTATCCCTAATCTCTCCAAGACCTTTATCATAAAGGGATGTTGAATTTTGTCAAATGCTTTTTCAGCATCTAATGAAATGATCATATGGTTTTTTTTCTTTCAGTTTATTTATATGATGGATTACATTGATAGATTTCGTATGTTGAACCAGCCCTGCATCCCTGGGATGAAGCCTACTTGTTCATAATGGATAATTTTTCTAATGTGTTCTTGGATTCGGTTTGCCAGTATTTTATTGAGGATTTTCGCATCGATGTTCATGAGTGAGATTGGCCTGTAATTCTCTTTCTTGGTTGAGTCTTTGTGTGGTTTTGGTATCAGGGTAACTGTAGCTTTTGTTGTCTAGGCTGGTGTGTGTGTGTGTTCTCTGTTTGTCCAGAGAAGCCTGGCTTACTGTTGGGAGCAGTGAGACCACAGATCCTGAATTTCTTCTAATCCCCTGATCTGAGTTTCTACAGCTGCTCTGAGCACGAGACCTTCAGGAGTTCCTGATGGCAGGAGAGTGGTTTCTGGTGGGTTTGGCTGGGGCGTGGCTATCTCTATATAATCTGCCCCCGAACACAATAAAGGGGGCATTCTTGGGGAATTCAAGGATGACCCGTGTCGCCGTCTCTCTGTCTGTGTGTGTCTGTGTATTTTAACCTCCAGCTCCCTTGCCCAAAGCTTGGTAACTGGGTGCTAGCGCACAGAGCACAGACACAGGGGAGCAGTGTGCGGCAGCTTACTACTTTAAATTGTGTTCTTTCCACTTTAGAAAATAAGAAGACTCTGTTTGTTAAAGTGATGTTATGATTGTCCTACAGTTTTGACGACTGGAATGAAATATTTCCAGTCACTTGTCCTTTACCTTTACAAATCTATCTGCTCTTCCGAGCTCTCTGTAAGAGCCCTTCATTCAACTATCAAGCATCCTCTGGTCCAGCTTTTAGATTCCTTCAGCAACTAACTCCCCTGCCTTCAATATTGGCCGTGTGTCATGGTGGGCAAGTTTCTCTTCCAGATTCTGATATCTCTGGGAACACAGGTTGTCCCTCATAGTGAGAGGTGAATAAATGATTAAAGAATGAATGTGGGAGTGATAACTTAGTTTATTGAGAACACTCTATGTGCCGGAATGTTATTGCTAAGCACTTTGCAATGCCTCGTCATTAACCTTGTGGGTGGAGGCTCTGCCCAATGTAGGTGAGGGTAACTCCTCACTACCGATTATGCAAATGCAGACCGGGGTATGAATCCAGGCTTAAGTCCTTAGCCTGTGAGCTTTACCACTGTGGATTTGATCCAGCAAGCACCTATAGTGCACATTACAATTGCTATCCAGGTGGAATGGAAAGGAGGCACAGGCAAAGGGAGGTTGGCAGGATCCTGGACATAGGAGTTCACTTAAGTATAAAATGGGCTTTACAGGTTCTCTGGAATAGGGTGGATTATATTAATATCTACGTTATTCAGGCTTTGGGGGAATAAATTAGATAGTCCAGAGAAAAATGCATATAACGAGTGGAAGTATGTCTGTTCAATTCATATCTCCTTTGAAATGGATATCTTGGCTTCTGCACTTCTGTTTGTGGATATATCCATTTTAATTTGCAACTAGTGTAAAGTTATTTATTAATAACTGTGAAATTTTTTTTAAATGACACTCATATACATCAGTAGACATATATAACTGGCAAAAGAAAGAGGTTTTTTTTTTTTTAAAGGGTCTTATGAGTTTGAAACCCCAAATCAACAATTGCAAATTGTTAAATTGCAATTCTCTCAGGGACAACCATTTTGCACTGGACGGCCATTGGCACGTTCTCCCCTGGGGGAGACCCCTCTCCCATTCCCAGCTTTCCATATGGGATGTATTATAAAGTCCGAAGAGGTTATATTTAGGAACATAAATGAATATATTCAATAATAACTAGTGAAAAAGAAGCCAAGAATATGAAGGAGAGCATAGAGGGGTGTTTGGGAGGCGATATGAAGTAGATGGGAGGTATACGAGAACGTGCCAGTGGCTGTCCAGAAGGGAGGATGGGAAAGAGAAAATGTAGTAATTAAATTATAGCCGCAACAATTAAAAGATGTGGTTGTTAATTTTTCCTCTACTTCCTTTTCCCTTTCTCCGTCTCCCCTCCTCCTCGTGGTTCTCCTTTTCCTTCTCCCCACCCCTCTTCTAATCGTGCATCTCATCAGTTGAGAGAACTCCCAAGTAGCTATCCCTTTGTTTCTGCCCTGGGGACCAGGATGCCCATGATTTTTTATTGTCTTATTATGGACTGAAATAACACAGCCATAACTTACTCCTTATAGAGCACACTGGGTGTCTCTTTAGCTTTGTTTAACTGGTCTTTTATGTTGTATTTTATCTATAGTATTTGGGGAGCCCAATTCAGCGAACATGTGCTTAGAAAACAAAGGTATAAACGTGTTTTTTGTTTGTTTTGTTGTTTTTTTTTAATGAGTTTTTTTAGGTTAAAAAATATTTTTTCTAGTTGTTTGAAATTGTCCTGATAAAGCAATATTTATTCCCAAAACAACATTAAGAAAGAAAAAGGACTATCTCAACTGCAGGAGCAAAAAATAGCTAAAAAAAAGAAACCCATGCTTTGCCTCACGTATTCCCAGAAAGCTCACAGCCCACGGAGACAGAAAGGAGACTTTCTATGGCAGTGTCTCTGCGTGCGGCCCAGGATCTACTCCAGAGGGAGCAAGTACCTGGCTCACAATGCCCACTCTCTGTTTAAAAGAATGGCCACTGCTGCCTCAAGTTGGCAAGGTTTTGCATATTATAATAATGGCCAGAGATTCTGGATTTATCCACAGGTGTGGGTTCCAATTCATCTACCTTCTCTTCATCTCCCCTAAATCATAGGCATGGGAGCAGTTTTTCAAACCTCCGCAGGTCGGCTCCTTGCAGCAAGGGCGTTTGCAGGGTGTGTGTTGAATGTGAATGTGTGTACCTGTGACAACTACACCAAATGGCTTGTGAGATATTATTAGTTTCTTTACACAAAATCTGCTAGGCTCTGACATTTGGAATTTTTACAGTAGAAGGTAAAAACTTTCAAAACATTAATTGAAACTCGACGGGAAGTGATGTTGTATATAAGGCCGGCTTACTGCTTTGAATTGTACTCTTAATAAATCTCGCTGTGTTAAAATGATGACTCTTGTATTTTGCCTGCATTAAAATCATTTAGAAGGTAATTGGTTTAGCTTATTATGAAACTGCCTGATAATATTTCTTTTCCTTTTCAAGCAAAGAATAAGGTACCATTAAATTACCGTTGCACAGAGAACTCATGTATTACCAGTGTTAGTGAGTACAGAATCTGAAATGGACTGAGAAAAATAAATACACTTTCTACAGGAGCTTCACCATAGACTCCTCAGTATTCCTTAGCTTATTCAAACATCTTTCTGCTCGAGGGGCTGGGATTACATAAAAACCCATTCTATTTCCCATTATTGTATTGAATTTTCTAATTGAAAAATAAAATACATAAATCATTGGTGTTTCTCTTTGTGAGAAACCAACTGACTTGACTTGAAATATTAAATATGAAAAGCATTAAAGTGAGAAATATTATTATTTTAAACATTTAATTAGTAAGGCTTACCAGACTTTAGTTTTTGTTACTGAAACTGAAGCTAGACAAAGAATGTAATTAGATTTTCATAATTTAAATGTAATTCAATAATAGCATAATTAAGATATCATGAAAACTCAAACTATTTTAAGAACTAAAAGAGTCCCATAAATTATACATAGGTATATACTATTTCTATAAACATATGTGAGCATGTGTGTGTTTGCGACTTGTATATTTTCAATTGGGGATTTTAAAAAAAATTGAGATAAATTTAGCCAAAATTCAAAATGGTTTTAATTGAACAGACTTAACAAATACCAGTGACTCATTCTTTTTTTATTCTGGGCTTGCTCTTGGGCACTGAGACCTGCCAGCCGACTGCCCGGTTTTCTTGTGTTTTAAAAGAAGCGAGGAGTCATAAGTTAGGGAGATGTTTCATTCAGGAAAACCGTGCTGCGCAAGTGTGAAGGGATGGTTTCTGTGCCCATAATCCATAGAAATGCAGGGGACTGTGACCCTGTACTGGGCAGCAGAGACAAGTGGATCCACGGGACTCACTGGCTAGCCAGCTAAACTACCCAACCTACTCCAGGTTCAGGGAAAGCTCTGTCTCAGAAAATAAGGTGAATATTTGAAGGAATGATATGCCAAGTTAAACTTTGGCTTCCACAAACTCCTGCACACATATACATGTGTGTGTACGTGTACACACACACCGTTTAAAAATAAAACTAAAAATCAAATGAAAAACAAGAAACTAGAAAACAGAAAATAGTAGACTTAAGACCCACTGTGGAGGAAGGAAAGCATGCCTGGTATTAGAAACTTAGCCAGCTTCTCGGTGATGTCGTGCCCTTAGAATAGAAACTGCGACTTCCCCTTTACTAGATCAACCTAATTCCTTGCTACATTCTAAATTTTATCCTTATGCTCACAGAAAAGTATAGCTACCATTCCTCACCAAAAGACGATCTCTTTACTGCAAATGGAGACAAACACAGGGTCTTTTTGTAGTCACGTCCTCCAGCTTGAGGCTGAGGATCAAGAGCCTGGTGAATGGCCGTGAAGTCAGCTTAGTACACAGTGTAGAACAGATAACAAGGACCAAGATGAAGAAAATCAGAGTAAGGAAAAACATGGCCAGTGGCTCTGATCAGAAAGGATGGTGGGGTTTCTGGCTGTAGAAAGATGCACTGAGATCGGAAGATCCCCGGGTAATTGGTGGCCAGCGTGGTGGGAGAAGCTTTGTTAACCAATCATCTTTAAGAGGTGAAATCCAAGAATGAGGCGTGGCTTTCAGGGACCCAGAGAGGAAAAAAAAATGTGTGCACGAACCAGGTGCCCTCTCTCTATGTGGTTCCGCCGCGACCGAGCAGAGCCTAGACCTTCCGTTCCTGTGGTGTAAGTTTCCCCTTATAATAAATAAAAATATAATTGTTTATCCTTTAAGCTAGGCTGGTTATTTCATGAATCGAGTTAGCTTCTACAGCAGCGAGCTCTCTGTAGCGCTGTTGTTCATAAATTTAAACTCTTTACTAAGCTGAAAATGATTGAGAAGCCAAAGGAACAAAAGTGTGTTCTTTTTCTCTTGATTTTACACCAGCTGTCTTGCCACCTGGACAAATGATTGTTTACTGTCTGAGAGTCAATGAAAGGCTTCTTCTTAAGTAACAACCCGAACTGACTCTGATAACAACTTTACAGATAACCTCAGGTCTCCTCATCACACACGGGGTGAAGAGACGGTTGTAGAACACAAGGGTAGAGCTTTATGAAATTAAATGGACCTTAAGACTGAAGAAATTGAGCATTTCCCTACATGGAGCCTTCAGAACGAAAGGATCTATGACAAATAATGCAGCTTGAATCCCCAATCACTAGGGGGAAAATGTCCAAAAAGGTGAAAAATGAGCCTGCAAAACATGTCCCCTGGATGGTCCCGTCCATTTTAAAGGCGTCGGCCGTGGCAGCTGATAAGACAGAAAGGATTATAGGAGCCAAATCAGCTCAAGGCAAAAAGTTCAAGTACCAATTAAGATAGGGCCTAATAGAACTATTTGTCAGCTATTATGCAATCGTGCAGACGCGGAAAGTCTGTTTGCTTCAGCGATTTGTGTGTGGCTTTGGCCATACTTCAGTAAGTATTTTTAAATATTTTTAGGCTCCAGCTGAACCAAAGTGCTGAGGGTCAGAGATAAGATTAGCATGACTAAAATGTATAATTAGTGAATTGCCAAGGCCTTTGGCTCTTTCAGTCCCACTGTTTTAGCTTGCCTTCTGATTTAAGGGTTATTTCTTTTACATATGGGGTTATGTAATAATAATGTTAGGGATGGTTAAGGCAGTGAGGTGGCTCAGGGAGGGTCCTTGCCACCAAGCTTGATTATCTGAGTTCAACAATCAGGACGCAAAAGGGAGAAGGAGAGAACCAACTCCCAAAAGTTGTCCTCTGACTTCCGCATGAGTGACGTTGATAAACTTTGAAGAATTAATCCAAAAATATTTAACTTTGCTATTTATTACAATGTAAAGAATATTCAGAAAATGTGCCCAACATCATTATCTTGTACACAGAAGCACTATATAGCTACAGCAAAAATTATTTGAATGCTTCTTTTGTCTTTGTCCCTCTATTATGTATAACCACCTAACCATGAAAACCATTTGTTAAGTGTTAATGTCAACACTAAAGATCTGACTACAGTTCCATGATCTCAGCCAAGGCATTGATTTCTTCAGGAATCACCTTCCTCATTCACAAAAATGAAGTCAAGATTATTTCTTTGGCTAGTTTGTTTATAAGTAACAAATGAAATAAGTTGTGTTATTCTATTTTGTCAAATGTACAAATTAAAACTTAATGAGATTGACCTTCATTGTTAGCAAACTCCTGATATAGTTATGAGAGACAGAGAGAGAGAGAGAGAGAGAGAGAGAGGAGAGAGAACTTCATTATGACTCCATTATGCTGAGGTTAGTCATAAGCATAAAGGTGACTTAGCTGTCCAAGGGGCTTCTCAAGAGTCTTTCTTTTCCACTTGAGCATCTAGTACCTCCCATGTCTCCGGTATGCAGCATACATTAAGAATTAAGTTTAATCAAGCTGAATTTCTGTTTATATTACTAGATTCAGAAATACCAATAACTTAAAATCCTACTTCATAAAGAATTACTGAGAGACTTAGAAATATTTCCTGTGAAAAAGGAAGGATTTGTAGAGAAGGGGGTCATGTCTTCAGAAGTCACTGGAACCAATAAAACACAAGTCAGCCCTGTACTGGAGTATGAATCATCAGATTTAAGATGGGCTCTCAGGAGAGCCACCCGTCGCTGGAAGTTCCCACAACCACAGACAGTCTGGGAACGTGATAGAGAAAATTTAGCTACATGTGCTTTCGATGTAAGAATCCAAGATCTGAGACTCTATTATTCTTCTAGATGGGTATAGAGTTATACATTTCTTCAGTGCCTGTAAACACCAGTGTTACAAAACATGTTATGAAATAATTATTTCCCATCTTTCTCCTTAGCAGATTCATTGCCAGCTAGAATTGGAGGACCTTAAACCTCACAAGTGCTTTTCACACATCCTTGTAGAAGCTTTGAATAAGCAGAGAAAGCTTTGCCCAGTCTCATGTGGAATAAGAAACAAAAAAACAAAAAAAAATGGATACTTTCTGAACTTGCCTCATTAGCCAGAACTCCCACTTGTAATAAACGGCTGAAAAGAGAATGTAAACTGGGGATTTGGTATCTTTTTGTTGTGTGCTCTGAAGCTCTGTACTGTTTCTGTTGCTACTATAGGTACGGAAACAAAACCAGCCATGTTTTCAGATACGTCTATCTTCCCTTGCTGAAGGACTCTGGCCAGTCCCTGGTAACTTACAGCTGGGAGCTGACTTTTAAGTGGTATGGTCACGAACCTGAAAACAATGAGAAACAAGATTAGGTCTGGAACACAGGGTTTCAGGACCTTAGCTTGCTATTTGTCCCCACAGAATATAAACACTGATTTTACAACAAAAAATTATGACAACGCTTTTATGTTCTTGGCAAAAAACGTATTTATAAATCATAATGCACCACTTGCAAATGATGCTATTGTATGAATATTAAAATATTAAGAAATGACATTGGCCTCTTTGCAAACCTGGAGTGACCTGGAAGCACACTCAATAGATAATTGCTTTTATTGCACTGCCCTCTAAATATTATTAAAACTCTTTACAGCAGGTAATAAATAATGACAAGTGGATGCTTGATATATAACAATTACAACACAGATGAGTTAATATATAACAATTACAGTACAGATGAGCTGGAGTCACATGCCACACGGTGATGAAGATCATATCTTGACGCACATGAGGAACTCAGTGAAATATGAGCTAATTTGCACAATCTATGTCCGTTGGGCAACCTGTAACTGACTATTAAGAAATTGACTAAAAATGATTTGGACTGAGAAGTAATACGAAATTTCTATAATATAATTTTTGTGTTCATTTTTATTTTCTTCAACAAACTTTTTTTTTGACACATGGAATCTACATTTTCCCCACCATGATCCAACAAGTGGTGATATTCAATTACAAAGAACCATTTTTATTAAGCTTATTTGACATTGCTTGTTTGAAAATTGGCTTTGCATAAACTGCTTTCTTTTAGGTTAAAGATGTATGACATTATTACATAATAATCTCTTCAGGAATAGATTTAGAGGTTAGGTTTGACCCAGCACTCTGGAATTTTCAAAGGGATTCAAACTCCATATGTGACCTAATTTTTTGGTAAAGCAAATTCACAAAATCGTTATATTAATATGTGAGAAATTCCACAGAAACACTTGGCTTTCTCGGTTGTTTAGATATTCACCTGTGTCTGCCTTTTGCTTCTCCACACTAAGACAATAATAATCCCATAAAACTTCCTTTTTGGGTGGAATTAGCTGCCATCTTTCAAAAGCTGTGAGGAGGACCGTGCCAACGAAGTGTTTCATGCCGAGCCTGTCTGTCATGCTTCTCAAATCTCATCCTCATTATCACACAAATAACCCAAGGGAGAGAGTCAGTCCCACTAGTGAAAGGATCATGGATATTTATCCTAAGCTACTGTTACAGTGGCCATAATGGGAAAAGGTATGCCATAATTAAGAGCTATAGCCAACTAATTAAGTCAAATTACATTTAATTATAAATCCAATAATCTATGCCAAAACTAGTTGTTGATAGCTAGGGGAAAATCATACAGTTTTAATTAACCTCCATTATGGATTACTGTTTGAGGATTATTTTAATTTGAATTTCTTTTCAGTACAAATATTTCAATCTTCTTCAAGCGAAAGCTTTGGTTTAAGATAGAGAGGTGAGAAATAAATCAAAAGTCATTTTAGTAAAAAGAAAGTGTGACTATTAAGCTTGCACATTAATTGCACTAATTATTTAATATTCTTCGAATGCGTGAAAAAAGCCATGAAGCAATAATGGGGTTAGATAATTATTTAACATAATGTAATAAAATACTGCTAATGCAAATTGAGAATAATACATAAAAACTGAAAGTGGTCAATAAAGGACTTACTAAATATTGAGTTGGAAAACAAGGCACAAATTAGTAGAAAGTTCGGTTATGTCTTCTCCAGGTACATTAATTAGGAATAGCAAACTAATCATTTTCAAATAACTGAGTACTGTATAGAAGGTGCTGGTGAATGGTTTTCAATATTCACTATGGATTTTGTGATGATTATACTAAAAACATCAGTTTCTTCACAAAGAATTTGCAGATTGTAAAGATGGCTTGCTTTATATATTCTCTCTAGGAAACTATGACGATGTCCTCTCCCAACATATTCAAAAGCAACCTATAAAATAATAATGATAAATATATAAACCCAGTCTGTCTGGAGACTGCAAACACGAACAATGGACCTACACAATTCCTTGCTTTCTGATTTGCTTAACAACTTAGTTCTTAATGCCAAGAATCTTAACCTTAGTATAAATAAAGCCTGAATAAAAATTATGAAAAATAAAAAAAGACAGGGTTATTATAACAGGGATAGTAATAAAATATTATGGCTTCAAGAAAAAAATTATCCTTTCTTACAAATGATGTATTAGGAAATTTTATGAAAATATGTCAGTTTACAATCATAAATTCAAATGAACAAGGTTGATAACAATAATTGTTTGGAATCCAAAAGAAAACAGAAAATTTGAAGAGATTCAGAATGAACTATGTGGTTCAATTCAATGATATACATATGAGTATATATAATACATTTATATGAAACAATATCAAGTGTGATCTTAAAGATGACTTCGTCTCTATGAGGTAATTTATTTGCAGATGAGTCCTTTGTTTACTGTAAATATAAAGGCACTTTTTCTCCTATTCTTTGAAGGTGAATGAATCCATGCTTCTGGCTTTCTCTTTTTTAACCATCCATACATCCTGGGACTATGACTCTCTAACCCAGAACTCTTTTCAGAATTTCAGATTACATTCAATTACCAGTTTGATATCTCATGTGCCAAAGTATAATTATCTAGAGAGCCATAGTAATAGTGTCCCCAAACCTGGCCATCCCCTGGACTTCCTTTCTCTGTAGCTCTCACCAGTACCTATGAGCTTATGCAAATCTGAAACCTAAGGCCCTCACTGCCTTCCTCTCTACCAGCCTTACCCAATCCAGCAATCACTTCAAGTATTCTTGTTTTTTTGTTTGTTGTTTTTTGCATTTCTGTTTACTCAATTGAGCCGCCCTTGTCACTATTTCTTCTAACTGGACACCTGCAGTGTCTCCTTGTCCTGCCCTGGGCTTGCCCTTTTATAATTCCGTCCCTACACCCTACACTGCACATGGAGTTGCTTTGGGGAGTTGAAAATCTTCCACAAACCATCAAACCATACTCCTAACAGGTGTCTAGGACTTTTTATGATTTATCCATAATTATCCAACTTTGCTTTTTCTCATGTTTATTTATTCTTTGGGATGTTCAGAAAAGGTCTTTTGATCATATTCAGTCCCTCCCTAGCTCCTCCCAGATCAATTCTCCTTCCCTACCCACGCATCTTAGGGTTGCAATTCTTCTTTAACTCACTGATTCAAGTGTTGGTCATGTACTCTTGGGTGTGTGGTCATTGTGTGGAGTCTGGTCAACCTATCAGGAACCACACTCTTAAAGACTCTCTCTCTCTCTCTCTCTCTCTCTCTCTCTCTCTCTCTCTCTCTC
>JABTXL010003523.1:4796356-4892590 GCA_025134845.1 Neodon shergylaensis | reverse complement strand
TCTCTCTCTCTCTCTCTCTCTCTCTCTCTCTCTCTCTCTCTCTCTCTTTCTCTCCCTCTCTCCCAAAACTCTCCATCTAAGGGTGGAACTCCATGTCCACTTTTCCCCATGACTTGCTTTTGTTAGGTCCTGTGCACACTGTCACAGTTGATGTGAGTTCATATGTATAGCTGTCCTTTGGGGCTTGCTAACCCTGTTTCCTACAGTTACCTACTGCCCCAGTCTCTAACAATCTATCTATCCCCTTTTTTAAAAATAATAGCCAAGCCTTGAAAGGAGGGTTGTGATGTAATTGCCTCATTTCAGGCTAAGATCCCTATAGTCACTTTGGCTCTGCATTTTGATCAGTTGGAGGGTCTCTGTGCTAATGACTATCTACTGCAGAAAACAAAAACAAAAATAAAATCTCCCATGAGAGTTGAGAGATGCACTAATCTATAGTTTTAACAATGCCATTAGGTGTCAGTTTAATACTATGTTCATTTAGCAGAATACTAGTGAAGGGTTTCCCCTAGGGACTGTGTATCAGTGTCTCACACATGCTGCATCACCAAGCTGTATCTCAGGACCTCTAACTTAATGTTAAAATGGTAAAGGCATCCTTTCAGTTCTCAGTGTGCTATCACCCTCCTGTAAGCTATACTGCTGGCATCTGCTTCTCCCTGGCCTGATTGCTCTCTGTTTCCACAGTGTTTTATTTATCAGCTGACTTACTTTACTCATTTCCAGATTTTAGTTAAGAAATTATCATTACCCATTCATTTTTGTTTTAACCTTCTTTTTCCCTTTTCTTCCTTTTTTGTCTTTTGTTTGTTGTTGTTGTTGGGTTTGATTTTCATTGTAAGATTATTTCCCTATCATACATCTCTTAGTTTGACAGTGGAATCTGTGTGTAATCCTAGCAGTTGAGGGGTTGAGTCAAGAGAGGCATGAATTTAAAGCCAAACTAAGCTTCACAATGAAATCTAATCTTAAAATCAAGAAGAAAAAAACACCCATAAGTGTATGAAGAACAGGATGGCATCTATTTTATTCACAGGACATATACACTAAATCATGTAGCTCTGGCAGTGATAAACACAATAAACATTTGTTGACAAATACATTAAAAAGCTGCACTAATAATTCAATGGCAATAAATAAAAGTTAAATGATATGAAGATAAGTTCATGGTTTAACACGGTGAAAAACATATTTTCATATCTTTTTGCAGCTCCTAAACTTTCACTCAAAATGCATAAACACATAGGAATAAAAATGAATACAAAATGAGTCAACAGCAGGCAAGAGAGTTAAACAAATTGATTAGGGATAGAAATCAAACTGAGTGAAATTGAACTTAGTAGAGCATGGATTATAACCGAAAAGATATGTAAGAGAAGTAGTATCAGGAGAGATAAATTCTTACATATAGGAATTCAGAAAGTGTCACCAAGCAAGGTGAAGCAAACAGATGAGATAGGAGGATTATTTGAAAATCTGTATTATATAAAACTGCCATACAATCCAGGTGACAATAGTCTTTCCTAGACACATTAAAGTAGCTGATGGTGAAGCCTCTTATTTCCTGAGATAAAATCAAATGATATTGCCTGAAAATATTGAGGCAGAACTTTTTTGGACCAAAGCCCCAGATGCAATAGACACGAAGAGGGGTGGGACACTAAACTGGTGAGGAGAGAAGGGTGGATGAGAATCCACACACCACAATTTTAAAAGCCTAAAGTGTAGGCAGGGTTGATAGAATAGAAAACCCACCAGACAAATAAAAATGATGAGGCCATTCTAGTTCAGAGAAGCCAAGAGATCTCAGATAAAAAGGTCTATGGACACTGGCATTTATGGGTTCCTGAGTGAAGGGATTTCCTATGTATACTGTTATATTGCTCACCAGTCAACAGGTCACATTCATGTATGCATGTCTTTTGCGGGAGTTTTTTGATACCTTGGTCTTAAATCTGACAGAGAGTGGAGAAAAATTAAAGTAATTAAGGAAAAGTGTGTAGCAGAAAAAGTGACAAAGGGATGTGCCGCAATCAAAACCCAAAACAGGCAGCAGAAAAAAATGCTTTAGCAAACCCATAAGTAATCACTGCATGGAGGACATGATGCTGCACCCAAGAAATAATTGAATTAAAAAAAAAACACCTCAAAGAAAAATGTGAGAACATTATATTTGTAATGAAAAACATGATCCAAAGCAAAAAAATTTAAAGGAGAGCTTGGAAAGGGAACTCAAAGAAATTCCTTTAACTATAAAATAGAAAGCACAAGACTGCACAATATACAAGAAATGACCAAATTAGAGAGTTCATGCAGAAAGATTAACGTGTGGCTAAGAGAAGTATCAGAAAGAGAAAGCAGAAAAATCCAAAGGACAGCTACAGTGCTATTCCACAACTAGATACACACTTCCAAGCTAAACTGGTCCACCAGCTGCGATCCCAATGATGAGTTCTTTGTAGGTTTAGATTGCTAGGGTAAGAGAAACTCGTGAAAGAGAACACAAGAACTGACATGAAGATTGGCCGCTGTGATGACATCAATCTGCTTCCACTTTAAATTTTAAACAAACCAATAAACAAAGAGTAGCAAGGAACATCTGGAAGATGAGTATACACACAAGCAGATGCTTTTCACAGAGGATCCCTAGGAGTTCTGTGGTCAGGGTGGCCCACATGGAATAAGGAGTGACCCACTAAGAAAAGCACAGAAGGCAGCCTCACTGGCAGTGTGCACCAGGTCCCATCAGCACTCAGTAGTATATACTCAATCACTGATATCTTATAAGAAAACCCTGCCTATGCTGCACTCTTACATTTCCAAGTTTATCTTTCCCTCCTCTTCTTCCTCCTTTCTCCCTCACTTTGTGTGGGTGTGCGCGCGTGCACGTGCGTGATATCTTGCATGTAATGCTTGTGTCTGTATTCAAGAGCACATGCATCCATACAAGTGCACATTGAAGTTAAAGGAGGATGTCAGGTGTCCTTCGTTTCTTTCTCCCTTAATACCTTGAAATACTGTCTCTGACTGAACTTGGAGCCAACCAGTTTTTTGTTTTTCATTTTTGCTTTTGTTGTTGTTACTGTTATTTGTTTTGTCTTATTTTGGTTGGGTTGTTGACTAGCCTAGCAAACCTCAGTGAATCCTCCAGTTTAACCCCTCCATTTCAGCTCTGGTTTTATAGGCATGTGTGACCATACCCAGCTTAACATGTGGGTAACATGGACCCAAATACAGGACTTCATATTTGTGTAGCAAGTACTCTTGCCCAGTGAGTCACAGCCCTAACCATATATGCAAGTTTTGTATCTTGTTTCTCATCAGTCAGACATGTGGCCCCACAATGCCTTTCCAGACAAATAGAGGTGCTTTTTTACCTTCATCACAGAGGCCACACTTTAAACTACTAGCTGCTGGTCATTAGGCTGTACCCTGAGGGGATTTCTGTTCCCCCAGACAATGACTCTGTTGCTTGCTGCTAAAGGTAGCTTTAACTAAATCCCTATCATTCAAATAAAACTTGAGATTCAAAGGCTAGGGTAGAAAGCAGTATGCTCAAAGAATTAGAGTATCAGCTGGCTTACTCTTTCCCTTTGCTACTGACCTTGGATCATACCTGATCAAATAAAAGGCATTTTTTAATCTTAGAAGTTAGTTTGGATTGAATGACCAAGCTGTGTTGCAAGGAGAGCCAGACCGCTTGTTCATTCAAGCTGCCTGGCTAGCTTATACATGAAATAACCACACAGAAACTGTAATAATTAAAACACTGCTTGGCCCATTAGCTTTAGTTTCTTACTGGCTAATTCTTACATTTAATTTAAGCCATTTCTATTAGTTAGTATAGCGCCACGTGGCAATGGCTGACCTGGTAAAATTCAGCATGTCTGACTCTGGCAGGGGCTCCATAGCATCTCTCCGACTCTGCCCTTCTTTTTCCTAGCATTCACTTCTGTCTTCCCTGCCAACCTAAGTTCTGCCCTATCAAAAGGCCCAAAGCAGTTTCATTTTTAACCAATGAAAGCAGCACAAAGACAGAAGGACCTCCTACACCAAAGCTGTTTGATGAACTGCTGACTCTCCTCATCAGGAAGTTTGTCCTGTTTGAATCTAATCTTTATGAATCTTGATTCTATCCATAGTTTTTCCTCTCTTGTGGAAACAAAAACAAAACCTCTTACTCAATGTAACATATATCCTAATTTCCATTCTGAGGTTAACATATCTTTAAAATATATAGGCTGATTTAATTCAGCAATTTTTTCTATTATCCAGTGTCTCTCCACAGCTGTTGTTCCTTTTTAAATTGGCATTTACAATCTTAAAAGTCAATAAAAGCCTGTGTAGTTGATCTCTTGGGGGTTTATTACTCCTTTCTGTTTATTAAGCATATCTTTTAAAATGCAATTTGATCTTTCTATACCTGCTTGTCATGTGGGATTGTGTGGTATATCTATAATATGCTTTATGTTGTAATATGCAAAATACTGCTTCATTTTCTGGAGACATATATCTGGAGAATTATTAGTCTTAATTTGTACAACTTTCCCTATAATGGCCAGAACTTCTAATAAATATTTAATTACAGAATCAACCTTTTCAGAACTTAAAGCAGTGGCCCATTGAAATCCTAAATATGTATCTATATAGGATTAGATAGATGGTATGATAGACATATTTTAATCTTCCAAACTTTGCAAAATGAAACATATCCATTAGCCAAATTTTATTTCTTTGATTACCTTACAGGTTACTTCCTGCAGGTAATAGGGTTTGACTATACAAGAACCAATAGGATATTTCTTACAATTTCTTTGGCTTGTTGCCAAGTGATAGAAAACTCTTTCTTCAAACCTCTGTGGTTAACATAGTGTTTCTTATAAAATTCTGAGGCTAATAGCATATTTCCTACCAGTACCTGAGCAATTTCATCATTTCCTTGTCCTAGAGGACCTGGTAGACCCATATGTCATCAGATATGTGTAATATACAAAGGATGATTTCTATTTCTGATTATTTGTTGTAGCTGAACAAATAACAAAGTTAATCTTGAATCATCTGGTATAAGTTCAGCAGTTCAATATGTATAACAACTGCCTCTGCATATTGAGTCACTAACTATATTAAAAAGGTCCTGAAAAATTTAATAGTACCATGAGAGTAACATATAATTCTGATTTCTGACCTGAATCATAAGGGCTTTGAGCCACTTTTTTTTTCTGAATTATAACCTGCATTTTCTAATTTATTTGAATCAGTATAACATGTAGGGGCTCTAGAAATTGGGGTACATTTTATTATATGAGGGAAAATCCAATTTGTTCTTTTTATAAACTGAAGTCTCTTGCTTTTGGAATCTATGTTATTAATCTCTCCCAAAAATTACTGCAAGTTTTTTTTCCCAGTTTTCATTTTCTTCACACAATGATGCAATTTCAGCAGTAGTAAAAGGTATCACAATTTCTGCTGGGTCTATTCCTGCTAACTGCCTATCTCTCAATTTTTCTTTCAGAATCAATGCAGAAATCTTTTCTACATAGTTCTTTATTTTTTACTCTGTATGTGTGGTAAAAAAAATATCCATTCTAAGATTTTCTTTCTGCGTAAGAAATCTTGTGGGAGAATGAATTAAAGGCAAAAACTAAAGTACAATCAGTCTTTGGATCAAAGCTATCCACAAGTGCATCCTGTAATTCCTTTTCTACCAGAGCCAATGCTCTTTCAACTTCAGATGATAATGTTCTTGGACTATTTAATTCCTTATTAGCTTGTAAGGTCTGAAATAGATTACTTAGTGCTTGAGTTGTTAGTCCAATTGGGGGCCATAGCCAGTTAATATCTCCCAGCAACTTTTGAAAATCTTTAAGAGTTTGTAATTGATCTCTTCTGATATGTACTTTCTATAGTTGAATCTTTGGTAAACCTATCATGTATCCTAAATAATCAATAGAATTTCCTCTTTGTGTTTTTCAAGAGCAATTTGTAATCCCCAACAAGGCAAAGTTCTCTTTACTCATCAAATATTTTTTCTAAAGTATCTGTATTTGAATCAGCCAGCAAGATATCATACACGTAATGGTAAATTATAGATTGAGGAAACTGTTTATGAAATAGTCCTAATGGCTGTTTTACAAAATATTGACCTAAGTTGGCACATTTTTAACATTCTCTGTTGAAGAATATTATAATGGCATCTTTTCACGGGTTGGGAATTATTATAATTAGGCAATGCAAAGTCAAATTTTCTCTATCCTGTTCTTGTAAAAAGTATAGTAGAAAAGAAGTCATTTAAATCAATCACTATAATAGATCATTAATTAGACAGTAGAACAGGCAAGGCTAGAAAGAGCCCATTGGCTAGATCACCTTATTTATGGATCGTAATTCTGTTAACATTGCCATTTCCCAGATTTCTTTTTACTGACAAACGAAAATTTTAAGGAATTCTTCAGAATGTTGAGTATTTAACTTCTCCTGTACCAGTTGTTCTAGTTTCTGTAATTTTTCTGATGTCAAAGGTCATTGTTCCACCCAGATAGTTTTGTCAGTTAGCCATTTTAAAGGCGGGACTGTTGGTACCTTTGAAAGACCAAAGTTATTGTGTCTTGCTTGCACATAACTTGAATGGTCTATGACCATCCTTGATGATACCTTGTAATATTTTTCTCAGAAGCATTTCTTATTTTATAATTTGTTTCTTACATTAGGGGAATGTTAATCTGTGTTTTCCATTGCTACAATAAATTCATTGCTATGTTATCCACATATAGCTTTAATTTTCCTATCTATCCTTATGGCCCTATGCATTTGATCCAACCTGTACTTTGCTTTACCTGAGATAAAGTTCCAATTCCTAGAAGCTGGTCATTTACCTCCTGAAGATGCCAACCAGGATGCCAAGATTTTGGTGAAATTATTAATACATCTACACCTGTTTCTATTAAACCCTGAATTTCTATGCCATTTATTCATATTTTTAGCTTTGGTTTTTGATCATGTGTAGAAGTTTGCCAAAATATTTGCTTTATGGTTTCTCCTAAAAACCTTGTTTTATCTACTGTAGCTGTTCTGGCATCTAGATCAGTATGGTTTTTAACAACAAGCATGAAATCTTTTAATTGCTCTGTGGAAAGGTTTCCCCAATGCTGGGAGGGAATGATTGAACCAAATTTGATATTGGGGTTGGTGTTATAATAACCTTAGGCTGCTCCTTTACAGTTTCATAATGCAATGGTACGGTAGATTCTACTCTAAATTCCTGTCTTTGTGTGAATATATTTTAATTAGTAGGTTTTTCTAAGGCTTGCATCTTATCAATATTAAGTCTCTCTAAAGCTTATATCTTATTAATCAAACGATCATGTTTGGCATAGCTACCAAACCACTTCTTAAAAAAGACAATATTAATTACTAAAGTGATAGTAATTACAATGGGCATTATGTCAGTCCCAGCTAGCTCATTCACCCCCTCTTACATTTTCCATCAAACTACCCATAGTAGCACTGTACAGTGTCCTAGCACCCTACATTGTTATGTTCCCCATTCTTAACATGGAAAAGATCTCCCCTAAAGGATGTCCAAAGTATTTCACCAAATATGCTGACTTCTCTGTCTGTCCAGTGTCAGATCCATCCCCCACGAGAGGCACAGAAAGCACCAGCGGCAGAGCCAGCTGAGTCTCCCCTCCTTTTGTGTGGTTGTGGGAGCACCAAAAGTGCTGCTTTATCTTCACCGTAGTGGCTGTACCGCTAAAGGTAACATTAACTAAATCTCTATTATGATAATAAAACTCAAGATTCAAAGGCTAGGGTGATAAACCTGTGAGTTCATAGAGTTGGAGCTCTTTCTCCTTTTGCTTGTTTCCCCAAAAGTCAGTCTCCCTCCTTCCACACCACCCCAACTACAAAGGACCCATATTATATTTCTCCTTGCTACTTCCTGTCTACTAATTTTTACTCCCGCCTCTCGGAGCCCAAGTTAATATTATTTTAATTAATGCAAATGCAGCACATCTTTACATGGTTAAACAAATGCAGTATGAACAAATATAAACACACCTTTACATAGTTAAAGTAATATCCTCCAGCAAAGCTGGCTTCAGCTGTCAGAGAACTCGTACACCATATCGAAAGGGAAAGTAACTGTAGCAAGTCTTCAGATCCCAAGGGGACTGACTTCTGATCTGGAGTTCTGTAACAAGTCTTACAAGGAATAAAGCATCAAAACCTACTTTCCATGAATACTCACAGGAAGCTGAAGTGTGTGCTCTGCCAACAAAGAGCACATTTTACCATCTAAAGAACAGAGGAGCCTACACATCTGAGAACCAAAGGACTTATCAGATCAGGGCAAAAGAAATACCCTGGGCAAGAGGCACGCATAGATGTGAGTGTAAGATTACAAAAGTACAGGAATAAAACAGGGCTGATTACCTAATTTGGCCCTTCAGGAAACAACGTGACTTACACTGGAAAAAAGCATTTTATGTTCAGAAGAATTAAGCAAAATATAATTGTGTTACTTTGCAAAGCAGCCAATGTTACAGACACTGCTGTATCCTCATAAGCACTGTTAAAACAATAGGCATGCAGATACCATGGGGAGGAAGAACCAAATCAATCTCTTCAATGTACCTTAGGCTTCAGATTCCAATAAAATTTCTAGGAATCTGTTCCCTAAGATGTGCCATCAACTTTTAAAAACAATTCAAGTTCAAGGTAATTCCCTGACATTATGTATAATGTCATAAGGTAGGATGATTTGATTCCTTATCAATGGACAATTTTACTTGGTTATTACCAATTTATAGTGCAAATAGACTGATATTTATAAGTAAATATGTGCTGTTTTCAGCCAATATCCAACTCAAAACGTTCATGCCACTTATAGTTACTGGACATGACTATAAGAAATTGTCCAAATACATCTTAGATATTTCCAGATTTTCAAGAAGAAGTCTTATTTTTGTTTCCTTTACTTTCGTAGTGTCAAAAACTCAATCACTTAATTGGTTGAAAACACACAGGAAGTTCTGGTTTCATTTAAATAGAATAAATTGCTGATGTGCTCTGTAATAGTACTAACAACTAAATCTCTTAAGAATAATGTATTTCAAATGACATTTAACTTGGCAATTAAGGAAATTGTGTTAGTTTTATGCTCTATTTGCATTGGGAGGTTAATGTTTTTAGGTTAGCTAAGTTGATATTTTAAATGATGGCAAATTTCCAGAGTCCAGGGGATTTAGAAAATGTCTTCTTCAGTCTGGAATTTACTAGCTTGGGATATATAGCAATTCAATCAAAATATACAGCAAAAAGAGATGTGCGTGTGTGTGTATGATAGAAGAGAGAGAGAGAGAGAGAGAGAGAGAGAGAGAGAGAGAGAGAGAGAAAGAGTGTGACTACTGTTCTACTGAGTTAGTCAACACTAAAAGCTAAGATTCCAAAGAGAACCATAGAAAATTGAACCCGTATTTCAAGTTACATTCCCCTCTAAGCATTTGTCCATCTTGATTTGATTGGGCAGAAAGCAGTGTGAAGATGTGATGATGGCAAAGAACACAATTCTGAAACAATGGCGTCCCATGTGAAGAGATGGGGGTGGTGGTTATGGAGGCAGACATCCAGGTAGGCGAGAAGACAGGGAAACCAGCCCACTGCTCATGATCTACCCTGAGACATTTATCTCATCCTTCAGCTTTTCAGAGAAAGCAACGGAGAAGCTATGTGAAAAGCCAATAAAAGGGAGTTAAAATTAATTAGCAACGTTAGCAGGTTTCCTGGATAGAATGGTTAGCATTGCGTTCTTTTGTTTGGTTCTGATGTGTAACACTGATATATTTGATTTCATGTATATCAGTATATTCTATACAACAAGGATATGGCAAACATTAAGTCAAAAGATAAATGAAATATCTGAAGATGACTTTTAATGTATCTTCCCTTTTCTCAAGTTTCTGATAATTTCTTCTTACTCTGAACCTTCAGTTCTTGACCAGTTTCCGTAAAAGAAAACCCCCAAACATGCCACTATCATTTATCTGGACCGCCTGTCAGAACAAGATCTTTCAGTCACCAGTGACTACAGTGTTTATATAAAATGAAACGTGTCAACCAAGAAACAGCACACAGACACTGCAAAATAGGGAAATAGCAAGCCTACAATCTCTTTGCTTAATTCCAAATGACAGGCCAAATCTCCGAGAAGCAGATTACGTATGGGCGATTCACTGATGAAGTCTAAACTGCCACTTCCTTGTCCTGTCCTCTCTTGGCACAGTGAATTCTAAATTCACATTTAATTATGACTGACTCCTAATTGTCTTGTGAGATTTAATCATAAGCACGAAGTGACATATTAACGCTCATGTAAGACTGCTACGAACCAGCTAAATTACAGCTATTTTTAATTTTTTATTGAATTATATCATCTGGAGTATTTCCTCAATTTTACATTCTACACTCTGTAGTCTTTCTAACCTGCTAAAAATGACTGGCTAAAATCACATGAGAATACTGATTAGAAAATTATGGTAAAATTCTAATAATGATCTAAGTTATCAATGAAATTATAAAGCCTTAAAATTGATTTCCTCAGCATCTCTTTGTTAATTACTTTCTTTCTAACTGCTATTGAAAAATAAATCACCTAGAACAGGCATTTCCTTTCAGAATCCTTCACAGAGTTTAAATGCAGTTTCTCTTTCTGGAGCCACAATCAATTTCTTAACATTACATCTGAGAAAAACCTCAAGCTATCTGACTTCAAAATATAAAAATATTTAAATGTAAAATAAAGTTGGTTATAATGTGATTGCTTTCAGCATTACAATTTGATTGTAAAAATATGTATTCAAGCATATTTTCTGCAAAGAATATAATATGATAGAAATCGATCAACATTGTCTTCTCTTTATTTTGTGCACGAAGCTGAAGATCATTAAATTAATGTGCCCAGAAGTAAAAGATGGCATGTCAATTTAGCTGATTATCACTGATCTGCTCTGAGTTTGTGTCCACCAGAATTAGGAATTTTGTTAAATGTCCAGATATGGATTAGACAGAATTTAATCTTTGACAAGTCACTTCTCTAAATTAAATTCAACTTTGACATATTGGAGAATGCACAGTTAAACAGTGGCCATATTGACATGAACAAAAGATGTTAGATTTATATACATTGTTATCAAATGTGAATTTCAACTCATATAAATGTATGTTCAAATAAAACTTAATTTACCAAATGTTATAAAGATAAGACATATATTTATACAAATAAATGTATCAATAAAATTTTATTAGTCAAAATTTATTCTGAAACTGAATGAGTTACCATTTTGCCTGGAGAACTATAATAAGTGTCTGGAGAAATATAAGCCAACAATACTATTCTGCTTATGCCCAGAATAAATAGCAGACATGCTCTCTGTAGCTATTAAGTAAACATTTTAAGATGATCTCCTGCTTATGCTTATAAAACACAGCAGAAAGATTTTCTATAATTAATAATGCCCTGTCTCAAATATGCCTGAATATCTTCTGTTATGTTAATATCACTAGCCAACATTCCCCATTTTCATAATTACTACTAAGTGGATGAAAGTTTCCTCCAACAGTCGATACCCTCTGCTACCAAGCATCTCTTTATTTTAGAAAATTCACCTACTGTTTAATTTAAAATTATTGAACCACTCAAGGAGTTTCAGCTCAAGCTTAAACATGCGATCTACTAATGGCCCAGGGATTCGGTCTCACCCTACCCAGTTACCATTCCCTTCAGCTGCGTGAGGCTGCTCACATCCCATCCCTACTGCTATTTCAACAGTCGCTCTCCTTGCGTTTTCCCCTCTCCCATGGGATGTTCAATCTCTACCTACAGCTTGACCCTTCCTTTCAAACTTTTTGAAATTTTCCTATTTAAAAATAAATAAATGAAAGCGTATCCACGTCTCCCTGGGACGCCAGGTTGCATTTTGCACACGGCAGACAACACTCGCCAATTTCTCCATAGCCTATTCCTTCCTCAACCTCTTGGTGTGTCTTCTGCACCCCGATAATCCCCACAAAGTTTAGAAGTGTGTAGCTAAGGGGAAATGTATGGAAACTGAATTATAATTAGAAAGAAGTCTGGGCCTGTGCCATCCTCAGGGACAAGAAGCAGAGCAGCTGGGTTTCTAAGGTTGTAATTCTGTCGGAAACCATAGGGAGGGTGTGTAATTCCTACCTTGAGGCTGAAGGTCTGAAAAGCCAGAATGGTGTGGGAGAGGCTTGAGGGTGGGTTGTGGGTTCCAGAGTTTAAATGCCTGAACTCCAAGACTTTCAGTGCTGGAAGGCAGGAGCCGGATACTCTGATTCAATGAAAGGGAAGAGAGCCTTGGTACTTCTTTGGCTATATTTTTCTGTTCCAGTCCTCACTGCATTGTGCAATGTCAGCCTGAATTGGTGAGTGTGTTTTCTCATTATTCAGTTGACTAACTAAAATGCCACGGGTAAACATCATGGTATTAGGATGACCCATCTCCTTTCTCTTGGACACCAGAGCCACATACTTGGTACTGAGGGAGTTTGGGGGGACCTATCTGTCCTTCAAGCTTCCCTTTTGTCGGGGTGGGAGGACAGCCTTACCTACCTCATCAGACTCCACCACTCAATTGTATTTTTAGGGGTATTCCTCTCACCCATTCATTTTTGGTTGTGACAAAATGACCCACTCTCACGCCAGAGCCTTAGGGGACTTGAGCCTATCATTGCTGACCTTCTAAGAAAAAACCTACTTTGCCCCACCTCATCTCCTTTTAACACCCCTTTACTTTCAGTCAAAAAACCTAACTGAACCTATCCCCTGGTTCAAGACCTCTGGCTCAATAATTCTTCAGTGGTCCCTCTTTATCCTTCAGGGCCCGTCCAGAAATACATACAGATGTACTTGGTCAGCTATCTGGATATCTCTTAATTCTGTCAAAGAGACATGTAAAACTAACCATTACAACATTTAATTATTATTTACTGGGAATCTACTGTGATCTAGGTACCTGAGACATTTCAAAGGGCAGAACAAGGGTCTCAGTCCTTTGAAACGTATGTACATATATCCCTGGGTGAGTCTCAGCAGCATAATACCCCTTTCTATACACTCTTTGTTTTTTTTTTTTTTTTGAAGATGTTTTCCCTTGATGTCCTTGCAGCCTCCAGCCAGCTTTTCTTCTTCTCCTCTGGCTTACTATAACACACCACTCAACTTGGAAGTTTCTCAAATTACAGTCGTCAACTATCTTCTTCTTTGTGAAATCCAGAACCATATGTCCAACCAACCATCGACCTAACACTTTTTAAGCCTTCAAAATCCCTTCATACTCAACAGCTGTAAACCGAATGGGTAATATTTTCTACCAATCAGCGTCTGCTAGTTCGGAAAGCTGTAGCACAGCTTTATATTTCCTCCTTTAACTCTGTATCAATTCTTGGCAATTTGATTTTTGGAACGTCTCTTTATGTACTTTTGTTGCTCACAATCTTTCCCTGGACACAGCGACTAACACCTGGATTCATGCAGTCGCCCCACGTGAAGGCTCTTCCACCATCCTTTAGCCCGTCCCTTTTGGACCTAAAGAATAAAGACAACTGATCATGTGTAGAAGCCCTCTAAGGATTATTCATTATCAATAGATCATTCATTTGATCTACCCACTCTTACCCAGCCCTGACATTACCAAACACCATCATTTCTGTGCTGATCATAATTGAGAAAGACAGAGTCCCAAATGTCATTACTCCATGTGCTGAAGTTCAGAAACACTAGAATTCCCATAGTGCAAATGCAGCGGTGTTTTCTGCTGCATGGGGAGCTGGTCATTGCTGTACCAGAGCCATCTTCCTTCTATGTATCTTCACTTCTCTTTATGCGTATCTGTGCTCAATTATCCCATTTTAATGAGAACACCAGTCAGATGGGCTTAGGCCCTGCCCTAATGACCTCCTTTTAACTAGATCACTTCAGTAAAGACCCTATTTTCAAACAAGATCACATATTGAATTACTTCAGTCAGTGCTTCAACCTATGTGTAAAAGGAGGTCACAGTTCCAACAATGTAGTAGCTCTTTCTTAGTATTCATTGACTGAAATATGATAATTTATTGACAGCCTGTTCTGCAGTAGGCAGCAAGCTGAGACTGCAGTGGTGAGCATACACTCGTGGGGCTTTCACCACACAGTGTGTGGGTTAGAGATATAAGTCATTAGGAATCGATTCATACAATTGTAGGTTTTACTCAAAGGTGCTATGATGGGGAAAAATAATAAAGTAGAGGAATCTTGTTCAGAAGAGGGGGTGTTACCTTGAGAAATAAGGGAAGATATCTATTAGAGCATGAATATTTTCCAGGTTCAACAAGCGACATGCATCAATGTTTTCTGACGATTTGGAATAAAATATAAGCAACACTTGTGAAGTGTGAGGCTGATAGGCTGATATGACTCAAGCCATCAAAAAGCACAACCTCAAACTCTAGAACCTTGCATGTTGAAATGCTGGAATCATCATAACCAATCCTTAAAGACCAGAATCCCCAAAATATAAAAAAGAAAAAAATCAATCTAAAAAGTATTTGTATTTTGTAACCTTCTTGTCCCAGAAATGTGGCACCACGAATTTCTTCTGTAGCTTATCAGGTGATTTGGTTATAGAAGCTTGGATGAGCTTATACGATTTACTGATTATAACCAGAATGGGCATATCTTATCTTAAATATTAAAGCTGTAAGATTTTCTGTGCATATGCTTGCATATACTAAGAAGTTGGGAATATTATAGACTTCTGCTGTAACACATACATTAGCAGACTAAGTGTTTTCTTTAACTCACATATTTGGGCTTTCCTAATGTCTTATTCTGACTGTGTAAATAAGCCCAACCCCAAAATAAATGTTGTACATTTTCAACATTCCTGGAATGGGTTGTTTCTTCCTCTAAAGGATAGAGAGCAGTTCACTATTTTGGAAACTAGAGTGATACTACATTTTCAGTATCCCTGGAGTGGGTTATTTCGTCCTCTGAAGGATAGAGTGCAGTTCACTATTTTGAAAACTGGGGTGATGCTCAGAAGAAGATCTCTAGATCTGGGGAAGAAGCAATTGTAGCAGTGCCCTCCTGCTGGAGCTGGGTCTCTCACCAGCTCAGCATATTAACTTGGTAGTTGTTTATTTTCCTATGGTGGTGAGGCTATTTGAGTATGAGTACACATGAAAGCCGTGGTCTTGGGACCCAGGTTTGAGCTCCTTGTAGGGAGCATCAGGGGGTGTCTCACCACAAGATCAAGCATCCTTCAGTTTCTTGCCTAAATACCTAGGCAGCTTCTGTGAACCATCAAGCTTCTGAACTGGTGCAACAATGGACACCATTTCTGCTATCATAGAATGTAGAATCTACTAGCTTTTGGCCAAAATTATACATGAACAACCCTAAGGATATCTTTGACAGAGAACCTGACTTCTGTTGGTTATGGCTACCCATAATTTTGCAAACGCAGGATAAGAATGTAAGATCCAGGTCCAAGTTTCAAAGGCATGAGATTAAACTAAGCAAACAATAAAGCATATTTCTGTTCTTACACATTGACATAGACACTTATATGTGAAGTTTGGGAGTTTTAAATGACTAAAAAATAGTGAAAAATGATAAAGATAGCTGAATTACTATTGCACAATCCAGATATTGTGCTCGAGATATTGGATTGACCTATAAAACATTGCATATGTGATCCAAATTATTTATAATTATTCTATTGAATTTATTTACCCTTTCATCAAATTCATTGTATTTTCAAATAAAAGTGTCCATATTATTTTCATTCTATTAACAATTATTATTTAAATAAATATATCTTCATTAAACTCAAAATAGTAAAACTTTAAATATTGGAAAATTAAAATTGTCATCATTCATGTTCCCAAACAGCATTTCTTTCTTCTAAAATATTCAGAATTACTATTAAACCTAAAAAAGCAAATGCCATTTTTAATCTGTATTATTAAATGTTTAAAATATTGTTTTCAGGTATGTTTAAATAAAATAAAACACTGTAATTTTAAATTATACAGTATTAAGTAACAAGGGATAAGAGCTGCAAATTCTATCAATTAGATGTCTAATTACCAAAAGTAATTTTTTGTATATTTTGAGGGCTAGTGAGTGAGATATTGAAGAAATATTACCTGAGTCCTAATTGGTGTTACTTAATCAAACTTGGTGTTTTCAGGTGATGTTATAGGGATGCTAAGTAAGAATGCTTCACTATAGGGGACAGAGAGGGCTAACTGAAGTGTGTGTGTGTGTGTGTTTGGTTTAAAGTGTGCTCTCTGTAACAGTTCAGGATCATGGTCTTTCTCGCTTATGCCTTGTGGTTATAAAGCCAGTGAATGAGTGTGAAAACTTCCGTTGGAAATATCAGTGAATTGTGTCAGAAACTGGAAGACCAGTGACCGGGTGCATGACTGAGAAAAAGAGAGGGTGGGTGGCAGTTAGTTTAAGATCAGAAATGGCTAGTGACACCCGGTGAAAGTTGTGTCCGCTTTCCCAATTATCTCTCAGTCTGTACTTAAAAAGCACAACTGAGCAAATTCCCAGGGCTCTCAGACCTTTAAGAAAGCAAAACAGTAAGAAAATAAAAGAACGAAATTATCTACATAGAGACTAGATTTCCTTTTGAAAGAATGTGATAGAACTTAAGGTAATTAATTCTTCAAAAAAATGTCAAGAATGTGGCTGGAAGTGCCTTGAGCTTATGAAATGTTAATGATAAGTCCAAATATTTATTCTAAAGTGATTTTGAAAAATCCCAAAAGGCTATTGTATGTGTGGGTGTTCAAGAGAACGGTATTTGTAATGTGAACACCACTGGGAGACTAAATCCCAACTAATAGGACTTTATGGCAGGATGTCTTCACAAAGAACTCTATGTAGCCATTGAAATGGGCTATTATACTTATATTTCCTGACATTTAAAGATATTTATGGCATGTTTATTAATAACTGAACAAATAAAGGCATA
Source organism: Neodon shergylaensis (assembly GCA_025134845.1). Classification (NCBI taxonomy): domain Eukaryota; kingdom Metazoa; phylum Chordata; class Mammalia; order Rodentia; family Cricetidae; genus Neodon; species Neodon shergylaensis. The sequence goes on along the minus strand of JABTXL010003523.1, from coordinate 4,875,539 downwards.
TGTAATAGTTCCCAATTCCACTTTGTTGTGTGAGCACACGTGCAAAGGCGTGAAGAGATGGCTACTTAGGAAGATGGCTGTCTCCGTTGTCAACATGCTGGATTATACAATCTAAGGAATTAATGCCGGTAGAACAGCACATCTCATATTTGTGGCTTTATGTTATGTCAGAAAAATTGGCCTCATTAGCACATGTGTATCTAGGTTTAAAAAATAACGAATTAAATACAGACCTGACATTTGCTTTAACCTCTCTTTATTTAAACTGTATTGCTGGGAGCCTGCTATTTTGATTATGCAGCCTCATAAACTGAATCTAAATGCCTTTGCTCTTTCTTTAATCATGGAATAGTTTATATAAAATAAAAATTATCAGTGCCTTGATTGTTTGGCAAAGTGGTGCAGGCCATTTACCTGCTGATAGACTTCATCTTTTTAATGGGTGGAAATCTTCCTTTAACATCCCATTATGATTCTCTGATAGACTTCTTCATTTCTTCCTAAAACAATTTTTAGAATATGCCATGTTAAGTTTAGAATTTTTTCATCTAAGTGATCAGTTTTGGGGGGGTTGGAGTAGAATAACATGAAAAATATTTACTCTTAATGTAGGATGTCTGTGTTTATGTCCCCTTCACTATTCATGATTCACTCATGTCTTCTTGTTTTTAGTGTTCAAGCTTTAATTTTTATTATGAAAAAATTCAAAACATTTTAAATGATAAAGTAAATAGTGTAATCACCCCAACAGGTACCCTCAGCAATTGGCAATCCATTAGTGAGCACGCATGGACCCCCAGTAAATGGTGCCCCAACTGAGACTTACTCTCATCTAAATATGTCAGTATGCATGTTTAAAGAAATCTTACTGAAAACAGAACACCTGATAATTCCTTAACACTATCAAATATGCAGGTGAATTATTTCATAGAAAATGTTTTAGAGGTTTTTCTTCTTTGAATCCAGATCCAATAGTCAAAGAAAAAAACAGACAAACAATAAAAATATGCAATTAACAAAAGATTCACAAAATAATAGTGGAAAATTTCTTAAACTCTATAAACAATCAGGGAAACACAAACTAAAATCACAATTAAGTATTTTTCATATTCACTGTCTATAATAAAATACAATTATGACAAAAACAGGAATCAGCACAGACTCTCATTACCACTGGAGGCCTAGGACTTTTAATGGGCACAACCATACATAAACATATATAAAATATCTGGGAATTTTATACACTTTACTGTTATCATATTCATACTCCTGCCATCTGCTACCAGATACATCTTCTATTTAACAGCCACCTAACTTTGTGGCTTCATTTTTTATACATTTTTAAGTAGTATTATATCACTTTCCCCTTTCCTTTCCTCCCTCCAACCCCTCTCAGGGTCTCTTCCTCCAACTCTTTCCACGTCCCCAACTCTCAAATTAATGGCCTCTTTTTATTATTATTGTTTTATGTGCATGGTATTGATAAGTATGCACAAATATATAGATACAAATTGCTAAGTCCATTTTTGTTCTGTGTGTGTAGATGGTTTCAGGACTCACCATTTTGTATTATTTTGTATTATTTTGTATTATTCAACCCCAGAGAAGGGCAAATTCTGCCTCTTTCCAAAGTCATTAGTTGTCTGTAGGTTTTTGTCCATGTAAGACTCCACAAGAGTCCCCTGTTCTTCCTTCGCATGTCTACTGATGTTGCCATTGTACGAGTGTTGTTTATGAAGTCATTTCTATGAGAGATTGTTTTATAACATACTTTTGCCCGTTCTGGCCCGTACAGTCTTCCCACTGCTCTTCTTTATGTTTCATGGGCCATAGATGCAGGAACTGCAATATAGATATCAGTATTAGTGTTAGGCTTCCTATTGATTCCCATAGTGTACCTTCCTAAGAGTACTCTTAAAAGTGTGTGACCAATACCGGGGCATACTAGCCCTACTAGGATCTGCACCCTTAAAGAAAGCTAACTCCCTCTCTCTCCCAGCTATCAGTTATCAGTCAACAGTAGTTTCTTTGCCTTGGAGCTTCTTGCCCACCTCCCGTCTCCGTGGTGGGATTTTGTCTGATTTGGGGTTGTCCAGGTCTTACCCTTGTCATCACTTCTGTGAGTTCAAATGTGCAACTGTCCATCATTTCTGGGAAATGCGTTCCTTTTAGTCAACCTCTGCTTCTGGCTCTTTGAGTCTTTTTGACCCATCATCCACAATGATTCCAAAGCCAAAGGATTTTAAATATTCAACATGTACAGCACAATGGATGACTGACCTCACTCTCAAGTTACAATTGTGATCATCCACTAGGAAAAACACACACACACACACACACACACGGATCCCTAGAATGTTAAAAATTCTAAAGACCAAAACACACCAGTCACCAAAGATCATCTTTCTGTCTCCCTCTCTCAGTATGAACCCAAATTGGAGCAAAGAGGCTATTTGTGAATATTTAGAAAATGTACAGAAAGGAAGCCCTGGGTACTTTGTTTTACTCTTCTGTTTCTGTGAAAATACACTCTGACTAAAAGCAACTTGGAGAGAAAAGAGTTTATTTCAACTTACGCTTTTAGGTCATGGTCCATTATTGAGGGAAATTGGGGCAGGAGGACCTGAGGCAGAAGTCTTGGAGGAATGCTGCTTCCTGTATTGTTCACTGGCTGCTGCTCAGTTAACTTTCTTCCACAGCTCAGACTCTCTTATCCATGAATGGTGCTGCCCACAGTGTGTTGGGCCTACCCAGGTCAATCATCAGTCAGAACATTTGCTCACTGACATGGCTGGCCACAGCAGATCTGATTTAGCTAACTCCTTAACTGAGCCAACCTCTTCCCAAGTGATTCTGGGTTATGTAAGGCTGACAATGAAAACTAACTAGCACACCAGGTAAGTAGGACAACCTCGTGACTCCTGGTAGGGAGAGAAGGGGGATTTGTTTGTTTTGAGTGAGTCTCCTGAGTACCACATTAGTATTCATACATCAAATACCGAGCAGCGAGTTTCGGGTTCTCAGTAAAAAGATTTACAGTCTAAAGTCTCCTGTGAACAGATGTTTTACACAAGGCCAGATGCTAACAGAAGAAAATATGCCTATGGAGAGAGAAAAGTTTAAAAAAGTAAAACCTGGGGGGCTGGAGAGATGGCTCAGAGGTTAAGAGCATTGCCTGCTCTTCCAAAGGTCCTGAGTTCAATTCCCAGCAACCACATGGTGGCTCACAACCATCTGTAATGGGGTCTGGTGCCCTCTTCTGGCCTGCAGGCATACACACAGACAGAATATTGTATACATAATAAATAAATAAATATTTAAAAAAAAAAGTAAAACCTGTTTCCATGCCTTCTAGAGGTGAAATTTTATATATTTTCTTCTTTTTAAGGAATCACGTTCCTTTCAAATTCCAGAAATTTTTACCCCATCTCCCGTTGAGTTTAGAATGGGGATAATTCCCTCCTCAGGCTGCTTCCTCTTCTGGGAATTTTCCATTCTTCTTATGGTCATTCTCAGATAGATAATATCTGTCTTTCAGATATCGTGGGTTCTGTCACCCGCTTGAGCCCACAGCGTTACTCTGTGTTTTTCTTTGACCTTACACTGTCGACTATGATTGCTGGTAGGGACCTCAGTTGCTATGACCTCTTGACTGCCCGGCCTCAGCTCCCCTTACACTTCACAGCAGGACTTCGAGGGACCTTGTGTATATTCTTAGCTCCCTTTTATCCTCCCTTCCCTTTCTCTTCTTCAAAACCTTCTCTTCGGTCATTAGAGAACCTGGAAACATAAAACAGTTCTCTTTGCTGTGGTATATTTTTTATTGATTTTTTTATTGAGCTCTACCTTTTTCTCTGCCCCCCTCCCTGACTCATAAAACAGTTCTTAGTCTACCCTGTCGATGCAAGCATATCTGCTTCTCCTGCGGTGTATAAAATTTCTTGTGTGTTTCTATTGTATGACATGCTGTATGCATGGGTCATCCCTGCTTCCAAAGCCATGCATAGCCAGATGTGCTCAGGCCAATTGCTGATCTACTCTTTACTGACTCCTGTGGCACCAAAAATAAAGTTAAATGATGCCAGAGTGAGCAGGTTCAGATGGCTTCCCTTCACCAAACATCAAAAACAAATGTGACATCTGACACTGTTTTCAAAGGTATTTCTGATCTCATTTTCCTTGGAAATATATGTGAACCCGATCTGACACTCCATGTAATGTGTGAGATGGGGGAAATGGTGAGTGAAGTCAGCCCCAACTACACAACTAGTCAGAGAGACACAGTTTGGCACACAAAACAGGACTAGGCAGGGAGGCGTTGGTAACTATCGTTATCTGTTGGAGTCTTTAAACCCCCTCTCGGCAGTCTCTTATGAAGTATCTCTCCTTTAAGACTTTTCCCATCTCTGCCATAGTGACAGACACAGCACTTGCTGTAACATGGCAGAATAATGTATTCAAATATCCTGTCCCGAAGGCTGAGTAATATATTCAAATATCCTGTCCCCAAGGCTGTTCCGTGGTGTAATGGTTAGTATTCTGAGCTCTGAAGTGTCCAGTCCTGTGGTTAGTTATAGACCATCCTCCAGTCTTCAAGTCTTCCTTCCCCAAGGTCAGGCAGCTGTCTGGCCCAGATCTGATAGCCCCCAGGAGGGAGTTTAGCAAGCCTGAGTCAGCTTCCAGGGAGATCCTCCAGCAAAGCCTAGGGGAGGGAGAACGGCTTTAAGGATAAAGAAAAATCCCTGGTCAGAAATATGAGCTAAGATCAAGTGGAGTGCACACCTTCAAAACTAAATTGATAAATAAATAGCTATACTTAAGGAAGGAGGGAGGAGTAAAGGGTGGGCACATACACATACACATGCAGTTTGCCCAGTTTGCAGAAGTTGGAGGGCAGCAACAAAATCCTTACCAGGCTTTTGCAATTGAAACATTTCCAGCACAGACAGTAACCCTGTGAGTTATAGTGCAAAAAATTCTCTGAATACTTTGGACTTACTTTGCGTACATTTTTTTCTATATGAGTGCTTAAGCCAAAATTAGACTTGAAATGGCTTTCCTATGTCAAAATGTCCATTTTCCCCAAGGCATAATTTTATGCTTGGAATGAAATAATTGCAAACACTTCATAAAACTATATTTTATGTTCAAGTCATGAAAAAAGAAAGTTCAGTATCTTTGATTCCAAAAGTCCTTACCTATCCAGTCAACATTCCTCAATTATGAGAATAGCAGTGTTAGCCCAAAAAAGTGTTCTCAGAAACAATATCCTGTACTTGGGACAGAGAGTTTCTATTACTTTAAAAAACGACTAATGCTCCTTTTTGGTTTTATTTTGTATTTATGTATGCGTGCCTATTAGTCTGTATGCGTGCCATGTACATTTGGACGCCCTTAGAGATCAGAAGCTGTAATTTGCCCTGGAGCTGAAGTTATAGGCAGTTGAGATACATCTGATAGAGGGAGGGCAGGGAACAGAGCTGGGATCTTCTGCGAGAGGTGATTACAGTCTTAACCACTGAGCCCTGTCTCCAGTCCTGCTAATGCTCTTTCAAAGCTGGCTCTTTTGTACCGAGTCGGAGGCTCTCTAGAGCTTCACAGCGAACATGAGTGAACCACTGAGTCACCCTCTGTCTGGTTAGGTGATCTAGAATGAACTTTACTCATTCTACTGAATCCTCTACCCAGAATGCCAGTTTCTAAGGAAGCAGGACATCCATGCTGCCTCTAAACGTTATAGGAATTCTCTCACATATGAATATATGTAAGGTTCTCCAATAAAAACCCCTTGCTTGCTGTCACTTGATGGGGAACCTCCTTCGACCAATGGCCTTTGAAAGCTGGACCAGGTTGGGTATGGCCTTGGGTACTAAAGAGACATGGCTCCATCCGCTCTGTCTCTGGCTCCACACTCTCAGACCTGGATGCTGGGTTCTGTTCCTATTCCCTGTTGTGATCTGTGAGTTCCCCTTTAAATAAAGAACCCCTTATTATACCCTATTCGGAGCTAGTGTGGGATTCCTTCACCTGGCTTATTCCCCTTCAGTCACTGTTTGAAAACGACCTTCAATGCTGCCCTTATCTGTTAGAAGTAATAAACCTTGCTTTCACTGTTATTTCCTGGCTGATTTATCAACTCCTTCTCTACGAGGTAAACATGTTGTGCTTGACTTTAACAGTACAGCTCAGTCCCCAATTTCTGAGACGCTGGTTCCAAGATCCTACCGGGTTACCCTCATCTGCAGATGCTCAACCAACTGCATCACAGACCGTTGTTTTGATTTAATTGGTATACCTCTTCTCATGTGTCTTTGTACACCTTGAAGTCAATTTTTAGTGGACAAAGCAGTGAGCTTCATTTTTACAAGCACGTACATCATTATACTCCTAAATATCATCTCATGACTCTCTCACCTTCTCTTGTTTCACCTCCGCTCTTCCAATAGCGCATCTCTGGACTCTGTGTATGAAAGCAAATATAGATTTGTCCTTCTGGGTCTGGCTTACATTGTTCAATATGATTATATCTAGCTCTAGCCATTTGCCTGAAAATGATATAGTTTATCATTCAATGCTGAACAAAATTTGGAGGTGGATATATATATGTGTATGTGTGTGTGTGTGTTTGTGTACTTTCTTTATCTATTCATATGTTGATGGGCATCTAGTCAGGTTCTATATCTTGGCTAGTATGACTATTTCTTCAATAAACACAGACGTTCAAACAGTACATGGTGTGTTGTCAGTGTCTTTCCACATACACAGAAGGGGCGCTGTTTGTTCATACAGTAGTTTTAGTTGTTTTTTTGAGGTACCCCCTGCTGATTTCCATAGTGGCTTCATTACAGTCATTTTTCTTTTTTTAATATTTAACCAACATTATATAGGGGTTCCTTTTCCCTTATGCTCTCTTTACAATTATTTGGTTTTTTGTTTTAATGATAGCTCCTCTGACTGATGTGAGATAGAATCTCACATCAGTCTTCATTGACAATTATCTGATGACTAAGGATGCCTAGCATCTTCCAAATACTCATAGGTCATTTGTGTTTCTCTTTTGATAACTGTCTATTAAACCCATCTTCCCATTTATTGCTGTGATGATTTTGGAAGCACTATTTGGTGTTCAGTTTTGGAGTTCCTCATCAGTTTACACACACACACACACACACACAAATGTTATAATATATATAATCCCATATCAGATGTATAATTAAAATTAAAATATTCTCTATTCTGTAGATTTTCCTCTGCACTCTGCTTTCTTTTCCTCTTTGTTATGATGAAGCTTTTTAATTTGTTGCCATCTTGATTTTAATCGTTGCCATTTCCTAAGCTACTGGCATTGTTGTCAGACGGTCCTCACCTTATCTTATAGCTTGGAGTGATGTCCCTGTGCTTTCTTCCAGCAGTTTAACAAGGTCCAGTCTTAAACTGAGGTCTTGGGTCCATTTTTAATTGGCTTTCTCTGGTCATCTCACATACTTTAAGTAATGCTACATAACTAAGAACACCTAATAAAGTGAAAATACTATGTAAATAGTTATTTTGCTGTGTATTTTAGGGAATAATGAGAGGCAAAGGTCTGTGTATGCTCTTATCCAAGATTGCTTTTCAGGTTCTTCCTTTACTGTCAGGAGGCATATGATGCACTCAGCCACTTCTCTTTTAAATCCTATTAGTACTCGTCAGAACTCTGATGACCTTATAGATCTTCTTCTCATATGTCTTCCCCTGCCTAACCTCCATGCCCATAGAGGCAATGTAATTTACTGCCCTGCTCATTCTTGGTGGTGTTTTTTTGTCTGCTTGAATCATGCTTGAGTCATTTGGGAATAGGAATCTAAATTTAAAAACTGCCCCCACTAGATTGGCCTATAGGCAAGTCTGTGGGGGAGTTTTCTTGATTGATGATTGATGTAGAAGGGCCTAGATCTCTTGAGATGGTGCCAACCCTAGACAGATTGTTCTGAGCTGTGTAAGAGAGCAGGCTGAGTAAGGCATGAGGATCAAGCCAGTAAGCAGTACTCCTCCATGGCCTCTGCTTCATGTCCTGTCTCTAGGTTTTGCCTTTTCTGTGGTTTTTTGTCATGTTTCATCACAGCAATAGAAACCCTAACTAAGAAACTCACCTATAGATAATTAGCTCCCAAAGCTTGGTAATACTTGATTCTTCCCCACACCATAGAAATATCTTGATCAGATCCCTCAGAAAGTACCTGGGGTGCAGTAGCTACCCTTCTACCAACTTGGATTTTAGACTTTTCTTCTTTTACTTACTGCATTAACTACATTTGAATTCATTGGGGTTCTTTTCCTTCCAATGATTTAGGAATAATACTTTGCAAGTATTAAACTAGTCATTCTTTCATTTTCTCATATGTCATAGTACCTTGCCACATTTTGTCTGCAGTGCTGAGCCGTGATTTCATCTCCTCAGGGAAAGCACCAACAAGCACTCATAGAACAAAGTTGCTGTCAGGTGTAGCAAGAGCCGAGTTTTGAAAGGAGGCAAGTTTTGTGGAATTAGAAAAAAAGACTTATAAATCTCTAAGTTCTCTATTCTGCATAACAAAAGGTGAACTTAGAGAATGCTGTCATTAAATTTTATCCAAGCAAAAGCCCAGGCAGACAGACAAAAGACAAGCAGAGGAACCTGATCCCCCGACTTCTAAATGGATGAATGAAAGGAGCATCAAGGTAAGAAAGAACACTTGAAGCAAGAGCGCGCGCGCACACACACACACACACACACACACAAAACTCTAGAAAAATTTCTACTCTCTCCTTCTTCTGCCCACTCACTCTCAGATAAGCACTGAAATGACTGTGTTGAATAAACAACGAGCCTGAAGCAGCACATGTAGAATTATATCATATGTATGCCATGCTAGAAATAGAAAAATTCTCTGTAGTGAGTTGCAAGATGATGAGAAATCCATTGGGTTATTCAGGAACCTTGCCCACTGGATCATAGTGCCTGGGACTACTATTTATCCTGTAAGTGTTGTGCTTCTAGTAGTATACTGTATGTGCATACATTCAGAATTTATAGACATAGCATCCACACCAAACAATCTTTTGAGTCTTTTACGGGATGAATACCCATTGCATCTTAGTGTGCTAAGAAAAGGTCTAACAGTCTAACAGAGAGGCAGAACATGTTTTTTTTTCTCACCCTATATATAGCTAGAGGTGGACTATGTGTTCACAGATGTTGTAAGGGATTACAGCTGCCTCATAATCCACCTTTTCCTATTCACCTGTATTGCTGTGATAAGAGTACTGGTTAGCAGGTCAAGTTCCCATGAGATCCCTTTCACTTCACTACATTATGGAAACATAAAACAATTGGTATTGTCGGGGACACTGTGGCTTTTGCTTCCTGGCTAGATGCCCATAGCTCAGGGTTCTTCTGGAAGGCTCATGGTTGAGTCCCCCACACTAACTATACCATAATTATCGGTTTTTGTACTTTTGTTCCACATTATCAAACTCAGGCATATAAACAGAGTTTAAGACTGAAATATAATTAACTGGTCAGGTATCTTGGGTCTAGGTTCCTTCTTGTTTTGTTTTGTTTGGTTTTGGGGGTTCTTGCTTTTGTTATTGGAGATTGGGTTTTTCTGTATAGTAACCCAGCCTGTCCTAAAACTCACTCTGTAGATCATAGCCTTGGGCTTGAACTCACAGAGATCCTCCTGCTTCTGCATCTTGAGTCTGGGATTAAAGGTATGGCCACCACAATTGGGCTGAACTTACATTCTTGCAGAGTATTTTCAACTCCTTTAGGAAACAGGAGGACTTTTAGGAGACTCTCCCCTTTCCTGACCTCCTTGGTATCTATATGACTGGTTCTTCAAGGCATAAGACAAGTGCCAGGTCCTTGAGTATTTCTCACCTTCAAGATACAGTTTTGGTGAGAAAACTCTTGAAGGGAAGTTAGATATGACCTCATCTTCTCCGTGCACATTTCTATGACACTGTCATAGGATTGTAGTTGTCCAAACTTGCCTATCTTCTGCAATTAGAAAGAATAAGTCTTTTGTGTCTAAATTTCAAGCTCTTGGTAGGGTTCTTTGGTCCTAGTGCAGTACCGTGGCATGAAAGTGTCAAGGTAAATTGTTACATCACTGAACTAGTTACAGAGTGTGCAGCAATTTCATCTTCATATCCAAATAACAGAGATCCAAAATTCTATGTATGTTTGGAAGAAGTTTCAGGTGACAGTATTAAAGAATGTGATTGTATCTAAGATTCTGCTGTGCACATTGAATTGGTTGAAGAGAGGGTGTTTTTTTTCCTAAAATTGTATATTGAAAAAAGAAGCCCAGTATCCCCATGTGAGCTTCCAGTCGACATCAGTGATACAGAACAAGTAGTATGATGACTAAGTGCATATTCTTTGAATAAATCAAGAGTGATACATGAATGGTCTGCTGATTCGTATGTCATCTTCCCTTTAAGATCCCCTTTGTGGCATCCTTTCATTATCTTTACCTGTTCACTTTTAATCAGTTACTATGATGTTCTAGGGATTTATGGACTGATTATAAAGCCATCAATCTAATTTTAGAACACTAATCCATCCAAGGAAATCCCATTCTTGCCTCTGTTATTAATGTCCAAAGCAATAAAAATTAAAAGTGGGGATTGGACGATAGGAGAGGAAGGCAAGAATTGCTACTTTAAAAATTACATGAAATACATTTCTATAGACTCAGTGAGTTATATCGATAGGCTTTCTTATAAATGACATGCTGTTTTAAATTACTTCCTGGGACGTGATGACTCTGTGAACACCTCATGGAAACTAGCTTACATTTTTAACCCAGTCATGTTTAAAGCAGCATTATATCACTAGATCTATTCTCTTGTGATTCATGACAAAATTTTAGTTCTATTTATTTTCTTTTTCTACTCTGTAGACTGTCAACTCTATGATACTTTGTTTGACGCCGAGAACAATGCTTTCCCAATAAGCAGTCATTAAGTGAAATGATTCATTTTACCATATCTTTCTCATTTCATCTTCTTTTCTTCCATAATTCATATATTCTGCATGTGTTCAACTTTCAGTAGACGATTAAGGCCAGGTGTTTCTGTCATGGAACCAAGAAGTAGGTTTATAAGCATGACTTTTCCCTCATACCAAAATGTCTAAATACTGAGCATTAAATGTTTTGTATGTTCAGTGCCAAAAAGTCAGAAGGTAACTAGTTAGTTATGTAGTCAAGTGTAAAACAATTTCCAGTCCAACATGAGCCTGCACATGTGTCCTTGCCTTCTCTCTTGCACTTATTTCATTTTTCCCCCCATAGGCTGTGCTGACACTGTGCAAACCCTGATCTACTTTATCAATTTTAGAGACTTTTTTTCTTATTTAAAGATTGACTTGAGGTTCTTCATCCAAGGTCCCGGTGGGGTTTCTTCCACTTCTTAACGTGAGTGCTTTAATACGAATACGTATTTTAGATGTGTACTTCTTGGATGCTTACTACCACCTGACTTTGAACAATAGTGGAAACGACGGTCACTGAGAACACACCACAGAAACGGTCACTGAGGGCACACCAGGCCCCTAGGCATTAGGTTATTACAGCACTTGAAGAGTTGACTGTATTTCCAGGCAGTTGGCACAAACCCGTCTGAGAACTGCTCAGTTTTCAGAGTGTTTACTGGAAGGCTGATGTCTGCTGGAGAGGAACTCTGAAATGCAGGGAAACAAGTGTTCTATTTTAACACTCGTTCTCGTTGTGACAAGCTGTGTCCTAGGCAGCTTGGCACCTTTCTTCACCAGTAGAGGAAATGAGACCTACTGATCTCAGACGTGTGGTGCAAATTATTTTAGAAATATCTTGAGACCTAGGCACGCACAACATTTCCTCTACAGAGCATTTTTTTGTATATTTATCAATCAAGGACTGCTAGAATATTTAAAGCTTAAAGTAATTCTCTTTGTTCATGTTTCCCATTCCTGCATAGATTATTCATATTTCAAAAACAAGATGAAAGTATTCCCCATCTGATTTCCAACAAGCTTTATTTACTGTTAAAATATTAACTCTAGATTTTGTTTGTTTGTTATGAGGATGTTGTTCCAATCTGATATTTTGTCTACAATAAAAATTTCTAAATTATATTCTAATAAAATTTAAAAGAAATCAATCAGCCCATCTTTCCTGATTTTACTTAATTTTTTTTATATATAGGGCCACACTGTACAGCTCAGGCTGTACTTAAACGTGATTGTCCTGTCTCAACTTCCTCTATGCTAGGATTACATGCAAATGCCAGCACATCTATCTTAATCTTTGGTCCTTTTCAAAAAGTCATGGAATGTTTACAAGTTGACATGAGATAAAGGAGTGTTTATTCAGTAGATAAGTGTTTTCTGTGAATAATAGCGATGGTGGGCTTGGGAGCAGCTGCCAGCTCATATACATTGAAGGTTCCTTGGGACTGGGGCTGTGCTGAGTGACTCTGCATACAATTTAAAAAGTGAAGAGAGTTTGTTCTGGGAGAGTCTGTCTAAACTCACTCCATATAAGCAAAGGCATGCTTTTTGTTTTGCTTTCTTGTTTTCCATTGAAAATTTCAAAGATAGTTTTGAGACTTGATTGATGTAGGACTCCCCTTTGTATGCTATGAATATGTTTTCTCACCATTGGTTAATAAAGAAGCTACTTTGACCTATGGCAGGGCAGAATATAGATAGGTGGAAAAACTAAACTGAATGCGGGGAGAAAGAAGGCAGAGTCAGGCAGATGTCATGTAGCTACCCAGAAGCAAGACGTGAGGCAATGAATTATGAGCCTCATGGTAAAATATAAAATAATAGAAATGGGTTAGTTTACGATATTAGAGAAATACAACTGAGTTGTTGGCCAAACAGTGTTGTAATTAATATAGTTTTTGTGTGATTATTCGGGTCTGGGTAATGGGAAACAAAAGCACAATCTACATTTACACTTGAAAATCCTGAAGCAGATAATGATTCCATTTATAGACATCATATAGAAGCTGAACTGTGCTCAATCACAGCAATCGACACAGTTCTGTATGCCTTTCAATCAGTCTCAATATTCATTAAAAATTTTATATTCTGCATTGCAGGTATTATTATATCTTTTCCTTAGTTCTGTGACTTTCTCAGAGAAGCAAGGAAGTCTATGCATAAACTTAATAGAGGCACACCTGTATACGACAAAGAGAAAATGTTGATTAAAGAATTCAAAGCCAGGAACTGGAATCGAAGTCAACAGGCATACAGCCTGTATAATACAAACCTAAACTTGGATTAAGTTCAATAGAAGAAATTTCTATTGAAATTTCTTATGGATACTTTAGCCTTCCTTTAAATATCATCGATGGGGAAAATCTCTGTGAGACAGCAATCACATCCAGCAGATAAGAAGGGCTCACAAGTTACAATGTGCAGTTTGCTGTACTGAAATATGCTGTCCTCCAAAGTTTCAGTTTGCTTACCTTCTAGCTGTAGAAGGAAATTTTAATGTTATTTTAATATCTGCATAGCATGTTTAGTACATTTACATTTTAGATCATTTACTATTTAAGTATTTGTGGTGCTGGACACCAAACCTTTGCATACGCTGTGTAAATCTTTGGTCACTGACCCCAGCTGTCCGTCCTTCCTTCCTTGCAGGTTTGTAATTCAGTCGGCTATAAGACTGCTACCAAATAGGATTAGCTTAACGTTTCTGAATCATAAGGAGAAATGTTTCCCAAGACAGGTCAGATTTTGATTGGCTATCCCAGACTCTGACTTGAGCAGAACAACCCCATTGGAACTTAGTTAGCATCTACAGTTGGAACCCATGAACTTAGAACAGTTAAAGACTCTATGCATTCATTTTTACCATTGCTAACGTGGAAGCCGATAGAATGTCTCTTTTCTCTAGTCTGTTTTTACTGCTCAAGCCACAAATCCAGCCAGGCCACACTTCTTCCTGATTCCCAGAAGGACTTGCTGGCGTCTTCCCAGCACTGAACTTTCCCATGGCTTTGCCACTTCCTTAAAATGCTCTCTGTGCGTTCTTCCCACATCTGTCCTCTGAGCCTTCCAAGGACACTGGCTTCATCTTCCCCAGAGGCTCCTTCCTGACTCCCCTTACATGGATGACATCTCCCTCCTCTCCTAGTAAACAACAGCCCTCACTACCCTGGACCTTGGTGATTTATTTCTTGTCTGCTTGGGAGCAGGGACTGTGTCATTTATCTCACCTTCCGTGGCATATGGTGATTAATCAGTAAATGTTTACTGATTGAATGGATACCTTTTCATCTGAAAGCTGCCCTTGGCATCCATTTCAGTCAGAATTGATTTTATCAGCATGAATAGGATATATGGTGATAGTTGCGTTCACCTTTGCGGGGCTGGAAGTGTTGCTGGAGACATGGACAGATGGTTTTGCATTCCTGCCCCTCTGTTCTCTTCTTGTTGCCATTTCATGTGACCCTGGCAATGCTTACTTCACAGACAAGGACCCTGTTACTACCTTGGCACTAAACGAACAAATAAATACATCATTGTTTTCAAAGAGAGGAGATCTGAGTTGAACTGAGCATTAGAACAAATAACGAGGGTTCCAATGAAAAGGTACCCAGTAGTCATAGAGAGTGAAAGAATAAGAGGGAGCATGCTATCCCCTACTTTGGGGAGGTCAGGAAAGCTCTGTGAATAGAAAAAGCATGTGCACCCCAGAGTGAAAGCAATATGATCGCATGGTCCCACTGAGGTTCAGACTTTATTTCAATCACCATGCGATCTTAGACTAGTGGTTTCTCTCTTGTGGAATTCTGTCTACCAGGCTATACTGTATCATGAGGGCACTGGGTTTGGCAACAACCAATTCAATGTTTGGATTCCATGATTTGGAAATCTGTCTCTACAGCATTCATTGTGGTAAGAAGCTACCCTGCTCTTGATTGAAGCTTCCTGTTTGCTTCTGATGAATGATCAAGTGCTGATGTCCAAATCATGATTTAGTCACTGGAATGCATCATATCAAGCTCCACCCATTCCTGTTCAGTGATACAAGGTGTGAATGATAAAGACAGCCACTAGGGTATAATTTTCCATTGGCACTTTCCTATGTCTGTGCCCAATTAGTACTGCTAAACAATGTGATACAAGGTCAATGGAGATGAACTTAGTTTATCTTGACTGTCATTAAGTGAAGCCTTTACACAAAAGGTGGTGCTTATAAATCTAAGGCAACAGCAAATGGAAAAGCAAGGTAGCTTGGCAATGTGAGTAGTAAAATAATACTGCCTTGCAACGGACTCGAATAAATAACTTCCCAAGCCAAGCATTTCATCCTCAGACCCTAGCGAGCACTTAGAACATCGCAGATGCTACAAAAATTTTTACTGAATGAGCATATCACTGTTCACCAGAGTAAAATTAGTGCAAGATGAAGCCTTTGCTTCATAAGAAGTAACCCAGATATGGCTTAAAACAACCAGGCTAGACAGAGAGGGTGTACCAATGTGATCCCGTGTTCTCACAAGACCACTCTGAGTCATCCCGCAGTGACCTCCCCAACAGCAAGCATGGTTCTCCTTTGGGATTACATGGTTCTGTGTGGGAGAAGTCTCCACTGGGGAAGAGTGTGCACAGAAAGCACGATTTAAAGGTGCTCTGGCATGCCGCATACATACTCCTGCAGTTTCTGAGTTAACCATCGCAGGGTAACAGACAAAACAAGATGCCATGTTGCCCTCTGGTTATGTGTTAATCCTAAACACCACCATAGCAAAACGTTTTTGTTTTTTACGCTTCTCGTTTTCCCAGATCTTTACTTCCTTGCTTCACCTACTCTTGATCCAGACCTGTTCTGTTGAGACACAATTAGTGCTTAGAGATAAAATCAGTCTCACTCATGTCTGGTGTGCTTGGTTTGAAAGACGGGGGTGGTTGTTCGCCTCGATTTCTAAAGTTCGGAGGCTGGATTTGGGGAAAGGGCTCTCGCTGGTGTTATGCAAGGCATCAGCCTGTTGTTTCTCTCATCGCTTCCCTAGCTTTAGATGGATTAATTAGTGTGGTGACAGGCTGCATGGGAAGAAGCTGTCAATAACGGTCTGCATTGTGTTCCGCAGGGGAAGAACTCAAGAGAGATGAGGCGTTGGGTGTTTGAGGGTAAATAGTTCTTGAGTGATCTGGTGCTGTGGAATTCATCCTCAGATTTCTCCAAGGCAAGGAACGTGAGGATTGGATTCTCCATTAGGCGGAACGGAAGAATTTAAAGCATTTAATTAGCTGCTGCTCATGTCACCCGAGATGTCGTTTATTTGCTCTGGTTATTCAGTTTTTTTGCTGCTTTTGCCTGTGCTGAGTCTTTTCTTTGTCTTGTTCCTTTACTTATTTGTGCAAATCCTCTTCAGATACTCAAAGACTATTGAGTTCCCATAGCCTAGAATAAGCCCATGAAGTTTTTTCTGATTGTTCCTATTTACACCAAGTATTTAATCTTTAAGAAGTTATTATATGTGTTGCTGATAATAGTATTTAATGTGAAGTATTTTTGTTTTGTTTTGTTTTTTTGTTTTTTGAGACAAGGTTTCTCTGTAGCTTTGGAGCCTGTCCTGGAATTAGCTCTTGTAGACCAGGCTGGCCTCGAACTCACAGAGATCCGCCTGCCTCTGCCTCCCGAGTGCTGGGATTAAAGGTGTGAGGCCACCACCCTCTAGCTGTAGTATTTTCTTGATTGACCTGGGTGTGTAATGATCAGCTACTATACACTGAGAAACAGTAATTGTGCAGGTTCCCATATATTGCTCAGGTTCTAATAAAGTCATATTAAATTTTTAGATGTTTGGCCTAATACAATGAATATTTAAAGATGAACAAAATGCATCATACCTGTAAAACCCTTTTCACACTAGAGAATGTGTTCGTCATCATGTGTCGTCTCATCTGGTTCTTACAGTGAACTTGCACATTGAATTATTTAATCTAGTGTAAGGGTTCATCCAAAGAAGCCTGCGGTGAGGAAGTAATGGGTGCTCCAGAATTTGTATATGATAAGCTGCAGTCCACTGAGAAAACAAGAAAATCATGATTATTTGAGAAGTACTTAAAATAGACATTTGTTTGAATTTTATTTTCAAAATTGTTTTATCACTTTAGGGATGGCAGTCGTACGCATATTAATACAGCAGTATTAATATCAAGCATATTAATATCAGCTCATTTATTGTCCATAGAGGCCACCAAAGAGAAGGCATGTATGAATTCTCAACCTCAGACTTTTTTAGACTTTAAACATTTTTTCTTCTTCTCTGACCATAGGGTACTCTGTTGTCTTCTGCCATGATTTGGGCTGAGAGGTAAAATTTTTTGATCTCTCTCCTAATAAGAGCTAGAAATAAATGTAATTTCATATTGCAGATTTTATGGCTTCAATTTCTCATATTATTGTTCAAATGGAGGTAATAGTTAGCAATTAGACTAACAAAAATATTGTAACTTAAGTATTGGAAAAAATCACAACAATGTATTCAAATCTCTAAGCAATTTAGTCAGAATTATTCAATAATATCTTATTGTAGTAACAAGAAAATTCACTGAAGATTGATATGGGCAAATATATCATTTCAGCTGAGGCACAGAGGTTAAGAGTCATCTTCAACAGCATAATTTTGAGCACTGTTCCTCAACTACAGACAGAATCTCATTTCTAATCCAACAGTGGCTCAAAACAAATCCTCCATTGAAAAGTTGTTATAATCAAGTTATGTCATCAGATAGCATATATGTTATCCTTTCTCGCTATTCACAGTCCTTACCAGAAAGTTATCATGAACTCTCATTCATTGTATGATTCCCCTTCAATACACCACTCACATCGGCAGGCTTGTATTCATTTACACAGTCAATGTATTGGTGATAGTCTTGACTCAGTAGGCTTAAAGCTACATTTTTCTATTTTTTGTTCACTATTAGATCCCCAGATTGCATTTCCTTGATATATCAATATGTACCTAAAATAATCATGTGGTTGTTATGTTGATCGAATACTTGTAAGAAATTATACAATAAGAGAAAAAATAATTTAATTTTAACACAAAGAACATAGTCTAAAAGACTTTATTTTTAGTTTTGTGGACATGTGTGTGAGTTTGGGTATGTGAGTGTAGTGCCTGTATAGGTCAGAAGAAGAAGGGCTATCACCCAGAGCTGGAATTACAGGTTATTGTGAGCTGCCCCTCTGGGTGCTGGGAACTGAACCTGAGTTTCCTGTAGCGGTCAAAAGACAAATTTTATGGGTTGGCTCTTTCCTTCCACTTTTATGTGGTTGGGGATCAAATTCAGGTTATCAGATTTTTGAGGTAATGCTTTTAGCCTCTGAGTCATCTCACAGGCTCTTGAATTTTTTTTAAATGCATTAGGTTTATCATATAATTGGTAACTGTTGTCTTATACTGTAAATACCATCTGATATAATTTTGAGACTCACTGGACCATAAAATTTACATATCACTGTGTGTTTTCTTCACCTGCACTGCCTGGAAAACAGACTGAGGACTTAAGACTGTTACTTGATTAGAGAGTGAGATGCAGAGAACTACTGTGAGACGAGAATGGATAGTGGGAAAGAGCAGCATATGGGAAAATGTACTGATGACCTCATCCAGAAACATGGCCACCCTAGAGTGATGTATGCCGAATCCATGGTGAGTGAGGAAATAGAAAGGTTAACGATGCTTCACCAGATTCCATTTCTAAGTGCTGAAAAAGCTTGTGCCACTTTTGAGTCATTAGCTACCAAATCTGAGCGGGGAGTGACTTCCTTATCTAAGAAAACAAAGACGACCCTGGGGCAGCAGAGAGAGGCAGAGCCTCAAGAGATGGAAAGATGTTGCCAATAGAGTACACCTGCATCTATTTGGCAAGGTACACTAAGAACTGCCTTCCACAATCATATGTAGAACCAGACAGTTGAGGCAGGGTGAATGAACAAAGATACAGGAGAGGCATCTGATGCTTTTGCCAGTAAACTTTTAACAAGAAGTTAAAATGCAACATCTCTGTTCTAGTATCCCTGGATTTTTTCTTATGACACATATCCATTGCAAAGCTAGGTATCTTGATGTAAGGGTACCTGAACTAATTATCAAAATGTAAAACTTCCAATAGTGTTGTAATTAATATGGTTTCTATGTGATTATTCTGGTCTCGGCAGTTGGGAAACGAACGAGCAGTCTCCATTTACAAAATCCATTTTTATTTGTTCTTTCTTTTTCACCCTCATACTCTGTTGAAATCCATTTAAACAAAACACATTATAGAGCTGAAGCCCTTGCTTCTTTGCTGGTGTGAAATGAGTTGTGCTTTCCCTGTTATCGTATTAACAGCTTCACAGACTTCTACAAGTCATTTCTGATCATTGGCAAGTACTCCCAGAGCAGCAGGCTAGGGTGAAGCCTCTGACCGAGAACCATTTTCTTCCCATGTGTGAGACAGAGCCCTGGCAGCCTTCACTCTCTTGTAGTCTAGCCTCAGGCCAAGAGAAACATCATCAGAGGATAGCTTTATCATCTCTTATTCCAGGATACAAATGTGTCCTTCAGAGTTCTCTATCCAACAAATAGAGATATTTCTTGGGTGGTTTTCAGCCCCATTCCAGGCTCCAAAAGTATATTTTCCAAGTAGATGATCTTAGCATTTTCTTGGTAATATACTGTGCAAATTGCCCCCATATGTTTTTCCAAGTATGGACAGAATACTCAACCCAGCAGTTCAGGCCACTGCCTTGAATACAGTTGTGCCTCAGAGCCCTGGCACCTGAAGTTCATTATTTATAAGAAAAACAGGTATTTAGCTTTGACTATCCTGTAGAAGCTTGTTCCATAGTGTCTGCACTCGTGGCGTTAACCTCTGTAAATATATGGACCTATACACACGCACACACACACACACTCCGTAACTGCTTAAAATAAAATAGTTGCACTCTCAACACTATGCCATTTTTTCACCCTCAATGTTCTAAGATGGATACGTGAAAGCACTTTTTAATTGCACATGATGGAGCAGGGGATATGGTTTGGGGAGTGACATGCTGGCTGTACAAGCCTGAAGACCTGATCTGGATGCCCACCACCCATATCGAAAAGCAAGGTATATCGGTGCATGCCTGTAATCCCAGCCCAGGGAGGCAGAGGCAGAAGGAGCCCTTGGGCTCACTAGCTAGCTAGTCTAGCCAGTCAATAAGCCTTAACTTCAGTTAGGAAGACTTTGTTTAAAAAATAAGATGGAGAGATATAGAGGAACATTCACACACACACACACACACACACATAGTGCACATACCTCATGAACATATGGAAACATTAGTACAAAACTATATCTGCCTCTGATTTTATTGAGGATGGTCTGAGGTCACCACCCAAGAAAGCCAGGAAATAGATACAATGGACTTTAAAAAGCTTTGGATTTACTATTGCTTTCAGCTGTTGTCCCCCAAATTCTTATAGAATTAACAAAATAAGGTCCTCTTGGAGGCTATACCAGTGTTGTTTCCTGGGATACATACCCGAAACCACAAGCCTCAGAACCTCTCAGGTTCAAAAAATTGTGTATTGTGTAGCCCATAATAGCTAGTACTAAGGAAAAGTCCAGAATGTTTGCCTGGAGGAGGTTCATGCTTCTGGTCCCCCCTCCCAGGCACTCAAGGGCTCCAGTGTGACTAAGTCACAGATTAGGACAATTTGCACACGGTGTGATGATATAATTCTTTGAAGTGTTAGAACCTGTTGAAGGGAACTTTATCCCTAATGGCAGCAGGACACAAGCTCTGGGTGCTCCCCTTGGAAAAGAGCTTCACCAGCCCTCGGAGTCTCTCCCATCTTCTATCCTATGTGGACACTGGCACCTGCAGCCAGAGTCCCAGAAGTTAGTGCCACACATGCCTGTTGTCATTATGTCAGCATCTCCCTCTAAAATCACTGACAACAGAGTGAAAGAGAATGACAGAATTGGGACCAAGTACAATCAAATCCTAGGCTTAAGGGATTCACCTATTGTGAGTTAGTGTTTAGATCAAACATTAGCATGGATTAGAGTCAGCCCAAGGGCATATTAGGTCAACAGCTGTTCGACTCTAGCCACAAAGGTTCTGGGTTACTATGTCTGGGACAAGTCCAGGAATCTGTAGTTCTAAAAGCCTCCCAGGTGATGCTGTGGGTCTATGAACTGTACAATTAGAACAAACCATGGTTATGGCGAGGCTCCAACAATCAGGACAGCGGAAACTAGTGCTGCGGATCAAAATTTAGGAAAGAGTTCCCTCTAACCAGGTGAGGCCTGCTGCAAAACCAAGCATGGCTATATTACGCAAGCTTGTTTTTGTTCTGCGGTTTGTTTTTGGAATTCTAGTGGCCAGCATAGAAAGTTACCACCTGGTTGGTTGTCCTATATTCTCTTGTTTTACCTTGCTCTTGGCTGCCTTACCAGGTTAAGTCAGAGGCAATCAGGCCATAGTCCTCTCAACAGATTTTCTCCAGCCCATCTGAATCATTTCAACCACGTGCTCTTATTTTTTATATTATTTTATGAGTCATGGTCTTCGTAATTTTTTGTATGGAGGAGTGGAGGTAAAATCAAGACAGAATAGCCAGGACATGTGCTCACCCATATCCACACAGCCTCCGAGGTCCTGTTGTCACTTTATTTCCCAGTCCAGACCCTCTGAGCTCAATCATGTGCTAAATCCTCTATTGCAATTGTGGGTTCCAGGAACTTAGAGTGCGGTAGATGTAAATACTTCAGAGTGATGGGGGCATTATTATGTTACATGTGTGTAGACAAATGACCCTCCTCCATCACATGTAAGTGAGTCATAAAGCTGGATGGAAACAGAGATGTCACTCAATGGTGTTACCTTGAAATTAAAGATCAGAGAGAGGATGGCAGTTATGGAAAAACGTCCTCTGAACCTGTCCGATTAGCTCACAGCTGTTGTTGTGGCCTGGAAAGAGAAATCTCAGTCACTTAATGAGGAGTTAAGTCAGTTAAAAAAATGTACATTTTCATTATTCCAACCCTGAATCATTCAAGGATGTGGAGACAGTAAGAAACCACAGAAACAGACTAAGTTTAATCAACCCAATTAGGGAAAGATAATAGCGGTGTATAGAGAAGAAAATGAAAGAGAACCCCAGACAAGGTAATACCTTTTCTCACAGAGTTTTAAGAGCAACTCCAAGGCAACTTTTGTCTAGCCCAGAGAGTGTCTGTCTGTCTGTCTTTCTGAGTGTACATACGTATGTCTTTGCAGGTATATGTCTGTGTGAACACAAAGACCCCAAGGAAGTTTTATAGCCCTCCAAGAGGGAGGTGAAATTACTGGAATTTTCAGGATGACCAGCTTGTTATGGGTATTAGAATTTGAAATCTGGTTCTCATGATTGACCACAGGGCTCTTAACTACAGAACCATCTCTCCAGCCTCCTTCTGTTTTTCTTGATGGACAGTTGAGGCTGTTGATTCCCAGTGACACATTCCTTCCAACAAGGCCAGACCTACTCCAACAAGCTCACACATCCTAATCCTTTCAAACAGGGCCACCCCCATGAGTTTATGGGGGCCATTTTCATTCAAACCACCAGACCAGCACAGTTTGAACAACATTAATGATGCAGGTTTTGGTACCTATATTCGTTTGAGAGAACAGATGATGACTATTTGACTGTTTAGCAGAGAAGAACTATTAATGACTCCATCCTTTAAGGTTGAGTGTGGAGCTCAATTTGCAACAATAATAATCCATAAACTGTGGCTGTAATTCCCTGTTAATTATCTTATATAATGATGAGATCATTTGTTTGAATTTGATACATATTTCATGGGAACTGTTAGATTTGTCCATATTTCTGTGTGACACTATCAGTGCATGAGGAAATAAGAAGATCCTCCACAATAGGACTTTAGATAGAAGCCTAATTTAAATGAATGTGCCAATTATTCTCTTCTAATTATGGCCATTAGCTACTGATGGTCTTTTCAAGCCATAATGTAGTCTCCACTATTTATCTGCCTAAACAACCACCCTTGTACTTGTATGAGGAAACTCCAGGACTGAGAATTGACAGTTCGTGAATGTTGAACCCTACCTCATTGCATTAAGAAGAAAAACTTCCCTTAATTTTAAATGTCCTTGGTACTCCAAGCTTGGGGCTGGCCCTGTGAGACTAACAGTGCCCTCTCCCTGTCTTGACTAATTTAATGGTAAGTTCTGTAAGTCTGTATTGTGTTTCTGCTGTTTGTTTTGCTGTAAATAAGCAAATCCTTTGCTCCTGGAGCTTTTGACTCCATAATTAGCTTGGTTGGCCTCTCCTTTGCCTTGAGTAAAAGGACGCAGCCTAACAAATCACTGCCAAGCCAACAACAGCCATCTTGAATACTCTACAGATGTGTTGAGACAAATGTCTAAAAGGTTATTGCCCTGGGTCCTGGAGTCCCACCCCAGCCAGAGAGAGATCTTTGCTATCATTTGTACCAGGTTTTTGTTATTAAGAGTTTCGGTGAACCCTAGATGATCTTACAACCATTTCTATCTTGGTTAGAAGGGGAGTTCGTCCCCTGGTACCTAGCAGAGGGAGTGTTGTGATTAATACTGAGAGGAAGGCTATGATTGGTACAGAACACAGTCTCCTGTAACCATGACACTAAGAGACAAGTCTCAGATTGGTTCAAGCATCCTTTCTGGAGCTATGTAAGCAGAACTCATTGTGACTAGAGCAGAAGACACTTTTCTCTGCTCCTTCTTATGGTGCTGCAGCATCAGATCTAACAGATGTTTCCTAAGAGGTCTTTGCTTGCCTAGTTTCAATAGTGCAGAATGGGTTGGTAGCATGAGGAAAGACCCATCAGAGACCAAAGAAAAGCAGCGAAGGCAGCCACAGCAGCAGTGGAAGCCGAACACTTGGTGGGTCCAGTAAAACAGTATGGCTGCTCACTTCCTGACAAACTGAAGTATTATGACACTCCAGCAGTCCTGATAGTCAGGGTGGCAAATCTTGCCTGAGCAATCTCAGCTGTAGTGCAGGTGGGTACTTGGTATCCAGCACCCAAGCAGCTTTATGCATGCCCTGCTCCTAAATGCAATCCTAGTGGAGGCACTCAGTACAAATAATCTCAAAGGCAGCTGAGCTATGGAAGGGATCAGGCAGTTGCTAGTTTGCCTGGCATCTGAAGACTCTACTGAACAATGTGGGAGTAGTCAGGACAGGAAGGGGAGGGGAAAGGAGAGGAGAAAGAGAGGATAGAGATGGAGACAGACTAAAAAGAGGGGAAAGAGTGGAGACAGAGCAAGAGTGAGACTTAAGAAGGATAAAAGGCTAGAGAGATGAGGACTTGGTTACCAGAAGGTCTAAAAGCACTGTCTAGAGGCAGAAGCATCCTCAGTGAATTGATTGGTGATACCTAAAATTAGAGTAGGGTTTTATGATAGGAGGATTTAGCAGATGTGATTCTAAGTCAATAAGACCAAAGCTCTTCTGTGTATATGTGTATGTATGCTCATGTGTGGGGGTATATACATGTTCATGTGGGTGTATATACATGTGCATCTGGTTGAACGTGTGTGTGTGTGTGTGTGTGTGTGTGTGTGTGTGTGTGTGTGTGTATGTGCTTGAGGAGGCCAGAAGTTGACACTGTGACACCCTCAGTCACTTTCCACCTTGTTTTTTGACACAGGGCCTCTCCTTGAACTGGATCTGTTTTGCTAGGACAGTTGGTCAGTGAGCTTCAGCATCTGTCTCTTCAACACTGGGCTTAGAGACATCTGCCACCATCCATATCTCTTGTATAGGGGCCCTGGCATTCAATGTCAATCCTTGCACTTGTGTGGTGAGCATTTTACTAAGGGTCATATCCCCAGAACCAGACAAAAGTCCTGTAACATGAGTTATTGTGTGACGATTTGGGGGGTAAACAGAAGCTTGGTTTACATTTCTTCAGTTGATATCTGTGATATTTATGTAAGTGAATTGTAAGCATTATAAAATTTTATAACCCATACACTTCTTCCCTTATGCCACTGGAGTGTATTCTAAATAGATTTACTGAGATATGACTTTGAGTACCTCTTAAAGATTTTAGATCAAACTAGATTTTTCTCTACTTTCAGTTGCCTATTCTGTTTAATTTTTAATTTTTTAATACGATATCATTTTATGGTGTCCATAAACTAGGAAAAATGCATATATAATATTTCCTCATCAGACATCAGAAGAAAGATGGGCTATTTTAAGACATAAAACCTTCATTTCTCTAAATGATGGCACCTGTGCTCTTGGCCTCTCTGTAAGGTGCAGCGTCTTCTGGGGAAGATCCTTCACAGGGTCTATCAGAAAAGCTGTTTACAATAAAACATTTTGACAGCTCCAGTAATTAAATGGCTTTCCCAGGTGCAAGGCTCTGCCTTAAATGCCCCTCTGGCTATAATGGTATACAGATTTATCCTTTGCAAGAGAGTGGGGGTTTGACTGTGTAAACAAGTTAATACAATAAAAGGGAAACTGCAATTAAGTTATTAAGAACACATTAATAGAGTAAATCAGGATTTTGCTTTCCCTAATATAGTATAAATTAGAGTTTCTTCCATTTTAAGCGATTTGGCGGGGGGGGGGGGCAGTTGTCACTTTAAGCCCCAGATTTCTTATTAAGCACTTACCTATGCATCTATCACAAATAATAAAAACCCAGAGGCAGAAATTGGGGTTCAACCTGAAAACCAGAAAAGCAAAGCAGCCAAGCCAAGCCTCTACCAAGGCTGGGCGACCACAGACTAAGAAGCCTAAGCCTCTCTCTCTCCTATTTTATATTCCCTCTAGTGCTAGGATTAAAGGCATGTGACCCTCTAGTACTGGGATTAAAGGTTTGAGCCACCACCACCTAAATTACTTTCTGTGTTGATCTTGTATAGCCCAGGTTGGCCTTGAACTCACAGAGATTCATCTGACTCTCCCAAAGCCTGGGATTAAAGCTATGTGCCACCATTGCTTGACCTCTAGTGGCTTAGTATTAGCATCTGATCTTCAGGCAAGCTGTATTTATTAAAACATACATAAAATATTACTATATATATATATGTATATATATATATATATATATATATATATATATACATACTTGCTGGGCATTGGTAAGTGATAAAATATTTAGACCCTCTCATTCACAAGGTTCTTGTTGGTATGCATGTTTTTTTTTTTTTTAAATAACCCCGTAGGGCTAAGAGGATGGTGCTTGCTGTGCAAACATGATATTTAAGTTCAAATTCCCAGTACCCACATAAAAAGCCAGTCATGGTTGTGCATGCTCATAAACCCAGTTTGGAGAGGGACAGTTTCCAGGAGCTCACTGGCCAGCAAACCTAGTCACAAAGGTGAACTTCCCAATGGCAAGCTTCAGTTTCAGTGTAACACCCTGTCTCAGAGCAGTGACAGGGAGATAACCAAGAATTTATGAGACTGGAGTGGAATGAGTGACCAGAAGCCCTGACTGTTGCAACCTGTGTCTTCCCTGCACAAGATAATGCAGAAGACAGGGTTATTGAATCGTGCTGATGTCACAGAGTGTCGATTAAGTTCCACAATAAGTCTGGCATGTTTATAGAAAATGTGCTAGAGTGTCGTCAGGAAGGAAGGAAAAGTTTGAAATTGCAATGAAACTGTAAAATGCTGGTGTCTGATGTTTGCCCGGTATCATTAATAACTGCTGAAAGAAACACCCGCAGGTGGAGAGCATGAGATTTGGAAATAGCATATGCTGACCTGAATCTTAAACTACAGATGTTCATCTATCAGCGGACTGTGGCAGTTTCTGCCTCCCAGTCAGAGCCATGTGTGTATTCAGGAGTTACCTGAACTGTGCAGGCGACACAGGTCTGGCATGAATGAGTGGTGAGAAGGGGGTGAAATTCATGAAGGCGCTGTAATAGTATAGTAATAACTGCAATAGCAATGTAGTAACTGTAATGGTATAGTGAACATTCTGTGCAGCTGGAGCCAAAAATATGACAGATGCAAAAAAAAAATGTAAGAAGAGCCCCATGGAAGAAGCAGCTGTTCTCATTGACAGAGTCACTGTGGCTAACACAACATGTCCCCTAAAATGAAAACGATGTCAAACGAGGCAACGATGAGTAGGGGGTGGCAGGATCGACATATAAGTTTCAAGAAAGAATCAAAGCAGAAATAGATTTGTAATGCTTTGCACCACAGTGAGGCAGTGGTCCTACTTCACGTGAAAGGAAACAGAGGCACAGCATCCATGCAGCTACACAGCAGAAGGAGCACAGCCTCTCCAGACCCAATTCTCAGCACCAGCTATTGCCTCTCACTTTTCTCCTTCTTTGTTGGGCATAAAAAGATTTAGTGACACAGAGCAGAGCTCTGAAGCTGGGTATGTCATTGCTGGGATGTTTCTTCTGCCTTAAAGAATATTTACCAGTTTAGAATTCTCGGGTTCTTAGGTGTTCCTTTCCTATAGTGTATTTCCTCTTAATTTCTATGACTTTGCACGCTGTAAAACCAGTCTTATCCAAAGGCATAAAACTGTGCCAGAAGGCCTGTCAATATGAACACTCATTTTCATATTCTTAAATAATATTTATAAAGCAAGTGGAGGGCCGGCAGAGGTGGCAAGACGAGTTGTCTGAGAGTGAACGCTGCTTTTGCAGAAGAGCCAGGGTTCTTCTTTCAGCATCTGTGTCCTTGGCTCACAGTGACGTCTAACCCCAGTTGTGAAGAATCCAATACCCTCTCCTGGCTTCCGCCGGCACCTGCACGTATGTGCATGTAATCCTGCCCCTCTTCAGACACACAGTTAAAAAATAATAATCTTAAAAACAAGTAGAGACAGAAAGGTATTATTTTAAAAATACATTGATTATTTGCTGATAAGCTAAGAGTATCTTCTGAGTTATCCCAAATATTCATGCACCGTGGTCCTGTGGTAAAGGTTTTAAACCCTCTTGACAACTGAACCTTAAATATCTGCTTCTGAATTTCCCCCTAGATCTTTTCAGCTGCTTATTTGGTTGCCGAACTGACCCAAAGTTCAACATTTTAAATCGTTTAAGCCTGTTTCCACCTAAGGGCTTTAATTTTTTCCTCTTCCTTCTACCACATCCCCACAGCATGCTCCTGAAGGTTCTTGTTCTTATTTTATCTGCTCATTGAAAGTCAAAGAGGCTGCAAACCCATAGAGTGTTCTGAGAGCAGGTGGTAGCGGCTGTTAAAATGCAGGACTTCATTACTCTGTGTGTGTGTGTGGGGGGGGGATCACCCAGGAATGGTTCTAGGGTGCATGGAGTACCTGGGCTGATAAGGGAAGGTGATTTCAAGAAGCATGGTAATTCCTGTTTTCAAAATGAATAATCTTTTTCATGTACATAGATTTTTTTTAAGGCATCTGTTTTTGTTTTTTAAAAAAGGGTCTCCTAAATATGATCTATCACTTGCTAAGTATTTAAGGTGTTGTTTTACAAAACTTCTCTTTGATTCAAGTTTAATGTAGCCATGACTGGTAAGCTGTAAACACCACAATAGAGCTCCCATATTCAAGACTTCAGCTACTGAGAAATTTCAAGAAGGAATGGGCCAGAACCAATAAAGTAAGGGCTGGCGTTTCTACTCTTGTACCCCATATGTAAGACAACTGAATAGAATCTGTTTAAATCCTCATCTTGGAGGGAAGGTCCTGAAGATTCAGGAAGTAAACAATGCAGAAGTCTGAGAAAAACCCTGAACCACAGCAGATTCACAAGACCTTCTCCCTGCACAATTACCAAAATTAGGAAAAATGGCCGAGGAGAAAGCATGCTTTGGTGCATGGTGCTATTTGCAAGGCAATGCAGAGGGATCCGAAGTTCAGGCTTTCATGGGTCTTTGTGCATGCTGAGGCAGGAATTTGCTGATTCTTTCTTTGAGTTGTCCATGCTCCTATAAGTAGCCCCTCACCCATAAGAAACACCAAGAAAGTCATTGGCTCACTGTTGGCGGAGACTGCTCATTCATTCCTGGCTACCCAGACCTGAAATAATCACACAGATTTTATTAATTAAAACACTGCTCAGCCTATTAGGTTATGCATCTATCTAGCTAACTTCTACATCTCAAATTGGCCCATTTCTAATTTTTTGTATTTTTACCACGAGGCTCATGGTTTGTCCGTAAAGTTCCTGGATGTGTGTCTCTCCTGGCTGCTACATGGTGTCTCACCGACTCCACCTTCTTTTTCTTCTATCTCTGCTTGGAATTCTCACCTTATTCTATTCTGCCCTTTGATAGGCCCAATCAACTTCTTTATTCATTAACCAAACACATTCACGGCATACAGAAGGGAATCCCACATCAGCTCACCAAACTGGATACCACATTGGTGATATTCTTAATTTGGTTCGTCTCTAGTACCCTGTCTTGGGTGAGGTGTTTGTTTATGTATTTCCAGGAAGAATGACATAACCACTTCTTGTTACTAATTTCACTCATGTGCCCCTCTGTCAATCCTGACACCGTGTTACCTTCTAACCTGCAACAGAGCTCCCCTTTGTGTAGTTTCCCTGTTATTTTACACTTTGTCTGCACCTTTATGCACATGAATTAGACTTTGACCACCACCAACAACACTAATCACATTCCACTTACTCTTTTTATTCTTAAACTTGACCAAAGCCGGGCGGTGGTGGCGCATGCCTTTAATCCCAGCACTCGGGAGGCAGAGGCAGATGGATCACTGTGAGTTCGAGACCAGCCCGGTCTACAAGAGCTAGTTCTAGGACAGGCTCCAAAGCTACAGAGAAACCCTGTCTCGAAAAACCAAAAAAAAAAAAAAAAAAAACTTGACCAAAGCTTATCAGAACACAATTGGCAGGGATGGCTAGACGGCAGGAGAGAACATTCTATGCTAGAACCAACCTCATCCCTTATCCTTTGTATCCAGAACCACAGGGGATAAATAAGATGAAATTCATTTATATGAATATTGTTTATACTTTTGATAGCTGACATGGATTAGAAGGCATAGCTCATAAAACAAAGAAATTAGCAACAATGGAGATATCTCACAGAGAAAGCCAGTATCTGGTATCTAGAGCCATGTATATAAACTCTGAATGCAGATAAAATGACTCTGGAGGCTTTGGCAAAATCCCAGTGTCTTCCAATGAATGAAATGTTAAATTTTAATGAGTTTTCCCCCAAATATTCTTTCTGATACTTTATTTTGATCGGTAATATAGAACACTGGGTTGAAGGCCATAGTAATTTGACCATTAGTGTGTATTTGTGACAGAGGAACCGTGTGTCATTCTTATCAGGTCCACTTATGACACCAAAGACTGAGATGACATCAGCTGTGTTGCAGTGATTTAGACTTCAGTCTGCTCAGCCTTTGATGTGCATGTGATCGTCTTGAAGCTTGGTGCCCTACAGGCTCAGAGTCAGTCCAGGAATCTACAACTTTGAAATGCTGCCAAGTGGAGCCAACTCAAGACTTACAAATTAGATTTTTAAACTCAAACGATTGCAGCTTGATAGGCATGCCAGTTCTGAAGCTAGGAACAGTGATGTAATGCTGAAATCTCAACAGAGGTTATCTGAAGCACTCTTAAGCAGGAGCGTTAGGAGGTCCAGGCTAGCATAGGGAGACCCTGCCGTAGAAGCACAAGAAGAGAAACATACAATAGCAATAACAATGAAGTAAATGCAAGAAATTCCAGCTCTGTCACTTTATATATGTGTGTCCTTGGCAAAAGAATCGACATCTGCAAACCATAAAAATCTATTTTTCAGAACTGGGTCATAGTAACATTTATACTATAGAAGCAGGTGAAGGTCAGTTTAAAAATTAAATTAAATTCAAGGAAAAAGCAATGTGCGCGATGGAGTGGTTTATGTCTGTAATCCGAGGACCTGGAA
Organism: Neodon shergylaensis; assembly: GCA_025134845.1. Lineage (NCBI taxonomy): Eukaryota > Metazoa > Chordata > Mammalia > Rodentia > Cricetidae > Neodon > Neodon shergylaensis. The sequence continues at coordinate 4,844,591 of JABTXL010003523.1, read as the reverse complement.
AGTTGAGGCAGGAGGGTGGAACTATCCAAGCCAGTCTGTGCTGTATCAAGACTCTATATCTACATAAATAAGTAAATAAGAAAGAAAGGAAGAAAGAAGGAAAGAAAAGAAAAGAAAATGCTTGCTAGTTCTTTATAACTGAGACTCTATCCTCTCCAGAAAATTCACCAACAGTCTTATTTTTAATTTGTTTCTGTTTTGTCTCATGGTTTAGAAAATTCTGTCCACAGTGAGAGGCCCTACAGCTGTGGACGAGGAAGCACATTACAGTGTGTGTGTGTGATGGAGTGAAGGCCATCAAAGAGAGAGAAAGGAGAGAAGTGGCTCAGCTTTCCTTTTGTCTTTAATTGGCCTACATTCAATAATGCAAAGGGCAGCTATGGAAGTTCCTACCACCTCTTTATCGCACCAAGCTGGAGACAAAGATGTTACAGGCTGGGCCATTAGGGCAACTGGATGTTTTCCCATCTGAACACTATCAACTTCATATTTGCCTCCATAACTAGCCAATAAGAAGACATGATAAATGTCTGAGATGATGAATGTATCAGTTCCTATGATCTGATCCTTAGACATTACGTACACACGCTAGAGTGTGATACTATTCTCCGTGGATGTATAAATATGTACAACTACGATCTCTCAGCTGAAATCTAGAATACTTTAAAAATATTTGCTAAAATTACCTGTTGAACATCTATGCTGATTTTCATATTTGCTAGAATAGCTTATGTTCTCACCAGCAGTATGTAAGGATTCCCTTTTGTCCATATCTGTCCATGTTATTTGTTATTATTAGTTTCTAAAGACTGTGATTCCAACTTTGGTGAAGTGGACTCTTAATGTATCATTGGCTTACATTTCTCTGGTGGCTATTCACATTGAATTGTTTTCATATGAACCAAAATTACCTGTTTAAGATTTCTCTTTACTGCATGCAACAATGGCGTTGCTGACTTTTGCTTCCTTTTCTAGGATCCTGTGTTTGAATCTCAGAATGAAAATCTCATCACTTATTGACTCCATTCCTTAAAAGAATCAGTGGGTTTTGGGTTCTTTGTTTCTCTTTGGGCATGTGTGTGGCACAGCTAATTATACAAGTAAGCAAATGAAGCTGGGACATACCTTCTCTTCAACACAGAAGCAAAGGCTACTGCAATTGATCTAGGAGAATTTGATTGACTTGCAGGGCCAGGGCCATGATGCTGACTGTGAATTTTTCATAGAGAGATTTCCCTTAAATCTGAGCCTGCTGAGTTTGCCACAGCGCCACTGATCTCACTCCCACATAGCGACAAGTAGCCTTCCCGACACTCAGGATCCTTTATCATAACCTAACGCTGCTTTCCCCATGGAAGAGCAACCAATATTGTTATGCCAGAGATTAACTAGTTGTTGTTGCAGGAGACTTGATATTGAATATTAGCAGACTCCCTGATTCCAGAAAATGATGGCAGATTTTGTATTAGGTTGATGACTGAAACAGATAGGGAGTTTCTGTACAAGCTTTTTAGTCAGAACTTAGAGTATTTCATGAATGCCAAGGTTTTACAAACACACAAACACACACACATACACACATGAGAAAGAGAGAGAGAGAGAGAATCCTACCATTGTATTCTTCCAAGTCTGTTGTATGAGGCAGTTTGTTCCTTTCCTGGCTGCCCAGATTCCCAAAATAATCACACAGAAACTATATTATTTAAATTACTGCTTGGCCTATTAGCTCTAGCTTCTTATAGGCTATCTTTTACATCTTAATTTAACCCATTTCTATTATTATTGTGTTGTCTTTGAATGTGTGACTATTGAGGAAGAAGCAACAGCTGCTAAAAGACATTTGATTATAAATGCTGCTGCATTAATCTAACATATGTGTTTTGAAATTGCATTGACTTCAAAATTTAAGTCAAAAGATATGTTACTTTGGAGACAAAGTTTTGCTTTTATTTACACAAGAAATGAGAGGCTGTGGATTCGTTCTTGGTTAAGAAAAATCAGATTTGATCAAGAAAGACCCCCTGAAGAATCTCCAATAGGAGTTGATGGCACAAATGATCCAAAATTTCAGAGGACCTCTGTTGGAGTTTCTTCTGAGTTCTACATCCAGAAAAGTTTCAGGACTGTTGGCTGAGAAGATCAAGCCTCACAGAATACTGTAGCCAGGACTTGATCATAATTCTAAGTTTTCTTTAGATCCCCATAAGATTATCAGTGCCCCCAATCAGCAGGAAGTAGCCTAGAAAACTATGCCCACATTCCCACCCTCCAAAAAAATGGATTATAAATTTTTGCCTTTGTTTATAATGTTGGTTACAGGTTGTTATGGATAATGGTCAGGAAAAAAGCTAATCAAAGAAGATTCAATTCAGAGTTCTTGTTTTGAAAACAAAAGGGGGGTGAAGTGCTCTGGGACAATGGTCTTTTACCCTGTCACTTGTATTGTTTTAATAAAACGCTGTTAGGCCAGTGGCCAGGCAGGAGGTATAGGTGGGGCAACAGGCAGAAAGTAGAGGCAGGGCAATGAGAACAGGAGCATTCTGAAAAGAGGAAAGACTCAGTCTGCAGTTGTCAAGCAGAATGCCTCGCTGATAAGAGGTAACAAGCCAAGCCACACAGACAAGCTGACACAAACAAGAATTATGGCTTAATGTAGGATGAAACAGTTAATAAGAAACTTGAGCTAACAGGCCAACCGATTTATGATAAATGTAGTCCTCTGTGTGTTTCTTTGGGACTGAACATCTGTGGGACAGAAACCTTTGTCAACACACATCTCAATGGCTGAGATGATTTATTTTAGAATAGAGATCTTGAGACATTAAAGAATGAAGTTACTAAATAAACAGGTCTTTTTGAATGCATTCAAAAACATCTACATTCTAAAAAAAATTCTTGTGTCTAATATTACAAATGAAAGCATTTAGTTATTTCTTTTGATATAATCATTAAGACATCAGGGTTAAGGAAGTAAATGGACTGCACCTTCATCTTTCCACAGAATAAGAAGGAACACGCTCTCAATACCTGAGCTTGTGTAACAGGAACTCCTGTTGCTCGGGCTGAATCTTGTTGGGAATCAGGCCTTTGCTAAACTGGATATGATTTTCCTTACCATGTCTAAAACCAACTGTCAATATGTGTGCTACCTGCTCTGGATGTCAGACCACATTTGGATGATCTTTTAACCTTTATTTTTTTCTGTCTAGTTAATTATTTCTGGGCTGCTTGACGCCAAGACTGGCAGCCTTTCTTGTAAAAAGAAAAAATGACCTAAAGCAAGGACTGAGAGAATTGCTTTCCTCTTGGGTGGAATGTGCGGCCGCAGGATTCCCCACACTGGTTGTTAGTGTGGAAGTCCACACTGCTTATCGAATAATAATAATCTGCCCCATGGCCTTGCATTAGCTAGCCTTAGCTCTGTAAAAGGGAAACAGTTCATGTTCCCGTACTTTAACTTTTTCATAGACTTTTTGAAATCCTTTCCTTTCCAAAGTCTCTAGTGCCTCAAAGATATGAAGAAAACGAAGACGCATCTCATCCACCATTTTCTACACACAAACTTGCTACATTCAAATAATTCTGGGCACTCACTTTTGTGCAAAATAGGTGCATTCTTGTAGAACTTATTGGTAGTTTTTGTTTCTGAAGAATTCACACAGAAAACATTTAAAGATTTGTAGATTGTTCATTATTATCTCAGGTTTGTTTCTATAAGCAGTCAATGGATCACTACCACAGAGATCTCTACCCTATAAATGTTTTGGTAGAAAGAGGACCTGGGGGACACTAGGGCCACCGCAGGGCCCTTTGTCTCCTGAACTCTGGGACAGCCTGAAAGGCCAGTTTCTCCCTGCTCTTTGCCAGAGGGTTCATAGAAAACACTTCAAAAGTTCTGCTTCATCATGAGACATGTGCACACTGGTCCAACGTGCCTGGTGACTCATTTCTGTACCAGGTTACAGGAGCAGTTCCATAGATGAAGCGAAATGAATCAGAACTAGCACTCACTGCAATAACGTAGGTGAAAAAAAGTGGTTCTAGAGTAGATCAATTTAAAAGTTTGTCAGTTTTCTTTCTTTTTTTATTATTTGGTACATTGCAAACTAATGAAAAACTGCTGCTACTTTGGGAGAAAGAATCAATGAGGGATGTTTATTACGATGACACAGGGTAAGGAACCCATTAAAGCAAACTATTTCTCACACTTTGTTCTTCGGAGATGCATTGCCTCCTCAATGCATCCATTCTTGTTTCTGCAGAAACTGATTTGTACTTGCAAAATAATAAATATTCATCTCCTATGGATTTTTAAAGGTGACTGATTTGTAAAAATCAATAACTGTCTTCTGCCAGCTCGCAGACTGACATGATTGCCTTCATTTTCAAACATAAAATGATTGCATTAAAATAACATTAAGAGAGAAACATCGGCTGACACAGGAAGAGAAATCCTTAAATGAAAACCACTCCATCCAGTTTTAATCAGTTCCAATCGTGCTTTTTATTATAGTGAAATGGGCTCTATTAAAAGGAAAGCCTATTCCAGATGATGATACAAATAATTAGAGCTGCCTTTAGCCTCTAGTTAGCGCTATTAACTAATGGTTTCAAAATAGAAGATTTATTTTGAGAAGGACAATTTTTCCTTTAATGATGAAATTGGAAATTGGGCTTTGTTTACCTAATGTCCTATATGTGGATAAAAATTAGAATAGAAGCTAATCTAGAGGAAAAGGGTTCAAGACACTGCAAGGATAAACTAAATTACTTCTTATGGATAAACTCAAATATCATTAGTGCAGCATGACCAAAATGGTTTTGGTTCTATGTCCTGTTTTATGTTAGAAATTATGCATACTCTACTCTGTTCTTCCACTATTTGAGATTCTAATACATATTACCTATTGAAGGCCCTGAGAAATTTTGCAAGGACGTTCTGTGCTACCTCATTCATCTTCTCTTTTTTTCCTAGTAAGTCTAAGCGTGAAAACAATCTTTAAAGCAGAAAGGTTAATAATGAATTTTAGTCTAGAAATCTTTTTATTTAGAAAGCATATCTAAATCAAATACTCAGCCACTCACTCATTCACAATACTGTAATTAAGAGATCCTGTTTTAAGCATTAACAGTAACTTAGAAACCAAAGCAAGCATAAGCATTTGTGTCTGAAAACACTCATCATTTGAAAGATGTCTCTTGACATCTTTTCCTTTTTTGAAGTCAGATAAGACTCAAGTGGTGTATGCTCCATGCTGCCTTTCTTAGCATGATTGTGCCCTTAATACCCTTTGCTTGTACGTGCTTCTACGATTTTATAGGTCCCAGTAGTTTCCTGTTTTGGCCTTTGTCTCTCAATGGCAGCTGTGGAAGAATGTTAGTCAGCTGTCCCTCCAAGGAAACGCTTGCTTAGCTACGTGCGCCACAGTTTGTAGACAGCAGCGACTGGTTCTCCTTAAAGATCTGCCTCAGATGTGAAGGCAGGCCACGACTTTCCCGGGTACTGTCTGCTGATGTAGCCCTGCATGAGCAGGGGATCTGGCCACTGCTGCCCAGAGCGGGGTGCCTCTAACAGGCAACTTTTGCTCTAGAGCCCTCTATTGTGTTGTCCAAGTGTTTTCATTTCCTCACCATAACCTAAGTGCTTCCCCTACACAGCCCTTCTTCTCCATTATCCCCCCCCACTTTATTCTTCAAGGAATCACCTCCAATAGGCTCTCTGTACTCCTACCCATGAATTTGCTTCCAGAAGATTCTGTGTACACTTCTATAGCCTCCAAGACAATTCAAGGCATGACCAGCTCTCTGCCATTGTTTTGTAGATGTCTCTTACACAAGAGTTAAATGGTAAACACTTGATTTTCAGTAAAACTTAGATTTTAAAAAAAGAAGCATAAATATAGATATAGATGCTCATGTTATTAGCATGTGCGACTCTTTCTGTCTGCTACCTGGATTGTATGAAAGTGCATGTGGTACATAAATTATCAGTATTTTCATCTCATCATCACCATGGCCAAGACTAGCCCTTACCCTTAGTTTTCAGAGAGTTTTTTTTTAGTCTAAATGGCCTTGTGGGAGTAAATTTAGTTCCAAGACCATATAGGCTTAAGTCACTAGTATATTTGAGACCAGCTAAAGAACTGGAAACTATTTGAAGTTCTTTAAATGAAGAGAGAGATTTTGAACACGGTGTCATAGGAAGAGCAGCCAAGTATGTGTGTGCATAATGAATAGCACAGAAGACTAAAAGTAGAATCAGCGCAGGAGACAACAGCTACAGGCATGGTTTCCCACTACCATCAAGCTGATAGTGGCTGGTGACCAGAGCATACCCAATGTCTTACACACACCTATATTTACACTAAAAATGAAATCTGAAGCTTAGGTGCCTAGGATGAAAGAAGAGTTCAGAGAGAAAAATGCATCCAGGTTTCTTTGGTAGAAAGTCAATAGAGAAGGAGTTGAACACAACGTATCTGACTCCTAAGCCTGCAGTCCCTCTAGCGTGTCCAACTGCCTCCTGTGTGGAAATAGCATTCCTTCTGAGAATAGAATTGTTTTCAGTGACTTTGTCTAAATCAAAAGCAGAGCTCTTCATCTGGACATCCGAACAGATAGGGAGAGAAAGACAAAGCATGGTTGGGTGGATAATAGGCACACAGGTGAATAAGTCATTGCCAAGATGTTTAACAATCTAGAAAACTGGGGACTGAATCGGAAGTGAAGCTATGGTACTTAGAGAAAGCAAAAGATGAATCACAAACAGAGTTCTGGGTCTATGAGAACAAGGCAAAAAATATACGTGAACAAAAATACATAGACCAAATTGAAACTACAGGGCAACCTTCTAGAACAAAGGTTGACACCAAAATCTGACCTCCTGTTTGTACGACTAAAACGCGACTGGAAATAGACACACCCATTCATTCGCTGATAACCTGTAACTGCTTCCATTACAACAAATACAATTGACCCATTTTCATCACCCAGAGCCTGAAATACTTTCTGTCTATGTTTACAGAAAATGTTTGCTGATTTGTTAGAGAAGGCTCTTGGAGTTGGACCTGAGATTGCAGTTCTGAAGTAAACGGTGCTAAATGTTTTTTGTAGACTCTGATAGTAAATGTTTTGGCTTTGGAACCACAGTGACTTCTGCTGTACAATCTTTGCTTCATGCTTTTTTTCCATACATTAAAAATACAAAACTATTCATCTCTCAGCCATACGAAACAGGGTGTAAGCTGGATTTGTCTTCCAAGGATCATTTACTGTCTCGTGATCAAGAAAATTCTCTTGCCTTCATGAATTGATTCTTACTAAACATAGAGTAGGTGTAGGTTTGTGCCTTCAAAGAACACCTAAAGTCAAAAGTGCTTATGGTTTCTGATTAATGTTGATGTAGTAAATTAAGCTATGTGGGGGAAATTTATAAGCAAACCAAAGTCTTCTTTTATTTTATAGGTTATCATCTTGTTGGATTGATTTGACTGTGTCCTCTTCTGTCTTAAGTAAATATTTATAAAAATGGAGACTTTCACAGTGTACCATAGTATGTGCATATTAAAGATGGATTTCCAATTCTTGTGAGCCCCCAACCCAGCTGCACCATTAGCTGTGTGTAACCTCAAAGTAAGGTGTGTTCCTGCATCTTTTGAACATCTTAAAGCCTTGACTTAATGGTCATCCTTTGATCTCTCTGCATCAGATGTGGGGTGTTTAATCTGCCAACTGAGCATAACTTTGGGATCAAAACTCAGCTATACAATAATTGCAAAATGGGAATGGAGAGAAGCCTAACTTCCCTATCATATCCAGTTATTCTACTGTCTGTATGATTCAATTATTGCCAAATATGTGTTTGATGTTATAGTCATTGGGTTAGCAATTCATCCCATATTGATGCAATCAATAGTTTTCAACCTGTGGGTCATGACCTTTTTGAGGGTAGTGCATCAAATACCCTGCATATCAGATATTTAATTTTATGATTTAAATTTATGACATTATTTAATCTAATATTTATGATTCGTAACAGTAGCAAAAATACAGTAATGAAGTAGCAATGAAATAATTTTATGGTTGTAGGTCCCAACATACAAAACTGTATTAAAGGGTTGCAGCATCAGGAAGGTTGAGAACCACTGTGCTACACCTAAAAACAATTAAACATTAAACATGTATTAGTGATACCATTAGGTATTTGAATTTTTATCTCATTGATGATAACGTTCCTTCTGATACAGCACCAGAAATCACAAAAGATTAACTGGCTGATTATGTTTTTAAATTCAGGAAATACTCAAAAATATAACATGGAAATAAATCATGAAAGATTAAAATATTTCTTATTAAATAACTATTTTTCTCAGATGCTTCAAATATGAAAAGCTAATGATCTCATGCAGAAACCACACCTTGTTTTGTAAATACTAAATCTTCACAAAATTCTCAGACCAAGAATTTGAGACCAAGAATTCAGACTGATGCTAAAAGATCGAGAAATAGACTGAATTAAATTTGATGGAATTCACTAAGATAAATGTAACATAGTGTACTTAGGGCTGATTAATCTCCCCCTCAGATGGAAGATGAAGTGTTTCCTGCATGACGGTGTGGAGAAAAGAATGAAAGGAACAGCACACCCTGTTTGCAAACCTAACATATTGAATTTACTCGTCTGGGACTTTCCAAGGAGAATACAGTGGATGGCTGTTAGAATACGCTTTTCTTTACTGTCAGGTGTTGAATATTCCCCGGGAAAGAAATAGGAGTTGGTGTCCATTACTGTAAAGCAGACATAAAGTATAATGATAGATGCTGGCATTTGCTTCAGAGTTGCTATTATTGCCTTACTGAAATATATCAGAAACCTGTGTTATCCTTCTACTTTCAACTAAAGCTCAAAAAATGAATATATACTTCAGCTAAAATGTGATTATCTAAAAGAGTTGCATTGAAATCATAATGATCCATTTTCTTTAGTGATGCCCACTGTATGCAATTTTAATGTATAAAGGAGGTTGCATGAGGTCTTACTCCCTCCGGGAATCAACAGAGGAGAAACTGCCCTGTGTTTGGTCTGGAACTAAAGTGTAGTGAGTAGCTCTAGACAAGATGGGGCTCAAAGGGCTCACCTACTTCCTTTGTGAGCCAAGGGATATAAGGCAAATGTCATTATTTATTTTTTTAACTGACTTGTATGAGCATTTAAGGCTCTCATCCACTATATTGTTCATGTAGGCCCACACAGAAAATTATACATTTTCCTAACTTTATATCTTCTTTTCCAAAACTGTATTTCTTTAAATAATTATTTTTTTGTAGCCACCATAGTTCAAATACTGTTTGGCTCCTCTAAAGTCCACATTGAAGACACCAGAAAGTGAAGAGCTCTCACATTGAATCTTTAGTTCCCAATGAATGAGTACTGAGGGAGACAACTGGATACTGTAGAAAAATTAGTGTCGCTCTCGCAGAAGTGGGTTAGTTCCCAAGGGACCATGCCTGTTACATCTGTTAGGAACAGATGACTTGAAGAGCAGGGCAGAGCCTCTGGTTCACCCCATCTCTTCTGTTCTCCAATGGGGAAACACAGAGTTCTAGTTCCATGCAGTGAACGTTTTGTCTCTAGAAGCAACAGGTAAATTTCTGTTTTATAAATTATCCAGAGACAGACATTCTGTCATAATACCCAAAAATAAAGAAAGACCACATACCTTCTAGTGAGGGGGACAATCTATAAATTGCTTTAAGTGTTTTATTACAAGCTATTTTGTGGAAAGCATAGACTTGCTGGTTAAATTTTATCTGGGAAGTTTTTGCCAAATATTATAAAGAAGATGTAGCCTAAGTAAAGCAAAAGGATGGGTTAAATGAATAAAATTTGCTACATTTACTTGTCAGGTCTTCGTACGTCTGTAGACATTCCAGGTCATCTCCACACCCTCACTTGGTAAGGGTAATTCTTTTTTTACCTGCTCCAGATCCTCAACGATGTAGCTTTTACTCTTCTTTTGGTGCCTAAATACACCCTGCAAGACCCCCAGAGCTAGCCTGGCTTTTACAAAGAAGGGACAGATAAGAAGATCACCTTGGGAAAAGGCAGACAGCAGAGGGAGAGTGGTAAGGGAAACAATTGAGGAAAAGGATAGATTCTGCACCATTTTGCTAGGCAGGGAGAGGAAAAAAGTGCACGACAGTTCACCCAATGAACACACAGAGATGAACTGTGTTCTGTCCTCCAAGGATATCTCCCAAGTTACTCCATCTTGGCTTTCCTTAGGTCCTCTTACCTGGTAAGTTACAAAATCTTGTGGACAAATTCTAATCCTCTTTCTTTGAAAAGCAAGCAGTGACATATTTATTCTAGACTTAGGAATCGGTACATTTATGTTGGGATCCTAGCTCTAGAGAATGTAAAATCTTTGTATCCTTAAATAATTCATTCAATGCATTTGAGCTTTAGCCTCTTGTTTATAAAAACAGACAAAATAGTGCCAAGTGTTGTGAGATTCTAACAAAGCAACATGAGAAATCATCTTGAAAATATAAGCATTTATTTATAAACAAAATATTAGCATTTATGCTAATACAAACATTTCTTAAATGTGAAAGCTCATTTTTACCTCAAGTTGGAAATACATTTAATAGTATCCTAGGCAGAAATGGTTCTTCTTCTTTGAGGGTTGCATTATCCAGCTCTATCTAACAGGGTCATTCTCAACCTCTAAATATTCACTATGTACTATCTACTGATTCTTGGTCACAGTGGAGATGCCCAAACCTTCCCATGTCCTCTGATTCTGTTTCTGTTCCCTCCTGGAGTGGAGTGCCCATTTCAGGTCAGTGTTCAGCTTAAGCGTCAAAACCATGGCCCTTACCGTCTTATGTCTCTCGTAGGCTCTTGAAATGCTTTCTCCACTTAAAGGAAAAGTTTCCTGAGCAGATGGAATCAGTAACTCAATCGTGTTCTGCTTTGTTCTGTCTTGTGCTTCAGAAAATGCCCTGTTCTCAATCTCTGGGCTCCCCACACTTCCCCTCATGTGCAGATAATAAGACTAGTGGGTGATGGAGGTATGTGGAAGGCCTGGGGTTCCAGTCCTGAGACCACTGAGATGACTGAGCTTGGGAGGTGCTAAAAGGGAGCAGCATCTTCACGGGACCAGTTTCTTATAAAACTCTCAGGGTTAACTAACTACCTTCCCAACTTTGTTCACAAGTGATTCATATTTTTAATTTATTTTACAAACTGTTTCTGTGGCAGAATGGCAACCTGGATAACTTAGAATTGAAATTCACCAGAAGTAAGTAGTGATAACATAACAGAAAACAAAACAAAACTGTTCATACAAGCCATCCCTAAACACACATGCACGTGCGTGCGCTCATGCACTCTCTCTGTCTCTCTCTCTCTCTTATGCACGCACGCACACACACTCTTCTAACACTATAATCTGCTTCTACTTGTAGAAATGAAATTATCACTTAGCTACAGTGTTGGAAAATGCGTGGCTTACCTTTTCTATCTTTTTTCTGTAAGTTATTGTGCAATTAAAAGAAGTCCACGATCACATGGGGAGGACTCAGACCACATTGGGCACCATGTGTCATGCAATTAAAAGAGGTCCACAAGAACCCATAATGAAAGATAGCAAATGATTTTTGGGGATCAGTCACAAGTGAAAGTCGCTGCATTCCTCTGCTCTGTGGGCCCTGGGGTTGCAAACCGAACTCCAACCACCAACCAAGCAAAAGGAAAGAGAGGGCTGAGTGTGCTTCCTATCTGTGCTTATAGTACCTCAGACCACGCCCTAATGAGCTGGTATCTAAAAGGCTATTGGATGAATAAATTCCCACAACACCAAGCCAATACCACTTTGGATTAAAAAGAAGGATAAGTAAATTAAATAGATGTGTGTAAACTTGGTTTGATCACATTGAATGCTGGAATCTTTCTGTAGCAATGTTTTATGGCTTTTACAAATCCTTCATTGATGTCTATTTTATGGAATTTGTTGTTAAAACATTTTATTCTGAAATTTATTGCATTTTGATACATCATTGTTAAACGCATTTTGGCTTACCCTGTCACTTTTTTCCTGTCTTTTGTCACTGGTTACTGTATTGTGATATGTTTGCTTCAGAGAAAGTTCTAGAATTATCTACAGATCAGAACGGTGGCTTTCTAGAGATAAGCCAAAAGACTGTCTGTTAAGCATCCTAAAATCTCCAAGAGATCAACAGTGCCCATGTTCAGCTGGAGCCTAAGGTCTCAAAATTGTCAACAGGCTGCCAAGTCCCTCTTTCTTACCTGTATGTTGTTATTCACACGTGTGCTTGTGTCTTCTTGCATGGCTGTAGAAAACCTAAACAACGAAACCATCCTTTGCAGCCTGCACCACGAGGCATTAGGTGGTAACTACTCTCTCCATGGAATCCAGCTCTTTCCTAGGTCTGCTAAAACTTGAACTTTTCACCTTAAAGCCCTTTAAAGAAGAGGATTTGGCTAATTGCTGCATCCTAAGTAATTACAAACTTTATACTTTTAGGAAACCTTTTAAATATTTGAATATTTCTTCTCTGAGAAATTGCCAGATAGTGACTGTAATGTCTATGTAATTTTCCTTTCTTCTTTTTTTCATTCATACATCCATCTCTCCCTTGTCTTAAGTATTTATAAGCGGTCACTGTGGACAACATTATCATAAAAACACATTACTCCTGAATTATTGACAGTTTATGGGTTTCACAGAGCTTATACACATTTGGTAGTAGTCATTAGTCCCTTGGAAAATGATACGATGTAGTACTGAGTGTTGGTGTGTGGCGGATAATCCCTCCTCCATTATTAATGTGTATATGTGTGTTGTGAAAATGATGCTTCTATGTTTCAAATCATCAGATACAATACTCATAGTATCTTCCTAGAATTTCAAAACTCAAGCTAAAAGTTGGAAAAGTATTCCTTGTTACCATATTACTGCCTACCACCAAGCCACCAATGGTCTCCTGCATCCCAGGACAGCAGTAGAAGTGAGTCCACACACCTGAGCTGAGGAGAGTGCATGCAGACAGAGCCACATCAGATTCCGTCGGCTTGTTTTTCACTAGCTTTAAGGGAGGAAAATAGATGGCAGAGAAAATGATTTTTCAGAGGGTCATTTAAAGTCCTCAGGGTGGGTTTTCTCTCAACTGAGTAAGAATGTAAATTGGTCACAGGAGCGCTCTAAATCACTGCTGGCTGGACTCACTCCGGCTGCATGAACCCCATGCTGGCTGTGAGGCACAAGCTCCTGATTATGCAGTCTGAACGCTCCTCTGGGAAGAAAGGGAAGTATGTCTTCCTGGAATCTTATTATTCCTTATCTCCTAGGGCATTGTGCATACAGTAAAGGCCTAGCCACTGTACCCATAAAGATAACTGTGTTAACATTGCAAAACTCAGTTACCAGATCTATGCAATTTGGGCCTCTCTGGGCTTTTGTTCTTTGGATTTTTTCTTTTTTCTCCCCAAACATTATTCACTAATGAAGCTACCTAGTAAAAGTTCGAATCGAAGTCCCATAACGAAGACAATCTGTAGCTGCTGGTTGGAATCTCATCCAACGCACGTCGGAGTCTTGAGCAGGTGGTTCCTCTTTGCTCTTCTGCTCCTTTATAGCTGTCATTTGGTGGGAGAGTTGCAGAATTTTCCGTAGTGTCTTCTGTTAAGATTAATGGGCATTGTGAGGGGTAATTGTCTCACATTTTATAAATTCCTGCAAAAATTCTATATAACTTCTTTTGATACCACAGCACATTCACCTAATAATACTTCCACAATAAGGGCACTTTTGCAGTCTAAGACCGTTAAATGTTTTTTATATATTTGCACAGGTTGAGAAGATGTAGAACAAAGGTAGTAAAGTCAGTTTTGCAGCTGCGATTTTAGCATTTGGGTGACTGAGTCTGGAGACTGTCATGTTCAAGCCAGATGCTGATCAGTTTACAGCGAGACAGATTCTAAAACAAATAGCGAAAGACAAAAGAAAAGGAGAAAGGAAAAAGCAGGTAGGGAGAGGCTGAGAAAGAAGATAAAGAAAGATAGCTAGATCAAGACACTTGGCTTACAGGGCTGAGCTAGTTCCCCGCTGTCTCTAGAAGAGGCAGGTTAGGGCAGAACAGGAGTTTGAGAATCCAAGGATCTTTTCCTAATTCCACTGAGCACAGCAATAGGAAAAAATTATAGAGCTTCTCTATGCCTCAATTTCTATTGTAAAAATATTTTAATTTAAAAGTTATCCATCACAGAATAGCATCTTTTTAAGCATAGATATTTCCCCCCTCACCAAGTAGGGAAGTAGTCAGGCTGTCCCAGTGTAAATCTTAGAACAAGGCACCTCCCTAATTTGTACTGTATTTTTCTACAAGACGACACATTTCAGAAACCCCAGAGGCAGGAAGTAGAGCTTAAAGCCGAGCAGCTTATTTGGTGCCACACCTGGGGAATATGACAAGCTACAGCTCGCACTTGCTATCTGTTGCCCAGGACCGGCTGTTTCCAGTGACTGTTAAAGCTCATATTTGATTCTTAAAACGAAACTTTATTTCAAGGTGCCACGCAGAAGCATTTGCATCCTGGACAGGTGAAAGTCCTAAGCATCCTCTCCTTGGCGGATTGTGATGGAAAGATGAGCACTTTGAGCGGCAGGCAGTGGGATTTGGGGCTGTGATTGACTTGTTCTGAGGGTTATATAACATGCGATGCCTGCTCATAAAAATCTCTTATTTGCTATGTTTGCCACAGTTTTTTGAGCTCCTTTAAAAAATGGTTATTTCCCATTTGCTTAAGGGTCCTCCCTTCAAAGACTTGAAGTAACCTTTTTATGAAGAAAAAAAAACAAAAGGATCACCATTGTTAGTTATTCACGTAAATGTTAATTTAAGTCACCATTAGCTGGGCAATGTTTTTGTTATATCTTGTTTCTCAAACAAAATTAATTATTTGATGGAAAGCATGAATAAATTCTAGTAAAAATTTGTAGAAACATATAGCTAATAGAGTAAATTGTCAGGATAATACAAACAACATCCACTTGCTCATTAAACATAAATTTACAGTATTTTTAAATGGCTCCCTCATTTACTATAAATAATAACCATTTAGTCAGACAGAATTTTTCTTAAAAATTTTCAGTGTGCCGCTCTCACGTGATTCTGTTTTTCTATATGGGCCGTAAGAAGACGTTTCCATTTTGACAGCGGCTGGGAGATTAAAGGTAGTGTTAACAATGTTATTCTTTGTTCACGGAACATTCGCACGTCCCCTGGTGACAGGTTGTCGAGAAATATGTCTCCCCCGGAGACAATCAGTGATGTAATTCCTAGTGATGAGGTACACTCAGCAGAGCGCCCCTGACTGTTCCTGTGTGTGGAGATGGGATGTCTGAACGATTTGTTTGTTCTGCTCTAAGATAGTGTGAGCAAACGTTATATGAGCAGATCAGTCCTCCGCCGGAATATTTATGGAAGTGCTTTCAAAGGACCGTTCAATCCGCAGTTGCCACAGAGGCAGCAGGCACGCTGAGGGCTGCTTCTAAAACTGGGCGGACTAAAACATCATCTGACCAGCCAGTTAGCATGTGTTAACTTGTTATGTATCTGAACACAGTTAGCATGTGTTAACTTATGTGTCTGAACACAGGTTAGAAATCATGAACGGTTCTATTTGACCAGATCATCTAAGTGTGCACTTTCTAGAAAATAGAAGCAATCACATTAATAGGAATAGGGGAAACTGTTTCAATTACAAAAACAAAAAACAAAAAAAAAACATAAAAAACCCTGCTTCCCCCTTAAATCCATGCTCTTCATGAAGAAACCTTCCATAACCTGAATGTACGTTCTCCTACCTGAAAATATTTAAAACATAATACTCTTCTGAACTGAACTTAAAGCCATCCTTCGCAGCACCTGGATACCAACAGACTTAGGTGTGAAGCCAAACTAGTCTTCCTTTCAGTAGACTGATTATAAACTTTTTATAAAATGGAAAAACCTTATGGGATGGTTAATTTAATAGATGCTCACATGGGTGATACTTGTGGCATACAATGACTGTCATCCATCCAGTGAAGGATCATTTTCTGTCTTTAAGTACCGCACGATAAATTTTATCATCTTTTCATCTAAAAACTCCCCCAAAGCGCACCAGACTATCAGTTGCTAGCCAACGGATGCTGACACATTGTTGTCTTAAGTTGGCCAAAGACGTATCAGAAATCTCTGAAAGGTGAAGGCGAGATGAACTGAGTTCAGTTTCAGAACACTGCAGAGATGTGGCTTGGAACATATCATACTTATTACTTTTATTATTTCAGGTTATTTAGTGGTGTGGATAATTTAGTAAATAGGAGCAATGTATTGAAGAGACCCCAGAGATGTGGAAGAATTATTGCATCCCTGGAAAGAGTGCTCAATGTCCTCACTGGAATGATGAAACCCAACACTTCCAATGCAGTTGATTTACTACTTAGCACACATCCAAAGCATCATGGTACTGGTTCAGATAGCAGTTTGTGGCAACTTGATTTATGCTAATCAAGTGAGTGGTGTGTTTTCCCAACACATAAATGAAGTACACATTTTAAAAAATTACTTAAGAAAATAACTATTTAAAATATTACTCATCATTATGAAAGCTAGCACGCATTTCACATTTATATGAAATTGATGACATATAGTTGTCTCCAAAGAGACATCTCTGCAATCATTCATCATTGTAACAAAAAGCACATATTTCAAATTTTATCTAATTTTATATAAAATATGTATGTGGATACCAGACATTGGAAATAGAATAAGAATCACAATTCGAATGAGATTACTGGAAATTGAGAAAAATTACATAAAAAAATAATTCCATTATTCATTTTTCTTAAAATCTGACCCCAAAAGAATACTGTATATTATGTATAGTGCTAGGCATTTAAAACGCAAAGTTGAACCCAGAATTGTGCATTACTTAACAAGCTCAGTTTTATTCGTGAAGATAATTTGCTCTTTGGAATAACCTAGGAAACCTTCCAACGCTTGAGATGATCAGGAAGAACAAATATCTGGTTGTCTGAGCAAGCACACTTTGTTGATAAGAGATAGCTGCCGGTCTCAGAGAGCAGAGAAGATATGGAAAGATTAGACATGGAGTGGAGTGAGCCACAGGGAGCAGAAGACACACTAAGAACTCACAAGTCATGCCAAAGAAGCCAAGATTTAATCGACATATTGTGAGGCATTTCAGAAGACTTGCAAGTAAGGCTGGGACATTAAAATGTAGAAATCGTGATAGGGACACTCAGGGATATAAAAGGCCAACAGTTTCCTTGCCATCATCCTTAAAGACTTTCAGCTACCGAGTATCTCTCCTTCCTATTAACAAGGTTGGAACATGCCTGCCTTGCATAGCCTAGCATGGGGAAATACCACTAGGTACAAAATAATGCCAGGATGTCTCTAGAGACAAGTCAGTCCTGGGTTTATATCTCTCACTTGGGAAATGTCCCTTAAAATATCAGAAAAAAAATCCAAAAGTCATGATGTCTTCATTCTTCACAACTAACAAGTCACAGACCCCTCCACGAATCCAAATAAATATCTGTTTTTCTGTTGCCAAACAGCCTAACTCTCCTGAAATCAGTGTTGTCTCCTGTTCTTCAATTCCCTTTTGTATTAAAACGTTTGCCCAAGAGTCCATATCCATTTCAGTTGCAGGCCTAGCCTACCAATACTGGGTCAATTCCTCCTGCATCCAGTGTCATCATGATCACATTTGTCATTTAGATAAAGTGGGAAAGACAGGAGTGGTTTGAAGATAGATGATCTTAAAACCTACGCTTCATAGAGTACTAACACAGAGGTTATACTATTAAGGAGTTTAGAAATGGAAGGAGGATGATAAGTTAGAAGGCCGCTAGAGTAAAAGGGAACTACATCAAGCTTGCTACTGTGGGGAAACGAATATCTAACTAATATTAAAATAAATAGAACCAGGCTTAGCCAAGATGAAATCCATGTGAGAGACGAATAAGTTTGATTACAAACTTATATTGGACTCTGCTGGTCTTTTGTAGGTAGTTTTTAAGTAGCATTATCTCAACTAAAGTAAAAGTAGAGAAAGAAGGAAACCAAATTTGAGGGGTAGATTATTAGCTTATGATTAGTGCTGGTCTAGAGCTTGTCATATATCAGGATAATCTACGTGAGATCCAACATGATACCTTCGGCATCTGAAGATTCACTTTTGTGTCTCTAGCTGCTTCTCAATCATCTCAACCCATAACTAAGGGGAGCTGTTTTTACAAAGATCACAGCTTTCACAATTAACCCTGGTGTGGGACAATCTGAAGATAGATTTTACACAGACTTCCAGAATTTTCCATGTGACCCATATTTTATGTGTGAATGTAACTTGCTTAATAATGTCTACTCCCAGCATGTTTCCTGGAAATCACTTCCTAACTAAATTACATTCAGATCCCTTAGGATTAACGTCTAGACAAATGTAACCTAAAACAAGTGAATATAACAGTGCCTTGCAATCAATAACTTTTTAATGTAAAGCACAAGTAATGGTAAGAATTGTGAAGAATAACCACCTTGTTCTCTGCACATATAATGGGCCCCATGGGGAGGGAGAAAGAGTTCTTTAAGATCTGTGTCATGTGAAACACAGGAATAGAAAATGTATCAGCTCTGGGTGAAGCAGGAGAAGCAAGTCCTCCAAGAACTAGTCAAGGAGACAACAGCGTTTGAGTAGTTGATAATCGAGGGATGGTTCCTCATGAAGCAAGGCGTCCTTGGAGGACTCTAGACAACTGTAGACCAGCAGGGTAAAGAGCAGGGATGGTCTCATGAGTAGGGAGAGCAATAAACAGGAAGGTTTCTAGTTGAAGTGGGTAACCGAGACTAACTTAAATGTGATGCAGGGCAGGATGAACAACTAAAAGTAGTTTTTACTCTACCCAGTGCTCAGATCCAAACCTCATAGCAACAGCGGTCCTTAGTAGAGCTATTGTTCAGCGCAAAGCACATTGGTCATCTCTTGCAAAACACATGGGCAGATGAATGTCTTGAAGGCTAAACTAAAACACACGGGGTGACATAAGGACAGCATCTTCATTAGCCCATGTCTTCCTTTGTTCCTACTGTGTAAAGTAACCACGCGAAAGCTTATATAACAGCTCATGTCCTGAGAATAATTGTCTGTAATTACAAATAAATATGACCTGTAATCCTATTATTGTGAAACTAATTATGGTCCTTAAATACTGGGGAAGCATTCACTTTCTCCTTATGGTGACAAAATACCCGGCAGAAGTCACTCAAAGATTTACTTTGAAGTATAGCCTAGGGATACAGTCTTTGTGACATGGAAAACGTGGTGACAGGGGCTTTGTCTCATGATGATAACTCTGTGGTAGCAAAGAGACCTTGGGCTAGAAGTAGGGTTGGGTGAGCCCCTTCCTCTGGGCACCAACCTCCTGGAGCTCAGCATCATCTCCTAGAGATTTCTCCATTTTCTCAAACAACATCAACAGCTGGGGATGATATGTTCAAGCACATGAGCTTCTGGGAGTAGTTTCATATTGAAACTGGACTATATACCATGAGAGAGTTGTGGACATTAATTTGGGGTATAGAGGAGAATATACACCATTAGAGAGATGTGGAGATAAAGATGGGATACAGAGGAGAATTTTGTCCCTGTCATTAGACTCTAAATCCAAGTCAATTAAATAAGCCCCATTTCTGCCTCAGAGAGCAGCAGTGAAATGCCAATAGAGCAAGCTTGATGCACTTCTTCTGTGTGTACTGTGTGCTGAGAACACTGGTTAGGATGTCACTGTTTTGAAAGGTCTTTGGGTGGGAAGAGGGGCAGCTGTGACCACTTTACAGCAGCTCTGCAGCCAGCATGCTTTCTGTTGAGCAGTGTTTTGGAAGTCAGACAAAAAAGAGGAAGTCCCACTGTTCCTGCAAGGTGGCCGCAATTAGGAGATATTGCTACCTCTCTGTGTCCAGCTGTGACAACCTCCCTACTCCTCCAGCTCCTCAACTCTAAAGCTGTGAATTGCAACAGGAAGGAGAGACAAAAGTACAATGATCGAGATTAGATTCCCTTCCCACCCCCCCCCCAGGAGGAAGAAAGTGAGGTAAGGAAATGAAAGGAGAGACCCAAGTGTGGGACAGAACAACAGAAAAAAAGAAAAAGAAAACTAGAGAAAATAAGAAAAAGGTGGTATTTAAAGCGTGAACACGTTGGTCACTTGCGGATGCTTATTTCTACAACTGAAATTTGCATTTGCCCTGTGTGCCCAAACAACATGTGATCTCGTCGCTTGGGGGAAAGGAGGTTGAAGGTATATTTTCAGAGCTACAGAGCGAGGTTCTGCATGTCCACTCCTGTTATGCATAATCTTTTAAGTCGGGGAGGATAGAAGAGACAGTGTGTGGTGTTTGTAAAACTGCGGGGTGAGCGGAGCAAGGGGTTGGGAGTTGTAATTGCAGAATCCAGACCACAGGCTCTTTCCATTTCATTGTGACAAAAATGGAAGGGTTTTATTAGTTAGGTGTTTATAAAGAAAAATTAAAATAGGCATTAAGGGATTTAAAAGCCCTGATGAGGTCATTACCTGCTGCATTATTAGAACACTGGGGACTCTGACTGCTGCCCTTTCCTGTGCCAAGCTGCCTCTGAGCAATGTTAGGGCTTCGGAATCTTTCCCTCAGGAGGGATAATGAGTGGGTATCCTTTACCGAGACTAGTCCCTGAAGTGTATCTTCCCTGGCAGGGCATCCACGGGATGATTTTTTTCACATCTCACAGCAACCCAACAGTACAATAACAGCAATGCTTATTGTTAAGTCGCGAAGGTTTTCCACTTAATTGATGACAAAAGGACAGCCTGGGCCAGTCATATGTATTACGGCTAATTTTGACAAAGTGTTTGATCGGTGTGTCACCCTTCCTCCTGCCTGAATGAAGAGAGAATGAGAGGAGAGGCACCACATAACATTAGACTTCCATGGTTATATGGCATTTTTTTTGCATAAAATGAAATGAAATTCAGATGTTTCATAATTACTGCTGTGGATTAGCAAATTTTATTATGCAATTAAAACATTAGCTACAACAAATATAAATATGTTGTGTGTTCTTAATTAGAGCACTTTGATAATCACTGTTCACTTATGCATAAATAGTTTAACATACAGCTAGAACCACTTCCTGTGAATTAAATTAATTTAAAAGGATTGCAAACTTTAAGTGTCTTTTGTCTTTAAGTGGAAGGTGTTAGAGAACTGATATGCACAAAAGGAAGAGACGGCCACCAGACAGTGCTGTGCTCAACAGCCAAGGACCCTGGTCTTGAGTTTATATGTCACCTACTACTCATGACACCTTGGCTCCGGTCTCACTTCTCATCACCTCTCTCCTCTTCATCTCTCAAATAGGAATGCAGACTGGGTTGAAAACCCTTCCTAGCTCGGAAGGGTTAAATGCACTGAGACATCTCAGCACATAGGATGGCACCTGACATGTTATGAATACTGCCACAGTGATGGAGATTAATAAAATTGTCATGGCAGTCATTAAGCTACATTATTAAGATAGATGTCCTTCATGACCTTTCTCAAAAGATCTCCGTGAGTTTTAGAAGGACAGCACAAACCACCATAGAAAGTCATTGCTGTTGCCGTTAGAAACCTGGAACCAGTGGTATCAGTTAAGTAATTGATGCTAAAGGTCTCAGATGTCCTCAAACACTGCATGATGGGACAGTGGTAAGAGCAGAAATGGCAGAAACTATTTCTTTCCTCCAAAAGTTCATTTTTTCTAACTCCACTTCAGGACAAGGTTCTAATGGCTTCAAATCACAAAGTCTAAGCAGCCAGACTTATCAGTAAGCTAAGTGGCAGTAAAAGCACCTCAGTTGACTTCTCCTTATAACACAAGAAAGTCGTTGGCTGAGAACCTATTTTGTTGAGGTAAAACCTATCACTTGGTGTCTGGCCCTATTTTTCCTACAGTTGCTGAGAGTGTAGAAAGTCTGCTTCAGGGTTTCAGACACAGAGACATGTTCTGATTCAGATTACCAGAGCCTTTTCTGGATTTGGGGGCACAAGTCCAGCTAAATACAAAGTGATCATCTGCTTCTTTGGGGTCATTGTTGCTTGCTGGTGTATTTCTCTCTTCACACACCCTGTTCTGGGATAGGATTAGGAATTCCTGGATTCTTTCACTGAACCCATCCATGACCATCTATATCCCAACACAATCCATAACACTAACTCATAAATGAGAAGCTGAGGGGAAGTTAACTGGCCATGCTCCCATGAATATGGGAAAGTGTGACAGTAGAAGTATGGCTTGAAGGCAAATTTCCCGGTTCCCAGTTTAGTGTTCAAACAGTGGGTCCAATGGTTCAACTAAAGTAGATGTGAAGACAGCACTAGTACTTTGGCAAACATAAGTTTTAAAGCACACAAGCATGCAATATATTTTTATATAGAACAGAAATCTGCATGTTCCGGGCGGTGGTGGCGCACGCCCTTAATCCCACCTCTCGGGAGGCAGAAGCAGACGAATCTCTGTGAGTTTGAGGCCAGCCTGGTCTACAAGAGCTAGTTCCAGGACAGACCCCAAAGCTACAGAGAAACTGTGTCTCAAAAAACCAAAAAGAAAAAGAAAAAAAGATATCTTCGCATGCTTTCTTTTTGCCTTCTGAAGTCTTTCTGAGAAAACACGTATTTCCTTAGCCACATTCCCACCAGGCAATTACATCCTTCTCATAAAGATTGTCTTTATATCTCAATTGGGCAGAGCACATGCCATCTAATTTGTCTTGTTTCCCTAATTGATTTTGCAGTATTCCATGTGAGCCTACTGTTCCAGCTTCTGCTTTCTTCTCCAGGGTGTCCTTAGGAGGCCATTGAGTAAATTGCTTTTTTTTTCCTAGTGGCCTTAATGATGCTCTAGTCTTCTGAAAGAGTTGATTCACCTCCAAGAGGTGAGCTGTTCTTCACCCAAGAACCAGGACTCTTACTGACCCAAAGAGGGCTGTAGCAATCTGGGCATACGGCCAATTAGCCCCACGCTGGCTCAGCAGACATTCAGTAGGTATCCATGCCCCATTGAAAGCAACTCAACCATGGGAAGCGCATGATGTGCCCAAATGTATCACAGCTCCCCCTAGGAACAGAAGTTAGATTTACCTAAAGATCACCTGTGTAGTTTGATATTTGACTTCTGGGGGTCCACTGTTTGTTCATAGATAGTCCCAGAAATGCTTGCATCTACAAGCTGGTTTTTCAACGTCCCCTACTAAAATAGGAAAGTATATCCCTCAAACGAATACCTCAGTACTTCTGATTGAAGAGCATAATCTCTGGTCCAAATCCTCTTGGATCATATAAGCAACTATAGAGTGTTATTCCATCTTTTAGGGCACACCAGTAGAAATAAAACATGAACCCCAGATGCCAGTTTTAATTTTTTGTCACCCATATTAAAAGAAGTAAAAGTGGGTGAAATAGCTTTCAATCATATATTCTGTATAATTCACATTAAAATTGTCTATTACCATTACATACAATATTAAGATATTGCTGGTGAGATTCTTTACTAAGCTTTTTATAGTCACAGAAGTACTCTGGTACCAGCCACATTTCAGAGGGCAGTAGCCACACGTGGCTAGACACTGATCTAATAGACAGAGATCTTCTAACTTGACTTAGTCTCTGGTCGGGGCCATCTCTTCCTTTATTTTTTTACCTGCAGTGCTTTTATTTATTTACTTATTTGGTTTTTTTCCTTTCGTTTATTGAGGTCTAAGGCAGGATCTCACTAGCTATTCCAGACTCTCCTCAAACTTGCACTTTTCCTGCTTCTGCTTCTTCAGTGGTGACACTGAGTATGTATGCCACCAGCCCCTCACGATTTTTTGGTTTCCTTAAATTTGCTCTTCCAGTCAAATCCAGTTTCTCCGAAGTTGCTCAGTTCTAGTTTGCATGCTGTGTCTTTAGAATGTTCTAGAGGCTTGGTGAGATTTTCATCATCTTGTGTGTCCCATTCCAGAATCCTGACCCCTAAACAAAAACCAGACTGGAGAGTGATGGAAATAGAGCTTAAACAGAGAAATGGAGAAGAATATAATTTAAAGGAGTAGAGAAAGTTTCCGAAAAAATTTCACTACCATATAGGAGTGTGCGGAAAAATTACCATGTAGGAGTGTGTCAGTGAGAGACAGGGACAGAGGTATGTTTTCGTTATTTTTATTTCTACTGCGAACAATAATTGAACAAGAAACAACATAAGGAAGAGAGGGTTTAGTTTGGCTTACAGTTTTATGAGATACAGTCCCAGAGGTGTTGGGTTATAAAACAGCAAGCGTGCCTACCCGAGTCACAGAGATCCACTTCTTCCAATGAGGATCCAGCTTCCCAACGGGCATCACAAGCAGGGAATAAAGTGCTCAAACCACTGGGCACAGTTCACATTCAAGCCAAAACATACTCTGTGTGGGCAAACTGTGTGGTATCAGCCTAACCTGGGCGGCAAAAGTAGCCTCTTGGAGAAGAAAATAGCAAAATAGAAGCTCGAATGTCTAAAATGAGAACAATGAAAAATAGAACACCATAGGAAACCTGAACCTTGTAATTCATAATCTGAGTTCAGACTGATTTCTCAGTGAGACAGAAGCCCATTAGGAGTCCTTAAGGGAGTTACCAATTTCAGTTGTGCTGCGCTGACAGAGACTTTGGCAAAAGTTTGTGACAGTCATGGGTCTCATGCTCATATACATGGGTAGCCAATGTCACCTGCTATCTGTAGATCATCTAGTAAGACAGGCACCTTTATACTTGTAACCACATTCCATGTGCAGAATGACCCTAAGTGGCCAGATTTATGATGAATGTTTGGTATTCAGAATTCCAGACAGTGTGCCAAAGTTAGTAGTTTGAGTCGTATGCTTGTGAGCCAGGGTTCTAGCACCAGGCAGGCTGAGCCTACAGTGTGCTTCAAAATATTATCTCACATGTCCGTTTTAACTTTACTAGGTAAAATGACTAACCGGTGGTGGCATTTCCCAAGGTGAAAATAAAAAGAGTTAGTGGGTCAAATCCCAAACATTTAACTACCTATAAAAATCTCAAAGTGGCTTTCTTTTCACAAACATTTAAATGTACAGTAGTGAGTTGCTTGCTTCTAAATTCACCATGCCTGACTCGAAAAGTTAGAAGTACGTTCAACTCATCTGTGAGAATTCAATGAATTAGAATTACTTCCTCCCATAATTTTAGTTGTGAAGTAGGGATTAAGGTATATTTAATTGTGTTAGTCTAATTTGAAATATTCCATATTGTTTTTGTGATACATGATCTCATTGTAGAATAATTGCGATATCTAGCATTACTCTGAAGTTACTGGTGCAACTGTGACAAGAAGCTAACAATACTTAATTGAATTAGACTGAAATCTAGCTAAGTAGTGTTCTGTTGACAGAGGTTTTCTATCCCACTCGGTCCTGTGGTCATTCAGTCCCAAAGAAATGACACAGAGTCTACATTAATTATAAACTGATTGGCCTAGTGTCTCAGTCTTCTTATCAACTCTTATAACTTATATTAGCCCATAACTCTTGTCTGTGTTAGCCACATGGTTTAGTACATTTTTTGGAGAGGCAGTCACATCTTGCTTCTTTTCTGTCTGGGTGAGGGCCACAGACTGAAACTTCCCTCTTCCCAAAATTCTCATTTCCCCACCTCTACTTCCTACCTGGCCACCCTGCCTATACTTCCTGCCTGGCTACTGGCCAATCAGCGTTTATTTAAAATACAAGTGACAGGGTACAGAACATTGTCCCACAGCAGTGTCCCAGTGCTAGGTGATTGGGGAAGACTTTCATTGCCAGAAACAGTCTTGAGCCCTCACCATTTTTATTTTACAATGGTAACAAAATAACAATTATTAAAGTTATTACTGGTAACATCCTCATGGATTTCTTGTCTGTTTTCATTTTCTGGCTACCACAGCCTGGCTGTTTGGCTTATACTCGTCTCTGAAATCCAACTGCTTCATCAGTTTCTGGGCCCCTGTTCACCCCCATTTCTATCTTCTGGGCCAGTAGTCCCTTGGATATTGTCAAGTGAACTGTGTGTTATAAACGAATCAAGAATGGTAAGCCTTGCACACGACATCTCTGTGTCTCCATTGGGTGTCTCTGGGTATCCAGAGTCATATCTTATTAGACCTCCAAGAGTATCCAGAGTCATATCATATTAGATCTCCAGGAAATGGTCTAGTTCTTTCTCCAGGCTCCATCTTGCCATAGCATTCATAACATGAAAAGATGCATATTGCTTTATTATATTACATTTAGTTGAAAGACACTATAATCACATAGTGTGCCATTATACAAAATGTTTTTATTATCCAGGAAGCATTTTGAACCCCAGGTGCAAAAAATAAATGAACTCACTTTGAGTGCTTTCCAAAAATTGACAAAAATAAAGTCATCCTAATATAAATATTCAATAATAGAATATTGTGTTATAAAACTATATGAAAATGTTTGAAATTGGGTTATTACAAGCATATCTTCCCATTTAATAACTAAGAATTATGAGAGGGAAATCATTTTAATTCACCGAGTTCTAACTGACTAGCCTTGTTCTTTGAAAACTCATGAAGTAAAATTTACTTTTAAACATTGAAATGCCCTTATTAATTCGCAGCTAGAATCTATCCTAAAATTCAGCTAAATTATAACTCTTCTAAGGTCAAAAAATACAAAGAGAGCAGTGGCTAGTTAGCCAGGTTCACTTTACAAGGTGCCAAGGTGTTCTTTGGCTCCTTGTCTTTCTTCCCTGTGTGTCAGTTAGCCCCTTCATTAACTTGATTAAATTTGAAGCTGGACAAGTAGATGACTAGGTGATTTTTTCCAGTTCTAACTAACGTCATCTTGCACACCAGCCCTCCAGGAGACCTGTCACCATCCTTAAGAACCGAAACCTAAAATGTATGGCTAATAAAGTCATAATTCATGTGCCCAAATCACTACCTCTTTTTACACTATTTCTGCAATAACAGGAGATTAATTCATTTTTAGAGTAAGGAAATATTTATTTGTGGTTATTTCCCAAACTCTAGGAACTGAGCAAGCACCGAGTCTATGTAAAAGAATAACACACTATAGATGAAATTTCTGTCTCCTGTAAATGCTAGTTTAATATATCCTGAGATGAAAAGATGTTAGAGAGTTCATAATTAAGGTTTTCCAGGTTTTCTAAATGACCCGTATCCTCCAAGCTTGCTGGCTTCTGAAAACAATGATGTATCTCCTCCTTTCATTTCATGCTTAGTTCACAGCTCTTCCCTCTAGAATTTAAGCCAGTAGAGTAGAAACTATCTCAAAACCTGCTGGTAAGTAAGACATAGAGGGAAGGACCCTCAAGAAAGGCTTACACCACAGGTCTGGGATATAGCACTTGACAGAGTGCTTGCCTAGCGTGCAGAAAGTCTTTGGTCCAATCCTAGTACTGCATAAACCCAGCTATGGTGTTTGGTGTTATGAGCTGCAATCTCAGCACTTGGGAAGACACAGCAAAAGAATCAGAAGTTCAAGGTTATCATTGGTTACACGACAAGTTCAAAGCCAGCCTGGGATACATGAGACACCATTTAAAAAAAAAGAGTCAGTCTTGAACGATATATGTACAATGATTTATTGGTTGAAAAAGGTAATCTTTACATTGACTTCCAAATGCTATGAACTGATATAGTCCTGTGGATATATCAAAGCGTAGAGAGACAGCAACTCATGAGAGGCAGAGAAGTAGAATGTCTGAGCACCTTTAAGGGTTGCTAGAGACATGGAAATCCTGAGAGTGAAAGGGGATAGAGACCTCCAGGTAGCATCCCAAGCCTTCCAGAACAGCCCTTATAGAGCTCTCATCATCTAAGATAGAGACTGTGAGGGTGAGATGCTGAA
Source organism: Neodon shergylaensis (assembly GCA_025134845.1). Lineage (NCBI taxonomy): Eukaryota > Metazoa > Chordata > Mammalia > Rodentia > Cricetidae > Neodon > Neodon shergylaensis. Next base: position 4,816,560 of record JABTXL010003523.1, on the reverse strand, counting down.
AAGGGGGCCAGGAGAGAAAGGTGATAAGAGATTACATTTACTGATTAGGTGCATCAGTCCATGAATGCCCCAGGGACATAACGTTCCTTATATTGTTCAAACATAGAGAATTAAAGGACCGAGGAAAAAATGAACGTTCAGCAGTAAACGTGGTAGCAAGAATTATTGTGAAGGTCATTGGTACTCACTGTACAGTCAGATTTGGCAACACAGTGCCAGATTTAATGACCTACATCCAAACCAACCGCTATGATGTCTAGGTAGGCAAATGCATGCTCCTGGGTTACCCAGATCTTCTGGAAAACATACGATGAGAAGATAGAAAATGTAAATCATAGAGATGTCAAGAACAGAGGTCACAGTGCCTTTCCATTCAACTTTAACTCAGAAGCATATTAAGATGTTGGGCAGACACACACCTTACAAAGGCCATCACTCTCCCTGCTCCTGTTGTGTAGAACGTAGAGAGATGTGCAGCTCACAGGGAGGCCAGGAGAAACGAGCTTCCTTCTTTTCCTTCCTATTTTCTCTTCACCCATTTAAAAAAAAACTTTTACGTTTGGATTCCAAAATTATTTCTTTTCCACTCATCAGCCTGTTACATCCTTTTAATAAACCTTTACTATAATATTTCTTCTAGTATTGAAAGGATAGCTCAGTGAGCTTCAAAGTAGAATAAAATAGTTCTTTGCTATTTTCCACTCTTAACCTATTACATGTATGCATCTTATAATTATATATAATGCTTTGTAATAGTATTAAAAATGTCAGAGAATAAGAGTGATGTTATCAAATAGTTTGTAAAAAACAGTTGGACTGTTATATTCATGTTTCATAACCTAAAGTAACCATTCCTTGAGTTGAGACATCATATTTAGCCTATTTATTTGAAATTAGAGATAAAAACTAACATGTGAACTGCATGTTGCTTTTATTTGTTTTGTTTTTTTTTAAATATTTGTTCATTTTTAAGTTCATTGGTGTTTTGCCTGCATGTACGTGTGTGAGAGAGTGTTAGATCCCTTGGAAGTGGTTGCCAACAGTTGTCAGCTGCTATGAAAGTACTGGGAATTGAACTCAATTCCTCTGGAAGAGCAGCCAGTGTTCTTAACTGCTAAGTCACCTCTCCAGCACTGAGTTGTATGCTGTTACATGTGTAATAAATAGGGTTATAACATAAGATCCTTAAAATGGAATGGTCCTTTGGGATTGGTCAAAATGCCATGAAATTGCATTTATAGGAAAATTTGGAGTGACAATAAGTAGTCATAGATAATGTTTTGTCAGAAGTGATAATTTGGGATGATATATGAATATAAACTAGGCTATATATAACCCAAACCTCACATAATTCAAATAAAACCACTGTTAATTATTCTTCAATTTGAAGTAGACTGGATAGTTTACAGATCAATCAGACATTGAATAAACCTTATCTAGGCTCTAGAATGATTTTATTTTCCAGAGAGACTAAACCTTTAGAAAATTTTAGGCTTGGACTTGAAAGATAACTCTCCAAGCTCAGAGTTCAACTGACTTAGCAGAAGCAGATAGAAGAGTCAGGCTGTGTGATTCTGGACTAGAGCTCTGTCCTCTCAGCCACGGCTCATTGTTAGAACTCATGACACACTGTGGAGATGACCTAGTCGTAACACCACTTCCCTGAACCGCCTCCTTATAGAAGTGGCTCCTTTGTGCTCAGATGATAAGCAACTAATTGTATTCATGAATTCGTGTATTCATGCATATTTTAATTTAATTTCTATTTTTAAATAATAATTAGAAGCACAGTGAGCCATTTTCTATACTTGAAAGCCTTGAAATTCTGTTTAAGACATGGTGTTTACATGCCTGAAACTATACAGCTCATCCTTTAATGAAAATGAGAACTACTGATAGTACTAATTATAAACAATTCTGAAGAACAACCCTACCAAATACTTTATAAATACACAACATTGGCTGGTGTGCATGATCTTTTTAAATGGGTAGGAACTTATTTTCCAATTGAAATTTTAGTACTGTCATTAATTGATTCAATAGCATATATTGAATCTTGGCCTTGTGTTTTGGAACAGATTCTTAATACTAAGTATTTAAGTATCAAAAGCATTGATCAAGTGTTCCTGTAACAAAGAAAACACAGACTCTACAATGTTTGGTTAATATATCAGAATTTCAATCTTACTGAAAAAAAAAATAAGTGTTTTCTATATGTGATAAAGAGTAATCTAACAACAATGGTCATTATGTCTAGGTTTCCTTGCGACTCATAGGATTCCCTGTTAGAGTTTAGCTGTCGATTTAGTTCCCCAAGGATGCACTGAGATTGAGGGCTTGGTCCGTAGGTAGCTACATTGAAATCTGGTGGACCTGAAGAGGTGGGGCCTGGTAGGAGAGACTTGGGTCATTGAAGTTTTCTTTCAGGCATTTTTGTGGAATGCTAGGACCCCAGTCTCAGTCCTTTCCTCCCTTCCCCTCCCTCCTACCCTACCCTTCGCTCCATTCCCCTCTTCCCTTCCCTTTCCTCCCCTCCCCTCCCCTCCCCTCCCCTCCCCTTCTCTTCTCTTCTCTTCTCTTCCCTTCTCTTCTCTTCTCCTTCTTCCTGCCTCCTTCTTTTCCTCCTCCTTCTCGAACTCTTCTGGCTTCGCTCCTGTTTACCAGTGTAAGCTCTTCTATATGTACCACGTCCCTGAGCCTCCAGAACTAGGAGCTAAATCAACCTTTTTTAAACCACAGAAACAGTTCATCTTGATTATCTCATAATATGAATGCAAAGCTCACACGCACACTTACTCACACGCACACTTACACCATTGGCATACTTTAGTCCAGAACAGAGGTTGGCAAATTACTGCCATATCTTTTCCTCAGAGATGAACTTTTACATGTTTAAAAGATTTAAAAATAAATAAAGAGAAACTGCATGTGACTTCTTATGGTACCTCAAATATATGCTAATTATCCCATTATAGAGAAAAATAAAGCCAACTTACCTGCCAGGGTCTAAAAATCCCAACTCCACCATTTTCTTCACTCTTCAAATGCAAATTTATGTCAAGCACCTGCCATCTCTGCCTCTTTTCTCCATCCCAGTTATAGCTTATAACTCCGTTGCCTCTGGCCTTAGGTGGTTCTCTGCCTATAACATCACCTCTTACTATTATAGATATTCACCATAACAATTCTAGAACCAAATCCTTCTCCAAACATCGGTCTTGGCATCTGAAGACATGATGCACCTGCTTCCATGCCCTCTTCTCCCAGTGCCTGCTCACATACTGATGTCTTCTGCAACCCTCCTCACATGGAAGATCATTTGTGTGCGAGTTTTCCTAAAAACCTGAGTGTTCTCTTAAGGGTGGAGACAGACACAGTTGGCTGCCAAGCAGAAACATGTGTTGAAGAATAAATGCGTGAATGTGCTTGACTTGAGATTTTTGAAATGTCGGTTTTTAAGCAGGAGAAAAGGTCCCTCCCCAGGAACCTGCCTGCTTTTGGAAAAGAACAGGTAAGTGTGTGCTAACACGATGATGGGTTGGCAAAGCTGGTAAGACAACGAGAATTCAAAATCAACTAGAATTGAAACCGACTTCTCATCTGCTTTTCATGCTAATGTCTCCCTTTATGAATGCATTTGAATATATAATTTCAAAATTTTTAAATTATGCACAGGACTAAGCTATGTACTTTACATATTTTCCCAGTTATTTTCATTTCATAAAGTTGGCATATGTGTGAATATAGAACTGAAAATTGACAGAATGGGTGCATTTTTCTTGCAGAGAATAAGGCTTACAGGAAGGCAGAAGGAAGAGAAGAGGCCTTGCCACTGTCTCCGTTCCTGCTTTTAATGTTTGCACTGGCAGAAGGAAGAGAAGAGGCCTTGCCACTGTCTCCATTTCCACTATCTACAAAGGTGAGGCAACTTCATCACTTCTCAGCATCCCCTTTCATTAGTCAGAATGGACAATGCTCTGTTGTAGTGGACATTTGCTCTGAAGTCTCTCTGGACATGACAGAAGCACTTTGTTTGCCCAATGTGATATGAACCTCTGCTTCACAAGGAGGTTAAGGGTTCCAGTTGACAGCATCTTTAAACGTGTGCTATATGGGATAATGGTATGCGATCTTTTTTTCTCAAGTGAATGAAGTACATAAGGACTTTATTGTGCTCGATAAACACACACGCGTGCACACTTGCATGTACACACACCATACATAATTTCTTAGCCTAGAACCATTTAAATGATTCTCCCTACCTGAAGGATATTGTAAAATGAAGACAGTCCTGTATTAGAAATGAGAGAAGAGCCAAGACTTTCTGAACAAAGCTACTGATCTCATAGGTTTGGCCAACAACTGGAAGCTTTGTGTTGGTTCTAGCCTCGTTTTCATTTTTCTTTCTAGTTTGTAACACTACCCCACCCCCAGTCCATCTTCTCCTTAACACAGTCAAGATGATAATAGATACTGACTCTTGAGGCAGGAACTGTCTCTGGTGATCTAAGTAATAGCTTTCCGAGGACTTCTCAAATCTGATCTCCCTGGGATAGAAGGAAATAATGCTAGACCAGAAATTAGAGCACTGACTGGAATTCTGAATTCTCTAGTGCATGTGGAAAAGACTGGTGGCTAATATCATGGGAATGGGCTGACAGAGGCTGGGCAAGCACAAGAGGTGCTTTGGCACTTCGTCAATGGCATGAGAAAAACCAGTGACCACCATCTTCCCATGTAATTTACTTCAGGGTAACTTTAAAAGTCTACTCTCTCTTCTCTACTTTGGATGTATACTTTAGTATATATGTATGAATATCAAGAAGAAATCACGTGCTGTCTCCTTCTCTTCTAGGAATACATTGTAAAAGGAAAATGCTTTTTGAAAATTTGTCAGTGGACCTCTGTGCCAAACACAACTATCTGGGTATCTAAGAACAAGAACACAGGGATAGGTAGTGAACTGGAAGGGAGTACCATTGTTTAAAGTCTGTGTTCACGGAATAGTTTATCAAGTGACCATTCTTCCTCAGGTGCTTGGGTTAATTTAGTACTGGACTGGGGCTAGATGCCTGGCCAATAATATTTCCTAGGGAGAAAGAAACAGAGTTCCTACCACCTCTATAAATGGAAGGTAAGAGAACAAGAGACTAGACATGGTTAGTATCAAGAAATCATCCATAGAAGGAGATAAAGGCTTTTCTGCCTCCAGGGAGGAGGATGAGTTAAGCGTGCAACAATTTACAACACTCAGTGCCAGTTACAAGATGGATGGAATAGAGACATCCCTTTTTGGTTTAGCATGTTCACTGGGGACCCTTTTTCTTTTTTCCTCTACTGTGTGTCTACAGTTGGACACAGGATGATCTAGTTCTGAGCATCCCTCCCACACTTAACAGTTACTTTTCACTCTGTTACCTTCTAGGAGGCCCACAGAGGGGAGCCTAGGATACCTGCTGTGTATGATTTGGCCCTTGCTCTATTGGCCCATGGTGCCTATTTTTAATATTTGAATTACCAGCTAATATTCAGAAGCTCTATATAAAATTTAGGATGCCAAACTAGTAATACTGGAACTCAATTCTCATTTGGTGACTTTTGGCTAGAGCTTCCAAGTCTGTCCTCCCTCTAGAGGAAGCAAATATTCCACCTATTCCCTGTGTCCCCTACTGTCTTGTTAACAGTGAGACTGGTTGTTTAATTTCATAGCCACCTGATGTTTTTCTTGGCTTTCAGGAACACATGACCTATCTCTAACTCCCAGGCTCTTTTGTTTATTCATGTTCCCTTCTTAAGATCTTTAGAGATTTGAATTTGCAACTTCCATGTAACAGAACCAAATTTTAGTCAAAATCCAAAGGTAGGTAGGATTTTTGACCTTATTTCATGTGGCTTAGGCAGCTAAGTTGCGGTATCAACTCAGAGGATAGAAATATAGGCTGCTTGGAAGGAGAGTCCTGAAGGTGATCATGAGGTATGGCCCACAGTGTCAAGGCTGGCAGATGTAGAGAATTAAGATCTAGCTTGTATGCATTTGACAAGAACATTAAACTTATTTTCTGACTTCTTAGGGAACTTGGTGGAATGTAATTAAAAGAAACATAATCTAATGCAACCAAATAATTAATAACCAAAATGAAATGCGTTCATTCAATACACATCACAAAAGTAAGTTTGATTTTTAGGCATAGCAAAACAATAGATTAAAATGAAACCATTAATCTAAGATTTAAGTCTCCATCTTTCCCTATTGCGTGGAAGGAAGGTACAGGACCATATTCTTTCAGGACCACATTCAGCAACGAGCACATCTCCTGTGTGGTAGCGTCCTAACAAAAGCCTACTGTTATCAGATCAGCTTGACTTAGGGAAAATTAGTATCCTAATATCTGTTGTGAAGGAAATACCAAACAGGCCCAACTGATAGATCAGATGCTCTGCTGAAAGCGAAAATAGTAGCGGTGGGAGGTGCAATCCCACAGGAATAGACTGAGAGTATGGTTACCAGGAGAGGACCCCAAAGAATGGGGCGAGTATTGGTAGCTGGTGAGAACTGTGCTTAAATCACTTGTTCAGTAGGAAATTGTTAGCCCTTCTTCCCAGATATTTGGATTCATTAGGTGTGAAGCTAAGCCTAGGCATCTTTGTAGTTAACAAGATCTTCAGGGATTAGGTACAAGAAGTCATTAATTTGGATTTTAGGAAACACTTTGAGACTGCAGTAGTATCTTATTACAACTAATAACCCGTTTGTGATTATGATTATGTGCCAGGAACTGGAGTGTTCCCAAGCTTTTTCCCAAATAATCCTTTTATATTTTTTTAATTAATTAATTAATTTATTTATTTATTTTGTTTTTTTGAGACAGGGTTTCTCTGTAGCTTTGAGCTTTGGAGTCTATCCTGGAGCTAGCTCTTGTAGACCAGGCTGGCCTCAAACTCACAGATGACATCTATCTGCCTCTGCCTCCCGAGTGCTGGGATTACAGGTGTACGCCACTGGCAATCCTCAAACAGCTCCAAGAGGTAAATACCATTATTATCTACATTTGTATAAGAAAGGGAAGTTCATGAAGTTTAATGGCACACAAAGAATCCAGAATCCGAACTTTATAATCAATGCCATTTCCTACTGTACGATAATGTCAGCATCCCTCGGGTCTCTGTATGGCACTGGTTGAAGAGAAGATTTTAGTCTGCACGCTTGCTCTTTGGCAGGGAGAATAGACAATAAACATTTCACGCCTTGCCGCGTGGTTTCATAAAGTCACACGGCACAGCCCTGTGCTTCTTCTCTCTGATGTCCACTACATGGTGCTCCAGGCCAGTCACCTTGGCTTTTCTTAACCTCAGTTTCCCCTTCTATAAGAAAAGGTTATTAATGTTTCTTCACAGAGCTGACTTGGGAAGTAACAAACAAGTGCCAAGACAGTACTACCCTGAGGAAACACTTTGATTTAATTTTAGATTTTTTTTCAGCATGCATTAAATCATAAGTGAACAAATACCACTTTCTTTTGTGCCCACTCAGCTGCCATCGCTGACATGTGTGTTGAGAAGTTTCATTGTAGGTGCCCCCTGCTCTCAACCCTAGCTGCCCACCTGTCCTGACTTTACCTGTAGTCCTCAAAATGTTAGTGCTACCTGTGCAGGTGGGATCTCCCTTTGAGAGCTATAAGGGCAGGGTCCCAAGGGGAGAGAGCAAAGGTACTCTGATAAGCCTTAACTGCAATCCATCCCTGCAGATGGGAGAACATTGGAAGCTGCAGAGGCTCTCTGCCCGAGGTCACTCCACCAGAAAGGTGGGGTTCCAGAGCTTGAGCCCCTTCCTCATCCCAGTGACTTCACCGTCTCTAGATTTTCTACACATTGATACCTGTGAAAGAGATGCCAATGTAAGGTATGAGCTGCCCAACCAGTGCTGAGTTAACACAAATGTACTTTATTAACAAAAGCCTTCTATATTTGACACAGTAATACTCAAAATCAAAACATGAGGGTTTCTCAGATGTAAAGAGGCATTCACATTTATTCTGATAAGACTTAGAATACTATATAAATATTAATCAATAAAGAATAATAGATGTCTCCTTTTAAATACAGTTTAGATAACCCCTGTGTCTAGTCTAGGTGAGAAATTAGAAGTTCAAACTAATCAAAGACTAATATAATCAGTTCCCTAATAATTAAAACATCACAGGTTTGGAATGCATATTAAGTTTTTCTCTTTTTCCCTCAGAAGAGAAATTCTGAAATCCTCGGCTGGGTGAGAGCAGGCTCTTATTAGAGAAATGTAATAAATTAATGACAAAGGTGCAGGTTTTGTGGAGTTTCCTTCTCATTTACATTCAATTCCTTCCGAAGAATGGAAGGAAACTCATTTGCATAGAAAAAACCACTGCTATTCCAGAACTTGATCAATTATCTAACAATATTTAAAAAAAAAAACCCTGAATATATTTTCCTATGCAATCCAATTTCTCTTTCTTAGTCAGTCAGTTGTTATTGTTCCCTCCGAGGCTCAGAGAGGGAATTCTTTGGGTTTCTAAGTCTCCCCAGACTTTCAGCAGCCGTCTGTCTCCTGCAAATGGCAGGAGTACATTTTTCAGCCTACAGAACCACTTTCACCAGGCGTCCGAGGCAATGCCACATCCTTTTCAAATACATTTTAAATGTGACTCCAACAAAGTCTCCATTATTAGGAGACAGAGAATAGCTAGCAGTCAGGTGCTCCGCCTTGAAATGACGAGTGGTTAGTTCCAAATTTTTAGCAAAGTACTGTGGCCTTCTGCCTCTGACTTTTTAGGGGTAAGCACCATCCTAAAACCATGGCTGTCAAATTCTTCTCAAAGTGAAAAGGGGTGTTTCCCAGGAAGAATCCTCACTGTTAGCAGGCGGCGTGTGAATCCTGGTGTCTGTAAAGGGCAGAGGACGATGGGAAATTATTCCAGAAAGCTCTCATTACGGGGTGTCATTCAGGCAAAAACTTTTTTGTAGCTACAGCTCTTCTCTTCTGTCCGCTCATCTCTACAGTCACTACTAGTGCCCCCCGGGTAAGGGTTCTCTCCCACTCAGGATCCCGTGTCTGCATTCTGCCTAGAATGGAATCCTAATGACTGAGTTCACACAGACCCAAGTGATCCGGGGTTCAGGAACCCGCGCTCTTCTGAAGCTCAACCTTCATTCTTCTCCTGAAACCGACTTTTGAAATTAATGACTGCTGTTAACTGTTATATATAACTTTGAGTCCAGCCTGGTCTACTCAGTGGTCAATGAGCATGCCCTCTGATCCCCTAAAGGAAATAAGGTCCATCCGAGAGTTGTTTTAGAATACACATAGCTGTTTCAAGACAGAGCAAAGCGGGCCAGGCAGAGGACTAAGGTGGCACACACACCGGATGGTTTGATAACAAGTTAGTCGTGGTCCATATGGGGTATCCCTTCTTTTATCTATGAATCAGGTCACAGGGTTCCATTGCTCATTTTCCCGGTGTCCTCCGTAAGTTTCTGGTGTGGTTTTAATTGCATTCACGTACCTGTGTATTCCTGATTTCATTGCATATTCATAGGTTAGTGCGTCATTTTTCTCTCATGGATGAGTTGTTTGTACATCATGGTTTGTGTTGAGCTGGTAGAAATTGTTATTAACACAAACTGGATTCAGAGTCAATCTGACTCAGTGCTCAAAACGCAGCAAACCAGTGTTTTGTAAAGACGGAGTTATTCTGGGAAGGCAGAGCCCAGAGTCGCTATTTTATATGCTACAGAGTGACCAGAAGTGGAGGACTGCCTGCTCTCTGCAAGCCTCCCTTTGAGCCATTGGCTCCTCCGGGGTTTCCTTTAGCCCTTTCTGTGCTACGCCACATGTTTTATATAGTACCTATGATGTGACAGTCTCAGCTATGCCTTGACTCCCCCCACCACTGCCAAACATTTCTCCATGACACAGTAAGCAGGCAATTCATGTGCAGCACTGTGGCTTCTATGTGAAATGTCCCCTAAAAGGTTGGGTTCTCAAAATTGGCTCTCTCCAGTTGATCAGAGGTGGGCTTGGGTCAAAATGAGGTCTCCAATCTCATCAGTGGGATGACTTAGAGATGGAGTCATATAGTTTCATGTTGTTCTTGAGTGATGACAAAACCTAGAAGGTGGACTCTGAGCGAGAGGAGTAGTAGGTCACTGGGGTATGCTGCTGAAGGGGACTTCTTGTGCCTGATCCCTTCAGTTTTGTCTCCTCTGCTTCCAGGCTGCCATTAGACATGCAGCTGTCCCTTGCCATGCTCTTCCAAGGTGAAGCTGCCAAAGATTCTGCCTTTCCTCAAGGTTAAAAGCCAAGGAGACAACCAACCCTGAGCTAGAATCCCTGAAAACATGATCTAAAACAAAACCCTCTCACTTAGACTTGCCAGACAGTTTATCACGGTAACTAAAAGCTAACTAAATATGCACAGAGTTTCAAAGGGTGCTGAAGGGCTTTCTGCCCCTTGCTGTATGAGAAAGAAGAAAAAAGACTGTATTCGACCATCTGATTTAACTCCCCATTCATCATACTATGTTCAAATAGCCCATCTTGATTTCATTCCTACTCTTCTGCTGTTGCCGTCATAATTATATATATTAACACGTGTGTGCGTTCATTCATGATGTTTGCTGATTCTTTTTTAAACTACTATGTTTTGTATGAAATGATTCCAAAAAAAGATAAACACTAGTTTTATTTTTTTCTACCAAAACAAGAGGAAAATGTTTCCAATTATTTTCTAGAGCAGGACATTTGGTACAGATACGGTTACCATAGCAACCTTAGAACAAAGCTTAATTTGGGCCACAATGAGTGCGCCCAGCTTATTTCTAATTCATTTCCTGTTTGATCAAGCGTTTGTGTCTGGAGCTGTGTTGACAAACACTAAGGAAAGAGTGCCTATGTGGAAAGTCACTTAGGGGTGCAGTTCCTCGACTCCCCACTTGCATTCATGCAATTGTCCAAAAGCCACAATTCCAATCCCAATAGAAATTATGTTTATCCAGGGAGAATAAAATATAGTCCAATTTTACTCAAGTTTGAAAATTTTGAACATCAATTGGCTCTTAACAAAATATTTTGACATTAAAACATACTTTCTAGTGTTCATCTTTCCACTGTGTTGCAAAAGAAATATTATTGTATTTGCCTGGGAAAAAATTACTTTAGTCAATGTGAGTGTATTTCCTCTGTAAAGATCAAGTCCCTCAAAGAGTCTTGTTAGTGTATATGTTCAGGGACATGGTGGCTGAAGAGGAGAATCTGTCACTTCTGGTTTTATGGAAGCAGATATAACGTACTCTGGTGTGAATGCTTTTCTTTCATAAAGGCTAAAAGGTTTGAGAGTTTAGGAAAGATTCAGTCGGCTGCAACTCAGGTACCTTGTAGCTCACATTTAACCTGCATCTAAAATTCATTTCCTGACCACTTGTGTTAGAATTGAACAAAAATGGCAGGCCTTTTGCCAAACTTTTCCTGATTTGCCATGCAGCCCCACCTCTCCTCAGAACACTAAGTCTAGACTACACTTAGCTATTTAAAATACTTATTTGCATACCTGCCTCCTTCCTAGACAGAGTTCCACAAGGAATGCCTTTTTAAACTTGGTATTTTCTTCCCATCAAACCAAAACAACACCTGGCATATAGCAGGTGCTATGTACAAATTAAAAAAAATGTTTTAACTCAAAATCTAAAAAGATACCAAAATTAAAAAGAAAGTCACGCATGCACACACACACACACCAAAAATAAAAACAAAAAAAGCAAGCCACCACCACAAGCAACACTGACAGGAAAATATAAGACTATTAATCCCAGTAAATCCTGGGTCTGAAGGCATTAGAAGAAGAGGCTCTCATATTAGTGAAGTGGTTAAGATTAAGAGTCTTCACAAAAAACTATCATCAAATGACCATAAGCCATAATAAGTGTTATGTACCCAAGTCTTCATTGGTCCATTCAAACACATATGTCTGTCACCACTTGAAATGACTCCACGGAGTATAAGAGTACAAGGCAAAACATGCCATCTGCAGAATGACTAAAACCAATGGCAAGAGCAAGAAACCAAGCCAGAGCTTAAGAGCTAGCCAGTCATGGAGAGAGAAGGTTTTAAGGAAAGAGGAAAAGCAAGACACCACCACAAGAAACACTTAAAGCAAAGTTTTAAGCTACAGCACAAAGAGAGGAATTAGAGAAGTAGTATGGTGAAGTCAGAAGGGAAAAAAGTCGAATGCAATGAGACAGAACAGATTCTGGGATAACAAAACACAGGTGTGCCTTAGCCTAGAACTACCTGAAAAGAAGCAGACTCCTTGCTTTTCAGAGGAAGCGGTAAGAGTGCCTTAAGGCCAGGGACTGGGAAATTACAAAGAGCTTTATAATCACGGACCAAGTTCCTGTATCCAGACCTAAAAATGGTTCCAATCCTTAGTGTCAACTGCTCTGTTTCCCTTGGACTATTTTCCAACTAAAAGTAAGAGTCATGAGAAAGGAAAATATGAAAGAGCAATTTTTTCTCAAGTTCACTGCCCTTCAATAATTATTTTAATATTTTTCCACACACAATATATGAGAACAATTGTCTTAGTCACCATTCCATTGCTGTGAAGAGACACCATGACCCAGGCAACTCTTGTGAAAGAAAGCCTTTAACTGTGGGCTTGCTTACAGTTTCAGAGAGTTAGTCCGTTATTATCACAGTGAGAAGCAAAGAGGTATGGTGCACCAGAGCAAGGAGTAGCTGGGAGCTTTACATCCTGTTCTGGAGGCAGCAGGCAGGAGAGAGAATGACTGGACTGTCATAGAAAGCTTCAAAGCCCACCCTCAGTGACACACCTCCTCCAACAAGGCCACACCTCCTCCAACAAGGCCACACCTCCTAAGCTTTCCCAAAGAGTTAAACTAATGGGTGACCAAGCATTCAAACATATGAATCTACGGGGCAATTCTCATTCAAACCATCACAACGAGATAGCATATTTTTAAGGAAAGGTATATTTAGTTCACATCTCATCTGCCTTAAACTACTAGCTTTAGATTTTAAAGTCAATTTTTAAAGATTTTCACTGATCTTCTAGAAATACATGATACAGGCACACACATACAGAGAGAGAGAGAGAGAGAGAGAGAGAGAGAGAGAGAGAGAGAGAGAGAGAGAGATTTGTAAAAATAAAAGGGAATAGAGCTACTAATAGAAAAAATATTTGAATATTGAAGATGACCCTCATTGTTCAACAAAACATTAGAGATGAGTTCTTAAGATATATATTATGCAACTGCAAGAAAATAAAATTTTTAGAATAAATATAATAGGCTATTGACATATTGGACCTAAAACAGTTGCTACATTTTTCTCATAAGAAACTTCAGAAAACAGGCAATATTGAGAAGAAATCATTGGAGAGAAAACATGTAGGAGACTGTAAATCTAATTTAATGGGAGGTTAAGACAAGGTTTTTTTTTTTACATAAAAGATTAATTCTGAAGAGAAACATTAAATAAACATTAGATGGGACTCAATGATTTCAGTAAATGCAGACTGGGTAGAGAGAGCAGTCAGAGGCACAGGAGGAGACATGATGTACTAAATAAAGATAAAGCCATAATAACTGACATTTATATCAACAATCCGAGAAGCACAAACACAGGTGAAGTGAAGTAAAAGCTGGGCATCAAGTTAACAAATATTATGATTCTGGCTCAAAACAGATAGCCAATTGCTAGCAATAAGGAACATAAAAGGTAGAGAAATGGCCTTTAATAACAAGATATGAAACCAATTATTAGAAGTAAATGCCGTATAAATAGGATGGATAATTCTATACTGTGTCTCTCATGAGCACCTAGGATTAATGAGATGACAAATGCTCTCATTTGATCTAAAAAGAAGGTGAAGAAGCCTCGAGAGGAACTGTTTTCATTAATTAGAGAATACATTCTGTATGAACATGAGACTTTCTAGGCTTGGAGCTTTTGTCCTGGATTTCAAGTAAAAAAAAAGGAAGTGTTATCACTGTTTTAATAATCTATACAAAAGAGAGTCAGAAGGATAGGTACCAGGTATGGTGAGTCTTACTTATAAATCTAGCATTTGACTGAGACAGGAAAAATTGGCATGAATTCAAGGCCAGTCTAGGTTACATAGTGAGCCCCTGGCCATTTTCAACTACAATGTGAGACTCTGTCTCAAAAAACAAAACAATACAAAAAAAAAAAACGAAAAGCAAAAATAATTGACATTAAGAGTTCTCTGTAACTACAACAGGTAGGTAAATATTATCTCAATTTTTTGAGCTCCCCATGGCACTCTCAAATCTTTTTGAATATTACCCAACATCCCAAATAGACTCATTAATTAATAACCCTAGCATCATTTAATACCAAAGCTAGAATCACATATGTTCTCTAACACATAAGAACTATATAACATGTGTTGGATTTATGTGTCCTCTGCCATATTTCACATTGTGTGCAATACATATCAACTGGCAGCTTAATAAACATGCTTGGGATGGCTCCTCACATCACCGTGTACTTAAATTATTTATCAATTATTGCCTCTTAGCTCCAGATCCGCGTTCACGAAGAGACAGCTGAATCCTTTCAGTATTTTCCCTTTAGAGAGTTCACAATGACAAGCTTTGCCAACAGTAGGTCTTGCAGGGGCATTGATGCAGGGAGCGACACTTCTTCCCCTAGGTCTTCTGTGCTCCTCAAGCCAAGCCCCAACAACAAGGACATTTTCCTCTGGCATCTGCAGCCTTGTGTCCTCAGCCACACACTTCCTCAGGCAGGACCATAGCTCTTAAATTTACCCCAACAGCTCTGCTAGCTGGGCACTAAGTAGTCCAACTTCTGAGCCTAAGGAGGACATTCTCATTCAAACTACTACTGATGCAAAAATATGACCCGAATTAAGGTATTTTTGTTGGAATTTTTAAGTGGATAGTTCAAGTACATAATTATTTATGGCTAGGCATAGTGAAAAATAGATCACATTTATTTGCAGTTAAGTTGTATGCTATAGTATACCACCTATTTTGTATAAATTAGCTATTCTGACATTTTTTTCTAAAGCTTTGTACAATGTGACAGTTGACCTTATTAATCTGACAGAACATACGATATCCTGGAAAGAGAATCTCAATGGAATATTGTCTACATTGGGTTGGCACTGTGGGCATGTCTGTGGGGTGGGTGTCTTAATTAAATTAGTTAAACTAATACAAAGTTGGAATACCAAGCACACTATGAGTAGCATTATTCCATAAGCAGATTCCTGATGTGTCCAAGAGTGGAGAAATTGAGCTGCATGCAAGCAAGCAAGTAGGCGTGCATTGTTCATTCTCTCTCACCTCTTTACTGTGAACCACAGTAGCAAGCTCCTGCCATGATCACTTCCCCATAGTGAAAGTCGCAGCCTAGCATTGTGAGCTAACACAAACCCTTCCTCCTCTAACTTGCTTTTTGTCAAAATATTTTATCGTAGCAACAGAAATGAAAGGAGACTATAGTAATATTATCTAATTTTATTCCCAGCACATTAGACATGTGCTTTATATTTCAGTTATCAGATTAATTTGATACTAATGCACTAATAAATTCCAAAGCTTTCCTAGGGATTATAAAGTGCAGTTTTTTTCTACTTTAACGTCTGATGACTGAGATCCAAGTACCAATGGAGACCAGATTTAGCAATTAGAACATTCAGTGAGAATGAGGATGGATGAGAATGTGGTATCTAGTAAATGCTTAATAACTAAGGGATGAAGAAGTCTTTTATATATAGATAGATAAACTTTATTCCCTCACACAAGTGTCGTAATAGGCTCATACTGTGCTCAATGCTCATGCCAAAATCAAAGAGTTTGAGCATCAAAACGTGCTAGGTATTGTGATTTCTTAAATTTTTAAAAATTTCCATTTTACATTCCAACTATAGTTTTCCCTCCCCCTCCTCCGACGCCCCCTTACCTCCCTCCAAGTCCACCTCTTATCCAGTCTTTCCAGTGGGTAAGGGCCCCCATGGTGAGTCAGCAAAGTCTGGCACATGAAGTTGGGGCAGGACAAAGCCCCTCCCCCACCTGTAAGGCTGAACAAGGCATCCCACCATAGGGAATGAGCTCCAAAAAGCCAACTCATAAGCCTTGTGATTTCCCAGTCTCACCTGAAGAAATTAAGGATGATCATATTAAAGATAATGCAGCCATGTGTGTGGGAGGGACAGATGAACAATAGATACATCCACTCTATCCTCGAATTAGCAGTGTGGCCTTTCATTTGAGGTTTAGCCACAGGCCTCCTGGCTCAGTTTAGGCTTACATTGCCTGCTGCATCAGCTTGCTGCAGGGTAGTGGTGCTGGCCCCCTATAAGATGCTAAATATCTATCCCAGAGGCACCAAGTGCCTGACAGCAAAAGAGTTCTTCTAATGAGGGCTGCAGACACAGGTTCAGGAAAGTTTACAGAAGTTGCTTACAGATGGCTTAAAGTGAATGCTATCCTCACTGCTCACATGAGTCTTGTTTGAGTGCCTCCACAATAAGATACTGTTGTTCCGTTAATTCTTTAGAATCATGTGCCAATTTGAATTCACTCCAGATATTGCAAATAATCCAGATATCCCCAACTTTTTCCCAAAGTCACAAAAGCATGCTTGGTTTGGTTCAAATTCCCAAACTTGAAAACTCGTTGATAGACTCCTCTGTATGTTTTCCCTTCCTGAATGTTACAGGTATCTGAAGGTTGACTTGTCAAGCTCTGCCACCTCAGTTTCGTAGTGTGGTTTTGAACATGAGGCTGCAAGGTATATGTAATAAAAATAAACACACATATGTGGGGAGAGCATTTTATATGTGTCTGTAATAGCAAGGTTCTCTAGAGGAATAGAATTCACATGAATATATATTATTCATCATATCTTATATTCAATATTAGTCATTTAATATTCTACCTTAAATATACAATATAAGCAATATGAAATCAATATTATATACGTGTATATGTATTATATTGTAATATATATATAATCTACTAACAGAAAGTCCAAACATCTAGTAGTTCTTCAGTCAATGAAGCTGGATGTCTCAGCTAGTCTTCAGCATATGTCAGAAGCATATGTCCTGAAGACTTAGATTCCAATACCAGTGAAGAAATGAACTTTCTAGCAAGAGCAAGAAAGTAAAGAGAGTAAGTCTCCTTCCAGATGTAGTAAGTTGACAATCAAGAATAGTCATCACAAGTCCAACCCATGTCAACCTGACAGACAAGCATATCGTCTTATGCCATGGTTAATTTCCAAACAATAACAATAACCAGGTCATAATTATGCCTAATATGATATAACTATCCCAAATATAATCACAAACACATTATATATTTAATCATGTCATCATACTTCTATATTAGTCTTGCACTATTTCTGTGAAAAGACACCATGACTAATGTGGCTCATAAAAGAAAACATTTAATTACGATTGCTTACAGACACTGGGCCTTTGGAAACCTCAGTAGTTACCACCAGTGACACACTTCCTCCAACAAGGCCACACCTATCCCAAGAAAGCCACTTGTGGAATATTGGTTGAAAATATTTACACTCATTTATGCTGTGGAATATTTGTTTAATGATGTAAACATGTGTTGCATTCTTTTATGTTGCATTTATTTAACTCTGTAAAGCTGTGTTAGCTTACCTGCCTAAAACACCTGATTGGCCTAATAAAGATCTGAACAGCCAATAGCTAGGCAGGAAAGGGATAAGCAGGGCTGCCAGGCGGAGAGAATAAATATAAGGAGAAATAGAGAAGAGAAAGAACGAGAAAAGGAAGAGAGGAGAGTGCCAGGGTTAGCCACCCAGTGAAAGAGCCAGACACAGAATAAGAAGGAAAGAAAAGATATTCAGGAATAGAAAAAAGTAAAACCCAGAGGCAAAAGGTAGAAAGGATAATTTTAGAAAAGCTGGCTCCTGGAGGCTCTAAGCATTTTTGCAGGAGGCCATATAAAGAACAGAGGGAAATAAAAGTTACAAAATGCACAATATTGATAGTAATAGTTAGGTTTAGGGACCCCTGAGGTGAGGTACCTTAAGCTTTTCAAAAAGCAAAAAGAATCAACAAACAAGTGTTAAGTAATAGAAACTTAAGAGTTATTATTAGCCCCTACTGCTATGTCTGGAACAAACAAAATATTCTCCAGCCCATTCTATGTCTTGTGATCAATCCCAGCCCCGTGAGACACAGATTAATGCTGCAATACCAAGAAGGAAAATGTGATTACATCAGATTTTATTGTAATACACATTATCGATTTCTTGCCATGATAATGTAGAATGCACATTGCTCTACTTCAGTAAGTTTTGAATTTTTCTACATCTCTCCCTGGAGATTTGAAAGCCCATGTCTATAAAATTTCAACCATGAGTCTGCAATTGGAAATCATATCTATTGTTCTAAAGCTATCTTTAATCTGATTATTTTGGTAGGCAGAAACTATCATGATGATAGAATGTGTGCAGGTGGTACTATAAATTCTCCATTATTGGGTTCCCTTCTCAAGCATACTTTAACATTTTAGGCATTATCAAGACACACGGAGAGGGCTTTTTCTCCCTACAAACTCAGTCATTTTTATGTGTGGAAATGACATGAATTCTGGAGTGATAGAGATTCAGATAAATATTCAAAGCACAATGGTGCCAGCATTTCCCACGCTCACATTCTTGAAATGTAAAGAGTACGTTTTTCAGTCTTACTAAAATGAAGCAAAGCAGTGTTTTCCATTTGAGAGCTCCCTACCTTCCCTACATCCTTGCCATTTGAAATGATTTTTTTCTCATATTTTTGGCTGCTTCCTTCTGCAGTACTGGTATATAATAAATGATGATTTAAGGTACAGAGTCAAGAGTCTTTGAAGTATTGTCTTACATAACCAGAGCTGCTCTAACACAAGCCTATTTCTTGGTCCATCTTCTATATCCCCCCTTCACTCTCTCTCTCAGGACCACTTCATCTTCTTTCACGGCTATAAACACTGCCTACTTGAGGACACTTTGCATCTTCGTATTGTTACCTTAAATCTAATTTCAGAGTTAAACTCTTCCAGCCAGCTATCTCCTTGTCATCTGATGTCTCAAAAGCACCTGAAATTTCAAACATCCAGCGGGAAGCTTTTGATTTCCCTTAATAACCTCTCCTTGCTATTATCCAGTTTCCTGTGTGGGGAAGCTGGGAATGAGCCTTGAATGTCCTATCTTCCTCATTTCCAGTACCCAATCCATCAGAAAGTTCTGATGGTTCTGTTACTAAAGTATACTCTAAATGCTCCACTTGGTCCACATCTGTTACCACGACCTTTACCCTAGTTATCACCATAGCCAACCAACTGCTGTGCAAGGGGCTATTTAGGGTTTTCTTTCTGTTTCTTGCATAGCAAAGTGTCTCTTTAAAATGGAAGTGTGGGACTGAAGAAACGGCTCTCTGGATGAAGGAGCATTTGCCACCCAAGCATGAGAATCTGAGTCTGGATCTTCAGAACCCACATGAATGCAAGTGGCAGTCAGATGGTGGTGTCAGAGGACAGGGGTGGGGAAAGGCTGACTAGCTCCGGGTTCTGTGAGACACCGGGTCCCGGTAAGAGAACTGGAGAGCGATTAAGGAAGACACCTAATGGGAACATGTGTTTAAAACAATTGAAATGAGTACAAATAGAAAATTGTGATCAACAGGAAAGACTATCACAAAGTATTCTATGAGAAAGGCTTATTGTAACAAAACGATTAGCTTCTCAGAAATAATGTGAACTTCTCTTAGAGTACGTAGTAAAACCTGGATAGTAGGTTGGTAAGTCAGACCTGAGCTTCAGGCTCTGGATCAGGAGAGAAAGCCATCTAGGCAGGCTTCTTGCCATTGTCCTCCCTCTGCCAGTGCTGCTCCAGCCACCTCATCCCCACCTCGGGACTGCAAATGTGCTCTTCTCCTGCACAGGATGTCCTGAGTCCTGCCCCCTCCAAGGTCTCTGTTTAAATACTACATGCCTAGAAATGTTATCTTCTGTTCTAGGCCCTGCATCACTACTATATTTCATTAAAAAAAAAAACTCTATCACTTTCAAAATACTAGAAAGGAAGGAAGGAAGGAAGGAAGGAAGGAAGGAAGGAAGGAAGGAAGGAAGGAAGGAAG
>JABTXL010003523.1:4776634-4788722 GCA_025134845.1 Neodon shergylaensis | reverse complement strand
TCTCTCTCTCTCTCTCTCTCTCTCTCTCTCTCTCTCTCTCTCTCTCTGTGTGTGTGTGTGTGTGTGTGTGTGTGTGTGTGTCTGTGTGTGTTTGTGTGTGTCTGTGTGTGTGTACTTCCTGCAGATCCCATGGAGGAACCATTTTTCTGGGTTATTTTTCTATTAACCTAGATGCCGCTCTTCATTCCATGGATAAAAGTCCTGTATACAATATTTAAATAGGAGGAGTTGGAGTGGTTTGAGATACAAAACACATTAACCAGAAAAGAGAAGCATCTGGGATTCTGTGTGATTGTATTAAATACATGTTCTATTCATTAATGCCCACTTAAAGAAGAAATTGAAGTGTTATTTTTAATGAAACTCTAATTTTCTTTTGGGTAAAGATGCCCCTAGACTCACTATTTTTGCTTCTTGGATTGATTTCCTAAAGAAATCAGTGTCAAATCTAAGCCACAGAGCTTTCAGAGTAATTACATCTGATTCTAAGGCATTATATTAATGGCAGACTATTAGTACAGTAATGGCCACAGATGTACTTTTCATTTATATTATTTGGAATATCAGCTTCCCAAAGAAGACACCTCATTTGTGGTAATGGAACACTGGGGTTTTAGGTAGGCTTTAAAGTGTAATTTCTCATGACTTGACCATCACGGTTTACTGTCTCATAGTTGTGTCGCTTCATTTCAATTAGTCTCTCCTTATAATCTGCTTCAGCCCAGTTTGGTAGTCATTGGTTTAAAATGATATAGTAAAATATCTCATACACTTACTTTAAGGTATTTCTTTTAAAGGCCACAAGTATTGAGAGACATTATCTGTAGAAATAATATTTCCTGTCATTACTGGACTGTTTATATTGGCATTTAATATCATTTTCAAATTTAAAATGATGGATATATTATTTAGTATTTATATAGATTCAGATTATATTTATTGCATCATTTTCTCATATCTAAACTTAGAAAATATATTTTAAAATGGAAAATTAAAGTTATACATAATTGTACTCACAAATGTCTCCTCACTTAAAATATACATCTTTTTTGTTTTTCATCTGTTGATATGCCAGGGTCGATGGACATATGTGCTTGTAAGCCTGAATGAGAATTCATTTTCTATTCAGAGTTTAGATTAGAGATATATTAGCTCTTAATCTTTAATTGCCATATAGATATATTGTTTGATTCATATTTGGTCTTAGAAGAGTAAAATGAAACAGGTGTGAAATCACGTGCCTGTATTCTCCGCACTTAGTACCTGAAGGTAGCTATAGAAGAACCATTGTGAGCTCAAGGTCAATGCATGCTACATGGTGAATTCAAGGTCAACCTAGGCTACAGTCAACCTAGCTATACAGCATGATCCTGTGTTGAAAAAGAAACCTTATCAAAACCAACAATGAAAAAGAACAGAAGATTACAACGATTTTATTACTTTCTACATAGCCCAAGACTCTTCTAGATCTGTTTTGTTGGCATGTCTCGCTAAATGGAGAGATTTGCAAATATCAAGCCCTTAGAGGACAACCTGCATCTCATCATAGTGTGGAAAACTCTTTTTAAGTAATTCAAGGTTAATATTCCATTGAGTATTTTGTGTTTATGTTTATGAAAAATATTAATCTATAGTTTACATTTCTTATTTACATTACCATTTTTGATTTAGTATCAGCTTAGTACAGACCCATATGGTACTTAGTACTGACCCATATTTTTCCTTCTGTCTGGGTTCTCAAAGGATTGGATGATAGCTGGACTCAGGCCAAAGATTCCAAGGCAAATCTCTTCTAGAAGCACTCCTACAAGCACATGCAGAGATAATGTGTGTTTCCTAAACTAGTCAAGTCAATGCCTTAAATTAACCACCATAAAAAAATTATTCCTGAAGGAAATCCTGTTCTTTGCTTGTTTTTATAAATAAAGTTCACTGACACAAAGTCACAAATGTCTCTGTAATACGCTATGCATTGCCACTTCCATGCCAAGAGGGTGGAGGTGGAGCTGACTGGGTAGGTAAGACACACTGGAGATGAAGCTCGGTGGAAAGCTGACCTGAAAGTCCAGACTCTGGGTTTGATTCCCAGTACTATAGCAACCAGCAAAATGGAGCACACTTATAACCCTAGAACTCAAAGTGTAAAGGCAGGAGGGTTACAAATATAAGACCATTCCCTGCTACATGGTAAGCTCAAAGCCAGCCTGGGCTACCTGAGACTCTGTCTTGAGTGAATGAGTGAATGAATGGGCAAATAAATATAGAAATAAATATTATGGGCTGTTCTTTTCATTTTTATTCTTCCTAAGCAAACCCGTGTTTTAAGCAAGGGAAATCCACAGGATAGAAAGACAAGAAAGGTCACCTTGGAAACTTTTGCTCTTCATAATTTAATACTACACATTTTCTATATTATATGCTATACATAATAATAATAATATATACTTCAGAGGATGATGAAGTTGGGGCTCATTGGTTTTGAAAGTCAGAGATCTTTCCTTCCTAGTAAATATGTATTTACATTTATTTACATAGAGATGAAATTCGTGTTCCTCTTGCAGCGAGAGAGGGGAGGTTTAAAGCATCTCTTGTACAAGTTACCGGATTTACAATTTTGGCTCCTCTCTCCCCAGCAGACCTCTTAAAATCAAAGCGCATCCAGAATATTTTTTCTTATTCAAGATTTCAACTATTCTGAATCCTTCTGCATTTGCATATGAATTTTAGAAGGGGCTGTCAACTTCTAAACAACCAATAAGGTCTGGTGGGATTTGATTAAATCATTGATAAATTTGCATTTAATATGAAAATAACATTGCTCTTCATCTGTCTACATTTCCTTTTGTTTTTCTAAGTAAGATTGTAGGCTGTCACTATAGTGTGCAATCTTATATATCTTGCTGTATAGTCATTTGCAAACTGGAGGTGTCTCTCGGTGGTGAAGCTTACGCTGTCACAATAGCCTTGATCAGGCCTTGGTGGAGGCCCACTAGAGAAAGCTATTTCCCAGGTTTGATTGAGACCTGATATTCCAATATACTCAAAACCGAAGAGTCCAGTTCAGCCATCAGTCATCTAGCCAAGGATTCAGCCCTCAGGAAGGCAATTTCTTCCTAAGCTATGCTAAAGAAATAAGAGGAATAATTATCGTTCCCAGAACACCTGCCCCTCATGCAGGTTACAGAGCTGCAGCCATGAGCTCCTAAACCGCTTGCTTTCCTGAGTTCCTGCCTATTCTAAGCAAACTTCGCATCACATTCTGGACTTCACTCTCTCTAAAGATGCCATCCTCACCATGTGATAAGTCGTTCTGCATGCGACTGCCACTCATGCCAACTGCACTCAAAGCACTTGGCTCTTTTTCGTTCTCTTCTCCATACTCCTTAGGCAGCTGCTGCTGTTACAGCATGTCTGCCCTTGGGTTTTTGTTGTAAACTCTAGTAAGATTGTCCTGGAACTTCCATTTGAATAATTCTTAAATTATTTTCTCAACTGAACTGGTAATGACAACATGATGCCCCAATTTCCCAATTACACATGGTTGCTCTGGTGAAATTCCTTAAAGACTCTTATAACAGTATTGATAGCATGGCCAAAGCCCAGGGTTAATCCTTAGAAGTGAATGTGTGCGCACGCCAGCACCCACGCAAACAACACATACACATACACACACACACACACACACACACACCTTTTTAAAATAAACAAATTTTCCCTATGAGTTTAATGTGGTCTTATTTTTTAATTTATTAATTTCTTTATTTTACATCCCAACTGCAGTTTCCCCTCCTGCCTCTCCTCCCATTCCCTCCATCCACCTCCCCTGCACCCACCTCCTTCAACACTCCTCTGTTTCTGCTCAGAAAGGGGCAGTCCTCCCATGGGTACCAACAAACCATGGTATATCAAGTTGTAGTAAGACTAAGCACCTCCCCTTGTATTATTGCCAAACAAGGCAATCCAGTATGAAGAATAGGTTTCCAAGAGTCAGCCAAAGTGTCTTCCTAGACAATGTGGATTCCAAATGTTAAGATCATGCATTAGCTTTCTCTTAAGCTGCTTGAAGAAGATAATTTTATTGTTCAAACAAGGTATCTTTACAGAAAAATTTTAGAATGCATTGTTTAAAAAAAGCTGACTTCTTGATTGCTTAAAATAGTGACGATCATTATTTCTAAAATATATTAAATTTTTATTAGGAAAGTATATTGCAGAGGAAAGTATCCTGAGACAAATTACCAGCAGAGGAAACAAGTTTCAACAGCCAGAAGAAAAATTCTTTATACAGAGTCTCATAGCATCTATTTTCCTCTAACTCTATTTAGCGGGGTCCCCCCTTCCTTTGTAGGTACTTCATACATTTTGTAAGCTATAGAGAAATTGCTGCCCTCTATAAATATCTCTGAACACTAGGTGAAAATATGTATGCATCATATGGGGCCCTCGAGCTGGAAGGAGAAGTGAGCACACGCTCCTGTCCCTAACCCAGAAGCTATCGCCAGCTGACAGCTATTACAAATGCAACTCACTGGGGAAACACACTATTCTTAAGGATGGGCCACAGGCCCAGCACTGAAAGGAATTCTGGAGCATCTTCTTTGATTCATAATGTCCTGTCAGGGCTTCTCTTTCTTTTCTTTTTTCGCTTTATCTCATTTTTTATTTATTTTTGCTTTTCTCTCTTCTTGCCCTACAGGGTCTCTTCATATATATTATGGCTTCCAGTTTGGTGTTCTTATGGGATTCCTGAGTGTTTGACTGGGTTTCTGCATCTATATGTTTCTTGTGCCTTTTCCTGGTCTCTTTTCCTTCTGTTTGCTTGTTTTGTTCAGATGAATATTCCCTCCATCCCCCACTCTCTTTATTTCTTTCTCCCTTCCTCTCTCTCTCTCTCTCTCTCTCTTTTCGGTTTCAGAGTTTTCTTCCTGATTGCTTATCTCCTGTCAAGTTGGCCAAGACATTGAAATGCTACCAGGGGGCATGTGGGGAGCGGAGTTGTTTACTTCATGGGGTTCAGGGAATGAAGAAGAAGAAAGAGACCACAGTTTAAATGCTGGTCCGTGGTATGCAAAGAGATGATGTCTGACCACTGAGCTCCCTCTCTGAAGGGTTGCATCAGTGCCCAGTAGGGTCACAAGCTTGTAAACAAACCTGTAATAGGTGACTTTTTGTGATCTAAATCATAACACCCAACAACTGAGGAGAGGTGGCAAGCAGTCGTCTATATGGTAGCAATGTCAAGGACTGTGGAAGCAAGGAAGCAGTTCAGAGCTGTGGGCCAGGTTTGGGTAGCACATTGCTCGTTTAAAACTCTCACAGAGACTGAGATTCCAGTGCTTAGAAATTTCCATAGCAATTTGATGGGGTATTCACTGTATGTTGAATTAATACTAAAATCAAAGAACTGGAAAAAGAAAATATTGTATGCATCAATTTCAAGTTTTCTTTTACCAGGCTTCTCTTGCTGTTGATACTAAGAAGGATTTGCAAAAGGATCATAGGCAGATCACTGCATGTAGTGTCATTTATTCTTTTTCAAATTATCTGTTTCTCCTTGAACTGCTTCTAGAACCATTTACATCATAAGAGACATAGACAGACTGGCATAATCAATTTTCTAAGCACTGGGACCCTGGTCCTAATGCTATCAGTGCTCCAATCTTACCTGATCCTGACCTCATCAGTAGACAGATTTGCTGGAGAGAATTTCTTTTACTACAGGATCCTGACCTACACTTCTGGGAAGTTATTGATTAGCATGGTGCATCATCTTGAATTTTGTTAACTGAAGAATTTAGAAATAAGCAATGAGAAGTTTGATACCAAAGATCACTGTGTCTTAAACCCAGGGTGCTGTATTTCTTCCTGCTAAATGGCTTCTGGTTTTCCTTAAGAACGCAAGCACACTCTCATGTTCACTCCCTTGACTGACGGATTAGAATGTCTGTGTGTGCTATAAAAGAATTGTCCCCATAATCATGCCTTCCCCTTTTGTCTTTGTTGCCTTATCTCAGGAATGGAAACTAATATTGAATCACATGGCATAAACAGGAAATAAAAGTGGCCACCCCAGTTTGGTATAAAATAGCAGGGCTTGATGTATCCCAGTCTCTGAGCCTTACCAATTTCTCTCAAACTCTAATTTTTACTTGTTGTTTCAGCCAAAGGGGCAAAATTCAGTTATGAGACACCACTAGTCTGTTGCTCTCAAGATGTCAGAGACTGAATATGTGTTCCTTAACTCCATCAGTCGTCTTGGGAGGGAAGTATTACTCCCCTCATCAGCAAACAAACAGGGAGCACAGATGTGCGGAAACATTCACAGTCTGGGTGAGAGCTGAGCCTCTGTGCACTTGTGTAGAATATTATGATCTCCCTGAGCAACGGCTGTAGAGCGGAGGCCACGGAAACCCATGCAGCCACCAAACTGGATTTCAGAGGCTGGGAAGATGGCTCAGCGGGTAAAAGTTTTTGTCCCTCGAGTGTGAGGGCTGAGTTCAAATCTCCAGAAGCCATATAAGAGCTGGAGGTAGTAGCATGCCTCTGTAATCCTAGCATTCCTGTAGGGAAACAGAGACGGAGACAGGAGAATACCCAGAAGCTGGCAGACCAGATACCCAGTGGAGAAACAACATAACAGACCCCGCCTCCAACAAAGCAGAAGGTGAGCGCAGATACCAGAGGTCGTTCTTTGAATTCCAAAGACAAGCCATGACACAACATGATCGTATGTACACACGCACACATGAACTTGTGAGCCTGCACACACACACACAAAGTGGAAATCACTGTTACACCCACACGCATACCATTCCCATATCCAGTAATGGTGAAGTCACTCGGGCCTTATTTGTCTTCTTTCTCAACTTGAAAATGAAGGCTTGTTAGGTATTTTAAGAATTAACAGCAGCAGTATGTGGGAGAGTTTTGATCAACATAAAAGAATAAAATTAAACGGAACTTCAAAGACTGAGTTACCGTTCCCATAATGCAAAGTGTGTAGAGAGACAGCCCAGTACCAAACAGGGAGATAAGCAGCTAGGGTCAGGTTAAGAAGAATGAAACCACCCCAAGGAGGCACCTATTCTGACCTGGAACTTGGAAGCCTGTTTTGTTATGTGGCATAGAAGTGTTAATGTCACGAAAGGGCTAAATGTTGCTAATCATCTACTTCCAGAGAGTCTTGGGATTCTCGAATACTCCTAATTCTCTTGGTAGGCCGAGGTAAGCACAAAGGTGTTGAACACCAAAGAGACACACGCCAGAGGATGGAGCTGTGAGGACAGAAACGGAGGTGGGGAGATCAGGCATGAAAAAGACTGTCTCTGCCCCTCCCAGCCTCGAAGCCACAGAATGGCAAACCCTGGAGACTGGGAGAATTAACTCAGTCCTTCTTATCCCTTAATTTCAGTCCAGGGCCACTCATAATCTCTGACCTCTAAAACTGGAAGGTAATAGATTTTGTGTTGTTAGAGCCAGCTAAGCTGTGATAATTTCTAACAGCTGGATAGAGCACTAATCCAAAGTTGGCCGATATGAGGATCATGTGGATTCTAGATTCTCTGCAGTGTTTTTTTTTTTTTTTATGACTCGCAATCCAAAGGAAAGAAAGACCGGGAACACAGCTTATTCCACACTTCCTGAGTGCAGCGTGACCTGGCTGCTTCATTGTTCTAAAATATCGGTGTTGCTCCAGACAGGAGCTCAAGAAACGCAGACTCACGACGGTCAGTTGTGCCTATATCAGCCCTAAACTGGGATAATCTTGGGGGCTGCCCTGTGCTCCAGGCCATGAATTCCACATGGGCTTGTTTCCCAGTGTGAACCCAGAAATACAGCTTCCTGGCGGTTGACAACGAAGATTTGAGATTTCCGCTTGGCGCCTCATTCTCTGATGTGGTAATATCTAATTTGCTCTTTACTTTTATAGCTTTCGTTTCGTCCAGAAAAAGTTGAAAAGTTATCCGTACATGCCCTGACTTTCTATTGATTTATACTCTAGCAACCAAGAGGGAAAGTTGCCCTTATTGGAGAAGGATTGGGTCGTGACCAAAACCACTTCTGAGTTAACGCAATTCATTTCTGGGTTATCGTCAGCCATTCACAGTTAGCCCCTGAGGCTCCACTGCGTCTCGGCTTTCATGTCTCAGCCCTTGCTCAGGGCAGCCCATGTAAGACCACGCTGCAGCATTGGGGGAGCTGATTGCAGACTCCTCACACGTGGCTTCTTGCTTCCAAGGACACACCCCGTGCTTCCCCAGGCTCTCCACCAGCAGTATCAAATTCTGGGATAATCAAGAGACCGAACTTTCCTTATCCACATGTGTTCATTCCGGCTTCCTCCTGTGAAGTCGGTTTCTATTATCAGTCTATAAAATGGGGCTATTTCCTTGCTGTTGCTTTCTGCGTACTGATGAGTGTGATGAACCGTAGAGGCCGCGGACACCACCACCCCCGCAGCTCTGAGAGCCTCAGAGATGAGCCTAAATCAAAATAATGCGGTGCACATTAGTGTTCATCATGGGCATGCTAATGAAAAGAGAGCTAAATGGAGGAAGAGAGTGCTGGGGACACGAGGGAGAATTATTGCAAATTCCACAAGTCCCTTTTAGAGTTTAGATTAAGCCTGAGCCTCATTAGCTAAAGTGTGTAATCCACTAAATCACATAAACTCTGGGAGAATTCGATAGTCCTGGGCTTGCTTCGGGTATCTTTGGCTTCCTCTAGGTAGCTTCAAGTAGGATTTCACAAAAATAATGGGCCCTCCTCTTTTCATTACCTTGCTCCTTAAATATACACTTTTTTTTTCCAAGTTTAAGAAACTCTTGTATTAGTAATGATGGGTTGGCTCGCGGTGTTAGGGCAGAACTACGTTTCCGAGGGCAAATACACTAGACAGCCATTCTAGCTTAGAGATGAGAGAGTCGCTTTCGAAAGAAGGCTGAGAGTCTCCCTTCCCTCCTAACATACAAAGATTCTCTCTCCCTCTCCCCTCTACTCTCCATCCGTTCTCATGTCTGCCTACGCATCTCCCCCCACCCCCCCTTCTCTCCTCTTCCCGCCCCTACCTCCCCAGTCAGATGTCTCTATGTTGCCCTTGAAGAAGTCAGCGGCTGCAGTCAGTCTTTGAACTCTTTCTGCCCTGACTGATGCCTTTAGTGTATGTGTTGTTTTCATCTGCTCTCCTTCCAGATCATGAAAGAGACACCCAGAACCTTCTATGTATTGATGCCTACAAAAAAAAAAAAGAAAGAAAAAAAGAAAAGAAAAAAAGGCTGCCTCTGGCAAACTCTTAATGTCGGAAAAAAGGGAAGAATTGTCCACACAAATACACATGCAAGGAGAAAGGAGCCTCAGTGGAGGAAATCTCTGTCAGAGGAAATTCAGATCACTTCATTGTTTACATTTACAACTCAAATATATTGACAGAGCAATGCAAATAGATGTACACTCGGAAATGCGAGGGGGAATTGTTTGAGCAGATACTGCAGAAGATTTCCCAGCTATGGGAGAGACAAACATGAAGTTTTGCCGTATTTGGTAAAAGTGAATGTGAACAGGAGATAAGCAAAAATGGATTTGAATATTATCACAGGGCAAAGTACATTATTATGACTCATTCAACCTTTATACATGTGCAAAATCAGATTACATTTCCCAATTACAAACCTTGATAATATTTAATGACTTTTAATACATGCAATAGGATAATAAAGCGATCACAATGATGATCCTGATAATCCACAAATGTGTTCTAAGGGATTCCAGTGAATGTTTGCTTAAACAAAATAGGGAGTGGGTGGGGAAGGAGGAGAGAGAAAAATTCTAAGGTGAAATTGAACAGGTGTCTTTAAGATTTCCCAAATCAAGACCAATTTATCTACTGAAACTCTGAAAAGAAATAGAGAATACAGTGTAATCCAATGTCTTATGCCTAGGAATTCTAGCATCTATTTGTGTGTGTATTGTAATTATGCATACGTGATCCATAATTATGAATGGCTTTTTGAAAGGCACAGGCAGAAGGAAGGAAAGGAGAAGTGTCAGATAGCAAGCATCTTTGTGACTGCCTATAACCAGTGATGGAACCCTCCAGGCCTGTCACCTCAGACATGAAAAGCATAGCTTGTTCAGTAGGCTTGAGTCATCAGCACCCACAGAGGCAATCTTATTTACCATCACATTATGTTTTAGCTTCCTATATTTCCTGTCTGCTACCTCATGGGTGGACTTGAAGATAAACTTCAGGCATGGAGCCAACAATAGTATCTGAGTTCCAGAGCTGCAGGATCTAACCTAAACCAACATGGAGCCAACAAGGAGCTAACCTAAACCACTACAGAGCCAGCAAGTGTCCACCTGTAAATTTCACCAGACCCAAAAATGTTTGTTTTTTTTCTCAGAGCTCCATTATTTTCTATCTTTTAATTACTAATTCCAAGACTTGCATAACTTCAGAAATTCATTATGTTTAGAAGTTATTGATTAGTAATGTATAAGTGGCTACTCTTATCTTTCTTGGAAGGAATCATCGTTACATCAAATGACTCAACATTCTCCTGTGATCTGATCCAGACGACACAAAGGCAGAGGAAGAAAATGACGAGGTTCCCAACAGCCTTTGGACAGAACCCTGAAAACCTCAGTAACTTTTATTCTGGATTCAGGTTAGACCATGTTGTCTATACTTTCTTCTCTGTTCCCTGTGAAGTGTATTATTCCCAACAGCATACAATTTTTATGATGCTATCCATGCTTGAGGGTTAGTGGTATTTGGGGAAATCTAAGCAGAAAGTAAGAGAAAGACTCCAGCCTATGTGGACTCGGGTACTCACGAGGATGCTCACAGCAGCGTCCTCACTTCCGTCCCGGGAGACTGCATTAGAGCCTTTTAAGGCATCTTTGTAACTACAAATTTTAATGTCTGCGAGTCTGTCAAAATTATCCTCTTATCTCAACACTACTTCGATAGAAATTATTTTTAATAAAACTCCAAGGGAAAATGTACTTTTCGACCCCAGGAGCTAATCCACACAGGTTTATTTGTAAGTTTTACATTTGAAAATTGGACAGGCTCAAGATGGAGAATCAGAATTTATTTATATTTTATCTTTGCTTTCAATTTAAATGTTTGTTTTGGGAAGTTCGCGGCAGTGAACCCTGGTAAGGAAGTAAGATGAAAAGCATCTAAAGACAGGTTTCAGCGTAAATGACTGCTGAGTCTGTCAGTCAGATGTTCTTCATTAGGTAGGAGCTGAGTCTCCCATGACTGACCTGTGAAAGCACGTACATTTCAGGGTGTGTTAGGCTAATCTGTGGGATAAAATGACCATCCCCTGAAAAATAACAGAATTATTCAAAGGCCACAAACCCCTTAAACCTGATGTAGCTCTGACTATCTTTTTTGTACATTAGCCAGAAACACACGGATCACATTTACTTTTCAAAAAAGCTTTTATTTTTTTTTTCAAAGTGAGGAACTATGCCTTGCAATTTCCTCGGTTCAACACTTTGTTCTTTCCTTTTAAACATCGCGGTGTCTAAGAAGCTGCAAGCACAGCAGGGAGGTGCACAACAAAATTAAACTCACACTTTCAAAAGTACCGTCACCGAGCATGAGAGACTATGGCATTTTACTTTGAAAGCTTCAGGCTTGTCCAGAAAGTGGAAGACCAGTTCTGAGGGTGATGTTTTCCCATAGCCTATATAAAGGAGATGGATGAGTAAAGATGGATGCAGACTAGCCTTCAGTGACCTGGTGTGGTACCAGGCTCTGCATGCACTTGGCCAGTCTGACACCCGCAGGAGTGACCAGAGGCCTTGGACTAGACATAACCAACCTCAGAGACCTTAGGTGTGCTGCAGTAGAGGGTGGCCTTCTGCAGCCTGCGTGTGTCAGGCTTAGCCACGCTTCTTCCAGAAAGGGCCATGATATGGCGTTCCCCTCTGTAGTCTGTAAATATGTTTTATTGCCATTGGTTAGTAAAGAAGCTGTTTGCGGCCAATGACTTAACAGAATATAGACAGGCTGGAAAAGAGAAAGAGAGAGAGAGAGAGAGAGAGAGAGAGAGAGAGAGAGAGAGAGAGA
>JABTXL010003523.1:4751060-4766952 GCA_025134845.1 Neodon shergylaensis | reverse complement strand
GCCAAGCAGTATTTAAATGAATACCGTTTCTGTGTAATTATTTCGGGTACAAAGCTAGCCATGTGGGCGGCCGGGTGCTGGGGACGCAGCCCAGCCGCCCCTGTTACTACAAGCAAGAAAGCCATCTTCTGGTCATCCATTCCCAGTGATTTTGTACCTCCATGTTAGTTAGTTAGTTAGTCATCACCATCACAAAGTGATTGAGCAAAACAAGATATGGAGGGAGGATTTGTTTGGTCTTGGAGTTTCAAAGAGTTAGTCCACAGCAGTGGGGGAAAGCATGGTGACCAGAGCAGTTCACATCACGGCTTCCAAGACACGGGATGCTTGTGCCAGCCAGATACTTCCACTGTAATGTTTTAGTTAACCCAAGCTTGAAGTGATGGGATGATCAAATCTAGACATCTTACAGATAGGTCTTACTTTTTCCTCTTTTCCAATTCGAGATAAATCTGTCTTATCAAACCCTTAGGTAGTATGAGTTTTGGTAGATGTGATAGCAGACAGCAAGCACTTGGACTTAGTTAATTGGGCAAGGAGCTTCAGCTGGCTTCGTATTTACTTACATGAGATGTACATACATGATTCTGTGCTAATTCTTCAAAGCATATAGAATGGGCTTCGCTGACATCTAAGTTTTCTTATAGCTGTTTTAGTTCTGAGTGAAAGTCACTTATACTTTTAGTGAAAATTTTATAAACTTCCTATAAAAATGGAGAGTCGTCCACAGACAACAAATGTTAAACTATCAATTCATAATTCATCAAAGCCAAGTAAAATTTAAAACATGGACAATTTATATCATGATGGTTTTCTTCAGGCCGATGACATTTTTTATTAAAGTCCTTTAACACACTATTACTTTTGGTTTCTTGAACCAGATGTGGTAGTCTTCATTCAAGTAATAAATAACGCCACCGCCAGGGAACTTAACTCAGCAAAAATAAACATTTACCATTCTGTTTTAATATTTTGTGTGCATGTGTGCTCCTGCGATGGGGGAGTGCATATATCATGGTGCTTGTGTGGAGGTCATAGAACTTAAAGGAGTTGGTTCTCTCCTTTCAACACATGGGTTTCAGGAATAGAAATCAATTCGTCATAAATGTGGCCACAAGTGTCTATACCACTGAGTCATCTTGCCTGCCAAAGAATGAAAGCATTGTCCTACATATCTGTTTCCTTTGTCCATCATAATAATAGGCAGGAGAGCAATACAGGGTGCTGACAATACTTTTTGGTCAAAATTAATACAATTTGATAACTCTGGGAACTACATTTATTCGTACCAAGGGAAGGAGCTACCCTTGGCTAAGAACACTGAGTGAAAGGGAGGATGTCCTTAGTTCTCTACCCTTCTAGCAAACAGGCAACCCAGGTTCGTGGTAAATAAAAGGGCAACATGGCGCCGAGCTACAGATTCTGTATAGCTGTTCCTGTAGGAGACACTTAGCAAAACAACAATAAAATTTATTCTAACATTTCACTCACTTCCCACACACGTCTTCATGCAATCTTTCATGCAAAGAGAGCCTAGTTGAATAATCTTAAGAGAAAATAATAGCAAAAAAGTTAAAAGGAAAATACCATGTAACCTCAAATTACTGTTTCCTTTATTAAATTATATTGATTTAAATAAAATTGTTCTATACCAAAACAACACTGTCTAGAATAGCAAAAGTTCAGTTATCTTGTCTGATTACAATAATCAGAAAGTATTCAAGTTTGAGAAAATTATTATTCCTCTTGAAGAGTGCATTTAATAGATACAACCTTGAGTTAGTTGAAAACTAATTTTTAACAGTATATTTTTCTTTTTTATTATGTTTTTGATTATTTTATTTTTTCTCATTTTACATACCAATCCCAATTCCTACTCCCTCCCATCTTCCTGTTCACCTTCCTCCTCACCCCACACCCCATCCATTCCTCAGAGAGGGTAAGGCTTCCCATGGAAACCCAACAGTCTAGCACATTGCTTTGAGGCAGGACCAAGGACCTCCCCATTATATCTAGGCTGAGCAACTTGTCCCTCCAAAGATAATAGGTTCTAAAAAGCCAGTACAAGCAGTCTCACTGCCAGTGGCCCCACAGCCCACAGTCTGCCCCAGCCATACAACTGTCACCCACATTCAGAGGGCCTAGTTTGGTCCTATGCCAGTTCAACCAGTCAGGCCAGAGTTGGTGAGCTCCACTTAGCACAGGAAAACTGTTTTGTGGGTGTCTCCATCATGGTCTTGACACTTTTGCTCATATCATCACTCCTCTCTCTCTCTTCAACTGGACTTTGAGAGGCCAGCCCAGTGTTCTACTGTGGATCTTTGGCTCTGCTTCCATCAGTTGCTAGATGAAGATTCTATGATGACATTTAAGATAGTCATCAATCTGACTACAGGGCAAGGCCAGCTCAGGCACCCTCTCCACAATTACTTTGAGTCTTAGTTGGGGGTCATCCTTGTGGATTCTTGGGAATTTCTCTAGTGCCAGTTTTCTTGCTAGCCCCATAATGGCTCCCTCAATAGAGATATCTCTTTCCTTGCTCTCCCTTTCTATCCTACCTCCATTTCAACCCTCCCATTTTCTCAAGTGCTCCTCCCCCTCCCCTTCTCCCATCTTCTTCCCCTTCTACCCTCCCTTTTCCCACACTCCAAATTTTTTTTTAAATATTTTATTTATTTATTATGTATACAATATTCTGTCTGCGTATATGCCTACAGGCCAGAAGAGGCCACCAGACCTCATTACAGATGGTTGTGAGCCACCATGTGGTTGCTGGGAATTGAACTCAGGACCTTTGAAAGAGCAGGCAATGCCCTTAACCTTTGAGCCATCTCTCCAGCCCCCCACACTCCAAATTTTATCAGAAGATTTTGTCTATTTCCCCTTCCCAGGGGGATCCATGTATGTTTCTCTTAGGGTTCTCCTTGTTATCTAGCTTCTCTGGGGTTGTGAACTATAGGCTCATTTTGCCTTATGTCTAATATCCACTTATGAATAAGCACATACCATGCTCATCTTTCTGAATCTGGATTACCTCACTTAGGA
Source organism: Neodon shergylaensis (assembly GCA_025134845.1). Taxonomy (NCBI): domain Eukaryota; kingdom Metazoa; phylum Chordata; class Mammalia; order Rodentia; family Cricetidae; genus Neodon; species Neodon shergylaensis. The sequence continues at coordinate 4,763,907 of JABTXL010003523.1, read as the reverse complement.
TGTTTTTCTCTAGTTCCATCCATTTGCATGCAAATTTCAAGATGTCATTGTTTTTTACCACTGAGTAGTACCCCATTGTGTAAATGTACCACATTTTCTTTATTAATTCTTTAGTTGAGGGGCATCTAGGTTGTTTTTAGGTTCTGGCTATTACAAATAATACTGTTATGAGCAAATGTTCTTTTAGTATGATTGATAGCCCTTTGGGTATATGTCCAAAAATGGTATTGCTGAGTGTTGAAGAAGGTTGATTCCCAATTTTCTGAGAAACCACCATACTGATGTCTAAAGTGGCCATACAAGTTTACACTCCCACAAGTAATGGAGGAATATTACCCTTACTCTACATCAAAGCCTTCAATCACTACTGATGGAGAAAACAAATATTCCATGACAAAACCAGATTTAAACAATACCTATCTACAAAACAGCCCTATAGAAAGTTCTAGAAGGAAAACTCCAACCCAAGGAAGCTAGCTACACTCACAAAAACACAGGCAATAGATAACCCCACAACAGTAAAACTCAAAGAAGGGAAACACACCCACACTATAATCAGCAACAACAAAACCAAAAATAACAGATACTAACAATCACGGATCATTAATTTCTCTTAATATCAATGGTCTCAGCTTGCCTCTAAAAAGACACAGGCTAACAGAATAGATATAGAAACACACCTCAACTTCAAAGACAGACATTACCTTAAAAGGATTAGGAAAAGATTAACAGTGTATTTTTTAAGTAAAATGCAATACATAACTGAGAAAGATGGGGTGCTATAATCAAGTACATGAACAGACTGGTATAATATGTTATTTTATGAGTTATATAAAAATAATTCGATATATATAATAAACTGTAATTTTAAAATAAAATATTGATAAATAATAAACAGGCAGATGTTGCTCTAAAATTATAAATTTGTTTAACAAAAGTTTATTGTCAATGCCATAGCAAAAGATGACATTTTAGAAGTAGTGCTACCAAAGCCAAGAGAAGATTGCTGGGTACTTGCAATAAGACAAAGAATAAAGGCTTAAGAATCAGAACAAAAGAGGTAAAAACGATTTTCTATGCAGTGCTCTTGGGTGAAGAGAAAGTGCTAAAGAAATTTTAAAATGATTTTACAAATAGGAAAGGAGATCAAGTAACATGGAGACAAAACCAATATTCAAGAAGTGACCACTTTCTAGTTTACAAATATAAACTAATCAGAAAATACAATTGTAATGACAATCAAAAGAGGCCTAGAAAAAGAGAAGCAATACTTGAGTTGAGAAGATGGCAGTCATTGTTGAAGATCATAAAAGATGTGATTAAATGTCAAGGTGCTCTAGATTTTCTAAGGGAGTGTCAAGGGTGTCCATGCTGGGTAGAAGTTAATTCCTCCCAACTAAGCTGTAAACTGACTGCTGGTATGGGACAATTCTATATTCTGTCAATTATGTTTTAAATAAATGCTGATTGGCCAGTAGCCAGGCAGGAGAGACAACCAGACAGGAAGTAAAGGCAGGTCAATGAGAACAGGAGAATTCTGGGAAGGAGGAAGCCCATTCCTCCCTAGTCCTGCCCAGACACGGAGGAAGGAAGATGTGACCTGCCCTGCCAAAAAAGGTACTGAGCCATGTGGCTAACATAACTAAAAAAAATAATGGGCTAATGTAAGTTATAAGAGTTAATAATAAGCTTGAGCTAATGGGACAATTAGTTTATCATTAATGTAGACTTCTGTGTGATTTCTTTGGGATTTACCGGCTGTAGGAACCAGGCAGGACAGAAACCTCATCAATAGACTGCCATTCAAATGAGAATGCTGCAGGATTTAAATGCAACCACAGAGTTCCAGAGTTTACAACCGCAGAGAAGAATAGAATTCCAACAACTGACACCGTCATTTTGTAGAGTATAAGTGAAAAACTCCTTTTCCAAATACCAAGCTATGTAATAACAGAGTAATAGAGAAAACAACATTAATTAATCAATTAAAAATGAAGAAGCATCTATAATTTATTAGTGTAAGACAGATTAATGATGAGCTAAATAAACAATTTATAATGAAGCATTCATAGCAAAAACTGGGCATATGGCCAAAATAATAGCTATCATGTAGACGAATGTGAAAATAGCCACTTCAAAGATACATTGTCAATGTTTTTTAAAGTTCTAAAACCCACACTTTTAAACCATAGCAGAAAAAGAAATACTTCCTAAGCTAAATTCAAAGATCAAAAACAAAGCAGAAAGACAGCAGTTACTGACATTCAATTTTTAATAAATTCATTCAAGGAACATTAGGGGTATCTTAAAAGGGAAGATATTACAATCTGTATGTTTAGTAAAGAATGATGACCAAGAACTCATACCAATCAATTCTTCTAACTTGGTGGTAAGTACTAAATGGTTGATTGTCTGTAAATACACGAACAGATACTCAGCATCATTGAGGATCCACATAAGGTACATTGATTCAATGATCTATGGAAACACATTAAACATCTTGGGAGAATATAGTGTAAGACTACAATACTAAGATGAAGGAAAGCAGTCATCTCCTATTCCCTTCTTAGAAATATTAATTAAGTTAAACTACATTGATGAGCAATTTAAAAATATCTAACAAATATGACAGTGTACACACACTTAATCACAACTATTCTATTCCTATGACTATAGGTATTTTCAACACAAAGAAGCTCACACATATACATGAAGAATAACATTTAGGTACTATCATTAACATATTATTTGGATATTTAGATATAGAAACTGTGTGATTATCCAATAACAGAAAAATAAACAAGAAAATATAAGCTTATACATGGGAATATTATACATCAGGGAAACTCAAAAATTTGAAATACTTGCCTGGAATATTTAAGTAAGGCTTTTCAATATTCAAGCTTTCCCTGGAAGGGTTCTTGGAAATATTAAAAAGAAATTAAATAGAAAAGGAAAGAATGAAGAAAAGGAGGAGGAGGGAGAGGTAGAAGGAAGGAAGGTAGAGAGGGCAGGAGGGAGGGTTTGCATTCCTCCCAAGAGACCGATAATAGTATGCTGAAGCGTGGCAATGGCTCTTTCATTCAAAGAACATCTTAATCACTTTGATTTCTCCTCTACCCATTCTCTCTTCAGAATAAAAGCCAGGTGTCAGTTCACTTTCCAGATCATACTGGCAGTTGGTCTCATGGTGCACAAATATCTCTGTGTCTCCATCAAGGCACAGGGAGAGGCCCTTAATATAAAGTTTTCAGTCTTGTAGAAGTGGTGCAGCTTATCATTAATAAGTGTGCACAGAAATTGTACTTCACAAATTGTAAATCTGAAAGAACATTATATAGGAATATAAAACATTATATAAAAGTTGTTTCTTTCTGAAAAATGGAGCAAATTTGTTTAAACTGTAATAAAACTTACCTGAACACTTGGTTATAGGTAAAATATCAACAAATCTAATCAATATTGACTTTATTTATATCCAAGTGCTGGAATTATAGCTCTTACTATAATATTCTTGCTTTCACGTTTTGTACAATGAGTTTTAAAAGCATTTCAATGACATTCTAAACAAGCAGAAAAGCAATGAAAAAAAATCAATGAAATGAGTTGTTTGTTTTTTGTTTTTTTAAAGATCAATAAAATGAACAAAAACTGTGATATAGTAGAGAAAGAGAAACTGAAATCCACAGCCACTACTGTCATGATACAAGTGGGACCCTGGAAGGTGAGCCCACAATGGGTGAAGGGAAAACAAAGCCAGGCAGATAAAACTTAAGTGGGAAGTTTTATTGGGGGAAGGGAAGGGAGTGCAGAAAGAGGGAAAGAGGAGAGAGGGAGAGAGAGAGAGAGAAAGGAGAAGGAGGAGGAGGAGGAGAAAAAGAGGAAGAGGAAGAAAAAGAAGAAGAAGGAGAATAGGAGGAGGAGTAAAAGGAGGAGGAGGAGGAAGAGGAGGAGGAGGAGAAAGAGGAGAAGGGGGAAGAGGAAGACAAATAGTCCTGTAGTCCTGCCTGCCCCTTCAGAAGAGCAGCGGGAAAGAGAGATCAGGAGTGTGCAGAGTTTGTCTCCTTAAGGAACCTTTGCACCTGTGTATAGTCAGGGAAACGCTTGCTATGAGCAGAGGGTGATTCACTGTGACAGGTTCCCAAGGGGCAGGGCCAAAATGTGCCTGGACACTAACAACTCTATCCAAAATGAAGCGTATTACCTTACTGTTAGTGGAGCCTCTGAGCACAGGCCAAGTTCTGTGTTAGAACACTTGCGTGATTAAGAGAAATGACTCTATATATCAATATCCATATATACACATATAAATACCGTACATAATTCCTCAAAATAAATTTGAGGAAAGAAATTCTTTATCAGTTTTTCCTTGCATGCTCATTGTTAAAACCATAGAAAAGATAAAACAGAAGTCAGGGAATACACCTAAATAGACTCAGCTATGGGCTCCAACTAGAGTTCCTGGGGCAGACCATTGTCATTTGCAGAATGCTATTTCTTGTATTAGTCCCAATTCCTCAGGCTCCTTGTATAATGACAAACTCCTCAACCATCCACAAAATAAACAGAATACTACAAACAGTTCGGCATGCATATTTTTGACAATTTATACAAAGTTGACTAATTTTTTGAAAACTGCAAACAGACATAGCCTACCCAACATAAAATATTATATATAAATAATTATTACTAATAATGTGGTGTGGGAGAATTGTCTATATTCTGTCAATTATGTTTTAAATAAATGCCGATTAGCCAATAGCCAAACAGGAAGTAGATGCAGGTAATGAGAACAGGAGAATTCTGGGAAGAGGATGCAGTAATGAACCGATCACAGAAGAAGCAAGATGTGACTGCCCTGCTGAATAAGATACTGAGCCACATGGCTAACACAGATAAGAATAATGGACTAATAATGGGCTATATAAGTTATAAGAGTTAATAAGAAGTCTGAGCTAATGGGCCAATCAGTTTATAACTAATGTAGACCTCTTTGTGATTTCTTTGGGACTTAACGATTACAGGAACTGGGCAGGACAGAAACTCAGACAACAATAATGAGTTTATAATTGTAAACTCTGCTCCTGCCCCAAGGAAATTAAAGCAGAGTTAAAACAAGGGAAAGTAAGACATATGAGCAGTAAGGATCCTGTGACTATGGTTTCTGCTAGGAGCCTTTCCCTAGAGGACAGTCAAGGATTTCTGCACAATTAACAAAAGTTACTGTGAAATGTATTACATAGAGACAGCGTTCCTTTCACATAGAGCAATTTCAAGTAAGAATATTAAAATAGCAATGAGCCATGCCTAGGGCCTGATTAAAAAAGACCAAGTATGACTTTTCTTCTTTTCCAGATGTGAACCTGAAATTTCCTGAAGACCCCACAAAAAAAGACTATAAAGTTTATATTTTAGTTCCCTTGTGCAACTCTTTAATGTATGATTTTTCTCTTATTAGCTAAAATCCTGTCTAGTATACCTCAGTATCTACCCTATGGTCTCATTTACTGAAAACACAACAAAAATCTTGAGAAGTATATTGAACAAGAAACTGTGTTGGGAGCATTTGGAGTCCTGGCCCCCAGCTGCTCTTCCCTGCTAGAGATCTTCACTTTCCTTCTGATTTGAGTTACTGAAAGCTGTGTCAAAGTTGTTTACCTGCTCTGCTTCACGGGCACGTGTTGTCTTGGCCTTGAGGATCAGAGGATAAGGTTTTCACCTGTTGGCCCACTTGACCTTTAGGTATATAAGCCTCCATGGTGCTATTGAATAGGGGGCTTCTTACTAGTCACTAGAGATCTGTGACTCTATCTATCTGTCTGTGTGTCTTTGTATGTTTCAACCTCCAGCCCCTTGCCCGAAGCTCGCAAACGGTATGATAGCGCATAGAGTGCAGACAGACATTGTGCGTTGCAACTTTAAAGCCATCAAAATCATACAGATAGATGACAAGTAGGACTTTTGGGTAAACATTACCCTTTCCCCAAGCATCTCTCTATGTATTAAACCTTACTGAAAGCTTAGATAAAATTCGCTGTTGGTAAGTTGTTCAGCTTCAAAAACTTACTGCTTGGCCCCAATTTTCAGGCATGAATGGCTTCTCTCTGATATTCTATCAAACACGGAAACGTCTTATCTGTTCTATATAGAATATAAAATAGGAGATAACATTTCTGTATTCAATTCATAAAGTTTGCTTTATCCTGAAAATAAATCAGAGAAAGCAAAATAAATATAAATAAGAACAAAAATAAAACAAACAATTTAGGCCAATATACTTTATGAGTATAGATGCAAAAATTATTTAAAAGGCCTTATCTGATAAAATTCATAAATAACTGATGATTGCTCCAAATTGTATACTCTAAATCAAGTAATTTGTTGTAGGTTATAAAACTGCTAACAATAATAAAAAATCAATTCAAGTCGTTCACAATTTTAACATACTAAAGAAATCTATTGCTCGTGCTCTCTCTCCTTCTGCTCCTGATTTGGACCTTGAGATTTCTGTCTGGTGCTCCAATGTGGGTCTCTGTCTCTGTCTCCTTTCATCACCTGTTGAAGGTTAATATTCAGGAGGATGCCTATATGTTTTTCTTTGGGTTCACCTTCTTATTTAGCTTCTCCAGGATCGCGAATTATAGGCTCAATGTCCTTTATTTATGGCTAGAAACCAAATATGAGTGAGTACATCCCATGTTCCTCTTTTTGGGTCTGGCTTACCTCACTCAGGATAGTGTTTTCTATCGGGAACTCACCAAGGCCAGCTGGCCTGAGTCTGAAAAAGCATGGGATAAAACCGGACTTGCTGAACATAGTGGACAATGAGGACTACTGAGAACTCAAGAACAATGGCAATGGGTTTTTGATCCTACTGCACGTACTGGCTTTGGGGGAGTCTAGGCAGTTTGGATGCTCAGCTTACTAGACCTGGATGGAGGTGGGTGGTCCTTGGACTTCCCACAGTTCAGGGAACCCTGATTGCTCTTTGGGCTGATGAGGGAGGGGGACTTGATCGGGGGATGGGGACTTGATCGGGGGAAAGGGGAGGGAAGTGGGAGGCAGTGGCGGGGAGGAGGCAGAAATCTTTAATAAATAAATAAATTTAAAAAAGAAAAAAAAGAAATCTATTTCACAGTCACATCAAGTATAAGGCATGTGATAAAAACATCTACGAAAGCCTGCAGCTCGCATTAGATTCAGCAGTAAAAAGAAAAAAAATGATCTTCCATGCAGCCAGAAAGGAATTTATTCTCACTACTTTTAGAAAACTGTTGGACATTCTACCTGATTCAGAGATATAAGCAAATAAATTTCATAAGTATAAAGCTCTCCCTCTTTGCTTACACGAATGATTCCTATGTGGAATATTTCAAGATAAAATACCTACAAAAAGGCCCTCACAAAGTTCAACAAGTTACAAAAAATAAAACATACAAGGAAAGAAAACCAAAAACAGTTGTACTTGTATAAACTAGCAGTGAATGAACGTATTAACAACAGAATTTGAAATACAATAACACTGATAATGTCTTGATAAAGGAGATATTCATAGTTAGAAATGAAATCAAGCTTAAAAGTATGTGTGTGGGAATCTATATATGCTAATTAGAGAATTAAGAATATGCAAATAAATGGGGAGACATACCGTGTTCATGAATTGAAAAACATGAGGTGTATTCGAGATGGTAGATATGTTCATTCTTGACTGACATCATAGAAATTTAAAAGAGATGTTATCAAAAAGATTTATTAAATGTATAAACAAGATTGTAACAAAATTGAAATGAAAAAGCAAAGAAAGTTAGACGCTAAAACGTTTCTGAAAAAAGTACAAAAATGAGAAGAATCAGTCTGCCAGTTTTCAACACATTCTATGAGCTACAGTAATCAATGCCGGTTGCCACTGAAGGAGGAATTGACACACAGATCAATGGAATAGAGCCCAGAAACCAAAAATAAACCCAGACAAATGGGACTGGCTGAGCTTTGACAAAGGTGCAATAGAATAAAGACTTTGCAACAAATGGCCTTGGGGAATTTAGACTTTGTAAGAAAAAAAAAAAACTTCGGTTATTACATCTCACAAACTCCACACTACGAAAATAAATTCCAAGGCTTACATATAAAATATAGTACTATAAAACTTATAGGAAAAAAAAAAACAAAAACAAAAGGCCAAAATGAACACCAACAATAAAAACCACAAAGCAGACATGAATCTGTTTTGAATCTCAGGATCTAGGACAGACGAAGGGTTTTGTAACTTAACACTAGAAGTAGTAATATCCGTAAGAGGAAAGAGCGCTGAAATGGATTTTGTCATCTTTTGCTGTGCAAACGACTTTGTTAAGATGATGGAAAGACTCATATGCCCTTGGAAAAAATATTTGCAAACCACATATTCAAGAAGGATTGATCTCTATATCATTATAAAGAAACCTCAAAATGCAGACCAAATTAGACCATGGGCAAAAATTATAAATAAACATTTTACCAATGAATAAACTCTAGTGACAAACTTAAAGGAGACATCCAATGTCATTAGCCACCAAGGAAGTACAAACAAAATCCACAATCAGGGCCAGTGAGACGGCTCAGCAGGTCAAAACACTTGCCATGCACACCAGAGGACCCCAGTTTCATCCCTAGACATATGAGGGAAAGAGAGAATTGCCTCCTGGATGTTGTCCTCTGACCTCCTCTGACCTCCATGTGAAGGCAGAGATGTGTCCTGTCCCAATAATAATAAAGAAAATTTTGGAGGGACTCACAATCAGTGGAATACCATCACAAATCTATCAGAATGGTTAAGATGTCAAATATGGAAATTCTGATCAAAATACAAAGATTCACACTTATACAAACTCTAGTGTTTCATTCCAAATTGCCTTATGTACTTGGTGATGGCTCCTCTAGAATAAGGTGATGATGTCCCACACCATCCTGTGGCAGAACCGGGCATCAACTAAATCAGTGATAGCTTGTCAAACAACTGACCTGCTATCAATGCCCCAAAGGCAGAAGAACAGTAAATTTATCTTCACAGAAAAAGAAATTTCGTTTTTATTATTATTCAAGTAAATATTAACAGATCCTACATGCATTTCCAAAATGAATTATGACTTCTGCCATTTTGTCCCTTTTAAAAACAGAAAAACAACCAGGTTTTTCTGTTAAACATGACTACAGCATATTGCCACTTCAAAATAAGGACGGAGCTCATTTTCCTCCCTTACACATCCTTTTCCCATCCTTCGTCTTATGGCCAGCTCCTTCCTTTTCTTTATTTCTCGTTATTCGTACCCATTCTTTCTTCTTCACTTTCTTCCTTTTTCTTCCCATTTTTCTCTTTGCCTGCCTAAACCTAGGTTTTGCAATGCACAGAAACATGCATAAAACCAAAACATGACATAAAATCGCATTTGGGTTTGGAGCTTAAAAAACTGAAGATTCGTTGGAATATCTACCAGTTTGTATATATGATTATGAGTGACTTTTAAAAAATCATTCTCTTACTAGCATTGGTAATCTTAGACAGCAGGGTCCAGAGGTTAAGGTAGAACACAGTTTGGATAATTCAACACAGTCAAGAAACCAGACTCTTTCCCATTTCCTCCCCCATGTTCGTGTTGTACACACTGCCTGCAGGCTGGCTTCCATCTCAGCTACGGGATGCTGAAGCCCTTACATAAATTCCATGCAGACATAATTGTTCAGGCTGACTGTCTCTTTTGGCATCTGCTTCAGACAATTTAGACAAAGACGTTGAAAGGCACTCCCAGCCGAGCGCCTGCCACGTCTCATTGACTAGTATTGAATGAAAACCTTTCATTTGGCATTCAATAAAGTCTAATTAAATAAATGTGTAAGCCTGATAAATAAGTTTACAGAAAGATTAACTACCAGAACCAAAGAACAATACTGTATTACCAGAACAGATCCGGAAAACAGAGTAGGGCATGGAAGAGAAGTTACAGGAAGATAGCTAGGGTCTATCCTGAACCACACATGAGTATCTTGGTGTCTGGGAATCTGGGAGCGCTATTTCTATTGCTGTCTCTTTCCTCCAGTGTGTATAGATATATAACACAATAGCAAGAAAATCTGAAAATAAGGGAAGGAACAAACACACTAAATTTGCTCTTTTCTTCAGGAGTTGTAAATAATCACTTTAAATTATTAAAGTTGAAAAATTTATATTTGAGTATGCTTTTACACCACAGTGGCAACTGTAACGGGAAAATTTAAGCATTAGAAATTATTAATGGAACATAAACTATATAGTAATGTACTCAAAAATTTAGTATGAAACCTTAAAAAGTCAGAGAATAAAAGCAGAAAGCAGAGAAGCACAAGTAAAACCACATAACATTAATTATGAAAATACATGTGGTCAGACACTAACATAGATTGTCAGATTTGGGTGAAGAATAATTTACTCTGTAGGGCTATGAACACCGTGGTTATAGTGTTTACTTCAAGTCAGCATCATTCATTATGTTGAGGAACAAATATAAAAAAGGACACTAGGCCTTCCAAAACAGGTATGTATGTTACTCCTCAGAGATACACTAAGTGAGCTTACCCATCAAAAAGAGTTGAACAAAATGTATTCATAGATATTTATCAAATAGAATTTAAAACTGGGAAGACAAGACTTATTCTAGACAAAAAAAAATAAAGAAAAACATGAATTATTAGCCAACTGAAAAATATTGATTAGGCATCTGTAACATGTCAGGTCTCAATTCCAGGGACCAAAGAAACAGCAATGAACAGGACAGTTACCGTTCTTAGGGAGACTGTGTTTGAAATTCTAGTCGGCCAGCAAACAACGCTTAGAAACTAAAGGGCCCCACTTAAAACTGTCACCAAAGACACTCTCCTGGAAGAGTTAAAGTTTGAACAAGACGGAAATTCAAAATATCTAACAAGCAGTAACACACTCACCTGCCAAGAATGACGCAGGCCACAGCCAGCCTTGCAGTGACTGTACCACCTAGGCTGTGACAGCACCTATGGCAAGCCGACAACCCGCAGTAAGAAGGCTCACTCCTCTCGTACCTTAACCCTGCTACACAGTTTTGTAATAGAAATAGTAAAAAATTTTAAAAAGCAGCTGTGTTGGGTTAGTCAAACTCTATGAAATTCTGCTTACTCTTGTAAAATAAGTATTAAAATAATTCATAGTTATGGCGAGGCCATACGAAGCTGCATTTAGAGCTGTGAGCACAGTGCATAACAGGTAAGAAGCTGTGGGCAGAAAGATTGAAAAAGCCAGAGAAACATCATACTTGTGTGAGATTGTTTCTTACAGGAATGTTAGAGAGGCTATACCCATTAAGTCGTACCAACGTGACTGTCTACACATGTTCTGAATGGGGACAATACCAACAGACATACTAGTAGGAAAGTTTAGGAGCCCTCAACCCTAAACAAGTAACAAGTAACTACAAGCACCTGAGGAATGCTGAGAGCAAGGGAAACAGTCTTTCCCAGGGAAGAGCACACCAACTGGTTGGTTATCCAACACCAAATGATCCGCTCTGAAATGTGTGTGTGTGTGTGTGTGTGTGTGTGTGTGAGAGAGAGAGAGAGAGAGAGAGAGAGAGAGAGAGAGAGAGAGAAATAGTAAATGAATTTGCAAGAGAACAAGAAGTGGGGTACAGGGGAGTATTGGAGGAAGGAGAAAGAAGAGGAAAAACAAAGTAATTATAACCTCAAAAATAAAAAAAATAAAAGATTAAGTGATAAATTTTAACAATTATTTATTAAATCTCACATTTCTGTGGTTGGGTTATGCTTATATTTATAGATCTTTTCTCGATCAATAATTGCTGTCTCACTGTAAACAAGAGGGACTTCTTCAGTTCTCAATTTCTTCTCATTGTTTTTGCATTCGTGATATTTCTGAAAGAAGCAACTACGTATGCAGATTCTTGGTAGTAAAGTCTTCACATTTTCGAACATCTAACATTGTACCACATTGATACAATGTGGAATCACCTGGGATAAGAGCCAGAGAAGATATATCTAGGTCAAGCTTTGCTTGTTAATTCCCATCAGAGGGCCCAGTCTTGTGGGTGACTTTGAATGAACCCTAAACAGTGCAAGAGAGAAGAAAGCTAGCAAACAAAAAATAAATGAGCCAGGAAAGAAGACCACGCACATTCTCTGCTCTTTCTGCTTATGACCAGGGATGTGGTGTCTGAAGTTCCCACCTTTGCTTACCCACAGTAATGGCTATAACACAGATCTGTGAGCCAAACAAAGCCTGTCTTCCCTGTGTTGCGTTTCTCAGGCTATCACAGCAACAAAAATGCTAAACTGCCCCATTTCCCCATCTGCCTACTCCCCACCCCACCCTATCCTGTGCGGTGCCTCCTGTCTCTGTCCTTCTCCACACCTGGACCACATTTCCTAGCATGGGAGCTATAGTTTGACCAAACTCTAGAAATGATAAATTAATATTTTTAAAATCTCTTCAAATGTTTTTATGAACATTAAATTATGAACTATTGGTTCATTGTTTTAATTTTAAATTGATAAAAGAATAACCACTAAATGTAATAGTGGGTGAATATGATTTACTATTGAAGTGGGTAACATAGCCAGGCTGATTGACAAGATTATTCTCTTGTTTTATCTCCATGCAGTTCTTTACTGTTTCCACCTCTGTTTTTCCTGGTCATCTCTGCCCTGTGTCCACCTGATTCATAGTTAGACAGTACCCACACAACTCAATAGAATAAGCAACTTGAGTGGTAAGCCCCCAGGTCTTTTCAGCTCTAAATTGGCTATTGAAAAAAATCTGAATTTTATTTCTATTGAGTTCTTGAAGCTG
>JABTXL010003523.1:4670936-4751050 GCA_025134845.1 Neodon shergylaensis | reverse complement strand
TTTTTTTTTTTTTTGGCTTCTTCTGTTAAAATCCCTTGATTTTTATTACAAACTAGATCCTGGATGAGGGCGTGTTTTTTCAATCTCTGCCCGCAGCTTGAATTTTCTATGTGGCATCCATCGTCGTCACCATAATTAAAAATTTGTGTCTTTAGTTGTAAACTATCTGACATATCCCTGGTTCAAAGGGATGATGGACAGCCAGAGAGAAGCACAAAACTCTCTGAAGGTAATAAAAAATATCACTCTTCAATCGACAAAAGCCTAACACTTAAGATTTAAATAGTGGAGGCTCAATATCTGTCAGAGTCAGAAAGGCAATAAATGCAATTCTGATACCAATCATGATTTAATTGCCTGAGTAGCACTGCCCAAACCAGTTATAAAAAAATAACAGCATCATTATTGTCAAACTTTTGTCAGCTAAGAATGCCCAGGAAAATCAACTAAAACCTTATCAAAATTAACAAGAGAAAAATGCAACAACAGATAAAAATAAACTAGAAAACAGTATTTTATATATTGAGGCAATAATCGGAGAGCAAGATGAATTAAAAGCTTCATAATAATTCAGAATAATTGCAAAGTGATAAAAGGTGTAGCATAGAAATTCATCAGGAAATATGTGGCATCCATTAAAGAAGACCACAGCTATTCAGAGGTGAAGGTGGTTTTAATAAATGGAGGACCACGTTATGAAGCTAAGAAACTAAGCCCCGGTTATCTTCAAGTTATCAACAATTTCACTCAGGATTCATACTGGTTTTCGTTATGTTTTGTATTTTATTTTTCAAGACAGGATTTCACTCTGCAGCCCAGGCTCACCTGGGACTCATTATAAAACCTAGCCTGGCCCCAGGCGTGCAGTCATGGCCCCGTGTCAGACTCCCTAGTACTGGTCCCTATATGCAGTCCTTGAGCCACGACACCCAGCGTCATTCAATGCTCTTACAAGTTTTCACCTCGAGAGGCAGGAATTGCTTCACTGATGCATGAGAGCAGAGCACGCTTTCCGTCTGCAGTTATTAAAGTTGCTGTGAATATGCCCATTGAGAGCAGACTCTGCGGAGTTTAACATTCCAGGTTAGGAATATAGCTCAATGGTGGAGTGCTTACCTCATCTGTGGGGCTCTAAGTTGAGTGCCGAGCACCACCTCCAAAAAATATATATATGTCATAGATTCAAGGTATATGATGCACTGATAAGGCCTACAGATTAGTCAGGCAATATTGACCTGAGAAATGATTCTTCAAGCTTTATCTCAAGCAGCTATATATCAATATACAATTAACATTTATGCTTTAAGAGATCTCAGCTATGTGAAGCTATACAAAAATGAGTAGATGAGCCAGGCGATGGTGGCGCGTGCCTTTAATCCCAGCACTCAGGAGGCAGAGGCAGGCGGATCTCTGTGAGTTCAAGACCAGCCTGGTCTACAGAGCTAGTTCCAGGACTTGCTCCCAAAGCCACAGAGAAACCCTGTCTCAAAAAACTAAAAAAAAAAAAAACTAAAAAATGAATAGATGAATACACACACACACACACATATACAAATGTATCTTAAGCTGGAAAGGAAGAACAGATTTTCTTTGAACATTTAGACACATGTGTTTGGGCACACTACAAATCGGTGGTAAGCAGTGTTGCTTCAGTTACTGTTCCTGTTGCTATGGTGAAATGGCTGACAAAAGCAGCTTGAGATGGGTTCACCCTCTTCTTTCCTCCTTTTGTATTTATCTCCTTCCCCTCCTTAGAGCGAGGACGGAGGAAAACAGCAAGGATGTTTGAAAAAGTCATAAGGAATCAAGCTGTTAACTACCTACCTAGAAAGAAAAACACATATAAAACACATGTTCATATAAATATTTATATAGTTTATAGTTTAAAGAAAACTTTCTCATCTGAGTGCTCTTTCCAAGACTCTAAGACCACAACCTAACAACAATCAAGCACCAACCATAAGAAGCCTTCCTTTGAATTGTTGGTCTCAAAACATTACAGGGCGTTGCTATTGCCTTGGTTGCCCTCAAGAAGTGGAAGGTAAGTCTCCACTGCTGAAGACACTATGCAGTTTGGAGACAGGACCCAGAGACCCCCAAGCTGGATCTGAGCTGAATGCTCACTCAGTGAGGACTAACTAGTTTCATGATACCCAAAGGTGCCATTCAAGCGGCCTAAGGAGTGGAGCAACCAGCAGTCTCAGTCAGCTATGACACCTATGGACCACAGCAGTGCCCTGCATGGCATAATAACTCTGAGGGTGCAAATGTGGTATGCACACCTTAGTGGTAGCCAATGGCTCTCTAATTAAATTCAACACCCACTCAGTAAGAGAGAAATCATATTTAATGCTGGAAACCTAGCTGACTACCCAGGACCTACTGAAACCATGGATCTTGGTGGAAAACCTACAACCACCACTTTAGTAAACCAGTATAATCCCTAACTACATTCTAAACATTTGAGTTTACATTCACAGAGAAGTGTAGCCCTCACTCCTCATCAAGAAAACATCTCTTTATGGGGACCATTACAGAAGCCACAACTTATCAAAATGTAAAATTGTGGAGCCCACTCCCAATAGATAAATCTCCACCCTGCCCCTAAGCCTCCAGTAACAGTGCCAAAGAGGAGACAGACAGCGAAAGCAAGAGGATTGGGGAATTCGATGTGAGTTGAGTCTCCTGGTAATGTCAGCAGCTAGATCCATAAAGTTTCAGCAACAGGATTGTCTAAATATGAGCTAGACACGGAGGAGAGCCATAGAGACAGCAAAGTCGGCGGGAGTGGAGGGAGCCCAGGAGCATCAACCCTAAACTAAGCTCCAGGCAACTAAGGGATGCTAGGAGTGGAAACCACTGTCTTCTCCAGGAGAGAGAACAGATGGATCCTCCAAAACAAAACGGTCAGCCCTGAAAACACACATGCAAGTAACACTATACAAACTGTGAAGGTTGTATTTAGGGAAGATATATGTATATACACACACATAAATGTTTGTAGCAACAGTTCATCAACAAAGAGGCCATAAACTTGAAAGAAAGCAAAGAGAAGTACATAGGAGAGTTTGCCAGCAAAAAAAAAAAAAAGAAGGGGAAAATGGTGTGATTGCATTATAATCTCAAAAATAAAAGAAAAATTTAAAAAGACATATAAGACAAAACATTAAAAAGAGGTAAGTGTTTATTTTTGCTTACAGTTTGAGGACAATGCTTGTGTCAGAGAAGCCTCATCAGCAGAAGCCAAAGGCTGCTGTTTAGCTTGCTTCCTGCTTTTTCTTCTGTCTAGAGTCCCAGCCCACTGACTGGCCCTGTGCACAGTGAGTGGTCTTCCCACATCACTTAGCTAAACCATCCCTCCAAGCTGGGTCCAGAGACTTGCCTAATCTAACCCTTCACAGGTGTGCACATAGGTTGCCTCCAAGGTGGTTCTAGATCTAGTCAAGTCGACAATACGAACTGCCATGAGCAAATGGGTTAAGAGAAATAACTGAAAAAAGTATGGTAGATGGAATATATGTATGGCCTTCATAAATAAAATCCATTTAAAAACTGAAGGGAGAAACAAGTAAATAAATTAAGAAAATAAATCCAACTGCTCCCCTTTGAAAACACCTCACTCCATGCCAAAAATAAAAAAAATGAAAAACTAAAAACAGTTGTTATAAGCAATTTTGTCTGTATTTCTATCTTCATATAAGAAAAAGGGGTCACCGACTGAGAGAAAAAGACATTACAGGCTATACCATAGAGTTTTAAAAACCCTAACATTCAGATTGGTTAGGGCCTTTTCAAACTTAACAATCTTCTAGTGGGAAAAAGATTTGATCCTAGGCTTCTATAAACCAGAGTGGCAAAAGACAGGTGATGTTTCTAAGGTTATTAGCTATGAGGGAAATTCAAATTAAACTTGTGAGATACCAGTCCATAGTAATTAGAATAGCAAAATCCAGGGTGATCATAATTTAAAGTGTTGTTAGGAACGAACTCTCCTGCATAGCTAGTGGAAGAGACTTTAAGTTCCTTTAAAAATTAAACACACTGCTGCAAACTAGCAGCCAGTCACTCCACCTTGAGAGAAAGGGGTCGAGGGCTGAGCTGTAGTGCAAAGAGTCTCCTCTAACACTGCTGTTTAAACCGAATACCCGAGGCAGCTGTCAAGAGCGTGGTTCTCAGGAGGTGGCTAGCATCTTTGCAAAGGAGTTCATGGTTGAACAGTTTCCTCTTTTTCACATCCTTCACTTCTTCCACGTAAAGACAGCAAGTTTTTCCTCTCTGGATGATGGAGCTTCAAGATGCTGGATTGGAAGGAGAGTCTGAACCCCTTACCAGATATTGAACCTGCTGGTACCTTGATCTTTGATTTTCCAGCCTTCACAGATCTGCAAAGTAAACTTACGTTCAATAGAAATAACGTTGTCTAAAGCATTATGCCACAGCCACACAAATAAACTAAGGTGGCATGTTTAAATACAAAGACATACACATATTCATAGTAGCTTCCTTTGTGATCGCCAAAATAGGAAGACAATTTAAATGCTTTTTTTATGAAGTAAATGAGACCCAGCAGAGATACAGGACCTGTCAAGTAGAAGAGCTGAACTATCGACACACATAGCAGCAAGGGTGGGTCTCAAAATAAATGGACTGACAGAAATCAGATGGAAAGAAGTACTGTCACAGCAATCTGTTCATGTAAAGGTCTGAGTTAAGGACCCTAATCTGTAGAGAGATCAGTGTAGCTGTCTAGGGAAAAGCAGAAGCAGGATACTGAAGGAGGAATGAGGCTTCTGGGGCGATGAATACAGTCATTGTTGTAGCTGTACTGAATTTCACAACTGTATACATAACAATTCATCAGATTTTACAGTTCTAAAGTGTGACATTTATTATTGTATAATTTCTCAATAAATAAATACACCCGTTTTTTAAAGACACTGGTAGATGCAAAATTGTACTTTCAGAGTGACTGATTGTACTCATGCACACATACGTAGAGAGTAACAGAGAGAAATGAAATTCAAAACCCACAGAGAAAGTATGAAGAGCAGGCAGTCGTCTAAGTGACGGAATTGCGAAGAGCTCCTTAGGCTGCTCTTCAAGACTGTCGGCAGTATGAACTGGGCTTACTTCCCACTGTGCTCTGGAAGACAGGTGCCTCCTAGCAGGCTCCTTATGTTCACACTGGTCCTGCCTCCACGCCGTCCAGTGCAGCTTCCTTCACCTCAAGCCCTCAGTGTCCTGTCTGCTCTGTCCAGGTTCTCCCCTTTTTCCAATGCCCTACCTTAGATCCCTGCTAGTATGTTTCTCTTCTTTTTACCCTAAGTGTTCTCACCTCTTGTACTACATACATTTCCACTAATACTGAGCTTCCAAAATTGTGTATATGTGTTGATTCATGTCTATTTTCTAGCTCTCACCAAATTGGCTAGTACACAATGTGTGCTATAGGTGTTTACCTAATCGATTTTTAATAACAGTTTCTATGCATGACTTTTTCGGGATCATAGTTCTCTGCATAAAAATAACAGTTTCTGGGATTTACTTACAGGGCTTGAAATGCTGCATTGCAAATGGTATGGAAATGATTCAGGGTAAATATAGTTGTTTGTTCAATGTGACTGTGATGAACAGAGCAAGGGGAGGTTGCACAACTTTACCACTGTGTCCGGTACTGACTCTTCATAATCATTTTGTTTAAGTAATCATCATAAAGACTATTTATCCTGGACAATTCTAGCAGAAATTTCCTTCTGTGGTATGAAGGACAATACAGATAAATAACCTCTCAGAAAAAAAAATGACTAACAAGCAGGGATTGTATGTATTATGTAAAAGTGAACAGACCGGCATGTCTATCTGCATCATCCTTGAACGTCAGCCTTTATGCGTATGTCTTTGCCCATTTATTCTGCTCTTCTCTGTACAGCAGACCAGTTGATACCTGGGTGTATAATTGAAGCAGTGTGTTGAGCTCTGGGTGCGTTGCTCTTCCTACAGCATCAGGCTAGTTAAGATCCAGCTTTTAAAAATTTACTTTTTTATTTTTTTTATTTTTTTTATTAAAGATTTCTGTCTCTTCCCCACCTCCGCCTCCCCTTTCCCTCCCCCTCCCCCAATCAAGTCCCCCTCCCTCGTCAGCCCAAAGAGCAGTCAGGGTTGCCTGCCCTGTGGGAAGTCCAAGGACCACCCACCTCCATCCAGGTCTAGTAAGGTGATCATCCAAACTTCCTAGGCTCCCACAAAGCCAATAGGTGCAGTAGGATCAAAAACCCATTGCCATTGTTCTTGAGGTCTCAGTAGTCCTCATTGTCCGCTATGTTCAGCGAGACCAGTTTTATCCCAGGCTTTTTCAGACCCAGGCCAGCTGGCCTTGGTGAGTTCCCGATAGAACATCCGCATTGTCTCAGTGTGTGGATGCACCCCTCGCGGTCCTGAGTTCCTTGCTCGTGCTCTCTCTCCTTCTGCTCCTGATTTGGACCTTGAGATTTCAGTCCGGTGCTCCAGTGTGGGTCTCTGTCTCTGTCTGTGTCTGTGTCATTATGTAGTGCAATTACCAGTCACTCATAATATAAACAGCGCTCACTTTAAGGTCCCATGTTATGATAAGAATGTTAGTGAGAACAATATTTCAGTGCCTAAAAAGCTCACTGTTTTATTTTCTTTGTTAGTTCAGTTCTCTAAGTTGACTTAATTTGCTGTAAACATTGCAACAGTGTGGATCCTCTTAGCCCTGAATATTATAATATTCTAAGAGTTCTTGAGGCTTCAAGCAAAGACCTGAACATGTGAGCATTTGAATTTTTACAAAAACTACATTCTCCTCTCCAGAAGTATAGCAGAAAGGCCACTTGGTTGTTTCTGCCACTTGGCAGCTCAGACCCAAAATAACCACACAGAAACTGTATAAATTAAATCACTGCTTGGCCCATTAGCTCTAACTTCTTATTGGCTAACTCTTATATTTTAATTTAACCCATCTCCATTAATCTGTGCATCACCACTAGGTCGTGGTCTACCAGTAAAAGATTCAGTACATCTGTCTCCAGTGGCAGCTCCATTGCTTCTCTCTGACTCTACCTCCTTTCTCCTAACATTCAGTTTACTTTTTCCTGCCTAGCTAAGTTCTACCCTATCAACAGGCCAAGGCAGTTTCTTTATTCACCAAAGGTATTCACAGTATACAGTGGGGAATCCCACATCATAGAAGCAAAAGCATCAGCAAACACCAAATGCCCTAGGTAACCAGGGTAATAAACTTTACTTTAGTGTGCTTTAGATGTCTTCATTATTTTCAGTTGTCTGTCTGAGTTCATACTTGTTCTTCTAAAATAGACAGCAACTAAAGCCAACATAACATTAACTTCCTCTGCCTTATTGACTTTAGTGGAGTTAAGAGTTTTTCGGAACAATACTGCCACAAGGAAATCTACCTTATTAGGCTTGAATCCTTCTCCAATCAAACCCCTTCATTCCTCCCTGTAGCAGATACTTGTACCTATGGGCTTCAAGTCCCTGCTGCAACAATGACAGAAATGCCCGTATATCCAAGAACTTAACTTTTGTTGGTGAGATGCATTAACAGAGAATTAAAATGCAAGGAGGCATACGGGACTCACTAAACCATCCAACAAAAACACTGAGCACCCCAGTGAAAACTAGAAACAAGACGTAGGCAGACAGGTATCTACAATATCTTTATTTTACAGAATGATTTAAATCTGTAGTTATTGATAGTTTTCAGCAGTGGAGTGAGATTGATATAGGGGCTTGAACATAGTGACAGTTTCCTCAGGATCTTAGCACAGGTTTTGGATTTGGTGTTATTTATTAATATTTATTTATTCATTTATGTTTAACAGACACCAATAATTTACTACTGTTTTAAGCACCTTTTAATCTAGTTATTTGCCAGTAACAATCCTAATCTTATGTATTCTGTCTGTGTAAATAAAAGAGCAAGGCCAGAGAGCTATCAAGAGATAACCTTGGGACTCTGAACCAGGCAATCCGGTCTAAAGGTTATATTTCAAGACATTGGTCTAGGCTGCCTCTCACATGCCACCAAGAAATCCTATTAGGAAAAATGTAAAGAAATGGTGTCTCTGGCGAGATATCAGTCTAAAGTATGCAGAGAATGTCTTTCAGTAGAGAGCCTGTGGCGTGCTGAGCTAAAGGCAGGAATGCAGACGTTACCAGTTTACTGCTACTAGTAAAGGTGAATGACCGCCCCCTCACTTTGTGGTTCCCAAACACGTAGTTCCTAACCCACACATCTTTTAGGTACATGTTGAGACTTACAACAGGCCCTTGTGAAATGAAATAATACAGATATTTATGTGAGATTGTGTCATTTTTTTCTCCTTTACATGATAGTGAATAGGGCACACAAAGAGCCCCCTGAAGACCTCGTGAATCACTGTGTATATGGAATACTTGTAATCTACTAAAAAGATAACTCTGCACGAAGGCCCCGGCCTTACACACACAGTCAGGAGCCAAGAACTGGCTAGTTGTGTTGCTTGTTCTTGAACAGAAGGGTGCGCTGGCTTTCAAGTACGGCTGGCACATTAAGGAACGGCTGAAGGTGCAGAGATACTGGTATCTTTCTCTCCTAACAGGTGAGCTTGCTGATTGACACTTACATTTCTAGTAACAGCTTGCACCTAAATAACTGACAAATCCCAGAAAATTAGAAAACCAAACACTATTATCTGTCGAGCAGATAAGATTTGTTGTAACCAAAGAAGGGTGTATTACATGACCTAGACATTACAGTCATATAACTTAAATAATCCATGTTGTATATCCAAAGTCTAAATGCCCTTATTGCTGGGATGACAATTGAGATAAAGGGATAGTTGTGTTGAAGGGAAAAATTTCTATTTTCCAAAATTAGAAGTCAAGAAACAATGTCTGAAACTGGAAGAAAAACACACATTTTATTTTTTATTGTTGTTGTTTATTGAGATAAATATTAAACAGACCAATAATAATCGAGAGTGCTGATTTTCTGTAATAAGAAAAAAAGAGTTGGAGGATACTGCTCTTCAAAACAAAATCTGTGGTAAAATTAAATTGTACTCAACTGTGTGTACAGGTGATTTTTATTTGAAAGCCAAATGAAGTATAAGCTTGCAGGGAGGGAATGAGATGAAAACCATCAATAACATTTGCATTGCAAAGCCCAAATGTGTGTTCCTAGAAGATGGGCTCAGAAGATCCCACCAGAGACAGAAAGTTACAATAACCAGAAAGTTACAATAACCAGAGTTTCAAGAGAAAAGACAAAATAAAGGTTATTCTTTAAGGATTAGATTATTAACATAATGAAAATAATAAATACCCTTTATCATTGCTCAAAATAGTATAAATTTAAATTATCAAAGATAAAGTATCTAGAAATTTCCAAAGGGAAAGACTAGACTGTTCAAAAATGCATGATATTTAGACTGACATCTTCTTCAAAATAATCTCCTGTATATAAAATACGATAAAGAAATACATTCACAGTACATAGAAAGAGGTTCTGATTTTAAGATATCATGTCTTCCTGGACTACCATATAAACATAAGAGTGAAATGAGATCCATTTTCCATTCAATAAAAGAATAAAGTAACAATTAAAATCTAGATTGATTTCAGGTAGACACAACAGGTCATTATAAAGCTGGAATAATAGATAATAGATACATAAATAACCATTTTTTAATAAAAAATTTATTAAAATTTGTGGTTGGGGGTTTGGGTCAGACCATAGCCTACCAGATACAATGAAAGGCTTAAGTGAGATGATTAAAAAATACAGTCTTTATTTTTCTATTGATTTTTATTGATCTCTACATTTTTCTCTGCTCTCCTCCCTGCCTCTCCCCTCCTTTAACTCTCTCCCAAGATCCCCCTGCTCCCAATTTACTCAGGAGATCTTGTCTTTTTCTACTTCCCATGTAGATTAGATCTATGTATGTCTCTCTTAGGGTCCTTAAATCTTTAAATTAAAGTTTAGAACTTGGTTTAACATTTGGGGGGCTGAGATAGAATTGCTCTGAGGTCAGGACCAGCCTAGGCAGTATAATGAGTTCAGGGCAGGCCTGATTTACAGTATGTGTACATTATAGACTAGAATACATGAAAGTGTATTCCTTGGTTCAAATAGGAGATCCCAGACATAGGTAAAATAAATTACAATTCTTAAAAAGGCTTTTTTAAAAAAAAAAAAAAAAAACACCTAAAACTGCCAAGAGAATTATATATGGTGGGGCTTGGGATGAATTGATTCAGAAAGATAGGATAATAAGAAAAAAGAAATCCAAAGTTGATTATGAAGCTTTAAGAAAAAGGAGAATTCCCAGATGTTAAATAATTATGTGGTGAAAGGTGAAAATAAAGACAATCAACATAGCGAAGACCACATTAAATTCTAAAGGGCTGAACCAAATTAAACTTTGGCAGGGATCAGGAGAACAGAAACCACCATGGTTCAGCTGGTGTTCTACACCGCTGAGTAGTCTTCCCTTCTGGAGCAGAAGGAGACAGTTCCTGGCAGCATGAAGGAGATGTACACTCAAAGTCGAAGAACAGTTTACCAGAAATTCATCTCCAAATACATTCCAGGGGACACACAAAACTACCAGCCACATGAGCTGAATGCATTCAGCCCACCCTCTAGGTACCCCACAGGAGGGAAATGGACAGGATGCAGACAACAAAACACCGGTTGTATCTGGAAGAATCCGTGTAGAACGTTGTCAATACCCACAATATAGGAAGTCGTGGTCCATATTACTGCTGTCGGGTTAGAGGCTTAGTGTTCTGAGAGCAAAGGTGTCTTAAAGGTCATGGAGAAACGGTAAAGACCACAGGACATGTAAGGTAACTTTTACATAACTCAAATATATTGAAAGATATTATGATATGGTTTACACATTAAACCATTGTGCACACAGGAGAGAGCAAACGGAAGACAGTCTAACAAAGAAATTAACCAAACAGAAGAATGTTGAGGAAACTGATGGTGACGCTGTGTTAGGAACTTCAATAGCTGATTCCCCAATCTAGCTGTGAAGGGAGGGAGAAGAAAAATGGGGGGATGAGAAAGAAGGTGGAAGGCTAAGAGGAAAGATAGGAGGGATGAGAAGAGAGGGAAGGCGTGGTACAAACTTAAAAGTGCAGCCTGTGGACACCTATCATTCTCTAACAGTCTGTTGTATTCTAGTTATAACCTAATTCACACCTACCTACCTTAATTTATCCCTCTCTCAAAGCTATGGAGTTCCCCAAATGCCAAAATGTTGCCTCAGTAGCATCATTTTAAACACTTACTTGTTAGCTCAAATGGGAAGTCAAGGACCTTAACTAGAGACTGAAGACATCCCCCTAGAGTCCATAGGTTGCTGTGTTTAAGAAACATGGAAAGTTTGAAGAATAGACATTAGTAAGATCCCCCCAAAATTTGCCTTATTGGCTAATTTCACTGATAGGATATCTGATCTTTCAGTGAATTACCATGCTTTATTATGCTACTAAATTTCCAAAATACACTTGATATAAGACTAGCTTCTGAATTAGGGCAGCCTGTTGCCTCCCTTCTTAGGTAGCAAATTGCATTCTGTAATCACTGCTGCAGGGTTATGATTTGATAACAGATGTTCTACATTCCAAAAATGAGTGAAATGACTTCAAGAAAGGATACCCAGTCTCAGGTTGAATAAAACAGACAACCTATCCAAGGCAAATCAATCTAGTTTCCACAATGCCACACTTGAGTTTTCCCGCAGAAACAGTCCTAGGACCATTGGCTCCTGGTGTAAACTATGGATCCAATGGCTGCCACAGGCACTGGGAATTATTGGAAAAATAGAAAATACAAAATGCAGGAAGCAAGTCCTGGAAAAAGGGAGCATAGAAGAGGTTTTGGAGGTCATGTAGTGTGGCCAACAGAAGGATGCTTGCAACCACGGGTTGCTACTCCTTCATTCAAATCTCTACCATGAGAAATTTGTCAGAGAGAGAGAGAGACTACTAAGCCTGACAAGTTATGTTTGTTCCTCAGACCAAAATGGTGGGAGAGAACTTATTTCCTCAAGTTCTCCTCTAAACTTCATGCATAACACACTCATGTGCACACACACACACCACATGCAAAATAAAGAAAAAAGAAAGAAATGGCAAAAATAAATTTTAAACATCAATTAACTTGAATATTAGTAAAACCTTACACATAAAATATTTACACATATTTTATAAATGACAGCATAACATTAATTACAAGATAGAATTTGAGGAATCAATATGTTAACCAAGTATATTGTTTCATGCTATCTTCATATATGGGAAGATAAATGATGATACCTTATTGAAAAGGTAACTATCTTAAGAAAAGTCTTTGATTCAGAGGTGAAATACCAAAGAAGCAGCAGAATGAAGATATTAAAGTACTGGTCAAGGAGATGAGGCCATAGCTCTGTAAGAGCATTTTCTGTGCAAACATAAGGGTCTGTGTTTGATACCCCCTCCACCAATACTCTTCCAAACAATCAGGCATGTTGCATGCACCTATAACTAGCATTAGGGGACAGAGACGGGCAGATCCTAATAGTTTGCTAGTCAACCAGCTTGGTCAGCACAGTGATATTCCAGTCCAGTGACAGGCTTTCTCTCAAGTCAACACAGATAGATGGAGTAGTTGCTTGACATCCTCCTCTGGCCTCTGTATAGGCACTCATACTCACGTCCTCACATGCAAGTACCACACACATACACACACACAAAGAACTAGCCACGTACATTATTCTAAATAACATACAACTGATTCACAACAGATAAAGGAAGGCAAAAATGGGTTACATCTAGAGTGCTTCAGATTAAAGGTAATCAAAAAGTAAATACAAATAAATTATTTCTATAATAACTTATTTTGAGCTGCTAGAAATGAATCCTGAGATTTTTGCACACATTAGACGAATGTTCTAGACTGAGCTACACCCCCAGCCCTAATTTCAAAGATCCCCTTTTTTCAATGCTCCCTCAGAATGTCTCCAAATTTCTGAGTCTGAAAACCCCAACCTAGAATTCAGTCTTCTCACCTAAAACACAACGGGGAAAGTTATCCCCTAATTAGGTCAAGATGAGAATGAAGTAAGACAGTCTTTTTTTTCTTTTAAGCATTTGAAATAATGCTTGGCATATTGTAAGTGACAGATGAATGAAATTACCATGTTCAAGTTCAATGGACTATAAATGTACTGAAAACCAAAACATTCTCTTAAGTGTTTGAATGCAAATGCAAGCCTTCTTTTTAAGTTATTTCTTTTATGTTTTCAGATTATAATATAATTATATCATTTCCTCCTTCCCTTTCTAACTTCCAAACTTTCCCAATTATCCTTCCTTGCTTTCTTTTAAATTTATGCCCTCTTTCTTTCACTAAATATTGTTAAAAAGAAACATACAAAAATATGTTCATAAGTACATTTTCTCTATTTGATGTTATATGCACATACATACATACATACACACACATACATATGTGTGTGTGTTCTCAGGGGTGGTCATTTATTATTGGCTAGCCAACTGTTGTGCTCTGTCTTGGAGAAGGCTATTATTTTTTCTGCTTTTGGCATTCCTTTGTTTCCTGTAGTTCTCACCCTAAAGTGAAGGCCTCGTGAGCTTTCTCTGGTCCATATTTTAGCTCTTATGGTACAAGAAGATTCCAAGAAAACTTCCAAAGGAGGTAGGCAACCAACAGTCCTACCGATCTATGATGCCTATGAACCACAACAACACCTACATGCCACAGAAATGCTGTAGGAGCAGTGATGGCATACGTACATCGAGCTAAAGACCTGCTCACCAAGAGGGATGTCATTCCTGGTACTTGCTGAAACTCCTGACTCTTCCTTTTATGTTGCTTCACAGAATATATCAGCCCTTTTCCTACTCGGTACCCCATCACACTGTGAAGAGACCAACAGCTGAATCAGCCTTCACTTCCAGGATGTTTTGGTTAATGTACATGAAAATACTGAACTTAGAAGCCAGAGGGGTCAAGAACATTAGTAAGACACAGCCCACAGAATCAACTAAGTGGGACTCATAGAAGCTCACAGAGACTGAAGTAGCATTGTATCAGAGAGACTGCATAGGTTTGTGCTAGGACCTCTATGTATAAGTTGAGGCTGCTTAGCTTGGTGCTCTTATGGAACTCCTAACAGTGGGGATAGGCGTATCCCTGATTCTTTTACCTGATTCTGGGACCCTTTTCCTCCTACTGAGTTGCTTTGGCCAGTCTTGATATGAGGATTTGTGTCTAGTCTTATTGTGTCTTGTTATGCTGTATTTGGATGATATCCCTGGGAGCCCTGCTCTTTTCTGAAGGGAAATGGAGGAGTGGTTCTGAGGGCGGTGAGAGAAGTGGGAACAGGACGGACTGGATGAGAGAATAAAATTTACTAATACAGCATAGTTGAGTGGGGAGGCGCCATTAGAGTCAGTCCATGCTCTTTGTGTTTCCACAGCGTGGAAACCTTCATCCTATTTCACTGGTAGCTGTTTCTTCAGAGCAAAGACTATTCTGGTCCCTTAATTAGGAATGAATGTGTGAGTGCTAGGGCCACAGCTCAGAAGTGGAGGCCTGCCTTAACATGCACAAGGTGCCAAGTTCTGTCTCTTGTTCAGGAAAGAAGGGGATGGAAGGAGATGGGAGGGAAAAAAAGGCAATAGGAAAAGGAAGAAAGGGAAGGGGAGGGGGAATATAGAACTCAGTCTAATCGCAAACCGAGGGATATCTGGGATCACCAAAGCTTAGTAAAAGTAAGAAAATACTTTCCAGTCAGGCCTTTGGAGGGCATTTGTTTCTTACTTCAGCTGTCCTGAATCCACCATTTTGAGGGATTAAACACCTATTGTTGTTGCTCTGCAGGTGGTCTCCTATTACAGCAGCCTGGGAAGTCATGGAGAGTGGTAGCTGCCTACACTCCCAGGCCTGAGCATCCAGGCAGCTCTCTGTTCTCCCTGCACCTTGGGAAAGTTGTTTTTCAACATGGGGGACTGAACCCAGGGTCGTGGTAGACAAGCCATCTGCCATGGAGCTATGCAGTCAGCCTGCCTCAGGCAACACTATCCTCACCCTCCCCAGGTTTTCCTTTAGGATTGATCTTAGTTACCTTTTTGCTTCTTTAGCAAACCCTTAACTTCATTAGGTAAGCAAGACTGACAGTCGTGGTTTCCCAGGTTTTCATCATGTTTCTGGGTTCAGTCCCCCATGTTGAAATGCGTAAATTTTAGAAATGCTTAGTGAATTGCAATGTAATTCTTACTGAATAAAATAGTTGAGGGAAAGTGAAACTGTTGAGAAGATCAAGACCTTGGTCAAAATGGGGTTAGCAAAAGTGAGGGGATTGTAAGGCTCTAAAATTGGGCAGAGATACAACATTAGAGTCTATGAATATAAGAAACAAACAGTTACAGATATGGCCCAAGACTTAGGGTGGCTTGCATGTACAAGCATGGTGGTCTCAGCCATCAGGGAAGTCCCAGGGCTACCTGGCTGCTGGAGAGAGCTTAGAGCTGCCAGTTGAATATGTGTAATTCTCACGGATGTTAGAATGCATAAACAACATGCCTCTGCATTAGAAGCCCATAAGTAGTATCATTTAAATTCCTGTTGAAATAGATTAATTTGACTCTTATTATTTCCTAAACAATGAAAACATCAGTGGAGATTGACTGATTTTTCTGCCCCTGTAAGCCCCAGCGGATCAAGCTGTGCCATTTCCCACGCACAGTACGTTAACCAAGGTCCATTAAACAAAGCTAAGAAACGCCACCTGATGCAGCAGCAGGTTTCATTTGAATTGTATTATAAACCATATTCCATTTGACTAATTTGCAAAGTCAGAGCATAGTTATTCTACCGTAGTCTCTGAAATCTCTAGCAGATCTGCAGAAATTGGTTGTATAACATAGTATTTCATCAGATAAATGATTTAAGCTGACATGGCTCAGTGAAATTAATAAAGATGCATTTGAAAATAATCTACAGGTATGTTCATTCAAAAGAAAACACAAAGATGATAAGTAGGCAGGATTTAAAATGTACTAAAATTAATGTGCATAAAACTTGTACTTTCATGTTTTAGTGACATCCAGGTTCAGAAAATACCTGGGGGGCAAAGTGGGGAGCCTGAGCCATACCATATAGAAAAGTCATAGCGACTCTTCCAGCTTTTAGTACCTGTAAAACACAACCAATGTTCACACACAACTACAGAAAGATAAAGCTCTAATCCTAAAATAATAGACAAATGACACTCATGTGTAATCTAAGTATTAATAGTATGTTTAGAAAAATAAAGTAACATAAGTAAGTACATTAAAATATTGTTATCTTGACAAATATGATTTCTCTTTAAAAAGCAAATCTTACAATCACAACTGTGTGCTCCTCATCCATACATGACACAAATTTGGTCATTTCTTATGATCCAATTAAAATACTGAGCTTGCAAAGAAGTTGAGAGTCAAGAGTGAGGCCAGTGGTGAGAACAGACTGCGGATGTGGCAGGGACTCACCATGGACCTTTGGCAGGCTATGGTGAGGACTTGGGGACACTGCTGTATATGGTTTCAGGAGAGTGTGTCAGGGGTGACAAGCCATGTGCCTATGGAAATTTTTCTTCTGATAATATCACCTTCCCAGGCTGCTGTGGAATAACCCTCTGGACACTGAGAATATGTTTTCCTCTCATTGGTTAATAAAGAATTGACTGGCCTATAGCTGAGTAGGAAGAGATTGGGAGAAGAACCAAACTGAGGATGCTAGGGAGGGGCAGGGCAGAGAGAGGGGTTGAGAGCAGACACAGAGAGAAGCAAGATGGACCTGCTGTGCCAAGGAAAGGTACCAACCCACAAGGCAAAAGCATAGGTAAGAGATATAGGTTAATTTATATAAAAGAGTTTGCTAGTAACAAGCCTGAGCTATTGTTTGAGCATTTATAATTAATATAAGCCTCTATATGGTTACTTAGGACCAGCTTGTGGGATAGAAATTTCCACCTCCACTGGGTCTCAAGTATCTTACCTTTAATGTTATCTTTACTCCTTGGAAGCCATTGAAAATGACATGTCCCTAGAGATTTGAACTCTGATACTCCAGGCTGCATTCTGCATCTCTCCTTCAGAGTATCAAAGTTAGAGCTGCTAATACTATTTTAAAGGTTTCACATAGGCAAGCTGATTTCAAACTAAATCAATTATTATACTCAATATTTTCTATTAAAGTACTCTCTGAACATGGCAGACAATAAGGGCTGATGAGAAGCCAAGGACAATGGCACTGGGTTTTGATCCTACTTCATGTTCTGGCTTTGTGGGAGCCTAGCCAGTTTGGATGTTCACCTTCCTAGACCTGGATGGAGGGGGGAGGACCTTGGACCTTTCACAGGGCAGGGAACCCTGACTGCTCTTCAGACTGGAGAGGGAGGAGGAGAGGAGTGGGGGGAGGGGGAGAGGAGTGGGAGGAGGGGGAGGGAAATGGGAGACTGGGAGGAGGCAGAAATTTTTTTTTCAATAAAGAAAAAATCAACCAGTCACCTCTTGATTGCATTTTTAGTTTATTTAAAGTTTTATAAGGTGTTAATATCTATCAAATTAATTCTTATTATAAATGAGTTTATGTTAACATATGTGGGTAGACATAGATGGGTGTAATTTTAAATACAAGTGACTATTGCTTTTAGCATTTTTTTTAGTTTATTAAGTACTAGAGGTATTCTATGTTTTTATTTGAATCTGGAAACTGAATACACATGTAAGTTATTTAGTTATCTAAATCTCAAATGTTATCAAGGTTAATAAAGATATTTTAAGAACAAAGATAGTTTAGCAGGGTTTATTTTCTTAAAACCATGATAGTTTGCCAGGCTTAGTGATGGATGTCTAAATCACAGCCCCTGATAGGCTGCCGTGGAAGGATCAGGAGTTGGAGGACAATGTGAGTAAGAGAGCAAGACCTTACCTTAAAAACAAAACCCCACCAAAGCCAGAACATGCTACTGATGCTAAAATCCTTTTAACTCACTTCCACTGCTACCATACTAACTTTTCTTTCAGATATTAGCAGATCTCTTGTGGACAATGCATTCATTTTCCCCCACATAAGAAAAGAAGAACCATCCATGTCTGCAATAACCAATGTTGGATAGTTAGAGACAGCAGGGCTCTGACATTGTAATTCTACAAAGGAAAGACTAGGAAAAATGAGACGTGGTAGGTTATGTAAACATAAGAGGTTACATCCTGAAAGGTTATGACACAGTGGGATAACTCTCATTACAGAGACATTATCATAGATGAGGGCAATCTGCAGACTAGCCAACTCCAAAATGTACAACTGCACCCTCGGGAACTGAAATAGTCCAATAGTGTCTGTAAAAATGAAGCTAAACAGTTTTGAGTTTGAAAGCAGTGTTCATTTATTTAGGAGAACTAATTAATCTTTAGCAGTGAAATATTAAATCAAACAGAGTTTTCTGTACTGTTACCTATTTCTAGAGAGCCATAAAAATTTTATTCACATGTTCTGAATGAGCTTGCATCAATCACTAAAAGATGTTCAGTCAAATTCATCTCACAAAGTAAAATGCCAAATGCATTGAAATTCAAGAATGTCAGTTTGGGACAATTGACTATAATTATTAAAGTTCACCAAAAAGAGGACCACTAGACTCATGAACATATGAAAAAGTGACCTAGAAAGTATTATAGATTAAATACCAGAGTTAGGATGTGAACATCTCACTTCAGAGAGTTAGATAGGAAGGAAGGCACTGAGGGAGTCATGAGTGAATATTGTGTGGGTAACTGAGTGATTGGTTCTCATGAGTGTGCAGGTGTGTGTGCACACACCATCTATGACCAAAACAATATTCAAGTTTGGCATGGGAAGTCCTTCTGAGTATGTGTTACTTTTATTGGTTAATGAGTAAAGCTGCTTTGGCCAAGGACAGGGCAGAATAGAGTAAGGCAGGAATTGCAAGCAGATAGAAGAGGAAAGAAGATGGAGTCAGAGAGACACCTTGTAGCTGCCAAAGGAGACAGATGCTGGAACTTTTCCCGGTAAGCCACAAACTTGTGGCAATACACAGAATAATAGAAATGAATTAATTTAAGATGTAAGAGTTAGTTAATAAGAAGTCTAAGTCATTAGCCAAGCAGTGTTGTGATTAATATAGTTTGCTGTCCCTGCGTGTCCCTGATGATCATGCAAGCAGCCCCTACCCACCACTCCTTCAAAGCTCTACAGGATGATGCTTTTTAGGAGTGATTAAGATATAAGAGTTAGTTAATAAGAAGTCTAAGTCATTAGCCAAGCAGTGTTGTAATTAATATAGTTTCTGTGCGATTATTTTGCGTCTGGGTGGGTGGGAAACGAACAAACCAGCCTCCGCCTACACAAGTTTATATTTTTAAAAATAGCTACAACTCTTCCTTGTTTCCTCCTTCCCACCCTTCATGATCCTCAGAAACAATTTCTCCAACTTTACTCTTTCCACAAAGCAAGCATGTAGTATCTTATGGAATTCTATTTCAATTACTGGAAGTTTATAGAAGTCCCCAGTTAAGAAGAATAAGCCCCAGGGACACAGTCTCAGGCAAATTCATGGTCTGACTTCAAATGTTTACAAAGGAGACCTTTCTCCCCCTGCCATGGTCTCAAGTAGATAGAGATTTAACTGAGAGCACCCAGTGCTGTCTCTGGGTGTCCCTGATGATCACCCTAGCAGCCCCTACCCAACACTCCTTCAAAGCTCTACAGGATGATGCTTCTTGGGAGCCATTAAATTTGACACCGTGAGATGCAACACTTCTACTAACACCATCAACTGGCTCTAATCCAAGGAACACCTTATCAAAGTTGCTCACCGATGTTATTGCCAATTAATTAATGCTTTTGACTGCACAGTCTTCAGAGAAGTAGTGTCGTTCTAAATTTAGCAAAAGCATGCCCCATGATTCTAAAAATTAACACACTGGGTTGCCTCCACTCTTCCAACAGTATGATTGACGCTCTCAAAGAGTAGCCTCAGCAATGGCACCTTCAAGTAAGAGCATGGCAGAGTCACACTTGCACAGAACAAACCAAGAGACCACCCTGAAGCTCAAGGCAGAGGAGAGAGAGTGACAAAAGTTGGATTCTCAGACTATGGGTGCTCAGTGGAGACAGAGTCTGTTTCCACTTCTCTCTTTTTCCATCCCTGTAATTTGCCTCCAGGGTCCTCCTCCCTCCTTCCCCTATCTTGGGGCTCATCTCTTTCCAGAACAGCCTAGTCATAGCAGACTTCAGCTTCTCTAAACTTTGATCCTCCTGTTTTCGTGTGTGTGCACTTACGGTAAAGTCTCCAGGGTAGCCTCCTGACCTATCCCTGTGTTTGTTCCCAGAAGTGTGTCTTCTTATTGCACAACCACAGATAAGTTATCTGATTCCAGAAGGCCTCCTGACAACAGGCTAGCCTTCCAGCCTTCCTCAGCAGTTCTCTCTCTCTTTTCCTGTATCCTCAACCCCAGCCTTTCACTGTTCTCTGGGAATGAACCCTTTCAACTCCATTTCTCAATCTCCGAAGCTGCTGCCTAAAAACATGGAGTGAAAATCAGGGTCTGGAAGCAAAAACATCGTCAAGACTCTGTTTTTATATTTAGTTTCTTGAACCGTTCTTGAACTCATTTACGCACGCCTGGCTTTCTCCACATGCTTCCCTGTCTCTAAGATTCCTTTCTCCAGCCATTTTTAATTCCTTTGATCTTCAACTGGTTCTTCCTTGTTAACTCTTCCCCATTTAGCTTTTTTTCTGTTAAAGTGAGACACAGTTGCTCCTGACAACACTGATCTATCCCCGAGAAAATGTTGAGCACCAAAGACACTCCACTGGGAGCTTGTTTTCTTTTTGGCAAAACCGGCCTTTGGGCAAGGAACTGCCCATACCTCAACCACTGACAAAATACGTAGTATCTGAAAATGAATAAGCAGGACTGTCAAATCTTGTCAAGACAGGGTAAGATGGTTTTAAAAAATTTCTTGCCTTTAAAAATAACCTGTCAGTTATTCTAGGCCTTAGCCAAAGTTGGTTTCTTCAACGTTGTAAATGTGACTTTGGGTGATTGCCCAGGTAGCCAGTTGTCTCTGTGATTTGTTGCATGTTTTGGAAGTTGTTTGATTTCACCTCCTAATTACTCAGGTAACATTATTTCCCTTCTTGGATCTTCGATGGGGTTGAAAACTAGATAAATGTAGTTACTTTCCTCTCATGACTTGGCCAAATTATTTATTATACAAGACTTAAGCTAGTTAAAATAGGATATTTGTTCTTATTGTATATAATTTTGTAGTAGGTTTAGAACTGTCTTATTTAAACAAAAGGGGGAGGTGCTGTGATAAGGTTTACAGCTAGTAACTACCCGCCTACTCGGGCGTGGCCTCATAGACTATATACCCAAATGCAGAACTGTGTTCGGCCCTTTTTTCTTCCTCCTGGGCCCCATTTTGCTGGTTTGGTTTGTTTTGGATCTCATCTTCATCCATCATTCAAGTAGAGAATCCTGATTTTGTAAGTTTTACCCCTTAATAAATGCCTGTCTGTTTCTTAGTTCTGAGCTAGTGTGGGATTCCTTTTTTAAGCATCCAATCTCTCAACCATCAGTATACATCTTTGTCCTTGTAAATAATCAGTCAGGAGCTCTGTGCCCCTCTACCCCGGTACATCACTTCACTTATCTTAGTAATTGCTTGTTATGATTACAGGGCCTCTTTGCACAAAAATGAGAAAAAAAGAAGACATATAGAGTTAAGTAAAATTTTATTCAACCTTATAGCCGTTAAATGATCATTTGAGCCAACCTCCTAAGATATGGGCACATTATTTTTAGAATTTCATGCCACTTGTTTGAGTGTCATGTTGCTTGACTTTGTAATTAATTTTTAACATAGTTTAAATGCTTTTACTTTTACTCTATTAAGGGTATTATCTTCGGCACCAATATTTCTCAGAACCACTTAACGGCTGTGTATTACACCATTTATTTCTGCGGTGACATGCTTTAATGCCAAAACTGTAGCATTAAAACAATACTTCATAGTACTTGACAGTTTGGTGTACAAATATCAGTATTTAAATCTGAATATTTTGATCACTGGGAAGTTGGGTATCTTTACAAGTGTTTTCATGCTGTGTTATTTATTCTTGATGAAGTATCATGCATCCAAATCAAAAGCATTAGTATTTTCATATATATTCAAATAACTGTCTCGTTTTTAAGAATCCTTTAATTTGGGTGTTATTGTACATGCAATTCTTTTCAATTTAGATCATCAGTATTTCATTAAGATGCATTTTGTTGCTTTTATGCATTGTAAGTACTTCTTAAAAAATTTTTCACACAATTTTATTCTTCAGATAAGCTTTGACATTTAATTGTATCTTTGTTGTGTATTATTTTTTGAAATGTAATATGAAGTAAAAGTCAATTTAACATCATGTTTTCGTAATAGTGGTACTGAAGCCAGGCGTGTTTATGAAGCCCTTGTATCTCCTCTGTTTGGGAAGGTATCTTTATCATAATCTCTCCTGGCACATCCCTGTCCCCAGTAGCTCTGTCTTTGCCTCTAGCAGACTGTTTCCTGTCTGACAGGTTTCTAGCATTTGTAATGGGAGGTTCCAGGAGAGGACGAATAGAGGACAGGCATTGCTTCCTGGACAGAGGCTGTGATGCTCCTGGCTCTTCCCCATGTGTACAGGAAGACTAGGCTTTCCCCTCCTTAGATATCTGAGCTCTGGGATCTGGGACTCCACCTCGCTCTTCATGTGTACAGTCCAGAGGTCAGCAGCTGCCTGTGGGGACACCACAGCCTCTTTTCAGTGGGGTGGCCCATTATCTGCGCTGAGCTCCCTCGGCTTTACTTTAAATTACTAATTGGCCTATTAGCTCTGGCTTCTTATTAGCTAATTCTTACGTATTAATTTAACCCATTTCTATTAATCTGTGTATCGCCATGTGGCTGTGGCTTACTAGCAAAATTCCAACTGGCGTCTGTCTCCAGTGGTTCCATAGCTTCTCTCTGACTCCACCCTTCTTCCTCCCAGCATTCAGCTTAGTTTTCTCTGCCTAGCTAAGTTCTGCCCTTCTATAGGTCCAAAGAAGTTTCTTTATTCATTAATGGTAATCACAGCATACAGGGAGAAATCCCGCATCAAAATTCTGCTTCATTTTTATTTTATTTTAATGATATGACTACTTACAAAAGTAAACAAATATAGATTCAAAATGGTTATTAATTAGTTAAGGTATATCAGTAGAAGGTGGAAAACAACCAATACTAAATAAATGATAATATCTTTTATATAAAAAATATTCTGTATCTTTAAATGTCTATAGTATACATACTACTATAGAAGCATAAATTGTTATAATGCTGCTGAAAACCTCTGTGACAGTATCTGCTAAAATTAAATACGTGAATTCTCTTGCTACCCAGCAATTTTACTTCTGTGTAAATACCCAACAGAAATATGTGAACATATTCTCAAAAAGACATGCCCAAGAATGCTCCTGGTAGTTGTTTACAATATTCTCACTCAGACGCAACTCCTGTTTCTCCTAAAAGCAAAAAGCACAAATTGCTTTGCACTCGTGTAATAACACCGCAGTGGAAAGGAAAACCAGACAAGTAAGCGACACAGATAAATGGGGAGTGCAGGAAACCAAGCCCAGAAAAACCACTGCAGGATTGAATTTACATAAAACTACAAAATGAGTAATAGTCATGGAGGCACAAAGAAATCACAGAGACAATTTAGGGACTGTGTATAAAAGGGGGAAGGAGGAGGCGATGCCTTCGGTGTCCTGTCTGTGGTAGCAAGAATATCTGGGCAGAGAGCTCTAGGGATCGTGCTGTCTTTCCCTCCTCTGCAACAGACTCACAGGTGTGCATCTCCAAGCCCAGCTCTCTATTAAGTCTGGGGATCCAACCCAGACCTTCGTGCTCATACAGCAGGTACTTTACCACCTGACCCATTTCCCCTGCCCTGTGTGATAGATTTTTGCTTTGAAATGTTTAAGGAACAGCTAGGCATAGCAGTGCAATCCGGGTGTGGTGGCACACACCTTTAGCCTCAGCATTCCAGAAACAGACTTAGGCAGACTTTTGAGTTCATAGTCTGCAAAGAAAGTTCCAGGATAGCCATGACTATGCAGAGAAACCCTGTCTCAAAATATACAAACAACAACAAAAAGGTTAAAGGTATTTGCATATGTATTGTTACAGAATGTACAAAATTATGTATGAATTATACTTCTAGGTTAAACAAAATAGTTGCTGAAATACAGAAAAAGAGAGTCCAAATGTGTAAAGCAAGGTAAATATTCATATATTTATAAATGCATATTCATGTACAAATGGATATGCGCATATACAGCAAAGAGAAAAATGATTTTGCTACCTATTTCTCCACAGTGTGAACCACTTTTACAGTAAAAATTATTAATTAGACATTTGAGGGAGTATTTATGTTAACTTTCATTAAAACTATAATTTAAAAATTAATTACGCTTACAACTTTGCTTCTTAGCTAGAAATATGATATTTCTAGCCATTTGCTTAACATTTTTTCCACATACTTTTCCCCCTCCCCCCGCAAGCTTTTTGACTTTTATGAGAACTGTGGCTCTCAAGGTTCTGTATTATTGCTTTTGTGAATAATATTGTTTAATATTTAATTTTCTCAGCAGCTAAATCTAACCTTTTCTCTGCCTCCTTATTCCACACTCGTTTCTAACCTGTTCAACCTTAATGAAGTTGTTCTGGCAGAGATTATCAGTTGCTGAGCAAAACAGATGGCTGACTTTTATTAGCGTGACACTTCTAGACAGTTATTAATTCATTAATTCCACAAATATTTGGGTCTCCCTTGATAAACGCTACACATAGTGCCATACACCAAAGGTTCAAAGGTAAGCACAAGTCCTGCCCTCCCATCATTTGTACTTAATGCAGCAAGCAGTCAATCATGCTGACAACACTCTCTGATGTGCTGAGGCTGAGAAAATTGCCCTGTTCCATGGATGTACAGCAGAGAGGCATCTGTCCATACTTGGATTGTCAGGACCTCTTTCCCAGAACAGATGCTGTAATTGATACAAACTCACAAAGGTCAAGGTGAGAATGAAGAACATTCTAGACGTGGATAAAACTCTCTCATCATCTTTTGAAGGTTGACAAGACAGTGAGCAGCCTGTTTAGTGAATCCCAATAATCCAATAGAGCTGAGTCACGAAAAGTGAAGTAGACAAAGTGCATGCTTAAGTAGAAGGCAGACAGGGCGGCCTTTATCCCTAGGGTACCTGGGGATCAGGAACAAGTCACTGCTGAGGAAAACGTGGGGAAAACAGTACAAAAGCTGGGCACAGATAGGAATTTTTGTATAAAATGAAATATCTCTGGAAATAAAGCAAGGGTTAACAAACTGGACTCTAGCAAATTAAAAGTCAGAGAACCTGGAAGGAAAGTTAGGCTTCAGACCTAGCAAGAGTGAGAAGTGGCTCTGTCTACTCAGATGAGGCGCACAAGAGGGTAACTTCTGAAAGAACAGAGAATTGTGTCATGGTGAGTTCAGTTGGAGATGTATATGCTGTGAGACTGATTTTGAAGACATCTATCTGGGGAGGAGTTGGACTGAACAAAAGAGCACGTGAAAAGTGACCCACAGAAGTACTAGATGTAAAAAAAAAAAAAAAACAAGGGAAAACAGGCCACAGTACACAGAACTAGAAGAACTTTGAACCAAAGCAGGGACATTCCTAGAATTGGAAAGAGGCAAGTGAAGAGGAAGTAGAGAACTAAACACAAGAGCGGAAGGAGAGTGCGGATAGTTCCACAAACTTGTCTCTAGGAATTGTCTTTACTGAGACAAGTGTGAGACAGACACCTCAAGGACTGGAGAACAACATAACCACAGGGAAACCCAGTGACAACAGAACCAAGAGGAGATACAGGCAACACTTGAGTGCACAGCATCAGAACCAGATAGCCAAGGATGGTTAATTTCTCAGACTGAAGCGTATTGGTCTCTGTTCATTTTTCTCCAGCCATACTTAGAAGTACAGGAAGGTGGGCATACAACTAAGTTTAAAATTGAACTCCGCTGGTGGATTCGAGGAAATGGGAGTGGGGAGTGAGCAGCAAGGAGGTCAGATATTGGAGAGCTGATGGTGCAGAAAGCGGGGCGGCGGGGGGGGGGGGACAACAGACAGAAATAAAAGAACAGGGAGCTCAGGGAGAGTGAAGATCAGAGCAGGTGACCTCACAGCAGCTCATGAACGTATCAAAAGAGGTTGGCTTTCTGCTAGGAACATGGATGGGATGGAGGTGCAGACATGGAACCGTGTAAGGAAACAAACTTCGACATCATTGGAGTGAGCAAAATCATTGTTGTGTGACAAGACCTTCCTTGGACAGGCACAACACTGATGCCTGTTCACTCCAGAGAGGAAGCCCTCGACAGACCAAACTGTTTCACGGAGATTGCCTACAGGGGGTCACTTACAGGAGCACAAATGACTCAAAGACAGCTGCATCACCAAAGTCCACCCTGGCTCAGGGGACTGCTCACAAAAGCTTTGAGCCTGGAGCTCACTGCACAGCCTGCAGGCAGCTCTACGGGTTGGAGACTGTCCAGTCCAAGGGCCTCAGTTGGTCTAAACCACTTTCAGGCCACTTGACTGTTTCTGTTTCCTCCAGGCAACTCCACTGGACTCAGTCTTTCTACACCCGGCTTGTCTGAGATTGACTTTCTCGATCTTTATTATTTGCTCTCGGGGGAGGGGGGGTGGACCTGGTGAATGCGGTCCTTTTTCAGGACTTCCTGAAGTTATTTTGGGTTGTTTACCTTCTGCGTTAAGCCCCGTAGAATGGATTGCTTCAATCTCTAGGGAACATGCCAAGGAGAAGCCAGGGTTTTGTCTGGGGGTGTGAATCATGACTGGTGTGACCTCAGATAGCAACAGGCATAGGACTAGAA
Source organism: Neodon shergylaensis (assembly GCA_025134845.1). Taxonomy (NCBI): domain Eukaryota; kingdom Metazoa; phylum Chordata; class Mammalia; order Rodentia; family Cricetidae; genus Neodon; species Neodon shergylaensis. The sequence continues at coordinate 4,723,982 of JABTXL010003523.1, read as the reverse complement.
AGAGAGATGCAGGAAGTGCTAAAGTACAAATGAGCGTGAGCACTGACTGGGACGTTTATGTAAGAACACTACACATGGCAACGCTGTAAAAGAGCCACGAGGCTCAGAGGAAGAGAGGAAGACGAGCAGTTCTGTGTCTTGACATGGCACATGAGGTGTTTGACCCTCCCAGCTTGGTGAGAAAAAGGTCATCGCCAGCATAAGACAGCGGCCAGAGACGTCCGTTTCCGGTGAAGGCTGAGGCACGAGATAGTCTAGGCAGAATGTGAAGGTACTGGAGAGGCAGATCAAATAAAACAGGCATGGTTGGGGATAGAGGGATGTGTTCAGACATGGGGGGAGAGGATAGGGTGAGGCAAAGGGACAGTCGGCGCATGGGAAGATCAGACTATGGAAACCGATTCGTGTGGCCTGTGTTGTAATCTCAAGCAGTCACTGCAAAGATGAGGTGGGCAAGCATGGTGGAACTCACTGATCTAAATATAAACACTCTATGCCTCAAGGACAGTAACAGACTCCCGCCTGGCCACCCTGGATCTAGTGTGCTCTTCTAAATTCATTTTCCGTGAGATCACCTCCACTGTGTTATATAAAATGAAATTCCAATCCTGCTGTTCGTCCTCCCTCTTAAAACCCTCCATTGACTCCATCAAATCTGAAATGCTAATTGCAAGCTTCTAAAAATAGCACGGTAAGCAAGTCTCTCCAATAATCTGGCTCCCCTCCACCTTCCCACCTTTTCCTCCTGCTATGGCAAACTACATGATGCAAGCCCCAGTTCATACCATCTAAACCAGGGATCCCCAACCTTCCTGGTTCTGCAGACCTTTAATACAGTTGTGTTGTTGCTACTTCAGAACTGTAATTTTGCTATGTTATTAAATATACTATAAATATCTGTGTTTTCAAATGGTCTTAGGTGATACCTGTGGAAGGGTCATTTGACCACTAAAGAGGTCCTGGACCCACAGGTTAAGAATCACTGATTTAGCCTGGCAGTGGTGGTATATGCCTTTAATCCCAGCACTCGGGAGACAGAGGCAGGTGGATCTCTGTGAATTCAAGATCAGCCTGGTCTACAAGAGCTGGATCCAGAGTAGCTAGAACTCTTACACAGAGAAACCCTGTCTTGGAGCAGGGGGGAGGGGTTGGAGGGAAGGGACACCAAATCAGAAAAAAAAGTTATCTAAATAGAGACAAGTGGGGAGACCATCCCAGGTAGAAGAACCCTTTGAGAGGAGCTGGGAGTATCCAGAAATGAGAGAAGATGCACTTAGCCAGACTCCGGCCACAGCTACTTGACAAGGCAGGAGAAGCTGATGTCTTAGAGCCACAATCTTAACAAAGCAATGCCTCTTGAGTGTGTTGGAATTTCGACGCTGTTCAATTTTCTCAAGTTTAATTTTATGCACCCTATCAAGCTAAATATTTTTATTAGCATACACTTGTCTGCTTCTGCTCTTAATAATTACTGTACACATGACCTTTTCTTCATCTTTCCATGTTTTGCAGAATCACATTTATTTTAGATGCTAAGAAGCAGATTGGGTAAAAGGTACTTCTCACAGCATAGAACTTGTAACAGGCACCTTGCAAAAAAAATGTGTGTGAGTTTGTATGTTTTTCCAAAGATAATGAGCAGAAAGATTTAAAATCTGCTCAAATGTTTTCTGGCAAAATGTACTTGAATCGTGCCAAGAGGAATTGCATGTTGCATGCCTTCAATCTGTTGCTGAAATATTTGTAGATACAGGCAACATCTGTTCCACTGGACAGAGATCTACTGGGAGTGCTAATAACTTTGGAAAGCCTTGACTTTAAAAGTTTATACTTGGGAATTCAATATTTTTAAACAGATTCTTGTTGAAGTTCTCTACCACATAAACCTTCAAAATTTTAAATCGCAGAAAATTATAAGAAAATATTTTTTTCTAAGTAAAGCAAAGTCGGAAAATGGAGGATTTCTTTTTTAATGTGAATTTAATCATGTGTTAAATACGCCTGGCTTAATTGTGTAATGCATACAAGCAGGGATGGGAGGAAAGGATGAACGTGTTACCTGGGAGGAGATAAAAAGAGAACCCAATTGGGGGCCATGGCAAACACTGTATAATCTTGTTAAGAGATGAACATGGGTAAAAGTAAAATCTCAGTAAGAAAACCTGGCAAAAAAAAAAAAAAGTATTCCTGATTGCAAATCAAAAGTTAGTGGTTCAGCAGACATCCTCAGAGCATGTCCAGACGACACCTGGTCTAAAAGTCACTCGCTGTAACTGTTGTCGCCACAGCAGTAATCAGAAAAAATGAACTTGAATTATGTTATTTCAAGCAAGCATAACTCCGAGTTAAACTCTACGCTAGTGGTCATTAGTACTTTGAAAGTCAAATGGATGCAAAGTCCCCTACGCAGCATCTTGCGGCTAAGTAGGTGGCCTGGTGGCCATTTCTCTGAGAGGCAGTGTTTAAAAGAATACAGTTTGTGTGTTGTTATTTCGGGGCATAAGCTAAGCTAGCAGGCAGCTGGGGTGCTGGGGACGCAACCCCGGCTGCTCATATTTCAACAACTTGGTATCTGTCTCAGATTATGTTACTTGCTTTTTTCCCCCTCCAACAGAGTGTGGCACCTACACATCTGATCCCCGGTTAGCAATTGTGAACAATCTCCATCAAAAAATTAGGTCATACAACAAGGCAAAATAAAATGCCAATGCCAGTATGGCTCCTATTACCACTGATATAAACAAAGGCAATACTTATCTTAATGGGTGGTTTAAATTTTTATTTTTGAAAATCATTTATATTATCCACTAAGGCTAACAGAATTAGATAAGCGAGTTACGGATGAATGCCATTTTATCCAGGTGCTGCTTTGTGTTAGGTCCTGAGGAACTTTCCACCGGGGAGAATGGAAACACACAGCAATGTGCTTCTGTGTCTGTGAGACTGAAGCTGTCTAGGATAAGGAGGAAAGAATGAATCTGTGCTTTTCTCCTCTAGTAAAAGACCAGTAACCTGGAGATTCCTCTTTCTCGTTTTTGAAAATGCAGCCTAGTGCCTTAAGTGGTTTCTTTCTCGAGGCGAAATTGATTCCTCGACTGACATCCACTCTGAATGTAGGTGGAGGTGCAATGGGACCAGCGGTGGTGTCTTTCCACTTCTGTCGTTTTGTACAACAGCTGTAGCCAGAGAGCTATTTCCTACCAAAATTACCACTTGAGAGGCCTAGAAAACCAAATATTGTCATTTTGTCTGTTTACAAAAGTCAAAATAATCTTTCTACTATAAATCAAGAGAAGAAAAGTGAGCAATGGAACTAATGGCATGTTTTATTGTGGGGACTATATGAAAGTCACTAAAAGTAGACACATAAAGTGTTTTTAAGGATGCAGTTACATTTGTCAAACCTTTAAGATTCAAAATAAAGAATGATGTAAGAGAGTCAGAGAAAAATGTTAGAGGAAGATATGTTAGGACTATAAATACAAACTTTTCCCCATCTCAATTGTTTAAAAGAGACTTTGTGCCAGCATAGATCATTATGGGCCTTGCATGAGGAGGGCAATCTGGAGAAGGCAAGAAGTCATTATTGGTATATGACTTAGCAGATTGTTTCTTTGGCTTTAACAATAGCAATTGTCCCTTAGTTTTTATTGATTTTGAATTCTCAGGAGTCAGGTTGGTGGATGTATACACCCACAGATAAAAATTCAAAATTGTCCAACTTGATTTAAACAAGTATGCGCTACACAAACATAAGCAACAAAGATCAGGGTGTGCAATTTAACTACAAACACCTGCTATCTTTTCAGAAGTGTTTCCTCCTTTTCTCCTAATGGATATGTGAGGATTTGGTGGAGTTCATGAGTCGGATATGAACATGACTGACAGTAACCCCTCTCAGCATGTATGTTACAAAGACATCCCAACAAGCAGTAAGCTGTTCCAGCTCACTGATGAGAACACATACTACTTCAGACTGGACTTTCCATCTATGCTAAGTAGGATGATGGTGCTTGTTAATCTACAAATGGCACTAATGTTTGATTTTATAGTATTTTATCAAATATCTTGATAATTTTGAACATCGCCCCTGACTTAAGATTCTAATTAACATATTAAAATGAATTCTTAATTGTCTCCTAATTATTTTACTCCACCTTCATTCCAATATTTCAAATTACTTCAGGTTTTCTGAATTTTAACTTTATAATCCTGAAACTTGTTTGCCTAAATACTTGAAGCACTAACAAGAGGAAAAATGGATTATAGTGTGGGCCAATTAATCTGACTCTCAACTATTTATACAGTTGTGGAATAGGAAATTTGTTTAGAACATTGAATTTTATAATAAAAGATAGTGTGGTAAACTTTTATGGATTTATTTCATGTTTTCAGGGACTTTTTACATGGCTAAATATGTGTCCTACTAGGAAAATTGTGGATTAATCCTTAACCTAAGGCTAAAAGACATTAAGAACGATAATAGCATCTATAAAATAATCACTATAAATTTGCCAAAGATTTTTTCTGCTTCATTTCTAATGCCACTTGGGAAAAAAAAGGAGTCAGTTGGATGATAATTTTAAAAGCTTGGGTGTTTAACAATGTACCACGAAGCTGTATTTTTCTCCTGTCATCCTCACAAATTCACTGTGATCCATGACATCCTCTGTCTGCAGAAGAGAAAAGAGAAAGGCAGTGGGGTCATGCCTTTGCCTCACCATTGAGATATAAAACAGATTCAATCCTCATACTTCCCAGTTTGCTGATATTTCAGCTCTCGACCATTTATCCATTTATATATGACTTCCTACCTGAATTAACCTTGTCTGCACAGAAAAGTATAAATCAAAATGAAAACGACCTTGGTTTTACACTTCGGATGATGGCTGTTGAAATAAGGAGCGGCCAGGGCTGCGTCCCCAAACACCCCGGCCGCCTGCTCTGCTAGCTTATGCCCAAAATAACACACAAACTGTATTCATTTAAACACTGCTTGGCCCATTTCTATCTAGCCTCTTCTCGGCTAACTCTCGCACCTGGACTAGCCCATTTCCTATATTCTGTGTAGCACCCAAAGGTGCGCTTACCGGGAAGTTTCTAGCCTACGTCCATCCTAGGTCGGAGCTTCATCGCGTGTCTCCGAGAGGAGCTATCGTCTCTCCGGGAGAGCAGAGCATGGCTTCTCTGCTCCAGAGGGCAGAGCTGTCGAGTCTGAGCTCACTTCCTCTTCCTCCCAGTATGCTATTCTGTTTATTCCTCCCACCTATGTTTTAACCTATGAGGGCCAAGCAGTTTCTTTATTGCTTAACCAATGAAATCAACAGATTGATATATGACACTCCCACATCAGATGGCCACAATCAAATGAACTATTAATTTTGTAGGGTTCATGACGATTTAAAAACTGGAAAATATTTCTAGTGCAAAGAAACCTAATTTTTAAAAGTTGAATATAAAAAGCCGGGTGCTCTGTTTACATTTTTTTAAATATTTCTGGGTTATAGTTAATAATAAGTTTAAGATATAGCACCCATCTTAAGTGACAAATGACACAATAAAACTCTTGATATGTGAATTTACTAGAAATAACTGCATTTGTGTACTGAGCAAAAGGAAAAGACAGCTTTATGTCAACTCTGAGAACTTGTGTGGATGCCAAAGTTTGCAGGGACCAAATACTTCTGTGTGTTGGGAACCCGTTCAGCTCTAAGTTAGCAGGGGAGACAGAGTAAGACCAAGAAAATGAATGCATATCCCATGAGAAAATGGTGTGAGCCCCAGAAAACATGTGAAAACAGGCACAGTAGTGCATGGCTGTAATCTCCCTGCTGGGGAGGCAGCATGCATAGGATCCTTATGGCTCATTGGCCAATGAGTGTAGTCTAATTGTGTTCTCAAAGCCAGTGCAAGACCCTGTCTCAAAGGAGATTGATGGTATTCATGAGGCTGGCCTCTGGCCTCCACTGACACACACACACACACACACATGTTCATTGTTATGAGAAAAGGAGCTATTACATGGGGTAAAGATTGAAACTACAGTTATGTTTCCCTTTGTTCAGCACAGTTCGGTATAACAAAAGAATAAAAACTGTCCATGTGCCAAAAGGGATGCTCATCTTGAAAATGATGTATTTACTAAATAAAATCTTTTAATGAAGGTATGGCTTTACATTATGTCACACTTCTATTTTTTGTGCTGTTCCACTTTCTATCATTAGCTTACATGTAGGAAGTCAACTTACAGAGTTTGAAATCATAATTTAGATCATGTTTGAACATTATCCACAAAATAACAAAGAATCTCAAGCCAGTAGGCAAACGTACCTTAAATAACTTTAGGATTAAGGATGTATTTCTATTCCCGACCATGCTTGTAAATACTCATTTCAACTTTCTTTGAATTATCTGAGCAAAAAAAAAATGAGAATAAGGAAGATATAATGTTAGCTTTTAAAAGAAAGTTCCCTCACTCATTCTCTTACCCCAACTTTCACAAAATGTGGGCTGAGAGTCACAAGGGGACTTGTTACCAACAGAGAGCCCCAGACTCCCTTCTAGACCTTGTAGCTGAGGTCTCCTGGGATGGAGGATGGAATCTTCATTTTAACAGCCTTCCGAAGTTACTTGTGCACACATAACAAGGAGGAACCTCTGGCTGTGCCCTGCAGTGGCTGCCTCCAGCGAGCTTTAAGTCCTGTAGCTTTAAAGTTACCGATTAACATAATTTGTTTATGAAGTCCTAATGAATAGGTCTGTGTTTAAAGTTCCATGGGTCTTAGATAACACATGTTATCTTTGCATGTTTTCATTTCCTATAGATAATTTATCAAAAGTGGATCTGCTTTGGATTCAGATTTGGAAATAAATTACTTTGCTATTTGAAAATATTTCCCTTCTGTTTTCAGCTATTAATATTTCTTATGACCAGAGGAAAGTACACAGAGCATCAAAAAAGAGATCAGCAGTGGAATTATGTTAAAATGGTATGAAAATTGGAGTGTATTTTGCCTAATCGAATTCTTTCAAAACCTGCTACTCCATTTTATTAAGTCAGACACCCTGTAGTCGTAATTATATCTTACTGCTGATAGAATTCTGATTTAAAAAACTCTGCTTAAATAGGAGTATAGAACTTTGGGGAAATTTCTGATACAGGAAAGGTATTACTAAAAAGAGAAAATGGAAAATACGTTAGAAATTTTCTAACGTATTACTAAATATAGTGAAAGTAAGTGATTTGTATATAATATCCAACCCTTTATTCTCTCTGAAAAACAAACTTTCTAATATTTTTTTACCAATAGCTTCATCCCCAACTGAATTCTAACGACTTTCTTTTCATGCTCTAAGCTCTCATAGTTTATTAAATGATATGATATTGTTTTAATTTTTGCATGTTCACATTAACAGGATATTCTAGGACATGGCTGCTTTCTTGCTTTGCTTTTTGAGAAATATTTTGTTCATTACTTTTGGATTATGAGTTCCCTTGTGTTGTAGGAAGGCTACTTGTTTGTTTCCTGGCTGCCCAGCAGCTCAGACCCGAAATAACCACATAGAATCCCTATTATTTGCAATACTGTTTGGCAAATAGCTTAAGTGTATTTCTGGCTAATTCATATCTTAATTTAATCCATCTCCATTAATCTGTGTATCTCTATGAGACTGTGGATTACTGGGTAAAGTTTCAGCACCTATCTCTGACAAAGCTACATGGCTTCTCCTCACTTCGCCTTCTTTCTCCCAGCATTCAGTTTAGTTTTCCCTGCCTAGCTATACTCTTCACTATCACAGGCCCAAAACAGCTTTTTTACTAACCAATGATATTTACAGCATACAGAGGGGAATCTCACATCAACCATGTAGATTTCAGAATCAGTTTCTCTTATTTCATGCAAAAGTATTATTGATATTTTTATTTGCATTGTATTATACTTGGAGGTCAATACAGAGAAAAACGGATGGCTATCGAGTTTTGAGTCTCTTATTCATCACCAAGGCAAATTCTCACATTTTATGTTCTTCAAATACATTTTGTAGATTCTTTCATAAAATTCTTATACAATTTTTAAAGTTTATTTCATGTGTTCCTGGTGCTGTCTGCTAGCTATAAATTTCATATTTAGTTATTGCTGATGCATAGAATTACTTTCATATTTTTTGTACTCAGGAATACTTTTATACTCTCTTGTTTATCTGCAGGCTTCTTTAACTTAATGGATATCCTATCAGCTACAAATCAAAATTAGTTTGTTTCTTCTTTTCTATTCTTGATGCTGTTTTTAAATTGTTCCTGGTTTTGATGCACCAACCTGGTTCTGCAGTAAAAAGCTAAATATTAGACTGACAATATGCATTTTTGTGCTAACTTCAATCAAAATGTCTCTAAATCATCTCCCACTAAATTTATAATAAATTTACTTTAGTTTATTTTGATAAGATTCTAATTAGTTTGTGTTACATATTTGTATAACATTTTGATAACTGTCCCTTATTGAGGTCAACTGACTTACAGGGATTTATATTGTTATTCATAAATACATTAAATAACAATAACTGTCTCTTGGAGACAAGTGAAATACTGTATTAATGTTTTCCTCTTATGATTCTCTGATGTCCATCTGTCAATTAGGCTCCCACAGGAACACTCTTTGTTGTCAGGTATTAAATTTTTAATCGTGGAAGAAATGATCTAGCATTTCCTTAGGGTTTTCACCATGATCATCTTGCCCTAGCCTTCTCTCTGATGCTGCTATAGTTGTCTCCTTCCAAATCAGGGCAGGTTACTGGGGTCCAAACCTGAAGTTCCAAACAGAGACCCTCTTACCCATTATCAACTGCCATCCATTGATTCAGCAGACAAGATCAACTTCCATACCACTTTCCCAGCTACCTCCTTACTGACTAAACATTTATTTCAGAACCCACTGCATAGATACACCCTCTGCCTGGTGTGCTTTCTCCATAAATCTGTGGTTTGATGATTTCTTTTAGGGCTCCATTTAAACATCAATTCATGAGTGAAGCTCTCTCCAGCTACTCTACATAAAATAGCCGCGCTTATCTCGATACTGCTTGATTTTTTTTTATCCCGCTTATTACATGTCTTACATTGTGTCCTTATTTGTTTATTTATTTATTGATCCGTAAATAATCAAAATGTGAGTCCTGTCCATGCCCTCCGGAACACACTGTGTTCCTATCCAGGTTCATGTCTGGACTACGGCAGTACAGAGACATGAGAGACGGCATGACATGAGGTGCCAGACTACTGATCCTCTGCCCACTTGGCCTGTAATCATTCCCTACAACAAGCTTGGTTCTAGCCCACGTGTTTCAGTGGCATATGAGACTGGATTCCTAAAGGAACCGTGCCTCTTCTTATGGTCAAAGCCAACTGTGCACTCCCACCAAGGACCACGTTGTAAAACACTTCTGAGCACAGTTTGCAGGCAAAGGAGTCCCTTCCTGAATCTTTCCTCTGCGGCAGTGTTTTATTTCCAGCTGGTTTACTCTAAAGATCTTCCACACAGAATTCTTGCCCTTTTCCTCAACTGTGAGATCAAATACACTCCATCTGGCCTCTTACCCATTCCTAGACACTTTGTTCGGTTTCCCCCCACCTTGTCGTGGAGCCTCGGTCCCCACTCACTTTCATTGTAGGATTCCTCTTCACTTCTGATCCCTTGAGACTTTTGTCCTAGCTTTGTGATTGGCTGTTCACTCCAAGCACCTGTTAGCCTTTAAATGTCCATATTGTGATGACAAGACATATCACCTTAGTGGTCTAAAAATTTGTTCGCAGGATTGCAATGCCCTTACATCTCTGGGAAACGGTGGTGATAGCTGTACATTACAGGTAGTTAATAACCATATGTGTTCACTTTGGTGGCAATGCACCCTTGGTACTCTGGTGAGAGATAAAACCTTGGTTCACTCTCAATTGATTTTTCACCTCATTGTCCTTATGAATATTCTTTTAATGCCCCATTTCTGAATCTTGCAATACTATTTTATGACTGTTTTGTGAATCATTGGTATTTCATCGCACTGTGATTGTCAATTATTGTTCCAAAGATTTCAAAGGTGACATATTCAAGCCGGAGAAGTAGGCGTGGGTTATGCGACTGCATCTCAGGGTGCCAATAAAATAATGCTCAAAAAAGCTCTCACTAAATCGTCCTTGCTCGAACCTCTTAACAGGTGCCAAGATAAAAACACCCAGAGGAGGAAAAGATGCAAAGGAGAGCCACAGCTCAGAGACAGGATGTGTTTAAAATCAGGTGGCTCTTACAAGCTCAATAGAAACTGACAGAAAGTGTGTTTCTGCCGCTTGCCATGCAGGTCCTACAGGGCTGTGCTAAGCCGTTTCTCGGGAACTTAAAAACACCCTCTTTCAGTAAACATTTGACTGAATGTAAACATTTGACTGAATACTAGTTTGTCAGACTAATTTAACCATCTTTCCTTGAGAAGTGTTGTAGGAGGCTGCTTGTTCGTTTCCCAGCTGCCCAGACTCCCAAAATACAGAAACTATATTATTTGCAGCACTTTTTAGCCAATAGCTTAAGCTTATTTCTGGCTAACTCATAACTTAAATTAACCTATCTCCATTAGTCTGTGTATTACCATGAGGCTGTGGTTTACTGGCTAAAGTTCTGGCATCTGTCTCTGGTAAAGTACTTGCTGTACAATCACTAGGGCCAGTGATTAAGAACAGTGCATAACTGTGATCCCAGCACTGGAGAATCCAGGAGATCCCTGGGGCTGGGTGTGTCTGGCTGATTGATGAGTCAGTCTAGGTTCATCGCTGAGCCCTGGGTGCTATTGAGAGATAACACGCTGCTCACTTCCCTCAGGCAGACACCCTCTGACCAACCATAGGCCATGCCTGCAAGAAGACCAGGTGAACTGGACTCCTGTGGGCCTCCTCCACTCTCTTGGTGCTTCTAACACTATCTCCAATCCCCCTACCCTCCTCATCTCCATACCTTAGGCTTTATCTCCAATTAAGACTCCTTGCTAGACCAGAGGACACCTGCTGCCACCAGAACTCTATGTAGACTGCTGGTCTGCAGACTACCTCTACTCTCTTGGCCACTATACACCCCCAAACACCATGCCCAGGCCACCCCCATTCTACCCCTCTACCCCCTGTCTCAGTCTTCAACTAGAGCATAGACTTTCTCCTGGATCAGAGGCCTTGCAGGCCACCAGAAGTCCAGCCTACAACTAGGTGGATACAAGAACACACAGGATACAAGAAGAGAGATAAAAAAAGAAACCAAGAAACAAAATATCCATCCAACAATGACAAACCCGGAAATTGGCACCTAGACCTAAAATCACCCCAAACTCAGATGTCTAGATACCAGCATAAGAACACAATCAAGAAGAGACAGAGCAATATGTTACCACCAGAGCCCAGCTATCCTACTTCAGCAATCCTCGAATATTTCAGCACACCTGAAGCACAAGAAAGACCTTAAGACCAAACTTTGTGAATATGATAGATGTCCTTATAAAGAAGTAAATAAATCCCTTAAAGAAATAAGGGAAAGACAAAAATCGGAGAAAATGAGTAAATACCTTAAAGAAAGTCAAGAAAAACAAACAGCAGAGGAAATAATAAAAGTATTCAAGACCTGAAAATGGAAGACAAGCAATAAAGAAAATGAATGGAAGAAATTCTAGAAATAGAAAATCTATGTAAGCAAAAAAGAACTATAGATATAAGTATCACCAACAGAATATAAAAGATGGAAGAGAGAATCTCAGACATTTGAGATAGGATGAAATAAATTGATACGTCAATACAAGAAAATGATAAATCTAAAAAAGTTCAGGCACAAAACATTCAGGAAATCTAGACACTATGAAAAAAACAAACCTAAGAATATTGGGAATTGAAGAAGAATCCCAGCTTAAAAACCCAGAGAATATTTTCAAGAAAAAAATATAGAAGAAAGTTTTCCTAACTTAAGAATGAAATGCCAATAAAATTATAAGAAGTATACCGAACACCAACTATATTGGACCAGTAAAGAAAGTCCCTTCACCACATGATAATCAAAACACTAAAACAAAGAACAAAGAAAAAATATTAAAAACTATAAGGGAAAAAGAGCAAGTAACTTATGAAGGTAGGCCTATTAGAATTACATGACTTCTCCATGGAGACTCTAAAAGCCAGAATGGCCTGGATGTCCTGTAGACTCTATGAGATCACAAATGCCAGCCAAGACTACTATACCCAGCAAAACTTTCAATCATCATAAATAAAGAAAACAAGATATTACACAATAAAGTCAAATTTAGACAATATCTATCTATAAATCTGGCCCCATAGAAGATACTAGAAAGAAAACAACTCCTATTCAAGGAGTTAACTCTACTCATGAAAATACAGACAATAAATATTCTCACAGCAGCAAAGTCCTAAGAAGGGAAATAATCCCCCCTCACACACACAAATCACTACCACCACTAACAACAACAACAAAATAAGAGGAATTAACAATCATTGATATTTCTCAAAATCAATGGACTCAATTTTTCTGTAAGAAGACACGTGCCAGCAGAACGGATGCAAAAACAGGTTTTATCCTTCTGCTGCATACAAGAAATCCATTTCAATATCAAAGATAGACATTACCTCAGAATAAGAGATTGAAAAATGATTTTCCAAGCAAATGGGCCTAAGAGGCGAACTAGTGTAGAAATTATAATATCTAACAAAACAGACTTCAAACCAAAATTAATCAAAAGAGATGGGCAAGGACACTTTATACTCATTAAAGAAAAATTTCACCAAGATGGCATTTCAGTTCTTAACATCTGTGCCCTGAATGCAAAGTCACCCATGTTTGTAGAAGAAACATTACTAAAGCTTAAATCCCACATTGACCCTCACACATTGGCACATATGGAAGTGTGAAACTTCAGTGTTCCACTCTCAACAAAGGACAGGTCATCCAGACAGAAACTAAACAGAGAAATAATGGGACTAACAGACATTATGAACCGATGGCCCTAACAGATATTTACAGAACATTTCACCCAAATGCTGAAGAATATACCTTCTTCTCAGCAATTAAATCAATAATAAATCAAACTAGAAATAATTCAGGTACCTATGAGTAAGTTGTGGTGTACTTAAGCTTTTCCAAAAATTATAAAAGAGAAGTTTAAATTACTGTCACATACAACAGTTAGAATCCATCTCAAGAGAAGCCTGATAGAAGAAGATGAACAGCTAATGGTGATTTTAAAATGAATGTGTGTGTTTATACACATATTATATATTTGTATATACACTGTATTATGTTCACATATATGTTATGTGCATTATATGTATACATATATATACATTTGGTGTGTGTTCATGAATACAATATGTGTGTTGTATGTATTATATGTTTATATACACTATATGTGTGTTTATATGTGAATTATGTGTGTGCATTTATATATATATTAAATGTGTGCTTTTATTTACATTATATGTGTTTATGTATATATTAAATTGTGTTTAGATGTATATCATATGTGTGTTTATATGTACATTATCTGTATATATAATATGAGTGTTACGATACCTTTAATGGCATACGGTAAGATGTATGCCTTTTGCTTTACGTAAATGACTTTTCAGTACAGTTGATTTTAAAAATAAAATGGAATATTTGAACGAGAAAGCAATGCATAGCCGGGCGGTGGTGGCGCACGCCTTTAATCCCAGCACTTGGGAGGCAGAGGCAGGCGGATCTCTGTGAGTTCGAGACCAGCCTGGTCTACAGAGTTAGTTCCAGGACAGGCTCCAAAACCACAGAGAAACCCTGTCTGGTAAAACCAAAAAAAAAAAAGAAAGAAAATCCATGTATCTTCAGCAATAGCACAAGCAGGAAAGGAAATGCCCTGTGGAAATAGCCAATTCATCTAGCATTTTACAAAGAGAAATTGAGATTCATGCTGTTCGTGGGCACCATTATGGATGCGCCTTATAAACCTGAGGTAGCGGTTTACAAAAGTAAGCAATCTTAAGATGATAGGCAATTAGCAGTTAACATAAAATATAATTGCTGTTGCCATATTTGCCGTCACGTGAAATGGTAGTATGATGAGACCAATTGAAAAGTGTAAAAAAATTATCTGTCATGTAAACTCTATTTAAAGACAATTCTCCATTTGGAAGAGTTATTAGCAAAATTAAACAAAACCACAGATAGAGTCCTACCAGTCTTGGAGACATGCACTGATCACCACGCTACTGTGATGGCCAAAGGTTTCACTTAGCATTCAGGTTCTGCTAATGCTGTCCTATACAGAGAGAAGCCATAGAGCGACACTAAGGATACTGACGAGAGGAGCCACCTGAAGCACCTGATAGCCACATACAATGCTAGGAGCTTTGCACGGAACAATTTGCAAGCTTACTTTTAGCAGACAATGCTACACAGACTCTCTAAACCTCGAAAGGACAGTTTCAGTGGTTCCCTGATTAGCCTAGTCTCTGTACACCATCCAAGGTATTACCCCAGCACAGTAGCTCTCAACCTGAGGGTCATGACCCCTGTGGTGGAATGACCCTGTCACAGGGGTATCACCTAAGGCCATCGGGATGTATTTACGTTTACATTAAGATTCATTACAGTTACAAATTACAGTTATGAGGTGACAACAAAAATAAAATTAATTTTATGGCTGATGGTAGCCGAAACATGAAAAAAAAATTTACTAAGGGTCACAGCATTAGGAAGGTTGACAACCACCACTCTAGAACACAGATGTGATTGTGATAGCTTCAGCTAACTCATCCACTGCACAAAACAGAGTCGCAAACTTTGTCATAACTTTACAGCCCCAGCCCTTCTTCTTCCATGTCTCACCCCAGCACTGCCAATAAATTTTCCAGCCATTCTGAGTTCCTGATCATGTGTTGGTTGTGTCCCATCCACCCATATACCACCTCCCATTCCTGAACTCATCAAATGCCTACTCACCAAGTCAGCATTCGACTCTAGGAAGAAGAAGCCATCCTTCCTCTCGAGTGCTACTTCAGTTTGCGTGCTATCCAGCAGCACGTGCACCAACTTCATCAAGCTTAACTCAAACATCAGGTTTTGCTCAGCAAGGGTCAATGAGTATACCTAATCTATCATTAACCTTTCCCCATTGTTATGTGCAATACTTTAAACTCGGGAGCCACTCCATAAATATTTGCTAAAGAATGAATGCTTAATCAGATAGCAATCCTTCCTCCTGAAGGGTAAGAAGAATGTGGAGTCGTCCGCTCTTTATTTACTAAAGACTTCTTTTTTTAAGTCCCAGAAAGTAGAAACAGCTTCCCTCTGGCTTCTGTACCTTCTGTGAGTTTTTAGGGACTGTGATCTCACACTTTAGAAAAAGCAGCCAGGTCGCCCCTAAGGCTGCTACACCTGGTATCTATCTAAGTCATCTCATAACATAAAAATGACAAGACATACTTTTTTTTCTTTTTATTTATTTATTTATTTATTAAAGATTTCTGACTCTTCCCCGCCACCGCCTCCCATTTCCCTCACCCTCCCCCAATTAAGTCCCCCTCCCTCGTTAGCCCAAAGAGCAATCAGGTTTCCCTGCCCTGTGGGAAGTCCAAGGACCACCCACCTCCATCCAGGTCTAGTAAGGTGAGCATCCAAATTGCCTAGGCTCCCACAAAGTCAGTTCGTGTAGTGGGATCAAAAACCCATTGCCATTGTTCTTGAGTTCTTGGTAGTCCTCATTGTCCACTATGTTCAGCGAGTCCGGTTTTATCCCCTTTTTCAGATCCAGGCCAGCTGGCCTTGGTGAGTTCCCGATAGAACATCCCCATTGCCTCAGTGTGTGGGTGCACCCCTCTCGGTCCTGAGTTCCTTGCTTGTGCTCTCTCTCCTTCTGCTCCTGATTTGGACCTTGAGATTTCTGTCCGGTGCTCCAATGTGGGTCTCTGTCTCTGTCTCCTTTCATCGCCTGATGAAGGTTAATATTCAGGAGGATGCCTATATGTTTTTCTTTGGGTTCTCCTTCTTATTTAGCTTCTCTAAGAACCTGAGTTATAGGCTCAATGTCCTTTATTTATGTCTAGAAACCAAATATGAGTGAGTACATCCCATGTTCCTCTTTTTGGGTCTGGCTTACCTCACTCAGGATAGTGTTTTCTATTTCCATCCATTTGCCGCTGAGTAGTACTCTAATATGTATATATTCCATACTTTCTTCATCCATTCTTCCATTGAAGGGCATCTAGGTTGTTTCCAGGTTCTGGCTATTACAAACAATGCTGCTATGAACATAGTAGAGCATATACTTTTGTTGTATGATAAGGCCTCTCTTGGGTATATTCCCAAGAGTGGTATTGCTGGGTCCAGGGGTAGGTTGATCCTGAATTTCCTGAGAAACTGCCACACTGCTTTCCAAAGTGGTTGCACAAGTTTGCATTCCCACCAGCAATGGATGAGTGTACCCCTTTCTCCACAACCTCTCCAGCAAAGGCTATCACTGGTGTTTATGATTTTAGCCATTCTGACAGGTTTAAGATGGTATCTTAAAGTTGTCTTGATTTGCATTTCCCTGATCGCTAAGGAAGTTGAGCATGTCCTTAAGTGTGTTTTGGCCATTTGAACTTATTCTGTTGAGAGATCTCTGTTCAGCTCAGTGCCCCATTTTTTGATTGGGTTGATTAGCCTTTTACGGTCTAGTTTCTTGAGTTCTTTATATATTTTGGAGATCAGACCTTTGTCAGTTGCAGGGTTGGTGAAGATCTTCTCCCAGTCAGTGGGTTGCCTTTGTGCAAGACATACTTCTTAAATAGAATGATCAGGAAAAGTAATTCACGAGGATACTTGGCTAATGTCCAAGCAGGCAGTTTCTTACTTGGTCATAGGTGCTTTGGATACTGAAAGTTATGCAAGGAAGTTGGGCTGCTGATAAGAAAACAGACCAGGAGGCCATTTCTGTACATCTCTAACATCCAGACAAACACATGCACACACACACATGCACACAAACACATACACGCTCACACAGCAGCAGCAGATTTGAAATTGCTTAATTTAAAAATCAGTGTAAGCGGAGCTTGATGCTACTCAGAAATCTGGACTCTGCACACAGCAAACATACAGCCAAAGACAGCACAGAGGCCGGTCCCATTCAGAGAAAAGAAACACCACAGTTCTACCCATCCCGGCTTCCCTGCTGTGCCAAAGCAGCTTCAAACACGAAGAGAGCTGCACCGGGGACACAGAGCTTCCTTCCCCGCAGCCTGACATTGCTTCACTTCTGACTTGGGAGCACATCCAAGGCCTGGAGCATCAGGATGTTCTGTACGTGAGTTAAAAATGAAACGCTTTGATTATAAAAGTGGAAGAATGGCTGGGGGAGGGAGCCCTATCCTCCTCATTGGCACCTCCATAAATGCACGAGAGACTGCACCGCACTGCGTCGAGTAATTATTATTAAGCATTTGTATAGAACTTTATATTTACAAAGTGCTTTGGGGCCCTTTGTATTATTATTCCTCACAGCGGCCTTATGAGGTAGGTTGGTATTGTTAAATCTATTTTGCCTCCCTGCAGGACGTCTCTCTTTCAAGTGCTTTGAAATAAACCTTGAAGAATCAAAACCCTTCAGTGTCTGGAAGAACAAGGTGGGGAAAAAAAACCCATGGTGAAAGTTTGTGCTAAAAAAGAAATCCCCAAGGGAGCCTGTGTGCTAGAGAAGGGGATCAGAGCTCACATAAAGGGAGCTAGAATTGCACCAATAAGACTGGAAAACAGCGGGGAGCCTGACCGGAGTGCGATTCATGGAGTGGGGTGGATATGCGGGCTGTCTTCCTCTCGGTGCCCTCGCAGACCGATAAGCCGCCAATCAGTCCAGCGGTTTCCACGGCGGTACACATCGGGAGGGTGAGTGCCGTTCGGTTCTCATGTCTGGTTCTCACGGCCCCACCTGTAACCATAATTGACACACTGAGAAAGAAAACACAGCGCAGTTACTTTGGGGTTCCATTATACACCAAAGTTTTAATAGTGCGCAGGAGGAAATTTAAAACTTACACAGAGTTTTCAGAAGATAAAATTTGCCTTTGTTTTCTGAGATGAAAGTGATTTTCATAGCTGGATGAGGCAGTTCCACCTGTAACTCCGGCGCTCCGGAGGCTGAGGCAAGAGGATGGCTATCAGTCCGATTATATCTTGAGTACCAAGCAAGCCCGGGCTTCATAAAAAAAAAAAAACCAACTAATTTATATTTACACGGGAAAAATGAAGAATAAGAAGAAGTCTGAAAATTTGGAGAATTTTATCCATAATCCTTATACGTCAAGCAATCACTATTAAAAACCTTGTGTTTCACTCACATCTTGCCAAAGATACTGACATGATTCTGAATATATATCATAATTCTTCATTTCCTTGTATTAAATATTTGAACTTAAGTATTTCTTTATATTTTATATAAAACTTTTGTGACTACAGTCCTTCTAAGTTTGTAAACTTTTATCAAGTCCTGCAAATCCTAAAGATTTTGAACATCCGGCAGCCTCCTTAGAAGTGACTCAAACCTGTCACGACCTGCATGACGGGCATCATCAGTCTCAAGGTTCAATCACACATGTGTCTCTTGGTGGCTCCTAAATAACGTGGCCCTGCCCCCTTCTGAGCTGCAAACTTGTGCAACCAACTTCTCCCCCAGGCTCTTACCTGGGCATTAGCTGGGCTTGTTTACCTAAAATGGCCCAAGCTCCACCTCTTTCGCACATGCTCTTCCCGAGGAAGCCACCTGAGAAGGCCCATCCCACCTGTGTTAGGAGATTCTCTCTCTGGGCTTCCGTTGCTCAAGCCAAAGCTAACCATCCCTCTGTATCTCCCCAATCTGTCTCATCTTGCGTACATTTATTGACATGCATTCATGGCTCTGTCTTCAAAGGCTAACCTCAGCCCAGAATTTCTCCTGATGTCACTGTGTTTCCTGTCAGCAGTGTCCCTCTGGATTCATTCCTTAACCCTCTATCTGTTCTCCTCCTCTGCCCTTGGTCTTTTCACTCCATCCTCATTCTAGCAGAAGCATCATGCTGTTCAAACACGTAAGGCCACACCCTGCCCATTCTCAATTCGTGGTAAAGCTTCTGGTTTTCTATCCCGCCAATTGGCTCTGTTCTGCAAGCCAGTTCCCAAGTAACCACGCAGAGACTTATGATTAATTATAAATGCTCAGCCTATAACTTAGCCTTGTTACTTATTAGCCCTTTCAACTTGAGTTAACCGTATTTCTTATCTACGCTCTACCGCGCAGCACCTTTGTACAGCATGGCGTATTCATCTCCAGCTTCTGCATCTGACTGGTGACTTTCCGTGACTCCGCCCTTCTTCCTCTCAGCATCCTCTAGGTCTGGCTCTCCCACCTAACCTCTCTCTGCTTACCTCTTGACCGTTTGGCTCTTTATTAGAACAATGAGAGTAACACTCACAGTGTACAAAAGGATTATTCCACAGCAACAAACCTTCAATCTGCTTCCCTCTTCATCCGTACTCTTGATCCCTCAGGCTCGTCTCTAGATGCTGTCCTAGTAAGTCCTGGTCTATAGCAAGATTAGACTCACCTTGTAATTACAGAGTCTTCCGGTTTTAGGGTTTTGGAGTCTTGTCTCTCTGTCCACACTGCCTTCTCCCAAGTGTTCTCTTCAGGACTATGTCCTTTAATATCTGACAGCTACTCTCATTACTAAATCATGTGTGTTCCTTCCCTGCTTTTTTATTTTCTAATATTGTAACTTCAGATTAAGTCTCTGTAGATGCTTCTTAATAATTCTGTTTATTAAATATCTTCCTCCAATAAAATGACAGTGTATGACAAGAAGATAATGATAGAGAGTAACAAGAATATGCAGGCTTGGGTTTGTGCCTCTTTTATTTGTTCCTGTGTTCCTGTGCATGTTTCCAGAATCTAAAACAGGGTGTAATATACAATATATGCCAAATAATTGCTTGTTGTATGAACAAATCTTCTGGGCAGGTGATGCCCAGATAGATACAGCTAATTTGGAAACAAGTACATAGAGCTGGTTAAAGGTGTTCATGAGACAAAATGAAGCATCCTAAAGAGTAGTGACATTTTCCAGAATGCAGTATGGACAAGAATATGAGAACTCTTTATCCCAGAAGTCAGTGATACTCAAGGCCATTCTGTAATTTACCCTTGTTTCTTTCTACTTTTGGGGGAGAATTGCAGTCTAGATTTTATTACTAGGACCCATCTTGCACTGCCCATAGGAAAGTGGGAAGTTGTCAGCACTAAACTATACCCACGTAAATGTATACTAAGGGAATGAATAGACGAGGGATGAAAGCATCAAGTTCACACACTATTCTATTTTATTTTAAGTATGCTGCTAGAGTTTGCAAAATATAATCCCTTTCTTTTGTTTATATTCCAGTGTGCAATACTAGGAAGTTTTAATAAGAATCAAATAACTAAAACCAAATTTTATATATCGTTTCATTGAATATTGCTGAGAATAATAAAACGAAACTTATTTAGCCATTAATAAATCAATTTAATGTCCAAAGTCAACAAAGAGAAAATCATAACTTAACCTCTACAAAGTAACTGTTAAGGTGAGATTAATTAATCAAAAATAAGTTGTCAGAACAAAGCCATTTAATATTCATTTTCTCACACAGAGTGGGAAAAAAAGACTTCATGTTTCTGTGACTATGTGTGCATGGGGGTGGGCAGGTGTTAGAAGAGGGAGGGAGGGAAAAAGGAAGAAAGAATACCAAACATTTTATTGAGGTCATGGCTAACTCGTTAAGAAGTGGACAGAAACTGGTCAGTGGAAGTTGAGATTTTGCTTTTATTTGCTGGCATTGCTTCAACACAGGGACAATGTCTCTCTTTGCTTGAAGGCACCAGCAGAGACTTTGGTGATTACTCTTGTATGTTGGACCATATATTGCTCAGAATATGGCATGTATTGGGCTAACTTTTCAGATGTGGTTCTATAATTCTTCCATACAATATATGAAAGCTATTAAGTAGCTGAGTTTTTACATTGATGAATTATCTATATGTCACTTCAAAACCCATCTCCCTAAAAATAGACTATATATAATGTCCCCAGAGAGTAGTGCAACTTACAGCTTTGAAAATGTCACTCTCTGTTCATCATGTGAGACTCTCTCCTGATTTTCACCTGCGGCTTTTACATTGCTAATTGCCAAGGAAAAGTATTACAAAGGTAAGTTTCTGACTTTGAGAATGCTATGATGTTCTGGGAGTTGATAAAATAGATGGTAACTAAGTACAGTTATGAAAATAAAACTTGTAAAAATAATGCTTTCTTTCTTTAGCCAATAGTTTTCTTGACTGTATTATACAAATGATGTGCAAGTCAACATTTAATCTTCTACGTACTACCCTTGTCTGTGAATTCTCTCCTAAATCTTAACTGCCTTTTTTTTTTAAGTTCGGAAAAGCAATGAAGTGTTTGTCTATTTCAACATGGCGTAAATTCTATGTTTATTTCAGACCTTCTCACAACAGAGTGGCTCTCAACTAAGCTCTCCGTCATACCCCTAAAGCTCTATTGCTCTGAAAGACCTAAATGTTGACAAAAAGTCCTATAATTATGAGATAATTTATTTAACATGAGTTTTAGTTAAATTACATCCATGCAAATTTCATCCAAAATTAGTTTACAATTCATGCAAAAATAGTTTACACCGCTTCAACTTAACAAGGGCTCTCCCTTCCCCCTCGTGTGTGTGTGTATGTGTGTGTGTGTGAAACCACTCACATGAAATAGCAATTAAATAAATTCTACATTAATTAGTAATTTTTAAACATCTCACAGACTTGGCCACAGAAAATTCTGATCTGGGTAGTTAGTCAATAAAGTTCCCTCTTCCAAGGTGACTGTGGGCTGTGTCAAGTTGAGACAAAGGTAACTATAATAGGAACTCAACTTTGTAGTGTGGTCTCTCTTTTTTTTTTTCTTTTCCTATACTGCCTGGAAGCTACCAAAACTCTAGCTCAGACATTCATGTCTTTTAGTAAATAGCTGTGTAACAGAGGTGTTTTCATGGCGGAAATAGTTTGTAGATATAATAATTTATGTAGTAATGCTATTAATTTGGGGATCTTGTGTGCTTAACTGCTCTTAATTTTATTTCCTCTCATTTACAGTTGAACACACGCCAATGATCCTACCACAGTTTAACTCCATTTGAGTTCCCTGAATATCCCCCATGGTGGTTTGAAAAAGAATGGCCCCCCCATAGCAACTCATGTGTCTGTGTTTGAGGGCTTAGCTCATAGGGAGTAGGCACCATGAGGAGGTATGTCCTTGCTGAGAGCATAAGAAAAGGAGGGCCAAAAGACTATAGCGTCAAGAAGAAATGGATAAGAGCATTGAAACTGTTTAATTGACACAACAGGACAGTTGACAAGGTAACTCACAGCGATTGTGATAGCATGCACAAATCTTAGATCAAATAAAGCCAGACAAAAATCCAAGCATGGATTAGGAAGTTCAGCATCAAGTCCTAGTCCCTTGCTGAGGAGCTATTTGCGGCTCCAGGGAAGAGAATCAGTTTTCTTTAGGGACCAGGGCCGTGAAATGCTACCCACGGTCCAGTACATGTCTCTACATACATAGTGGCAGCACTTAGCAGACCTGGGTTTTGTTTTGTTTTGTTAAGAGAGGGGGAGCAGGAAATTAGATTAGAAGGGAAATGAGGGGAAGGAATGGAGGGTGGTGTAGGAGGTCCTTCTGTTTATGTATTGCTTTCATTGTTTGAATGAAGAAACTGCCTTGGCCTTTTGATAGGGCAGCAATTACATAGACTAAGTAGACAGAACTGAATTCTGGGAAGAAGAAAGCAGGGTCAGGGATTACCACCATGGAGCCAGCCACCAGGTCAGAAATGCTGAATCTTTCCCAGTAAGCCAAGACCTCATGGTGAAATACAGATCATTCGAAATGGGTTAAATCAAGATGTGAAAGTTAGCCAATAAGAGGCTAGAGCTAATGGCCAGGTAGTAATTTAATTAATACAATTTCCATGTGATTATTTTGGGGATTAAGCTAGCCGGGCAGCAGGACACAGCCCACTCCTCTTACTACAGGAGGGGAAGGATGGATAATCAAAGTCATGAAACTCTCAAAATTACAAGTATTTTAAATGAGAGGACTATCTTAGATTATATAGGATACATAATTACAGAATAAAAGGAGAGAAATGAGGGGGACATCGACAAAGCATTATCAACATTTTTAAAATTTGAACCACATAAATTTAAAGTTGAATAAATTCAGAGAGTTCCTCAATCCCCAATAAACTCAAACTGGCTTAGAACAAGGTATCTCATTATTCAAATTTAAAACCCTCAGGAATAAATAATATTTTTCAAAGGAAGATATGTGGGGGGAGAAAAGCACTCAGATAAATAGAAAGTATCACTTCCAGAGACAGCAGTGTGTGCCTGTAGTTACAGCTCCTGGACAGACTGAAGTGAGAGGGTCATGTGGGCTCGCAAATTCTGGAGCAGTCTAGACAACAGAGCTTCCCTGGGGAAGGAAAAGAAGGGCAAGAGAGGAGAAACAGGAAAGGGGGAAGGGAAACAGGAAGGATAAGTGGAAGTGGGTATGAAAGGGAAGGGTCAGCCAATCCCAGAGGAACAATAGAGAGAGGACCCCAGATGAAGCTGTGCCTGGGGTGGAGAACAAACCCAACCTATTTCCATCAGAGCAGAAAGACAGGGCATCAAGACAGATGCCAGCAGTTGCCAAGGGGGGACAGTAGGTTTTGCCATACTGAGAGGTATTTAGGAATTGATCATTTAACCATAGATTTTTTTAAAACAACCTAAACAAACCAATCTTGGATCAAAAAATGAAATGGTCAATCTCAAAGAAAAAACAAAAGTAAGAAAACTGAAGTAAAATCCAAACGACATCCGCAGTTTGTCAACGAAGAGTATTGGTGTGTGCTAACAGCGAGAGCCCAAACAATGAGCACTCATTTCTCCGGAGCTAATGGAGGATGCTGGAAAAGAATGTGGAAGGGTGTGCAGAAGAAATCTAAATCATAATCCTTTGTGATAGGATGTCAATAAATAACCACCGCAGTTTAAAAATTCATGAACTTGCAGTCGCAGTCCTTTGAGAGTCAAGGGACAGGGCAGTGCTATTTTCATTGCAAATACCACAGCACTGTTTTGCTTTTAAAAGCATGCATACATATTGTTTGAATAAAAAATCCTGCAAATGCTAATGTGATACTCATAATAAACATGAAGACTAAGTAGTAAAAGCTTGGTAAGATGAGCTAATCTAGCCTTAAGTCAACCACAGCAACATATTTTATTGTTTTGTCTTCAATGTAGGTTTCATGTGAGATGAAAAACTGTATAGAACAGATTGTGGGAGGGCACTTTGTTTGTGAAAACAATATCCATAAGACAGTGAAGGGACCATGAATGGACCGAGATAGGAGTCAAAATGAAGAGACAATAGTCAATCTCTTACAGGGGCCTGGGAGATGAGACAGTCCTTCACAGCTTCTCCAGAGGATAAAGGGAACCAGGCCTGCAACTCTATTGACAGGTCATGGGGTGAAGACTGAGCCAGGGGAGGAAGTGTAATATCAGTTGTAATATTAAGTGAGTCAGCTTCCTTTGAACAGAGAAATCCATGCTGAGCCCCAGTGATGTGGGATTCCCCTCTGTATGCTGTGAATACCATTGGTTAATTAATAAAGAGGTTGCTTTGGGCCTATTGCAGTGTAGAATACAGCAAGGTGGGAATTCCAAGCAGATAGAGGAGGAGAGAGTAGGTAGAGTCAGAAGAAGCCCTGTGGCTGCTGCAGAAGGCAGATGCTGGATTCTGAACGGAACCTTACTGGAAGGATGCAACCACATTGCGATACACAGATTAATAGAAATGGGTTAATTTAAGATAAAAGAGCTAGCTAGGAATACTCTAGAGTCATTGGCCAAGCAATGTTGCAGTTAATTGTTTCAGTGTGATCAATTCAGATCTGGGCAGCTGGTAAACGAACAAGCAGCTTCTGGCAGCACCCCACGTAGCAGCTAAATATTAACAGAGGGTCCCTATGATAGGACCCAAAGGGTGAGAAACTAGAGCACCTTTCTTGCAGAAGCTGCTCCCCCAAAGTCCAAAGGGAATTTTGGGAGATAAAGCCAAAAAACGGAAGGAGAGAAGGGTCTATCAACAATGCAAAGGGTATTCTCTATTCTATTCTAATTTGTGGGGTGTGGAGACAGGGCCATCAAGGCAACTAGCTCGAGTTGCAACAGTTAAATGGAGAACAATCAAGGAACTCCCAAGGCTCTGCCAAAAGAGTGAGTTCCTGACTCTACCCAGCTGAACCTATTGTTTGTGAGGGAGAAGCACGTGCCATTTTAGGACGCATTTAATGAGTGCCTGTTACGTGGCTGGCAGTGTGTTGGATGCTAGAAGCATGCAAGAATAAACACAACATGCGATAGTTGAGCAGGTGCTAAAATATTAGTGATTTGCCTGTTTGGGGAAATGAAACAGGATTTAACGTGACTCTGGAACGTTTAAGGGCAGTACTAGGAATATGTATGAGATACTCCATCAATCACAACCTTAGGAGCTCCTGATAAACATTACTTGTTAAGAACAAAATCCCAGAGCCAGCCTGACAGAATTAGGAGAGAACAAAGGTCAGACAGACTAATGTAACTACTCAATATTAACACCAATACAAACTGCTGACAGTTTATTAAAAGTACAATGAGACCTAACAACTATAGCTATAGTTCCAGAAAATCAGAGCTGGAAGTTACCAGAGTTGTGGCCTCTAACTGGCCACATGTGTGGGTCCAGGATCTTTTCTTTTCTCAAAAATAAAATCATCTTATTCTAAATGTATGAATTATTATGTTGTTTGGATCTTGTTTTTCCTCCCAATATTGTAAATTTATAGCTATAGTTAAACAATTAGAAAAATGTAGGTGTAACCTGTTATTCTATATAGGAAGCACTTTTGTAATATTTAACAAATAAACTCTTTTCTTTGGGAAGAGGGAGATGGCTCAGTGGGTAAAAGTATTTGCAGCACAAGTATGAGATCCAAAGTCCAGATTCCCAGGAGAAACACCAGACATGCATAGTGCGTATCTTTACCCCAGAGCCTCTACAGCAGTGGTTCTCAACTTTCCAAATATTGCAACCCTTTAATACAGTTCCTCATGTTGTGGTGACCCCCCCACCATAAAATTATTTTGTTATTACTTCATAATTGTGATTTTGCTACTGTTGTTATGAATCATAATATAAATATTTGATATTCAGGATATTGGATACATGACCCCCCCCAAAAGAGTCTCAACCCACAGAACCACTGCTTTATAAGGAGGAGAGGTAGACACAGGGGGAAGATCACAGATCAGCTAATGTGGGATATACTGGGGAAAAGCAACAAAGAATCCCTGTCTCAAAGAGGTAGAAGCTAAGAACCCACACCAAGGGTGTCTGCAGATCATACACCTTCTGTGCCACACACACACACCTGGATTCACCCAGATAAATTCATACACACTTGCTCAAATGCACACACATGCATGCGCACATACATACACATGACTTATGCACACCAAACATGCATATATAATTTTTAACAAAGCTCATTCTTTAACATTTAGAATTCTTTTTTTTTTTTTTTTTTTTTTTTTTGGTTTTTCGAGACAGGGTTTCTCTGTGGTTTTGGAGCCTGTCCTGGAACTAGCTCTTGTAGACCAGGCTGGTCTCGAACTCCCAGAGATCCGCCTGCCTCTGCCTCCCGAGTGCTGGGATTAAAGGCGTGCGCCACCACTGCCCTGCAACATTTAGAATTCTTAAGTATTATGAGTTCAATTGTTTTAGCAAAATACTGTTTCAAAATACTTTAAATAAAAGACCAAAAACATGCTTTTGAATTATCTTAGAATAAAAATATTAATCCACCACACCCTGAGTTTATTATTTGAAGATTAACTAAGTGTTAAAGGTAAAAATACCTAATGTGTGCTTCTATTTTGATTGACACAAAGCACTCAACATGCCCAATTTCAGGATAGCTTTAGCGGAAATATTTCATGCAAGACTTGAGTTTTCCCTTTCCAAAGTCATAGCTTCCCTTTTGCATAATCTGATTCCAGTATTTTCCCCTGTGACAGTTTTTCTATTTCTAGACAGTTTTGTGATAGGTTTATCATTGTTATTTTATTTTGGTCACAAGTCATGAGTAATTCATTCTTCATGTGATTTATGCTATTTATAAAATGCCACATCAACGATTACTGCGGTTTAGCATTTGGGTTCTGACAGCTCGAGTAAATAAACACTATCTGCCATGGAGGAATTGTGGAGTTCTGACTGAGAAAACTCTGTTTTGATCTAATTGTCCAAATGCAGTTAGCAGTGCCTTTAACTGCTCTCACCATGAAGTAAAATGCCTGTGTCTCATCCTTTGATATTTCAATATGTAAATAACGCAATTATTTTTATTTTTATCATGTTCTGTTCATGTATTTCATCACATATTGTACAAATGGTTCTGAAAAGACCATGCTCCAAAATGCCGTGTCTTCCTCATTTAAATGTCTGCAATTGTGTGCAATTGTATAGAGAGCTATCTTTGTGTCCGAAAGGAAGGTGCTTGCTTGTGTTAGCACTAACTTAGTGCTGTACTATTTTGTTATCTAGGAAAAGGCAGGTGGTGCAGCAACCTCCTTGAACAACTGCTGGCTTTGTTTGCATTCTGTAAAGAAACCAACCTGTTCTGCTTTAGCTCCAGTGTACCCCAAAACACAGTAACCACTTGGGTGACTTGTAAGACAGAAGATAACACAGACTCTCCTCCCTGCTCTTCTGCAGTATGTACCCAAGTATCTATTTTGCTCATGTTGAGTACCAGCCAGGTAGAGGTCATGAAGTTTAGATATGTATCGTTAACGGTGCCCAGTATTGTCTCAAGCAGATTAACTTTTATAAATGTTGTTAATGTGTCAATACTTAAGTCTCTTTATGCATTTTCACAGATAGCCTGGAATTACAAAACTAAATTTGAAATCAATAAACACCCAAAATGTTCATTGAGAATAAATAATATAAAATATATGTATATACATGCATATATAATTTAATACATAAGGGTAATGCAATGAAATAAACAATGAACAGTGATGTTCTAGTGTTTATTGATGAGTTCATCCATCTTGCTTGGGATACTGTGAGATCCTGAGGCCCCTGAGGGACCGCCATGTCTATGATGAGCTCACACTGACATCTGACATCCCTTCCACTTGCCTGTGGATGATCCTCCTTTGCATCCCATCTCTGCCAGCTTCAATATAATACGATATTAAATAAGAAATTGTCTAACTCTCCTTTCTGAATCTGTTCCAAGATCATTCTTTCCATATGATTCCTCATCAAATGTGTTTCTTAGGACAGAAATGTGATAAATTTAAAGGAATAATTATATATTATATAATAATATGATATAATATAATATGATATAATATAAATAACAGTAACACATTGCATTTATAGAAAACAAACATAAGGTAAAGAATACAAGAGAAGGCACGAGAAACGGAAACCCACTCATTCATATACTTGGGAATCCTATGAAAACAATTAACTAGCAGGGCAGTGGTGGTACGTTCCTCTAAGCCCAACACTCAGGAGGCAGAGGCAGGCAGACCTCTGAGTTCTAGACCAGCCTGATCTACAGAGCAACTTCCAGGACAGGCTCCAAGCTAAACAGAGAAACCCTTGTCTCAAAAAATCAATATATATATATATATAATATATATATATATATATAATATATATATATTATATATATACACACACACACATATATATATTTATCAAAGGACATGGTGCAGACCCATGGGGGCCCTGTGTATGCTGCCTCAGTCCCTGTTCATAAGAGCTTTGATCATTTTGATTTAGAGGGTCTGGTTTTCTTGGTGTCCTTTGTTTCTTCTGGTTTTTATACTCCCTCTGCCCCCTTTTACACAGGGTTCCCTGAACCCTGAAGAGAGGAGTTTGATGGAGACTTCCCATTTAGGGTTCAGGATACAGAGGTCTCTCACTCTCTGCTAATGTCTGGCTTTGGCTTTTCTATTTGTTCCTATCCACTTCAGAAAGAAGCATCTCTGATGATGGCTAACACTGATCTATGAGCATAACAGAATATCACTAGGAATCATTTTGTTGCGACAGCTACATTTTTATTTCTGTGAAGACCAGTAGTATTTAGTTTTACCCTAGATATCTGGACTATCTAGCCTCAGGTTTTTGGTCACCCAAGCAGTGTCATATATGGGTCCCATCTCCTGTAGTGGGTCTTAAATAAACTCAGATATTGGTTGGTTATGCCCACAAACTCTGGGCCACCATTGCCCTAGCATATCTTGCAGGCAAGACACCATGGTAGATCAACGTGCTTGTGGTTGGGTTGGTGATTGTTTCCCCGTTGGTAGTGTGCTGAGTACCTTCCTGTACCAAGACACTAGAACATGTGAAAGCTCTATGTAGACACTAGCTCAACTCCTCCATGTTTGATGAATTATTTAGGTACAACTGTGGTAATTTTTCTGGAGTTGCTTTCATAAACAAATCTCTGGTGTTCCAATTTAAACAAAGAAAAGAATCCATACACTCTCCTATTTTATTTTATTTTATTTTATTATTTTACTTTATGCTTTGACCTAAAAGGGTGGTAACTGAATGAATTGACTACTGAGATTGCCAATTTCCTGGGGATGAGCTTCCCCCATATTTATTGTTTTGTGCACCCTCTCCTGAGTTTTATTGTACTGGACTTTTGTATCTCCTGCTAACCTTGGTAAGATAAAAACAGAATAGCTTTGGGTACTGTCCAGGTAGTGAGATGTCTCTGTCAATTCTAGAGTTGTGGAAGTTGTTTACAGCGAACTTCCTATTTACTTAGGTAATATTACATCCTTCTAGAGTCTTTGATGGATTTAAGGAATAGATAGTTATAATTATAGTTTTCCCTGGTTATGATAAATGATAAAGTAGATATAAATATTGTACCTATAATTCTTGCTTGATAACTGTTTTGTTGTATGTAATCTTGATAT
Source organism: Neodon shergylaensis (assembly GCA_025134845.1). Classification (NCBI taxonomy): domain Eukaryota; kingdom Metazoa; phylum Chordata; class Mammalia; order Rodentia; family Cricetidae; genus Neodon; species Neodon shergylaensis. The sequence goes on along the minus strand of JABTXL010003523.1, from coordinate 4,693,808 downwards.
GTTAAAGTTAAAACCTTCCTTTTATTTAGATAGAAAAGGAGAGATGATATGGGATTCCCCTCTGTATGCTGTGAATACCATTGGTTAATAAAGAAGCTGCTTTGGGTCTATTGCAGGTCAGACTAGGGCATGGCAGGAATATCAAGCAGATAAAAGTACAGAGAAAGAGTAGGTGGAGTCAGAGAGAAGCCATGAAGCCACTGCAGGAGACAGATGCTGGATGCTAGACAAAACCTTACTGGTAGGCTTCAACCACGTGGTGACACACAGATTAATAGAAATGGGTTAATCTAAGATATAAAAGCTAACTAGAAACACACGTAAGCTATTGGTCAAACAGTATTGTAATAATACAGTTCCTGTGTGATTATTTTGGGTCTGGTCAGCCAGGAATGAACAAGCAGCCTCTAAGTTTCCAGGCTTAATGTACATAAATGGTATGCATCCTTCCTGGCCCTGAGGCCCCACCTCTTTAAGATTTTCACATCATTCCACCCCCCCCCCGCCCCTGACTCCTCTACTTGGCTACCTATAGTTTTCTGCTTATTCAATTAGTGATCTATTTCTCAGAGCCTGCCAGTATAAGAAACAGGATTTTAAGAATTATTTTAACTGTGATAACAATTCAAACAGTTTTCCTTAGCCTTGAAGAACCCATTAGATAATGGAGTCATGTTAACTTCCACCAATTAAAAAAATAAATCTAGGGCTGGAGAGATGGCTCAGAGGTTAAGAGCACTGGCTGCTCTTCCGGAGGTCCTGAGTTCAATTCCCAGCAACCACATGGTGGCTCACAACAATCTGTAATGAGATCTGGTGCCCTTTTCTGGCCTGCAGGAATACATGGAGGCTGAACACTGTGTACATAATAAATAAAAATAAAAATAAATAAAAAAAATAAATCTACTTACCCAAAATTTGACCATTTCACCAAAAACTATTATTAGACCAGAACTCAGTTTAGTTACCAATGTTTGATCTTCAAACCAGACAGATAAAACTATAATTTATCTCATTGTCTCCTTTTTCAAATGCAAAACTCAACCGGCTGTCAATCAAGACAAAGCTTGGAAACTTTCTAAGAAAAACTGAGCGTTTTCAAACTAAAGCGAAGCATGAATTACTTTAAGGACTTAGATTTGGGCTTTGAAAAGTGTCAAGCAAAACTAATCACAGAATAAACTGGTGGGATATTTGCTCTGGGTTTCAAGTTATTATAAATTTTCAATGTCTGTCTCATATTTTTGGCTGTCTGTCAGATATAATTGCCTTAGAAATCCTACCTCCATTGTTAGTGGGTTATAATAACCGCCAGGGAATGATGATGAGGATTACAGCAGCCCCATGACAGCATATGACTTATGGATGATCCCACCTGGATTCTTCCCCACAAAGAGGGCCTTGAGAGGAGAGCAGCAAGCAGAAGTGGAAGCTGGTGAGGAACATCTATCCAAGCTCCAGCTCCAATATCTAGGGTGGAATGCGGATAATTCTCACCACGTATGCAGAAATCAACTTCCTGCCATCTTCATTTAGAGATCTGTAGCTTCATATTTAGCATAAGGAGAGAAAGTAAAATAGCAATACTCTGTCCAGATTCATTCAATGTTAGTTCTGCATTGAGTCAACTGGACCATCTTGCCTATGGTATCAGAAAGTCATCTTTTGAAGAGTCCCCAGGAGGGAACCCTGATCACTCTTGTAGCCTCTGTACCCAGTCTTTTTCCCTTTCACGTCTCATCCCAGCATCTTCACCACCCATCTTTATCCTCTCTTACTCTCCTTTCTAGTGTTTAGGCTTAGTCACATTTACACTGGCACAAAGATACACACACACATACACACACACACACAATGTCCACATATGAGAAAGAAAACACAGTTTTCTGTCCTTCTGAGTTGGACATATTATTACATTTTCCAGATAGTTCTATTTTATTGAAAATTCCATTTTTCCATTTAGCTAAATCAGATTCCATTGGGTACATGTACCACATTTTTGTTATCTGTTCATCTGTTGATGGGCATCTAGGTTGGTTCCTTTAGGATTTGTTTTGTAAAGGAAAGAAGATCTTGGCACAGTGTTAAATTTGCACTTTGTAGGTCAGAAAGTGGGTCATTAATAGTAAGTAACCCCAGGTGTTAGCAGTCTTCTAGGAGAACATAAATACTGAACTACGATCAGAATCCCTGTAGTCAGTGGACACGGTGCTGTCTACTGTAGACACTCTAAGCCTAGGCGTGCTGACTTCTGAAGAACTGCCCTGGCCTTACATTACTACATTCTATGATAAAACAAACAGTGTCTAGGTTTCTTTTTTTAAAAAAAAAAACCAACCCTCTTCAAAATCATTCATGATATCTAAAACTTGACACACATTTGGCAAACTTGATTTATGAATTTGTTGCTTTGTGAAATACCGTGCCAGAAAGGAGATAACACACTGTCTTACATGACAGATGAACGGGTTTGTGCTATTATTTATTGACCCTCATCTCCACACGTTCTTTCTGTTCCGCCTTGTGGTAGCAGGGCTGGCTTTGCTGACCATATTTCCCAAGTTTGGCAAGAAGGGACACTGAAGGTAGACTGCCCTACTGAAGGGGTGAAAAAAAGCATTTTCCCTCTCAAGTGTTTTGTTTTCATTGGTTGGTTGGTTGGTTGGTGATTGTGGTGCAAAATAAATATGGGAACAGAGTTCAGGGATTTTTGAGGCCTTCCCTACAGTGACAGCAACTCTGCCAAACATGTAGTAGAGCTTTTCTTCTCCCAACACCAGGCAGCAGGTTTGTTCCAGTGCAGGTCTGAATGTCTTCCCTCTTACCTAGGGCAGGCCAAAGTCAGAGACTCCTGTAGGACCAGGCCCAAGTGAGAAATAACTGCAGGAGTAGGCCCAAGTCAGGGACATCTGTGGGAGCAGGCCTGAGCCACCAACCTCCTCTGTAACAGGCCTGAGACAGTAAACTATGCCAGAGCAGACCCAAAGCAGAGACCTCAGTGGGAGGAGCCCCAAGTGAGCAACCTTCATGGGAGCAGACCTGAATGACATCCAGGATTGCAAAGCAACCTCCAGAACCACTGAGTGACCTCCAGGAATACTGAGTGACCTCGGCGTGACTGGCACCATGGCCCTCACTGCACTAAAAGGAGAAAATACCTGAACCTTGGATTTACTGGCTCCTGGAAGGTTGACCATGAAACACACACAGCCTCAATTATACTAAATCAGAGAAAAATATGAGTAGACAAGTAAGAACACAACACCAACAAAAACTAGTGGCTCTACAACAGCAAGACCTGAACACCTCATTATAGATGAAACAGAAGAAAATGACCTAAAAATAATATTAGGAGAAGTTTGAGGCTATTGAACAGGAAATGAAAATTTCCCTCAAAGAAGTGGAGGAAAAGACAAACACAAAATTGGAAGAAATCAACAAATCCCTTAAAGAAAACCAAGAAAAAGCAATCAAACAATTTAACAATTAAAAACAGAAATAGAGACAATAAAGAAAACACAAACTGAGGAACAAACAAATATCATATGTACTCACTCATAAGTGGCTTTTAGACATAAAGCAAAGAAAAAAGAAGGAAGGAAGGGAGGGAGGGAGGGAGGGAGGGAGGGAGGGAGGAAGGAAAGAAAGAAAGAAAGAAAGAAAGAAAGAAAGAAATCCAGCCTACAACTCACATTCCCAAAGAACCTAGACAACAAAGAGGACCCTAAGGGAGACACACATGGATCTAATGTACATGGAAAGTAGAAAAAGACAAGATCTCCTGAGGAAATTGGGAGCATGAAAACCATGGGAGAGGGTAAGAGGGGAGGGAAGAGTAAGGGAGGGCAGTGAAGAAAAATATATAGTTCAATAAAACAATTAAAAATGAAAGTTGTGCCAAGCGCTCATGATAGCCACCAAGTGTTTTGAATCTGTTTGTCTCTGTTAACCAACCCTCTTCTGACAGAGTCTCTGTAGCCAGAGTTCATGGAGGAATACTTTTACAACCTCACCTTCCTTGTTTATATATACAATATCATTTAGAAGAACTTTTCAAAAACATGCATGCATGTAATATACACACATTGCTTACGAATGGAGACACTGCTGTCATCCCGGAGAAGCCCTTTAGTGTCAACACAGGAGTGTCCTATAAGTACCTACCACCCATCATGCAAAGTTTTAATATTTCACAAAGAATTATAAAATGTATTTGAATTTCTCCTAAAATCACCTTATTCATCGCTAGATGTTTGCATAATGTAGACTTAAAGAAAGATAGCAGATGAGGGGAACTGTAGGGAGAAAAGCACAGACTTTGTCAAGTATTATTTTCCTGGTACATAAGAAGATGCTGTGTGAGACCAAGAGTGCTTAGCAAATGCACAAATTATCTCTTTACTTGGCAATAAGTTCTTCCTTTCAGAAAAATCTAAGCAAATTTGAAACATAAAATAATATAAGCAGGTTGAGATGCAAAGCCAAAGAATAAAAACAATTGGCACACACTGGTAGAATAATAACAAGACACACTACATAGTTGAGCCTAGATGAGACACTACTGTTTTTGTTCAGCAATCAACAAAGTACTCAGTGCCCAGTCACCCCATTAAGCTTCTGGAGCATTCAATTTCCACCATGGGTACCCACACATCCACACGCATATCCCACAGTGAAGCACAGTTCACACAGTTAATGCAATTGTCATTTCAGCTTTACTTTGCAAAGGTTCATGGGAGCTATTCTATGACTCATACAACTAATGTGTCCAGAAACAGGTGTTTTTAAATGTACATCTGGTGATAAATATTAAAGATGAAAGTTCTGACACAGTCTGCTCATTTCCTTTCCACTTGGCTTTGTTACTTACACAGTTGCAGATGGAGCTCCACAGACGACTCCTGATTCTCTTATTTGAACTCCGAATGCCATTTTCCTCAAGAATTTAGATATCTATAAAATTATTAGCAAATCAAAAGATCATACAAGATTCAGTCCTCATTTGACAGCTGAACATTTTTGAGAGGGAATTTTGTCTCATTATATATAAAATAACAGTTGTCTCTTGGCTCCTATTATACATCCCATGAGTTATGCCAAGAAACTTTGAAAGTATAGCTAAAACAATTATTGCACGATAGTTACAAAGTTCAAGTTCTAACATTCGTAAGATCAAAGTAACCAAAGCCAGTCCCCTAATAACTCAGAGGCAAATTTCCTCATCAGTAAAAGATTAGGAAGAGTATTCTTAATGAAGAAGTTCTACTCTGAATTTTAAATATCATATAACATGGAAGGTACCAAATATCTGTCACCATTATTACACACATAAATAAACTTATTCCTTGTTTATTTCCCAAAACCAAAGGCAGATTTGGACATTGGTCCTATGCACATTATAATCAAATGGCATTGTAAAGATTAACTTTGGGCATTGCTTTTAGTAAGATAAAGTAATACATGTGCTCTACCCTTTAGTCAAACCTTTGATATAACAAAAATCCTGGACAAAGACTCTGAGGGGCAGAAACAAGAAAGAAGACAAACTGGAAAACTCAAATCTAAAGGGTTTCCATGGCAGCTGGCATCCCTGATTGTCCTCTTGTCCTATACATCCCACACTGAGTAAAGAAGAAACCAGAAATTTGAAAATATTAATGGAAAGACATAGAAAAGAAAGGGAAGAAGGAGAAGGAAGAAGAAAGCAGGAGCTGGAGGAGGAGAATAAGAAGAAAAAGGATCAAGAAGAAGAAAAAGAGGAGGAGGAAGAATAAGGAGGAAGAGGAAGAAGAAGAGCAAGAAGGAAAGAAAAGGGGGAGGAAGAAGAAGAAGAGGAGGAGGAGGAGGAGGAGGAGGAGGAGCAGGAAGAAAACACCCAAAGAAAGTTGTCTTCTTATGCCAAAGGATTGGTAAACAGGAAGCATAGCAAGACAGAAAATGTTGATAACAACCATTTTATTCTAGTCAAACAACACCTAAAATGATGTACTCTTGTCCTGACAAACAGAAGAGGGTGTAGAGTTCTATCATAGGACCTTGGCAAACTGTAAAATTGCCATGCATCCTTCCCCTCCAGATTGGTGAAAGAAAAGCAGAATGGGGAGCTGTGGCTCAATTCCTGTCAGCCAGTTAAGAGGGTCTCCTTGTTGGTATCAAGTGAGAACATAGAGAGGAACCAGGGCCCTGAATTTCTACCCAAGCCCGGGATAACAAAGCTCACCTGCTCCCTGTGAGCTAGATCCAAAAGACACCTTTTGGTGAGTCTGGTTCTTAAAATATGGCTGGGGTGACAAGGCTAATTCCAACAGGAGCTGCAGAAGCCACCAGGTAAGCAATAAGATGATGTCACTCCCTCCTAGTCAGGCACCAGAAGGCTAACATGCATCCAGATTTGGGTTAATATGTCTATAATTCAGTGGGCCGTGAAGTTAATAATCAGAAGCAAATGGGCATCCATAGGAAAAAGAAAAGCTCTGACTTAAGTTCCATTACATAATGAACTAATACCTGATGGAAAGTCAGAGCAGAATTCAGAAGTCAGAGATCTCTGTTCATACCAAGCTACTCAGATGGCAAGTTATCAGCCCTTAGATGAGTTCTTTACTGAATCTTTCAGATTTAAATTTGAAATAAGAGCATTCGGAGAAGTGAATGAAATAACATTAGCCAGTACTTGAAGCTGAAAAGTGCTCAACACTGTTGTTTCTAATGTTATTTCATCAGCCTCTTACAATAGATTTCAAATTTACACATGAGTCATGGAAAGTCAAGCACAGTAGTGTTTATGTTAAGGCCAGACAGCGCTCTTGCAGAAGATGGAAAGAAGATAGGGAGAATCCTGGTGGCTCATGTATCAACAAACCTCATATATGTAGTGGCAAAAGCAGACTCTGCCTTAAGCATGATAGACAGCAAGGACAGACACCCGATATTGTCCTATGACCTGCACACATATGTTTGTTGCATATGCAAGGCTACGGCACCCTGCACTACACACAAACACATGCAAATAGGCAAACACACACACACACACACACACACACGAATTGTACTCTATGTAAATAAAGTAGGATTCCCATTATCAAAACTACTCTACAGTGACTTGAAGGGTGATTGTTTCCACATAGTACATAACTTGAGCTCACTTTTTGCACTGATGCAACCATTAGACAAGTGCGAGCGGTCCCTTCTTTCCTCTGTAAAGCCATGTGGGTACAAATATCCTATGCCATTTGCAGTTTTCCTTTAGGAAGCTAGCAGATTATTTCTCTGTCTGGATTTTCTATTAAAAGCTGCTTCAGCTGTGGTGTTGCTAACACTTAACGATTTAGATTTAGGAGAAGATTCTGAGTGGCACACATATGGCTGTAAGCATTCCACACCCAGAAGCAATGCAGGAGGCCACCAGGATATCTGGATGAGTTTCAAACTCTCTGCAGCATGCAATATTAATTAGAGAATATGTGCATGCTGCTGAACAGCGTGAGCATAAATGGACTTTATGAATTTTTTAAATTTCACGAATAAAAAATTATATGGTGTTCCTAAACACTAAATTTCAAATATACCTAAGTCAATGATTTATAAGAATAATTGAATAATAAGTTTTAAAACTATCAGTGAGTCAAGTATCAAAAGATCAAAAATAATACGTATTTTAATATGAAATGAATTTCTTTTAAACTTTGTTTTGTTTTCTTTAGTTTTTGCAAAACCAGGGCCTTGCATATGATAATCAATGCATGACCACTGAGGTATATTTACACCTAATTTTTATTGGGACAATTTTAGTACTGCATAAGAAAATTTTATCCCACAATTATTCAAAATATTTTAATATAAAAGTCTGAAGGCCTGTGTTCTTTTATATATTTAAATGTATAAATATTTGAACATCTGCTTTCCAAACATGTTAACACTGTACATAAGAACATTGCTTTTAAAACACAACTATACCGAAATAGAATACAGCATCATAAAGGATAAGGGGAAAATAGACAAGGAAGGTTGAATGGGGAGGGAAGTTGGAGGGAAGAATAAAGTAGGGAATAGGGAAAGAACAACTAACTCTAAAGGTCTTTTGAAAAAAAGTATGGAAAACCACTACTGTAGAAGCTTTCTAGATATATAAATTAAATTTAAAAGGAATTACCAGGTCACAAGGGAAGAGGATGCAAGGGAAGCAGACAGCACATGCTACCAAATAAAAACCCAGAAATAAGAATGGATTGCATCTTGTTGAGTAGTTGACCCCCGAATCATTTCAGGCTATGCCCAATGCTATTGGTTACCCTCCACAACCTGAAAGTAAGGCCCTGTTGCTGAAGACACCACTTACTTGTATAACAAAATATAAATTGAGCTGCTGCCCAACTAGATGCTTCACTGCTGCTGATCACCATTCCTGGTGCTGGAAGGTACTATACACATACTGAAGGGAAAAGAAATCTTCAATAGCACCTTGCTCTGAGTCCTGTGGCCCACAACAGTGACCTCCCTGCAAGACGTACAGGTACAAAACTGGCATAAATGTTATAGGTGTAACCAGCCAATCTTATTTTATTAGATTTAAGACCCACTCAATGAGATGAAACCCATATCTGACACTGTTTAAATAGTCCACAACCTGAGACTACATAGGTCATGGACCTAGGGGAAAAAAACCTGACATTGCTATTCTGTTAAATGAACATAGCACTAAAATGACTCCCAGTGACATGCTGACAGACCTACATCAGTGCCTGGCTCAACCTTCATCAGAGAACTTTTTGAAATCAATAAGAATCAACACGAAAACTCACAAATGGAAAATGTGATGAGAGTGAGGGAGTTTGGGGCACACAGTCTTAAATGGGATGTCTTTATTAAGTCCTTCCCCCCAAGTCTCAGGGATCCTATGTAGAATAGGGGGCAGAAAGAGTGTAAGAGCCAGAAGTAGTAAATGACTCCAAGGAAAGAGCGTCTGGACACAACAGGAATGAAACGCATGTGAACTCACAGGGGCTGGGGAAGCACACAGAAGACCTCCACAAATTCAAATTCAACATAGGCAAATCCCAGCATAGAGATTATCAGGCAGACACAAAGTCCTACCATTAACAAAGAAGCTATTGGTAATTGGTATCTGCTGAGAGAGGGAAAATTAGTATTTTACAAGGGAATGACATTGGGTATGTCAATCACAAGCCAGTACAGGCCTCATGCTAAGGAGTAGTTAACTAAGACAAAGGGACTCCATAATTTGTGTGTGTGCATGTGTGTGTGTGTGTATGTGCATGTGTGTGTCCTTTGTTTTGTGTTTTTATTTATTGTGAAATAAGTTGGGTAGAGAGGTGGGGAGAATCTGGGAGAACTTAGGGGATGGGAAAGAGTAGGCTCAAAATATATTTTATGAAAACTTCAAAAATAATAAAAATGTAATTAAAAAATAAAAGAGGAAGCACAGCTACACTCTTAGTGATTCTCCAGGGCTCAGTCCTCATGTCTAGCACACTGTGAGGGGGACCCTGCAGGTGTCCAGGCAGGGAAGCAAACCACGGAGAGGAAGAATGAAAACTTGGTTCGATTGACTTCAACCTGGATCAGACTTGGGGAGGCTGATGCCAGTTGGCTCATTGCCAGCATATTTACAACACAATACAATTTGGGAAAAAAAGTTTCCTGGTGTAATACAATTCCCGGTACATAAGAAAGCAAAATTACATGGAAACTCAACTGAGGGTACATGTCTTTTCTTCTAAGAAGATGGGTTCTAGAGATGGGCTACCTGTTCCAATTTAAGGGCCTAGGAATATCTGGTCCAGTTTCAGTCATACAGATAGAGTGGAGGGCATTTGGGCTTTCTCTGGTCCTGGTTGTGGGAGCTTGGAGGAGTCTCTGCCTATGTGGACAATGTAAGGGTCATTTAGACTGTCAGGTATCTCTGGTCCTTGTTGTGGGAGCTTGAGAGAGCCCTTGGCTGTAAAGGTCTCTTAGATTATGAGCCACCTCCAGGCCTGGATGTAGGAGCTTGATATGGCCTGGCCCAAGAAATAAACCAGATCACCAGGCTGTTAATCACCTCCAATTCCCAGCCACCCAGGAAGAACCGGTATTTCCCCTTTTGAGGAGACATGCCTGAGTGATTGACATTTCCGGTTTCTGTGGTTGTCTGTGGATGGAAAGACCTTCACTCTGTGCTCCCAGCCACACTGCAGATCGGGAGTTGACTTTCATGTACAAGTAATAGATGAGGTGATCTTACTGTCTTATTTATTTTTTTAATGTTCTCTCTTGCTCCCAAACAGAATCACAATATCTTATAAATAAGTATGTCATAGCATAGAATTTTGATCAACTAAATTGAGGCAAAGAGAAAAAGATATTGTAGAAAAATAAGATAAACTATAAAGTAAGGTTGGAATGCGTAAGGCTCAACACAACTACAGAAAATGTGAAAAAAATAATTGTCTTATGATACATAGAATGGTCTGTTCATGGGGGTAATACTATTTGTGGTTTGGCGGTCTATTGGGCATCCCTCTTATGACCAGTCATAAAGCAGAGCTTCTCTGATATAATATGCAGCAAAACTAGCACCCCCTCCACCCTAGTGAGGTGCTACAGGCCTTATAATAGCTGTATGATCCCACAGCAACCAAGGTCAGTAAAATTCTCTCTACATAAGTCAAAACTGTGCAGAGCAAGTCCTGCCTCCTTAACAAATGAGACATGCCAAGGCGTGGGGCCTTCCTGCTTTCCTCGGCCTCTTGTGGTGAAAATGTGCTTGGGGGATTTTATGAGGGTGGATCACATGATCAGAGGCCCAAGGGCTGAGCTGGGTGAAACCAGTGGCTCTCCAGTCACTACGCTGGAAACCTCACAACAAAGGGAGTCAGTGGTGCAGCCAGGGCGCAGTGCGAGCGGAAGGTGGAAAGTCCCTTAGAGAAAGGCTGTGCAGGTGCACAGAGGCTGAAGTCCAGAGGGGAAGACCGCTGATCATCAGCCCCGGAGGCAAGGGCCTTTACCGACTGAGACATCTCGCCAGCCCTCACGTTAGTTTTAAAACTAGATTTTCAGTAGACAAGGCCAGATTATTTAAAACAGCAGGCATAGACGAACAAGTGCGAATCCATAACCACTTTGCCCCTGGTTCCCTTAACTACTTCCTTGCGTTATCAGAACCTAGCGCAAACTCAAAGGTGGAGAGAAAGCTGGGATCAGTGTGCACAATCTGTTTGTGGGATGGTGAGAATGCCTTCTGGAAGGACTTTCTGTATTACACTCGGAACCAAGCCTTCCCTTCCAGGCACCAGCTGCCAGGAAAACCAAGATTTGAGCCCTAGCCAAAAAGAATTACAGGTAGAATCCCAAGATTAATTCTTGTCAAACCAATTAAATCAGATGCCAATAGTATCAGAAAATTCACTGAGGCATATAATGGACTTGACTCAAAATGCAAGGAGGACAAGTGGGAAGATTACCATCCGTGTCTGACTGAATGAAAGAGGAAGGAGATGAAGAATGATAAAATAAAAGGCAAAGAGGGCTTGGGAGTGGGAAACAAAACAGGATAAAGTACACGAGGTTTCCTGTGTGTTGCATGAGTTCCCAATCCAATCGGTCACCCAGTGAGGGTGTTTGTGCAGAATCCAAAAACACAAAAAAATGTGGTAGGGCTGAGAAGAGAATTTAGCATGATGCACAGAGAGTTATTACCAGGATCAATTAAAGATAAAGATGCAAAGTGTGTAGAAACCAACACTCCCACACTTCAAAATACCCAAAACAGTGAATAAAAACAGACGTTGGAAGGAGGCAATTCTTGAACAGAAAGAGGGACATCTGCATCGGAACAGGAAAAGAGTTCAGATGAAAAGAGAATGTTATAGAGGTTGGGGAGGAGCCACTGCGAGAAGGTGGGAATTTACCATACCAAAGTCTGGCAGTGTGGCTTGACTGTGTAACTTACCAAACCTCTAGTGAGGCTCCCTTTTTATTGCCAGTCTTTAGCTAAGTAGGACTCGAGCAGTAATCTGCAAATCAAATTTAAATACTGCAAGAGGGACAAGGGGCTCAGAGGTTCTGTAGTGTTGCTATAATATTATTGATTGGGGGATAAATCTTATTATACGCAGGAATCATTTTGGATATGGTCCCAGAGAATTTACTTAATGAAATACCAAAATTTCCCATTACATAACATTCTCATTTATAAAGCAATCCCATAAGTGGATCCTGAACACATCATCATAATTAAGTTCTAGGGTATATAAAAATTCAGTCACAGCAAGCAGGACTCTTGTCATAAAAGTTTTCTGTAGATAAATTCCAAGATATTACTGAACACTTCCTATGTATGGGAGTACATAAAAAAAGGGTGAGACTATTAACAACGGAATTCCTCTTTCTTTCAGATCATGTACTTGGTTAAGAAACAACTAAAGAACAACCACACACAAACACAAAAGAAGAAGGCTGGAAATTGGAAAACAAGAAAACATAGGTAGAAATGTACACCTGATTCTGTGAATAGCAAAGGTTAAAAACATACACAAAGAGTAAAAGAGCTTAGAGGAGGAAGGTGAACCTTTAGAGAGTACTAAATTTCAGCTTGATCTCAACCATTTGTCTCTTGGAAAAGTGACTCACAGATACTAAGCTACAAAGGGACTCCGTGAGCAAAGGAGCAAAGGGAAGAATATATAAGGTGCATAAAATGCATCTCTATACATCTGTTGTTGACATATAGAAAGACTACTTATTTTACAATTTGATTTTCTTTCTTGCCACTTTTCTGAAATTGTCCCTCATTTCTAGAACCTTTCTTGCGGAGTTTTCGAACCTCTCAAATGTAGTATAGTACCATCTGCAAATGGAGATAATTTAACCTCTTTTCTCACTTGTGTCAATTTTATCTCCTTCTTTTATCTGACTACTTCATTTATTCAAGCACTGCACCAAAAAAAAGTAGGGACAGTGGACAGTATTATTCCTGATTTTAATGTAGTCTCTTGGAGCTTTTCTCTAAATAATGATGTTGCTATATTGAGTGTGGGTTTGTCATATGTAGTCATTATTGTGCTGAGAAACACTCCCTCCCATCCAACTCTCTCAGAGTTTTGTCATGTATCCATGTGAGATTGGCCAAAGACCTTTTCTGCATCTATTGAGAGATCATGTGAATTTTGTCCCTAAGTCCATGGATATTATTTTTATTACATTTAGTGCCTTCATATGTCACCCCTGAATCTCCAATATAAAACCATCTTGATTGTGGTGGGTGATCTTTTTGATATGTGCCAGTATTCTGTTTACTAGTATTTTTAAAAATGGATTTTTACATCCATGTTCATCAGGGTTATTGGTCTGTGGTTTTGTTTTTTGTTTGTTGTGCCTTTACCTGGTCTGTGTAGAAAGATTTTGGAAATGTTTCTTTGTTCTTTTTTCAATAATTGAAGAAATATTGATTGTAGATTTCTGTTGAGACATAAGGTATTTTATTTTGTTTATGTTGTTTACTCTGCGTTTGTTTAAACTCTATGATGCTGTGTTATTGTGCCTGTCTAAAACACCTGATGGTTTTAATAAAGAGCTAAATGGCCAATAGTGAGGCACAAGTGAGGACAGGTGATGTTGGCAGGCAGAGAGTATAAATATAAGGAGAAAGAAGGAAGACGAGAAGGAGCGAAAGAACAAGAGATGGGGAGACTAGGGCCCAGTCACCTAGCCACGCAGCCAGCCATGGAGTAAGAGTGAAACTAGGATATACAGAAATAAGAAAAGGAAAAATCCCAGAAGCAAAAGGTACATTGGATAATTTAAATTAAGGAAAGCTGTCTAGAAAAAAGCCAAACTAAGGCTGGGCATTCAAAACTAAGAATAAGCCTCCATGTATGATTTACTTGAGAACTGGGTGGCAGCCCACCCCCAAAAAAGAAAAAAGTAAAACATCATACAACAGATTTCCTTTGAATGTCTGATATAATTCTGCAGTAAATCCATCTGGGCCTGTTTTTGTTGTTGTTGTTGTTGTTGTTTTGTTTTGTTTTTGATAGAAGGATTTTTATTGCCATATCAAAGTCCTTATTTGTTATGGGTCTATTTATGATATTAATCTCTACTTGCTTTAACTTTGGTGGTTCTGATGAGTCTAAATAAAGTCAACAAATATGCAGGTGGATAGATTGAACTAGAAAATATTACACTGAGAGCCAAAAGCTGCATGTTTTCTTGTGTTTGTAGAACCTAGCTCTGAATGTTTAGATACGAGTGTGTAACCTGGAGTAACCAAAGAAACCAGGAGAGTAAAAAGAAGTGGGGCAGAGGGCAGTTCAAGTGATAGGGCTAATAAAACGCAGATCTAATGAAAAGGAAACATGGGGAAAACGGCATGAGGGACTCTAACCAGGTGAGGAAGAAGGAAGGAAGGATAATGCTAAGGATGCTTGGGAGAAATGTAAGGAAACACTATTTCATGATTACTTGAAAATACGTACATGACTTAGGGTTTTATTGCTGTGATGAGACACCATGACAATGGCAACTATTATAAAGAAAAATATTTAATTGGGGCTGGCTTATAGTTTCAGAGGTTTAGTCCATTATCATCATGATAAGAAGCAATGCGGCATGAAGGCAGATGTGGTGCTGGAGAGGGAGCTGAAAGATCTATATCTGGATTGGCTAAGAGTTCTACATCTGCAGGCAGCAGGAAGAGCTACTGAGGCAGGCTTGAGCTTCTGAAATCTCAAAGTCCATTCTCCAGTAGCACACTTCCTGCAACAAAGTCACACCTATGCCAACAAGACCACACCTCCTAATTGTGCCTCTCCCTATGGACCTATGGGGGCCATTTTCATTCAAAGCACCACAATATATAACATGTACAAGCATAAGCACAGACACGTGTATTGATAAAGTAGCTATACATCTTGAAGTGATAACACTCCCTACAAGAGCCACAGACTGTCTAACACAACACCCCACTGCTGGCATAGGAAACCTCCCTTCAAATTATTGGTTCTAGGAGTCCAGGAGATCTCAAAAAAGATCCTGTTGTTTTCTCCTTGGTTTTCTCCCAGACCTTGACAGTAAGACCCTTTTCCTGAAGACATCATACACGTACTTCAGACACAGGAGATGGAGAACCTGACTGGTTATCTAGTCACAAGGAGTCATGCACGTGTGAGCAACACCAAACTGATTCCAGACTTTATTCCTATGTACAAAACATGTGTGTCTATATCTGTCAGTGCAAGAGTGTGAGTGAGAGAGGGAGTGTGTAACATGATAACTGAAGAAGACCAGTCATGAATTTGAAAGGGAAGTGGGGGACGCTTGAGAGGAGCAGTAACTGGAGAGGGAGTGGAGGAAATGTAAACACAGGACTTCCAGGAGCTGAGGAAAATATGATGAACTCCGTTTCCCTTTGCTGTGGCCTTTCACAAGTTAATGCGATAGCAGGATTGCTGGAGACAGACACGAGCTGCCAAGTCCAGAAGGAATATTCAGGAGCCATTTCAGGCTCATACATTTGAATCTGTGCTAAATAAACAGTAGTCAATGCATGCACGATATTTTGCATTGGAGTGTGGTAGAGAGATCATTGTGATTCGGAAGTGTTCTGCACTCGGTGGATTACCCCTGGGGAAACAACTCATCACTTGTGTCACAGTAAACACAGCATAGGGTGTTGACTCATGGCTTTCTATTGACTCCTTTGTTTCATATGGAAAAAGATGAATCTGAATTCTGGGACATGGTTAAAATATGATTTCAGATTCCTAGGGAAATGTTGTAGGACTGCTGAACTACCTCTAACTACTGGCTGGTTTTGCCACATCACAAATCTAACTATAAAAAGAAACTCAGAAAAAAAATGCAGTTGAGATGGTTACACTGATGTTAAACCTCAATGAAAATACTCTCGTCATTAAATTATGAAATATACTATTAAAAGGTGAACTTAGAATTCCATTCATTCATTTTACCAAAGTAATAACTCTACGACAATGTGAGGGGTGCAGAGTCCCAATCTCTAAAAAGGAGAAAAAGAGCCTAGTCCCAGCTGACGCATCTACAACACAATTCCTGCACCTAAGGCTCTCGAAGATTGTGAAAGACGGCATGGAAACATAGTAAGAGTTGGGGGCAAAGGAAGTTTGCTGTAAGACTTGGTCTCCTGGATGTAGGAAGCTGCACTATGAAGTCTCCACAACATCCCTGCCTAAACATAAACTGGGCAAAGGCAATACCAACAGAGAAGCTAAAACAAAGGAGGCTTCAATCTTCCACAAAGATTCACAGGTAACAGACACATGTTGGAGGGGTGTGACCTTCCCCAGAGAGGAGCACATCAATTGTTTAAGTAACATTAAAGCAGGAGGTATACACATCTCTCTCTGTCTCTCCCTCTCTCTCTCTCTCTCTCTCTCTCTCTCTCTCTCTCTCTCTCTCTCTTTCTCTCTGTGTGTTTAAAAAAAGGCCACAGCCGGGCGGTGGTGGCGCTCGCCTTTAATCCCAGCACTCGGGAGGCAGAGGCAGGCGGATCTCTGGGAGTTCGAGACCAGCCTGGTCTACAAGAGCTAGTGCCAGGACAGGCTCCAAAGCTACAGAGAAACCCTGTCTCGAAAAAACTTAAAAAAAATAAATAAATAAATAAATAAATAAAAAAATAAAAAAAGGCCACAAATTTGAAAGCAAGGTGGGTTATATGGAGAGAAGTTAGGAGAGGAAGAGAATGATGTAATTATATTACAAACTTTAAAAAAAATATTTTAAAAAGTAGATAATGATGTTCTCCTTTGATACAGAAATCTTTGAAAATGCTATGCACATGGATGAGGTTAGAAGTTGGTTTGAAGTGTTTAAAAAAAGGAACACGATATTTAAATGAGACAAACGGCTCTGAGAGTTAATGGAAACAGATGGATAGCAATTAGAGAACACGAAGCATGAAACACTGCTGCAAATAGTTCCCGCCTGGAGAAGAGAAGGACGATCCAAGCCTGGGAGTAGGCACGCTGAGAAAGGCCTAGACGGAATCCCTGCCCCAGCTTCGTTCAGCCTTTACTACTAAGTGGAAAAGGCAAATGGGCTTTAAAGTGAAGCAAAGCAACATACGAGATGTGGCCAGATGCATATCACCTCCGTGACTCAGTTTCCATATAATTATATAATTAGTCCTACCGGGTGGTGGTGGCACACGCCTTTAATCCCAGCACTCAGGAGGCAGAGGCAGGCGGATCTCTGTGAGTTGGAGGCCAGCCTGGTCTACAAGAGCTAGTTCCAGGACAGGCTTTAAAAAAACTACAGCGAAACCCTGTCTCGAAAAACCAAAAAAAAAGAAAAAAGAAAAAAATTAGTCCTCTCTCTCTCTCTCTCACTGTGTGTGTATGTGTGTGTCACTCTCTCTCTCTCTCTCTCTCTGGGTCTCTCTCTGTCTCTCTCTCTCTGGGTCTCTCTCTGGGTCTCTCTCTGTCTCTCCCTCTCTCTCTCACTGTGTGTATGTGTCTCTGGGTCTCTCTCTGTCTCTCTCTCTCTCTGTGTGTGTCTCTCTCTCTCTGGGTCTCTCTCTCTCTGGGTCTCTCTCTGTCTCTCTCTCTCTGAGTCTCTCTCTGTCTCTCTCTCTGGGTCTCTTTCTGTCTCTCTCTCTCTGGGATTTCTCTCTATCTCTATCTCTCTCTCACTGTGTGTGTGTGTCTCTCTCTCTCTGGGTCTCTCTCTGTCTCTCTCTGTCTCTCTCTCTGGGTCTCTCTCTGTCTCTCTCTCTCTGGGTCTCTCTCTGGGTCTCTCTCTCTCTGGGTCTCTCTCTGTCTCTCTCTGGGTCTCTCTCTGGGTCTCTCTCTGTCTCTCTCTCTGGGTCTCCCTCTGTCTCTCTCTCGGTCTCTCTGGGTCTCTCTCTGGGTCTCTCTCTCTCGGTCTCTCTCTATCTCTCTCTCGGTCTCTCTCTGTCTCTCTCTTGGTCTCTCTCTGTCTCTCTCTCTTGCTCCTTCCCTCGTGCTCTCATCATTGGCTCTATTCATATCTGCACGAAAAGTTGGAATTTGCTTTCTAGCTTTGCCATTCTTTTCTTATTTATTTATTTTTTAAGGAGTGTCCCGAGTGTCTCACAACTTAAAGGAAAATAAATAAGCATGAAAGGATTAGGAGGGGCGCTGGCTTCTGAGATTTAATACCCCCTGGCTGAGAAATTTAGAAAAGCTACATAAAACAGAAGGACAAACTTCAATATGGCTTCCAGATTTACGGAGTATTTTATAAATGCAGACAGCTAAGCTGGAGTCGCAGCTCGGAAAAGTACCCTCAACTGAATGATTGGATGAGCTGAGAAGATAAAGAGTAGTTTTGTGAAGAGTGTCATTTGATATACTGTGGTTGTGTTTAATCAGGTTGCACTGTGATATTGGAATGATGCTCACAACTTTTGTTTCTATTTTCTTGTTTTGTATTAACCTTTTGAGAATAGCACATGAACTAAGAGGCTTCATCATGGTACCGGCACATTTCTGTCCCAACCCTTTCGTCTCTTTCATTCCCCTTCCTTTGAGCGTGTTGTTTCCAGCCAGTGTGTATCATTTAACGGCAACAAGTGTTGGATAGGAGTTACTCCACAGGCTTCAGAATCTAAAATAGGTATCTTGACCATTAGAAATCTAACCAAAATCATGTTATGTCAAATAAGATAAATGCTGCAGGAAACCGTATGCACAAAGAATAAAAATACAAAGAAAATCTATAATAAATGCACATATATCTTAAAGCAGAAAATATACACATAATGAATATTGTATACCTAAAGGTTGAATATTAAATCAGATAATTTCATCACTGATAAAACAAAACAGATAACAGAAATGCACCTACATATGCTAACGGGCATTGAATATTCTTGGAGAATTTAGACAAACGCCTAAGTTTCTTTCAGAGTATAAATTTTCAAAAACACACACAAAAAAAAAATAAATGATGCCAATTCTTAAAGAACTTTTTTCTTCCTGGATGGAAACTTAGGTGACTTGTTTAAGTATTGTGATGGTACAGAAAGGGCAAAAAAGAAAGGAGATGTTATTTGGATTACTGTAGACAAACGCCAATAGCATAGGTGACACTAGGGAAGCACTAGGGAAGATCTACAGTGCTGCCAGTTCGCGTGAAGTGAGCCATCAGCTAACGCAGCGTCTGCGATGAGACGCTCGTGTTGTGGGATCCTCGCTGAGACCGGGAAAGCCTTGCTCTCTTCGCTGCCCTTGTTGGGTTCTGTACAGGGGATCGCTGCTACCTTAAGAGATTTCCTTGTCCCTGGCTGCTTCTCCTACTCTGTTTTAGAAAGTCCCTCTAACATTAGCCATAGTTCAGCTTTTGTGGCAAAAGCCCCTCCTTCTCACCACAGTCGTCCTCCTGTGACTTCAGAAAGCCTTCTCGTAGGCATCAGCGTTCCTCAGTCACCGATCTGCTCCGCTTGAGTTTCCCCTAACCAGCATGTGTAGAGACTATTGTAGAATCATTGCTGCATCTTTTCCAATCTGATAGCACATGCTTTCCTATGTAGTTTCAGTTTTACACTTACTATTGCTGTTATTATTTTTGTTGGGGCCGATCAATATAAGAAAAGATATATTTACAAGCAACACAGTAGTCATTAAAAAAAAGGGTGTTTATTATGTGATATTGAAGAGATATGTCAGTCATATTAGGAAGAATTTATGAGATAGTTTATCATTTTCACAATGTTTAATAATCTTGACTGTTGGAGAATAATATACAACAAATAGCCCCGGCCTGTTAATCTGTGGAACTGGGTTTCGGCCGCTGTTCTCAGCCATCCCAGCGGTGGTATTTCGTTAGTAAGCACCTAAATTACATTTATCATGCTCACGCTAAGCCTGACACGACAGTTTCCCACCAACAGATACAGCCTCTATTTTCACCTGTGGTTTTTTAAGGCATGTTAAGCTAAAGTCATTTTCTAATGTTTTTAATCTTACAGATGCAAGGTTCTTTTTGCAGACACGAAGTCAAACTAAATGTTATCTCTGCCCTCGGGGACATTTCAATCCAGCTGAGGAAATGAAACAAATTATAATAATCCAAATCTGATTACCGGCTGGACATGGTCTAAGTTTCCCATTCCCTTTGGTTGTACAATTAAACTACAAAGAGCGTGTGAGTAGGAAGATTACCTGACTAAAGCAGCCCGGACCACATTAGTCACCAGCATGGATTCAGTGTGGCGCGTGTCCCTGTCTTCTTTCACCACTCAGGCGGCCTAGGACACGTGCCATGAAATGTCCCAAGAGCTTTCTCTTCCGTGATTATTTATAGACATTAGCATGTACTTTTATAGGGAGAGTAAGTTGGACTCAGTGAAGCTAAATTCTTCGACCAAGGACCAAAACTAGAACCTTCTCAGCTTTATGACCCCAATAATCTTTTCAATAAAACATAGTTGTATTCCTCCGTGGTATCAGTGATGACAGAATCATTGTACCTTCAAGTCTAGTAAGTAGTATAAACAACCTCTTAGATGTTTCCCTAGCAACCGTGGAAGCTCATCGGTACAGTGTGTACAAACTCTTGCCTCTTCTCCACTGACAAGGAAAGCATCCCTCAGATAAATGAGAATGAAAAAGAGTTGATTTCCACTAATAGTGACGGTTGACAACAGTGTTTTGAGGTGGATTCTGAAAATGTATTTAAAATCAGTAAAAAAAAAATATTGCCATATTTATTATGGGCAGAGGAAGCATGAGTCATAGCACACCTTCGCCTCTAATCCAGTGTGCCCCGGCAGCACAACAGACCTACAGCATCGTGTTTGTGATTTACCACCTCTACATGTTTTGCTACAGTGCATGTTATGACCTACTACCCCTCTTTGCCTCTCTCATAAGAGCCTAATTCTTCTACTTTTGCTTATAGTGACTGCTTCAAACAGTTGTTTCAATAATCACTGAGGGACGCATTTTTAATCTATTTGATTTATTATCTTTACAGAAATGACTGCAATCGTGATTTTGAATAGTCGGGTATTATATGAACCTAAAGAATCTAACTTAACCTATAGGAATAAAAAGTAATTTATAACCCCAAAGAATTGAGTTGCGGTTACCATAGTAACCTTAGCCATGAACGTTAAGCTTGAGAAGGTAGAAAGCACACCCATAATAGTGCAGAAACATGGCTTTTTTCATGCTTAATAAGCCAGATATATTATATATCATAATTGTGTGCAATAAATTACCTCTGTGGAGGAAAGAAAGCTCTAAAATGGTAAACCAGCAATTTTTAAGGGTTGACTAGCTTCTTTAAAATGTCCTGTGAGCAGAAAAAAATTATCCCTTCACTGCAAACTATCTATTAATATCTGTGTAATGAAAGAAGTGAACATAAACATTTAAGTATATAATACACTTGAAAATAAAGGCAAATTTCTAACTCTTTCATGAACCTTGAGAGCTGTTAAGGACCCACGAGACCATCCAAAGCAAAAGTCTGTTGAGCGGCTCACCTAATAGACTGAAGCCAACCGTAGCTGAACCTCCAATCCAGATCAGGTTTTCTCACCACACAGCCCCCTTTAAAGATTGAGGTTTATTGCAAGAGTGCTTCTTTGAGCCTACTATGTGCCCTCTCTTTGCTCCCCAGAATGACACAGAGTGAAATTAATCCCCATTGCATCATTTGACAGTCCTTTCAGTATTTGAAGACAGCCCTTAAGATAATTATCCCACTGCCCCGATTCCTCGGGTTAACTTTGTCTGTGTTTCACATGACCTGGCTCGCCTCACATAACAGGATTGTAAAACTCAGCAAAAGAGGACTCAAATTTCAAAACTTTATTTTGCAACCCCAAATTCAAGGCTAAATTCCAGGCTACAGGAAGAAATTTAACACGAGTAAAATGTACAGCCTAGACTCAAAATTATAAACAAATGAATACAAAAACCAACCAGCAAGCCAGTAACTGTGATCTTTGTTTTATAGATGGTAATAATTGAAAGACTGAATAGATTTCAAATGCTGCAGTTAAGCCTAAATATAGCCCCTTTTCCCCTTGTCTATTACTATACCTTCCAGGACTACACTCACTTTGAAGGAAAAGACCACAGAACACACTCATTCCCTAATTCATTATGCCATCGAGAGTCCCATAGTATCAGGAAGAAAGAAAGATCCTCGAGGTCTTCCAAATGATGTGTTGATTTAAATCAATGCCTGTATGTTTTTTTAATTTGAGATAATTCATTTGTTCAAAATCATTTTTATAAACTTTGATCCTTAATTTTTCAAAAAGAATATGGCATCAACTACATGCCATATTCCACTTTAGAATGTCTCAGAAGATGTCTAGCGTTTTACCAGAATTTTTTAGATCTGATTTCCTAATTACATTTTTAATGGTCTTTGATTTTCTAGCCAGAACAGGCTAGCCAAGAATATGGATGTGAATATTCCATGCTATGGAAAAAAATCACTGTGATGATTGAAGCTGACCAGATGTTTTCCTCTCTAATGTAAGTGAGAAAAGCAGGGAAATATGTTCGTAGTCTATATATTTCCTAAGGATAAAGCATTGGCAGCTTCACCTGGGATCGGAATGGGCTTTGGAAAAGTAAAACATTATTCAGTGAAGTGCGGTTACTACTCTTCCAGACATGTACATTAGATTGGTTATTTCATATGGTAGAAATTTTGACAATATATACACAAGTTATCAAATTCTCATGATATTGTTAAGGTAGTGTGTCTTATATCTACTAAGGTTTGGGCAACATGGATTATAAAAAATAATTGAACTCTTACATGTCAAAATAAGCCCTTAGTAGGTCTCCAGTTACAATGATTAGTAGGTCTCCAGTTACAATGATTAGTAGGTCTCCAGTTACAATG
>JABTXL010003523.1:4658249-4669869 GCA_025134845.1 Neodon shergylaensis | reverse complement strand
TTTCTTTCTTTCTTTCTTTCTTTCTTTCTTTCTTTCTTTCTTTCTTTTTGTGTTTTTCAAGACAGGGTTTCTCTGTAGCTCTGGAACTACCTCTGTAGACCAGGCTGGCCTTGAGTTCACAGAGATCCACCTGCCTCTGCCTCCCTAGTGCTGGGATTAAAGGCGTGCACTACCACAACTCAGCCCAATCTTATTTCTTTTTTTATTATTTATTTATTAAAGATTTCTGTCTCTTCCCCACCGCCGCCTCCCATTTCCCTCCCCCTCCCCCAATCAAGTCCCCCACCCTCGTCAGCCCAAAGAGCAATCAGGGTTCCCTGCCCTGTGGGAAGTCCAAGGACCACCCACCTCCTTCCAGGTCTAGTAAGGTGAGCATCCAAACTGTCTAGGCTCCCACAAAGCCAATACATGTAGTAGGATCAAAAACTCATTGCCATTGTTCTTGAGTTCTCAGTAGTCCTCCTTGTCCGCTATGTTCAGCGAGACCGGTTTTATCCCAGGCTTTTTCAGACCCAGGCCAGCTGGCCTTGGTGAGTTCCCGATAGAACATCCCCATTGTCTCAGTGTGTTGGTGCACCCTTCGCGGTCCTGAGTTCCTTGCTCGTGCTCTCTCTCCTTCTCCTGATTTGGACCTGAGATTTCAGTCCGGTGCTCCAATGTGGGTCTCTGTCTCTGTCTCTGTCTCCTTTCATCGCCTGATGAAGGTTAATATTCAGGAGGATGCCTATATGTTTTTCTTTGGGTTCTCCTTCTTATTTAGCTTCTCTAAGATCACGAATTATAAGCTCAATGTCCTTTATTTATGGCTAGAAACCAAATATGAGTGAGTACATCCCATGTTCCTCTTTTTGGGTCTGGCTTACCTCACTCAGGATAGTGTTTTCTATTTCCATCCATTTGCCTGCAAACTTCAAGAAGTCTTTGTTTTTTACTGCTGAATAGTACTCTAATATGTATATATTCCATACTTTCTTCATCCATTCTTCAATTGAAGGGCATCTAGGTTGTTTCCAGGTTGTGGCTATTACAAACAATGCTGCTATGAACATAGTAGAGCATATACTTTTGTTGTATGATAAGGCTTCTCTTGGGTATATTCCCAAGAGTGGTATTGCTGGGTCCAGGGGTAGGTTGATCCCGAATTTCCTGAGAAACCTCCACACTGCTTTCCAAAGTGGTTGCACAAGTTTGCATTCCCACCAGCAATGGATGAGTGTACCCTTTTTCCACAACCTCTCCAGCAAAGGCTATCATTGGTGTTTTTTATTTTCGCCATTCTGACAGGTAGGTGTAAGATGGTATCTTAAAGTTGTCTTGATTTGCATTTCCCTGATCGCTAAGGAAGTTGAGCATGACCTTAGGTGTCTTTTGGCCATTTGAACTTCTTCTGTTGGAGAGATCTCTGTTCAGCTCAGTGCCCCTTTTATAATTGGGTTGATTAGCCTTTTACGGTCTAGTTTCTTGAGTTCTTTATATATTTTGGAGATCAGACCTTTGTCAGTTGCAGGGTTGGTGAAGATCTTCTCCCAGTCAGTGGGTTGCCTTTCTGTCTTAGCAACAGTGTCCTTTGCTTTACAGAAGCTTCTCAGACTCAGGAGGTCCCATTTATTCAATGAGGCACTTACTGTCTGTGCTGCTGGGGTTATACGTAGGAAGTGGTCTCCTGTGCCCACGTGTTGTAGAGTACTTCCCACTTTCTCTTCTATCAGGTTCAGTGTGTTCGGCTTGATATTGAGGTCTTTAATCCACTTGGACTTGAGTTTTGTGCATGGTGATAGATATGGATCTATTTTCATTCTTCCACAGATTGACATCCAGTTTTGCCAGCACAATTTGTTGAAGATGCTCTCTTTTTTCCATTGTATACTTTTAGCTCCTTTATCGAAAATCAGGTGTTCATAGGTTTGTGGGTTAAAGTCAGGGTCTTCTATTCGATTCCATTGGTCGACTTCTCTGTTTTTATGCCAATACCAAGCTGTTTTCAATACTGTAGCTCTGTAATAGAGTTTGAAGTCAGGGATGGTAATGCCTCCAGACGTTCCTTTATTGTATAAGATTGTTTTGGCTATCCTGGGTATTTTGTTTTTCCATATAAAGTTGATTATTGTCTTCTCCAGATCTGTGAAGAATTTTGATGGGATTTTGATGGGGATTGCATTGAATCTATAGATTGCTTTTGGTAGAATTGCCATTTTCCAATCTTATTTCTTAAAGTCTGAAGAAAACAACATTTGTGTTTGCCAAATATTGTGCTTGGTACCTTTGGAAGGATACATTCTCTTTCTACTGCTCCTGAAAATCATGAGGCCTAGTTTGACCAATAAACAGAAGTGATTGCATAAGCGCCGGGAGTGTGTGCTTTGTCTTGTCTCTCTCTGCCAAGAGAGCGGAACATGTTGAATGGGTACAGTTTCTTCAACCTGTTTTCTGAAGATAAGATGAAGGAGTGTTATAAGAAACCTGTAGTAAGCATCTACCATGTGTGGGAAAGATGTTTGTAGTTAAACTTACATGTTGGGTTGTTTGTGACTGCAAAATAACTTAACTCTTCCTTCTTCTGTGTGCTTACCCTAAAGAACCAGACAGACACACATCAAATCTCATAGTATTTCTTTGTAAAACCAGACAAAGAAAAGACAAGGGAAGATTGGGGAGATGGCTCCATGGGAAAGGCTTGCTTGCAAGGACAATGATCTGAGTTTGAATCCCCAAAACACCTGTAAAGCACAGTAGCTACATCTGTGCTCCTACAGCGTTTTCTCTTTCCCCATTGCTGTGATAAAGTACTCCAACAAAATCAACATGACAGAGACAGGGCTTATACTGTCTTACAACTCAAGGGTGCATTGCATCAGGGATAAACGTCAAGGCAAGAAAGCCTGAAGTAACTAATACAGTACAACCACACTCAGAAAATAAGGAGCAGTGAATGAGGATGGGTTCTCAGTCACTTCCTCCATTTACGTGATCCATGGTCTCAGCCAAAGAAAGTTGATAGCTTAGTGTTTTGTGGGACTCCTGACAGTGGGAGCAGGGGTGTCTCTGAACCTTTTGCCTGCTCTTGGTACTCTTTTCCTCCTGCTGTGTTGCCTCGCTCAGCCTTGATGGGAGGGCTGAGCCTGGTATTATTATATCCAGTTGTGCCGTGTTTGGTCAATATCCATGGGAGGCCTGCTCTTTTCTCGGGGAGACAGGAAGAGGAGTAGATCTGGAGGAAAGGGGACCTGGGAAGAAGTGGGAGGGGTGGAAAGAGGGGAAGCTACAGTGAGGATGTGTTGTAGAGGCAAAAACTGAATGGTGTCAGGCACAGTGGGTGGGACTTCCGACCTCAACTGACTCGATCAAGACAATCTCCACAGTCAGGCCCAGAGAACAATCTCCTTCCTTCTGGATGACTCTAGAATCTGTGACGATGACAAAAGACACTGGTGGACATGTCCAGCAAGATAGAAGGCAGAGATAGAATCGTTAGAAGCTCATGGGCCAGATAGCCTGACCTAACCACTTGCAAACCTCACCATAGTTTGTCTTCAGGTATAAGGCAAGAACAGGCACCAAAGTTGTGTACTGTTATCCACAAGCACTGACACATAAACATGTACTCACATCCTATGTGGATAAAGACTTGAAAGACGATGGGGTAATATTTTTAACATTATAGAGCAATACCTTAGACACTAAGAATTGAAAGGCTGAGATGGATTAAAAATAGTTGTATACATATAGTACAAATAAGCATAAAATTTTTACTTTGTACACCGTTGATGCCCAATAATTACTGCCAAATACAGCAATACTGGTATTCTCTAGGAGCAAAACATGCCACAAAACAAGTATACCCATACACACACCCACACATGCACAAACACACACATTAATACATTTTAAGTGAAAAAATTTTTTCTTACAGTTTCCTTTGGTTCTAAGGATCTACAAATACTCCAATTACATTGGAGAGTAGTTTAAGAATGACAAAGTTGTAGGCTTCCTGAGAGATAATGAGCCTATTTGCCTTAAAATTTAATCTGCAATTTTTTTTTTTGCAGAAAAATTTTCTTATATCCCTAAGTGAATGCCTCTGCTAATGGTCATTAACTATAGCTCTGTGTGCATGGGCATGTGTGTCTGTGTTCTCTATTTAGAGAATAGCTTTTGGTATTTTAATCTTATTACTGCAAGTGAAAACCTTTATTTAAGACTATGGGATGAGGGCCCAGAGAGTTGGCTCAGGGGTTTAGAGCAGTTGCTGCTCCCGCAGAGGACTGCAGTGAGCATCTGAACATACACACAGGCGGTTAACAGCCAGCTTGTAACTTCAGCTCCAGGGGACCCTCTTCTGTCCTCTACACACACCCACATACATGTGGAGCACACACACACAAGTAAAAATTAGATGTTGAGAAAAAAGACCATGAGATGATTAGACACCAAACATATATCTTTTAGAACTAACTTCGACAACCTATGTTTGGAGATTCTTTAACCTATATCTATACACAGAAATAAGTGACCCAACCTGTATATTACAAACCATGAAGCCTGGTTTCCTCTAGCCTACCATGTCACTTCCTATAATTTCAAAGTTTTCCATACTGGGCACAGAAGCATTCCTATGAAATTACTAATATTTCAGGCAATAGTGGATGATATTAATACCAGAATGGTAAAATTTCCTACATAAGCTGTGTTCTGAAGAGATGTTTCCAGACGGCTAAAAATGTAGAAGAAGGCAAGCCAAATTAAGAACACACCAGAAACCCCTAGTACAGGGATCATCTTTTAGAGTTAGTTGTAGATCATTCCTGGGCCAATCCTGGACCCTTCTCTTCTATACATGTGCTACAGAGATAATACACAGGTTGAGCCACATCTATAGATGAGTTTCTAGGTTAAATCACTCAAGGCTTTAAACACTAGTTATAAATGAGTAGTTCCTAAATCTTTCTCTCCAGTCCCATCTCTTCTCAACACTCCAGGCTCATAAACTCAGCTTAAATCTAACACAAAAATTCTACCAAGTGAATTTCCTCTCAAACACTCTCTTCTCCATCTCTTTTCTATGTCAGGAAATATCAATTCCCTTTCTTTCAATGATCAGAATAAAACCTCAAAACCCCATCTATTCTGCAAGCAAAGTCTATCAATTCTGAAGACATCACCTTCATGATCAGAATAAAATCTAAAAATTATCCACGCCCCATCCCAGCCTCTCATCTATTCTGCAAATAAAGTCTATCAGTTCTAAAGACATCGCTTCCATCTTTATTACCATCCCAACCACCCCCCCCAATCTCTCATCTGCATTGTTGTAGTGGTGTCCTATTGAAATCCCTTCCCTGACTGGCTTCCCCACAGTGGTAAGTGTGTGGGACTTTAAAGCAGAGCCCAAACCATCTCCTTCATCTGAACCTTTTTATTTTTTTTTAAATATGTATTTATTATGTGTACAATATTCTGTCTGTGTATATGTCTGCAGGCCAGAAGAGGGCACCAGACCTCATTACAGATGGCTGTGAGCCACCATGTGGTTGCTGGGAATTGAACTCAGGACCTTTGGAAGAGCAGGCAATGCTCTTAACCACTGAGCCATCTCTCCAGCCCCCCATCTGAACCTTTTTAGTAAAATCCTTGTTTCCTATCCTGCCCTTGCATAAAATATCCTTTCCCTTTTATAGATTATTCTTCTTCTAAGTTTTTGTCTGTAGTGATATTTCATTTGTATTTTAACAAACAAAGCTTGCCTGATGATCAGAGAGTAAAAGAGCCCCACTGGTCAGCCTTACAGACCAGGCAGTGGTGACACACATCTTTAATCCCAGTAGCCACACTGTTTGCAATAGAAATCAGAAGGTAGTGGTGCACGCCTTTAATTCCAACCCTAGAGAGGAATAAAAGACAGGAGGAGACAACTCTCAGACACAATCTCATTCTGAGATTCCTAGAGGCAGGATTCTATTTTCAGACTGCACCAGAGCTAGGAGCCAGTGGCTGGCTGTTTTGCTTTTCTGACCTTCAGGTTGAACCCCAACATCTGTCTCTGGGTTTTTATTAATTGTGCTCCGCATGTCACCCAGTCTTATTGCCCTCAGCCACTGCTCTCCACACAGGCCTCCACCTGATCTTCAGTTAGAGTGTACACTGCCATCTCAGGAAATGCCCTGTGGTTGTTCTGCCTGGAAGGGTCTGCTTCTCAGTTATCTTCAAGTTTAAATCAAATTGCACTTAATATGCGTACCATAAAAAATAGTACCCAACCCTCTGGGAGAAGCATGGAAGCTGGCTGCATGTGACCTAGGCTGGTCAATGTCATTATACAGTCCATCTGTGATAGCATAAATGTCCTTGGAGGTCCCACAGAAATCAAGAATGGATTAAAATCCATTAATTAAATAGATGGGAAATATATCCCAGAGGTATCTAATCATCCTACTTTGTCATAGTTTAAGTTCTTCCAAGTTAAATTAAAGTTAACCTGCCCAAGAAAGCATTTATTTGATACTAAGTAAAACTTGAACAAAATTGACACCATTTGAGAGAATTATCACAAACTGATTAGTGAGTTATAATCTTAGAATTTGACTGATGTTCAATGTGGTCCAGTTCCCTAACTCTCCTAGATATTATCTTATCTTCTTGAGTGCAATTAATGTTCAAATTACTTTGATTTTTTGACTCTGTATTTATTGATTTCAAATTCATATTTAGATTTAAAATTAGATAAAATTCATGCCAAAACTACAAAAACATAAAACTTTCACTTTCTTATTCTAGCCTAAAGTTGAAAAAAATGGTTTAGTATATAGTTTAGTTTTCATTGTCCACTTGACTGGATCTACAATTACCTGGAGATACCTCTGGGAGATGTAATGGAGAAGGAAAACCCCGCCCTGAATGTGAGGAGGGCACTTCCATGAACATAGCTCTGTACTGAGCAGGGAGAAGAGGGGAAGACATAAGCATCCATGTTCATCTGTCTACTTCCTGACAGTCTATGAAGTGTGACCTCTAGTGCTGCCATGTCATGATGAACTATATTTCCTTGAATGATGAGCCAAAATAAATACTTCATTAAATTATTTGTGACAAGTATTTTTGTCATAAAAAGTAAAAGTATTCTAATAAAGTATACAGACTTCCAGAGTTTTACATTTTCTTCTTCTTGAAAGCATAACAAAGAATATACTGATTGCAATAAACAATGCCAAGCAGCAAAATACTTCTTTTCTTTTTTTAAAAAAAATCACTATATATTAGGCTCTCTTCCTCACCAATATAATAGACTTTCTGATATGTTCAGTGTTTATCTGGTATTCCATGGTGTGAGTTCTCTGAGTATTATGCATTAGAATCTTTCATTTGTTTTTGAAAAATGTTAATATTTCTACTTTTTTACTATTGAAGATAATGTGCAAAAGTCTTCAGAATGACTCAAAAGTTTACTGTACACTGTATGTGCAGATACTTGCTTATGAATGTTATTCCCCACTCAACGGAACCAGGACTTTCCAGGAAACTGAAGACACAGAGATGGGCAATAAGCAGGGCAATTCCTTGATTTCAGGGCTAGAAAAAGTGTAATAAGACAGGGTGTTTTTGTAAATAGTCTCTGTCATGAACATCATGCTGGGTAAGAAACTAGAAATGTGTTCTAAAAGTGATCAAGAGGAATCTAACATAGTTGTTAGCTTGAAACAGGCATCATTTACTAGTCCTTGTAAGTACAGTTAGAACACCCACACAAGGAGGAGAGTTCATAAGATGAATTGTGTTGTCAATATTGGATGTTAATAAACAGTTATACATATTACTTTATTGAGTAAAATTAAATTCTATTATTAAATTCTGATATAAAAAATAAATAAATGAACAAGTAAAAGTGAAATTTCCTGACAGTGAAAAGCAGATGTGAAGAGATAATTCAATTAGAAAACAATTGTTAAATAACATTAAAAATTCATTTAGAGAGCCAGGCCGTGGTGGCGCACGCCTTTAATCCCAGCACTCGGGAGGCAGAGGCAGGCGGATCTCTGTGAGTTCGAGGCCAGCCTGGTCTACAAAGGGAGTTCTAGGACAGGCTCCAAAGCTACAGAGAAACCCTGTCTCGAAAAAAAATGAAAAAAAATTCATTTAGAGATGAATCGTTTTGAGCAGTTTGAAGTTAAGGAGTATCCAAACAGTCCTGTAATCCTGAAAACATATACTCACAAACTCCTTTTAAATTATCAAAAGATAAATGGCATTTTAAAAAAAACCTGGTAAGTAGTGCTTTAACTAGCTGGTCACATATGATGTTACTATTCAGGGGACAGAACTGAAATAAAGAAGCTAAGACATGGTAGACCCAGAATGAGCTCATGGGACTTCTGGGGTGTTTTTGGACACAGTGTATGTCATGAACATAATTGTGAGACAACACCAGATTAAAACAAATGAGGAGAATTCTACCTTGCTACTTTCAAAAATATCAATGCCATAGCATCTACAGAAAGACAGAAGCTATTCCCAGATTGACCTAGAAGGACAAGATGAGTACAACCATATACACATTCTGTAGAGCACATTATTGATAAAATTGACAGAACATAAATAATTCTCTAGATCATTGGATTATAGATTTTACTTTTTTAACAGTGGAACATATGTAGAAATTATGCAATCCAATAAAATTCTAGATTTTTTGTTTTTGTTTTTGTTTTTCAAGACAGGGTTTTTCTGTGGCTTTGGAGCCTGTCCTGGAACTAGCTCTGTAGACCAGGCTGGTCTCGAACTCACAGAGATCCGCCTGCCTCTGCCTCCCAAGTGCTGGGATTAAAGGCGTGCGCCACCATCGCCCGGCAAAATTCTAGATTTTTAGTAAATACAAAATGATAAATTACAGGATAAATAAAAGTCTCGTTGACAGTTATAATCTACACAAGTTGGAAGAACAAGCTGCATCACCCCCACCACTCCCCTGTCATCTTCCCAAATAATCTATTGTTTCCTAGGAAGTAATATCTTAGAAGAGATACGTGCCTAGAGAAAAATCTGGCTGCTTCCCACCTAGATGGAACTGTAAGCATGCCACTCCCTTTGGTCCTTTAAAGCTCGTGGGCCTGTGGGTTGTCATTCTCTGGAAGGATCCTGTCAACCCTGTCAATCCATATTAGACAATGGTTTTCTGTAACACTCTATCTCCTTCAAGGTGATTTTCTCATTTTCTGCAAAGATTATTCTAGAAGATGTCATTACTTTTGTTGTGTTGCTCTTGTTATTTTTTTTATTGCTAGAGAGTGTTGTCATTTATTTTCACTAATAATCCATCTCTCTGGGGAAAATTGTGTTAATGTTTTCATGCTAAGTAAAAGCTTTGGTTTAGAATTGAGGAACACATATATAAGACTGTGGCTGTAAACAATCAACCCTAAGGAAACAAAGAATGGCAAACCTAACACTACATTGTGCATAGAATATTTTAAAAGAAAGAAGCATTTGTTTAAGTACTCAGTCACATGCAGATTGACATTCAGATCACAGCGTATTGGTTAAGAGAGATACTTCAGGATCAGTCATTATCAGATGAGCAGTCTTGGATGTGTATTATACAGTCTTGAGTATCTCCTCTCTCATCTCTAAAGTAGAAATGATAACACTATTATATCCTAGTGTTGTGATTATTTATTTACATAAACTCTCAGAAGCAAGCTGGATGCTAACAGACCCAGTTTAAGAATTCAAGAGGTATTATCTACCACTATCATCACCATCAAAAAAAAAAAAGATTCTAAAATTACATACAATCCTAAGTCCTGAATAGCATCGACATGGATTGCACAAGTGTCTTTGACCTGAGTATTGAAGGATGCTGGTGATAACAAAGGCTTTTTACTATTATGGAAATGAAACCTGTGTAACAATAATAAGGTAGAATTCTCCTTCCCTTGTAAAAATATCCCCCATTTCACATCTACTCACACCCTTACTCAAGTTAGAAAATTTGAAGTTTACTCCTGTTCTTCTTACTTTTTCATCTCTATACACTTTGTATTTGACATTTTGTAACAAAATCCAAGTTGCCAAGAAATAAAAGAAACTATATGATTTCTGAGGGAGCTAAATATTACAAGAAGCTAAATTAGCACAACACCAGATACAAAAACAAACCTAAAACAAATGGGTAAAAATAAAGTATACACACATACAGTATCATGGACATATGTAAACACACATATACACATCTACACTCACACACACAAATACAAGAAAAGAAGAAACTTTAAAAAACCAAAAGCTGAAGTATAAAACTTTAAAAACTGACTTCCATGTCTGTTTTCTTCAGTGACAGTAAAGGTGGTGCAGACATTGTGGGAGAGGCCAACCTATGACTGGTTCAGTCTGAGAGAGACACTACTATTGACACTGCCTGAAGCTCTAGTCCCCAGAGGCTGGATAGCCCAGAAACCTAGGATAGAGCCAAAAATGATTAGAGAAAAAGTCAATGTAATGGTGCCTAATGACACTGTGCTCTACTCATAGACTGGTGCTACCCCATTTGTTATCAGAGAGGCTTCAGCCAGTAATTGATGAGAACAGATAAAAAAGACCCACAGCCAAACGTTAGGCTGAGCTCACAGAATCCTGCTGAAGAGTGAGGAAGGACTATAGGAGCAGAAAAAGCTAACTTAGACTCATAGGGGCTCAGAGTCTGAACTGACAACCAAGGAGCCTGCATAGGACTGACTTAGTCCCTCTACATATAGGTGATAGTTGTACAGCTCAGTCTTCTTGTGATACTCCTAACAGAGGAAGCAGAGGCTGTTACTCTTTGGCTGGCTTTTGTGAACCTAGTCCTCAGCCTGGGTTGCTTTACCAGACTTAACAAGGGGAGGTGCTTGACAGTCTTGCTGCAACTTGATACGCCATATTTTATTGATATCCATGGGAGGCCTGCCCTTTTCTGAACAGAAATGAGGAGAAATGGGTTGAGGGGGCAGAAGGGAGGTGGGGGAAAGTATGAGAGGAGAGGAGGGAGGGGAAAATGGAGTCAGGATATAAAATAAATAAATTTAATAATTAAAAAAGATTCAGGTATATATTCATGGGCAGTTCAGCCACCAGATCTAATGTGTGCTAATGAATTGGTGAAAAAGAGACTCTAATTAAGAACTAAAGCTATATATTTTAAATTTTATCAATATGTAATTGAAAACAATGAAATGCACAGATTTATAAAAGCACCATTTATTCTTAGTGCATGCATTCATCTCACCCACACCATTCAAGATGTTCCCAGGGCCTCTTCTACTGACTACTCTCTCCCTCCAGGGAAGATTTTGCTTTCTATCCTTGTGGAATAACTGTGCATGGTCCGGAGTTTCATTTATGTGGAGACAGACATGTGCTTTTAAAATTGCATTCAAGTTGTAATTTTTTGTAATTCATTGCTTAGTAAAATTTTAATGCATGAATGTAACAACAGCTGATTTATTCCCCTATGGATCGACAAAGACCCCTCACAGTCTTCAGTTTTATACTTTTGTGGGTACAGTAGCCATAGTCGATCTTCTGTTAGGTTTCTTTTGTGGGTACAGTGGCCATAGTCGATCTTCTGTTAGGTTTCTTTTGTGGGTACAGTAACCAT
>JABTXL010003523.1:4628902-4658239 GCA_025134845.1 Neodon shergylaensis | reverse complement strand
TCTTTTGTGGGTACAGTAACCATAGTCGATCTTCTGTTAGGTTTCTTCCATTTATGTTTTCACTTCTCTTGGTTAAACAGAAAAGTACAATGCTGGACAAATTAGTGTTTATTTTCCTTCATAAGAAACTGTCGAACTATTTTCCAAGTGTGTTTTACATTTTACTCCCCACGAGCATAATGTATCTTTTGAAGCGTCACGTCCCTAACACTGGTGACACAGCTTTTCTATTTAAAACTCTAATTTAGGGCAGGAACATCCTCCTTATGTTTTAATTTGTATTCCTGGTGCCTCATAGTGCTGAATATTTTAATCCTTTTATTATACCATTAGCAACAAATGTATTTTTGTTTGTCCATTTTAAACTTGGATTTTTCTTTTGGCTGGATTTTAGGTCTTCTTCCTATTTAAAAGTTCTTATCAGACCAGTATATTACAAATATATTATCTCAGCGTGTTACTTGACTGGTCATATCCTACTGATGTCTTTGGAACAATAGAAATTTTTATTTTGATTAATTTCAATGACCAATTTCACCTTACGGTTTGTGCATTTTGTATGATAGGTAGGAAATTTTCATTTTACCCAAGGATGAAAGACTTCTCCATCGTAAGTTCTAAAGTTTTGTATGTGTGGCGTTTACATTTGAGTTCGTGTGCCTTTAAATCCACTGTGGATAATACCACATAGGAAGCAGTTGGCAGCTTTATTTTTCTTCCATATGGATATCCTATGTTTCCACAATATTGGCTATACATTTTTCTTCACAATAGAATTCTTGTGGCAGCTTGGTGACAAGTCATTTGGCCAAAATCAGGTGTATTTTCATAATCTCTTTCTCTATGCTGTTGATCTGATTGTCTCTATTTTGAGCAATACCATGCTGTTCGGATCACTAAATTTTTTTATGTGTTGAAAATAAGTCGTGTAAGAATTTCTCCTTCTCGTGTTATTTTGTTTGCTGTGCTTCTTTGAATTTTTTATGCCAATTATGAAAAAAATGACCTACCAATTTCCTCAAATGATTTGCAGTGATGTTTCTTGAGATGGAACTGGATCTATAGATCTGATGGGGAAGCATTTCTGTCTTTCTTTGTGTTTCCCCACAGAGAACAAGGTACCCATTTTTTGTATTGTCCATTTGCATTAGCTGCCCTCAGCTACACTTGACTGTTTGCTGCCTCCAAGTCCTTCTGTGACTTCATTTCTAGGAACTGTACGTTTTCACCGTGCTAATGCAAATGATTTCTTTTGTAAAGTTTCTGTTTCAACTGTACATTGCTAGTGGAGAGAAAAAGTAGCTGCCTTTTATATGCTGAGTTGAGATTCTCAACCGATTAAATTACTTACGTAGAGGAGGCTTTGAAACTGCTTTAGGTATACAGTTATGCAACATGAAACCAGATTTCAAAATACTTTCCTTCCAGTCTCCTCTTTGTTCCTCAGTAGACTGGTTAGAATATCTTCCTATAACAATGCTGGTCAGAAGGGGTGGTGACAGGGCTCTAGTAGCTCAACACTGAGCAATAATCTCCTCCCATGTGCTTTCCATCGATTTGCTACACACAGGGGCTAATCTTTGTCTATTTCTGGAACTCTTGAAATCATTGTGGGTTTTCCCACTCAGTTGGTTGCAGTGCAATCTGAATTCTTCATTATTTACTTTTTTTATTGTGAAGCTGGAGATTAAAACTGAATGTACTAGGCCAGCATTCTATCCCTGAACTTATATCCTCTGTACATATTGATTTTTGATACTTGAAATGATTTTTCTGGGCATCATAGTGTATGGCTGTCATCCCATCACTCTGAAGACTGGGGCAAGAGAAGATAAGATCGGCAACATAGTGAGACCCTATCTCTATAAAACAAAAGAATATCTTGCAGTTATGTTCTAGATGCAATGTGACTGGAATGTGGCATGGTTTTAATATATTACTCAATTTGATGTGCCAACATTTTGTTAAGATTATTTTTATCTGTGATTAGGAGATGTAATTGGTTTGCAATTTTCTTTTGTAATCATGTTGTCTAGTTTGGGTAATAGCATTATGCTGATCTCATAAAATTAATGGTGACTTGTCTGTTTGCCTCTCCTGAAAGAGGTTCTGTAAGTCCAATTTTATTTCTTAATTAAATCTTTGATAGAACTTACGTGTGGAGCCATCTGCATTCCACAGTGGAGAATGTTTTTATTAAAAACTCAATTTTTGTAACAGTATGGGGGTATTAGATTTCTATTGCTAAATGGAAAATTATCTTTAAAAGTTTAACTGCTTAAAAGAACAAACATATATTGCCTCTTAATTTCTGTGAGTTAGGAATCCTGTAGCTGCTTACAATGTGCTGAATATGTTTAGCCCAAAGTGTCTCAGGAAGTTTTAACCAAGCTACCAGCAGATGCTATAGTTCTTAAAGAGATAAACTGGAAAAGAATCCATTTGAAGTTCAGTCACACTAAACTTAGAAGGTTTCAAGATGTAGGATTCCCCTCTGTATGCTGTAAATACTATTAGTGAATAAAGAAAATGCCTTGGCTTATTGATAAGACAGAACTTAGGTATGCAGGGAAAACTAACCTGAATGCTGGGAGAAAGGAGGCAGAGTCAGAGAAAAGCCATGGAGCTGCTGCCAGAGTCAGATATGCCGGAACTTTGCTAGTAGGCCATGACCTTGTGGTGATGCACAGATTAATGGAGATGGGTTGAATTGAGATGTAAGAGTTAGCAAATGGGAGGCTAGAGCTAATGGGCCAATCAGTGATTGAAATAATATAGTTTCTGTGTTGTTATTTGGGGTTTAGTAGCCAGGAATGAATAAGCAGCCTTCCTTACAACAGCCTCAGTACCTTGCTAGTTGTTAACTGAAAACTTTGATTTCTCCTTTGTACATATAATATGGCAAGTGGCTTCCAACAGAGCAGGTGGGGGAAGAGAGAGAGAGAGGAGAGAGGAGAGAGCAGAAATTCCAATGTCATTTCTAACAGACTCTCCAAAGTGGCAAACCACAAACTCCAATGTCATTTCTCTCCAAAGCGGCAAACCATAAGTCCAGTTGTGTGTGTGTGTGTGTTTTTACTCAGATGAGCCCTGGAGACAAGGGAAAGGACAACACCACGGTATGAATCCTAGCATTGCTTAAAATGCACACAACATGAGAAGCAGCAGGCAGAGCTGAAGAACACTGTTCTGGGCAGCAGCCATGTGTGCAAGGAGTGTTCTGTTTCTTGCTGCTAATAATAAAGGGCTCCTAGGCAATGGGAAGCAGATTGGAAAGAACCGTCATGGGGTGGTCATTGAATGGCAAATGAGGAATGTCTGCCTATCCTAAAACCAACCATGTTGTTTGCCCTAAACTCCTACCTTTAGACTTGTATCCTAGGAAAATACCTGCATGAGTTATGTGTAAGGAAACTCTTCCCTGTGTATGAAAAGATCTTCTATGCCCAATGTCTAGTTCTGTTGGGGTCCCAGTACATAGTACACACCTGTGTAATGTATCCTGAAGCCCTGGGTTGGGTCCCAGCAGATTAGAAAGAGAAAAACTGTTAAATTAAATGTGTATGCTGTGTCCATCACAATGATTTTCTAAAAGAATATTTCCTGATATAGAAAGATTTTTTTAAGACTGGTTTTAGGCAAATTGATGAAAGGTCACAGAGTAACTTTCAAAGAATAAAAACTATGCCTGCAAAATTAATAAAAGTCAAAACAGTGACAGACACTCGGGCATGGGCATACGGCTTACCTCTGGCTTGAGGATGAAAGTGGGGTCTCAAACATTTGTTTGAAG
The DNA here is from genome assembly GCA_025134845.1 of Neodon shergylaensis. NCBI lineage: Eukaryota > Metazoa > Chordata > Mammalia > Rodentia > Cricetidae > Neodon > Neodon shergylaensis. Next base: position 4,654,446 of record JABTXL010003523.1, on the reverse strand, counting down.
TAAAGCTAGAGCTGAAATAGCCAGGTTGGATAGTACATGACAGTACATCCTAGCTCATGTGCCTCAAACCAGCCCTGAGTGACTTCACAATACTCCTGCCGTACTGGGCAAACGCATCCACTCCTCTCCATACACACCTCCCTTGGGCTAAGCTTCATTCTAGAGCATTGGGACCAAACTACAAACAGATGGAAGGGATGAACTGATAGAAAAAGTTGAAAGGTGAGCTTCTTTCCATTTTATATATTTTTAAAAAGGGGGCTGGGAAGACAGCTCAGCAGACAAGAGTGCTTTGCTAGGCAAAGATGGAAACCTGAGTTAAATCCTCAGCTCCTTCTTAAACAGCCAGGTGCAGTCCAATGGGCCTGTGACTCCAGGGTTGTGTGTGGGTGGAGCGGTCAAGGCAGGAAAATAATTGGGAATTATTGACTTCTGGTTTGACTCCAGGTTCGGTGAGGTAGCCTGTCTTAAGAGAATAGGGTGCAGAGCTATAGAGATGGACACCCACGTGAATATATCACACATACACATACGTGTATTCACACACATGTGTGTTCATGCACACACACAGATGCACACAGGCATAAACATGTACACATACACACACAGAGAGAGGTGGGATGGGTTCTGCAGGAAATTCAGAAACTTTAAAACCAACCAACACATAAAAAGGCTCTCCTACTGACTTCAGGAGATTAAGAAGACACCTAGAGAAACAGTAAATGAAATGTTTTACATTCAATAGTATAAATTGCTAAAAGGCATGTTTTTTCCCCAATATAAGCAACACAGCGTGTTAACAGCTCAGGATGGATAAAAGCAAGATAGGATTCTTTGTGAGGCAGAGTCTGCATCAGAAACAATCGGGCAGAGCTGTGAGGGCAGCCATCAACACTCTTACTCCCCATTAGAAGAGGCAGAACCAAACAACAATTAAGTTCTTTAGCTGGGTAGACAGCTAATTGGGAATCCCAGGCTTTATCTCATCCTCTTATTTCCTAATATGATAACTTGGTTTTCATAAATAAAAGTCTCATAATTCAGCAAATGTCCAAAAGAGAGGATGGGGAGCCTTTTTTTCTGTTTTAATTTTCACTACCAAAATAATTATCTTCTGATCTTTCTGTGACTCCATATAATCCAGCCAATATTTCACATAAAAACAAACTGCCAGGAGAAACAGTTCCCCTTTGAAAAAAGAGGTGTACTGTGAGTTACATAAAATAATTTTCCACAGATAAAATTTAAAACATTACATAGAATAACAAGAAGAGAAAAACACTTTCTACCAGCATGGGACTCTGGAGTGTTCTTTTCTGCAAGCACGACTAGGTAAAACAATGTAAGAAATATCAGTACAGTCCTAAGCCTTCCAAATCCAGCTAATGGAGTAAAGTTTCAAATCGTTGTGGGAAAATACACTTGTTTATTCCTTTAAATAATAAACGTTCACATTTGCCACTTTCTTGTTTTACGGAGTGGACACTATAAAAACAATGTTTTTACTCACTCACTTGTAACACGCTAAAGAGTCTTACAAACTCTCATGATTACCACTGGACGCTCAGGCCCTACCGATGTTCTCAGCGTCTGGACACACAATCCCACACTAGCATTCTGTTGGGGAGTTTTGAATGGCAGACTTCACTTTAGGTTTTCCTGTTTTGTTTTGCTTTGATTTTCATTAGTTTCAGACTTTAACAACCTCTGTATCCTGATACTAAGTGGGCTTCTTTTGTTCTGTTGCTGTTTTCCCCATTTCTATTATATAATAACTGAGAAATGAAAACTTATACAGCTAAGATCTGTGTGGATGCCAGTGTGCATTACAAAATGCACATCCCTTTCGGCAGCTTCTCTCCTTAATATAGGTTCCGTTTGTTTGTTCATGGAAGCCACTTATGATCTACTTTCAGCAAACTTCAAATATATTCTTATATATAGCTTTCAAAAAATTTTTTTAAATATTTAGACATTATGTTAAATGAAATAAGCCTGATACAGAAATACAGGCATGGTATGATGTCACTTATATGTGGAACCAACGTTAAACTCACAGAACCGGAAATTAAATGAATATGTTTGTCAGGAGCCAACAGGTTTGGGAAAAAGCACTCAGGATTTTGTGGTTTTGTTTTTGATATAATTCTGTCTTAGTTATTGTGCCTGTTGCTGTGATAGAAATATCACGATCAAGGAAGAAAGGGGTTTACTTTGCTTGCACTTCTAGATCACAGTCCATCACGGAAGAAAGTAAGGACAGGAACTCGAGGCACTGAAGCAGAGATCATGGAGGGCACTAGTTACTGGATTGCTGGTCATGGTTCACTTAGCCTGGTCACCTACATCCCAGGACTACTTGCCCCAGAGGGGCACCACTCACAGTGGATTGGGTCCTCCCGTGTCAATCATTAAGAAAATTCACTGCAGACCTACCTACAGGCCAGTCTAATGGAGGCATTTCTCAGTTGAGCATCTTTGTACCCAAATGACTCTAGATTGCATCATTTATATAAAACTCACAAGGACAGATCGCTTTAGTGTCCGAGATAGCAAATGCACTCAGGACCTGTCTCTTCCCCTCAGTGCTGAGGCTCCAACCTAAGCCCTCCCTCATGGATAGGAGGTGCTCTACCACCGAGCTGTGTTCTTGGCTCTCAAGTAGTTTTGAAACTTGCATTACTTTTGCCAGTGACCCACTGACAGAAACAGATACATTGTCTAACCCGAATTTAAGGAACAAAAAATAAGCCACTTTTTATTTGATGGAAGGAACTACAAAAACCATACAGTTATTATCTACTGGAGTTGGCTAGACTTCATCCGTCTTCTATATATTGTACCCTCAGTACTTTATTTGTTTATAGTTTTATTGCTAATGAAACATATTTCTGTGTATTTTATACATATTTTGTGCTCTGTCATCCTATTCCATTTAAAAAAAAAAAAACCTTACTCAGTTTCTTTCCTGTTGTACCAGAAAACTGATCTCATCTAGGGTGAATCTGTGTGTGGATTGGTGACTTTGTTGTTCTTAGTGTGTAAAGTGCTAACGACACACTAATTACTACAGTAGTACTTATTATTATTTTTATTATTATTATTATTATTTTGTTTTCAAGACAGGGTTTCGCTGTGGCTTTGGAGCCTGTCCTGGAACTAGCTCTTGTAGACCAGGCTGGCCTTCAACTCACAGAGATCCATCTGTCTCTGCCTCTCAGAGTGCTGGGATTAAAGGCATGTGCCACCACCACCCAGATATTATTATTTTTTGTTAACTCACTGTAATTATTTTCTCCTAAGTTCTCAATTAGTTGTGATTTTGTCATTGCTTTTTCATAAGATTCATTCAAAAACTGAGAGGGGCATGATGTCAGATATCTTTAGTCCCAGCACTCAGGGCAGAGGCAAGCAGATCTCTGAGTTCGAGTCCAGCCTAGACTACTGTTCCAGGACATTCAGAGCTCCACAGAGAAACCCTGCCTTAAAAATAATTATAATCTGACAGTTTCATACATTTTTCTAATGACTGTCCGTCATTTTCATCCAATACTCCTGTTTCTTGTCCCCTTGCTTCTCCCTCTGAAGCCTTTCCTCTCCCAAGTCCCTACTCTTGTGCCTTCTTTGCGTAACCCACTCATTTTAGAGTGTCTTGCCCATGTAAGAGTGGGGGATTAATTCCTGAAGCAAGAACACCTTACCAGAGGCTACACCACTGAGGAAAACAGCACCCTTCCCGGGGCAGCCATTAAATGCCATTTGAGGTTTAGTTTAAGATAATTTCTGTTCTAAATGTTTGTTTGTTACATGCTTCTGCTTATTGCAGTTTACTTATTCCATCTGGTTGTCAAGTCCAGAGTTGAGTTTATAATGTATTTTAGTTTTTGATCATAGTTGTGACCAATGGGCTTATGAAGCACGAAGACTTTTGATCACAAGGGCAGTTTGTCTCAGTTCCTCCCAGGCCCTCTGGCCTCTCTCGCTCTCATCTTCCCAAGGGCCCCAGGCAGAAAGTCATCTGCAAGGAGGAAGAAAGCCAAAAGTTTTCTTTTTTTTATCTTTTTCAAGTGTCTATCCTCAATGGGAGTGGGCACCCTACTTCACAGTGTCCAGGACTAAATGCTAGACCCATCATTAGCTCCACAGGCTAACTCCCATTTCTGACTGTCAATGAGCCATGGAGCTGCCTATGTTCTGTGTTCTATGTATGGCTTTTCCATTTCCCCTGTCCTGCCTGTGAGTTCACACTGGATGAAGTACATTAGGTTTGAGATTATCACCTGATTGACCAGAGTCCCATAATAGTTTAGCAAAGCATCTTATATTAAATCAGAAGTTCATGTTATAAATACATTAAAAGAGGCTTAATCTCATTAGTCACTGGGGAAATATAAGTTCAGTTTATAATGCGATACAATCACACAGCTATTAGATTAGTCAAAATTAAAGCTGATCATTTGAAGTGAAGATGATAACATGGAGCAGTAGGGGACCGTACACTGCAAATGAAAACCCACATGGTTTGACGAGAATAACTGTCTCCTGTAAAGTTAGATATATGCCTACCTTCTGATCAATAATCCCACTCTGCAAGTAAAATGAACGCATCTGCTTATACAGATACTTGTCCATGAGCCTTTATGGTATCTTTATTTGTAATCATCAACAATGGGAAACAGCCAAAATATCTAATCCGTTATACGGAAGAGGAAGTGATTGTGCGGAGACAGTGGAACGCTACATTGCGGTAGGATAGAACAAAGTAGTAAGTGTTCTCCAGCATGAATGCAGCTCAGAATAATTATGTTGAATGAAAGAAGAAGGATGTATACAATATCCTCTATTTATAAGGTGTAGGATCAAAGTTGAAACAAGTGGTTGTTAAATATGGGTACAGGAAATGGGGATAATAAGAGGGGCATTATAATGTCATAGGGAATTTTTAGGGGTGATGTGTCTGTCGTTATAGGCATGGTTTCACAATAATTATGCCTAAAATTTCCCAAGCAGTGGGAATAATAAATATGAGTTTATTAAATGCCAGTTATACCTCAGTCATGCTATTTAAGGAAATAATGTGATGGTATGACACACTTAGGGGCTGATTTCACTTTAACATATCAGTTTCATTGAAGAGACAATTGTAATATTGATAAAATGTTAATGACGACAATTAACATTTAATTGTCACTTTGCAAAGCCAGTGATTATGCAAAGCATCTTACTTAGGTCATCTCATTTTATCCCCTGCAACAGGCACATCAGTTTGGTACTACTAATGACCTCATTATACAGAAAAATAAAATGGGGTCTGGGCAGACTAAATATAGCTTATCCAGTAGCCACACACACGGTCAGCAACAGAAATGTGTTGTGGCTCTAGGGTCCAAGTTTGTGACATCTTCCTGAATGAGGTGAAAGAAGACATTCTGCCTTGCTGCCTTTCCTTCATCCACATCTGAACGGTCAATTTTAACTGTTTCCTATGGCAAACGTCATTAATCCGGTCCCCATAAAGCCAGTCCCAGTCTGGAGATGACAAAAGCACACAGCCTTTCAGTTATTCTTTCCCAGGTTACAGATATAAGGAGAAAAGGGTGGAAAAAATTTGAAATGATCTGGTTACGTGAAAACCATGTTTGTAGCATGTAGGAAACCAACAATAATGTATATACCTCCTATCTACATAACTATATATGGTGGTAGGATGCAATTGATCGTTTCCCTGTAAATAATGACAGGCACCCCACCACCACCCCTGGCCCTTTGACAGAGTTCCATCCACCAATCTCTTGATTTCAGCTCCTCTCATCTGGCTGTAGGTTGTCTTGTAATGGCTGTAGCATCCACTAGCTCTCTGATAAAGGGGCTTAAAGTCCTTTCATGTATTCACTTTACAATTTATGAGCATCATGTTTTTATCTTTTCAAAGGAAGTTCTGCTCTTTAACACATACACATTATCATATGCTATAAATAAGTTTTAATTTATTTAAATTTTGTTTAAATAAAAGAGAATTTTGTTGTACTTAGTAAGTTCTCCCTAGCTTTGTCCTTTCTGTACAAGAATTTCATTAATATAAGACAATAGTTTCCTTGTTGGATTTTATTACAAAAAAATAATGTCCAGGGGTAAGCTCCTGATAAAGTTTTTTTCTTTAAAGTAATTGCTTTTCTGTAACCGTAAAGGCTTGCAATGTTTAAACAGAAGAACAAGAAGAAAGGAAACCGAGGTCTTAGGTCTGCCTTCTCAGAACATCTGCATGGAAAAGGGAAGGAAGTCAAATGTTCCTTGGTTGAACTTCTCGTAGGTAGATCTGAGTTAGAATAAGTCACACCTGATATATGATAAGGAGTGTATTAAACACAAATGCTGGGGGCCTTTCTGGATCAAGTCTCTGAGTCTCCATCCCAGGTTAAGCCAGTGGGGGTGCAAAGCAGAAAGCTAGAGGCTCCTGGTGGGCTGGTCACTGGTGAACTGGTCACTGGTGGACTGGTCACTGGAGATTGGGATTAAATAACTTTGGAACCTAAATCAGAAGAGTATTAATGGTTTGTGATATTTTTGCTACATACTGTAGAAGATGATAAATTTGTGAAGGTTTTTAGGAGAAAAAGAGTAAGTGGGCAATATGCATGCAGCCTATGTAGTTAGAGTTAAAATATATGAAAGCACTGTTCATCCAAATACACAAGGCTAAGAGGTGCTAAGACGTGAGGTCATGATGTAAGCTAGGAGCATGGCACTAGAGACAGAACAATGGATGACCACCACTGTAGCTCACACAGAAAACTAGATGTGCGCAGGTCAGGGTTTACACAGCCGCACGTGACGTCGTCAACAAGAGGGAAAGAGGTTCTTTCCCTCTCTGTCTCCCGCCTCTCTAGTCATTCTTATGATGCTTTTCATTCTCGCTTACCAGGCGACTCTTGTAACCTTTGCCCCCACAATACACATCTGGATTTTGGGATAGAATAAGATAGAAGAAGAAAGGAATACGCGGGTAGTTTAGGACAGATAAGGATCCTGACTCCTCCCCAGCAGGCTTCCAGTCGCCTTTTACAATTATGTGTCACAAGGCTAACTCAAAGGGCAGGTGGCATTAGGAACGCAAGCAATTTCAGTAATACATGTTTCCCTGAAGAAAAAGAGAATTTGCCTACAAGAGTGAAGAAGAAATGAGAATTGCTTGCGTATAAAACAGTGGATCCTTTCCAAATGTGGTAAGTTTATGTTCCACTAAAAACCTTTTAAAAGGTGTCTTACTCATTACCATTTGTGCGGGGGAAGTGTCATGGGAGAGACTAGCTTTCAGAGAATAACTTTTAGGAGTTGGTTCTCTTCTACTGTGGATCCCGGGGATTGAACTCGGGTCGTCAGGTTTGTGTAACAGTGCTTTTACCTGTTGGCCCGTCTTGCCACTCCACCACTCCTAAAGTTCTCATGTTGGAGTTTGCTTTTATTCTGATAATCATGAGCTTGGAGCTTTGGGAACTACTTTTATAACTATAATTAATACATCAATAAGAAGAGGCCAGAAAGTGAGCTCACTGTCTTTTCTGCCATGAATGAATCTAATGAGAAGACAACTGTCTGCCACATAGGAGAGGCTCATGGCTAAAAGCTGTCCTTGGGTTCACGGCATCCAGAACTGTGAGGATATATATCTGCGCTCGAAGTTATCAGTCTGCAGTGTTGTGTTACAGCCACCCAAACCGGGTTAGATAATACCACACTCAAAATTGACTTTACCACTGAAGGCTTAGTCTTATTTAAGAAGAAAAAGTCTTAAGGTAACAAATTATAAGTTCAGCCTGCTTTGGGTTAAAATATAGAGAATCGTATCACTTGGTAAATTTTATATTTAACTTCTGCCTATGCAAAGCTGTACGTAATAATCACCTCATGTTTAAGAGGAAACTGCCATGTCTCTTACAAGCCGTTTCCAAGCAAATATAACTAATGAAATCTCTAAGCCAAATTTCTCCGTCAATGGAGAAAGCAAAATAAAAACACTCCTCATTGATGATTACATGACGGCTTTCCTGAATACAAGATTAATTTTAGCAGCATTCAAAGATAGGAAAGGGCCCAATTTTCAAAACTTAAAACTATTTAGATAAGGCAATCAAATATAAGGGGATTTTCAACTTAAACCTTAAGTCATTTCAATTTCCTGTCACTTGGAGATAAGTCTTCTTGTTCTTTCTGCTTCTTTTTGAAGGCAGTCTTCACTTTCCCTTCTGTCTTCCTTGTGTTTAATTGTTCCTCCCTTCTATTCAGAGCGTTGCTTTAATAAGGACCATGGAGAGGTTTCTCTCTAAATTGCTCTCTATTCTGGATAACTGTGCTAGAGGATGGGATACTCATCTGTCTGCAGAGACGCTCTTCATAAATTCCACACGAAGCCAAAGCAAAGCAATGAATTCTGTTCAAGGATGAAAAACAGCTGTGCTGAAATAATATGTAAGAGGTCACTGGGAAAATAACCTGTGCGGCTAATGTTTGAGCACTGGCTTGTTTAATCTGAATCCCAGGACTGGCAAAGGACCGTTCTTAGAATAGTTTCCTTCTGATGGCTGCTGCTGTGGCTGCTGGTCCCTCACTTCAGCGCTGTCGAGCCGATTGGAGCCGGGTAGAGACCACTCAGCTGAAGGCTCAGTGCAGCACCCGGAGCATCCTAGTGCCCCGACAAAAACAAAACAGATCTCTGGGGAGGAGGGGAAGGAAGGATAACAGGACAATTGCAGGGCAGATGAGAATTCTATATTTAGGCGCTACACGTGTGCATCTCAAACGAACTCAGTGTAGACTGGAATGCTTATTACATGAGTCTAAGTCCATTTACTCTGCAATTTGTGTCACTAATGACAGGTGTGTGAGCATGACCTTTTTCTTCTTTTCTCAAAGCCAATGCAAATGCCTGTTAGTCGTTGATTGGATCTGGTAAGTCACATACATCTAATCAGAGATAGCTTTAAATTTAGCCAAATTTAGTGACACTGCAGTGTCTTATCCTACTAATGAGAACTCAATTTGTCGTAACAACGACAAAGATCATTTGGTGGCGTATTAAGAATCTTAAAAAGGCATACTGTATCACAGGGCAACGGAGGCTCATATCATTAATCTCAGCACTTGGGAGGCAGAGGCAGGTGGATCTCTGTGAGTTTCAGGTCAGCCTGGTCTACAGAGAGAATTTCAGAACAACCAGGACTACACAGAGAAAACCTGTCTCAAAAAGGTCAGGAAAAAAAAAGGCATACATCTGGTTACCTCTTTTGGATGCAGTAACTTTATGTAGAGAGAGATGTTTATCACAGCGTATTTATTTTAAAAAATTGCTCCATAGCTACTGGGAAACCCTGTCTTTAAAAAAAATGTAACCTGAATTAATAGATTTTTCGTATATAGTCTAATATATGGTTAAGGTCAAAGATGGGATATATATATATATATATATATATATCCTGAATTTTGAAATTATAAGATCCAACACAGAAAATTACTGAAAGTAAATCCCGCTATGAAGATAGATACATAGAGACTACAGCCTTTTAAGGAAATCATGAATCCATTCCCAGTTAATCACTCTGAATGCCTTCCTAAGTATAAACATGATCAAGCACGAGGCATGTTCTGATTTTAGTGTTTCCTATCATATTTTCACTGAGTCATCCAGCCAGGAGCGGTGACATATGCTTTAGTCTCACATACTCTGAAGGCTGAGGCAAAAGAATCCTCCCAGCTCAGGAGTTCGAGAACAGCATGAACACCATATAGAGACCCTTTCTCAAAGATGCAAATTTAAGCAAAGAAAAGGAAAGCAAAACACAAAATTATTCAGGAGCATAACATGAATCTATCGGAGGCAAAGTAATTTCTCACCTACACACACCTCATTTGCTAAGTCTTCCTTGTTTCTACCCAAGTACCTACATTCAATGTGAGTGCCATAAAAACTAAATAAATATGACGGGTGTCTGAATACAGAGTATCAGCAACATTAGTACATAAAGTGGAACCTCCCTTCCCTCAACAGCAACCATTGGAAGTCTCTAGAACTGATGTGAGATATATCCACAGACCAAAGAACATTTGATCTTTCTTTCTTCAGCTGATTGGAAGACGTTTCAAACCAAATGCGGCAGCATGCACCTCACATTAGAAGTGACCCTCCAACATAACCCCTCTCATTCTTATTTCCTGCTTTAGGTGGTGAGATCTTTCCTCACATGTGAGACCCTGAGCCACTTTCTGAACTTTCCCTCTTGAGCACTGTGGTCGGTTACCACACCCTCAAATTCTGTCAGTCTGGCCTCTGTCATCACGTCTGTATTCTACAGCTCCCACCCTAATGCGGGTTATTGCATCTTTTCTTTAACACGTATACTGGGCACCCATTCCTCTACACAAGGCATTATATCATGGTCATGGCATTATGAAGACACTGTCAGTTCTTCATGGAGTTAGGGGTCTAACAAGGCAGACAGAGAGCAAATGCCAGATCGTGTGGTTAATCGTGTAACGACAGTTACCGTGATGTTTCACAGTCGCAGGACGAAGAGCTGTAACAGCCGAATCTAGTCTGAAGAGCTCAAGTGAAGAGTTTTCTAAAGAATTGCGCTCACCTGGAGCTCAGACCCTGTGGCATTAGCTTACAGGAAGCAGGTGGGGTGGGGGTGGAGAAATCTGTGCAAGAAGAGTGATGTGTTTAAAGATACTGAGGGGGAGAAATGGGAGCCTTTCAGACCGTGAGGCAAAGCCAGTTTCATTGAAAGGCAGAAAGGAAGAATGGCTTTCTCTTGAGCTGGCGAAGGAGAGTGGTCTGACTAGGCACCTCTTGTAGCTGGTACTAGACTATAGCCCCCAGCTAATCTGAAATTGGCCTCTGCAGCTCTCGGGCGGGCTCTCCCATGGCTCTGACCCATTCCAACAGGATTATTTTTTTCTGAAAGATCTGTGGATGCACATTGACTTCCTGAGTAAAAGAAAATGGGGAACAGCAACAAAATCCAAACCTGATGGTACTTGGCTGCTGCCTGTGAGCCCAAGGAGTCTCGCCGGTCTTTGCAAGAGATCGAATTATATTCTCCCAAATTTATATATGAAAGTTCGGATCTCAGACTGTGATCGTATTTGGAAACAGAGTTGTTAAGTCAAGGTCACACTGGCAGAGGACAGACAGCTAATCTAGATGATTGCGTCCTTAAAATGAGAAATCTGTATACACACACAGAAGATGCCAGACAAAGATTGGTTTTTATCACTTGGCAAGAAACTACGGAATCTTAGAAAGAAGCCTAAAACAGACCATTGGTCTTCAATAATCCTCTCTAACTGTTAGAACATCTAACACCTCTCTCCAATGGGATCGAAGTTTTAAATCAATATAGGTTTCCCTCAAACAGAGTTGGAAAATTTGATTCAGAGATGTATACATTTTAAATGCTACTCAATATAAAAATATAAGTAACCCAAGCATCTTAGAGAGTTTTGTAACTCATAAAATGCTGGAGGTTTAATATTTTATACAGGAAAACATTCACTACACTTTCTTTGATTGGAAAGTCCAACGAGGAGGACACCACTGTCTCCTAATTGAACTTCTGATTGTGCCGTAGCAGGAGCGTAAGCACGAAGGGAAACAGCAAGCGCTGAAGGGGCCACCATGTAAAATGTCCCTACTTTGTAACAGCTCTTTTAGCCATGTCTGATGGCACAGGCCTTAGGCTGAGGCAGGAAAGTCATGAGTTCAAGACCAGTCTGGATTACATGAGATCCTATCTCAAAAGCTAAACTAAAATAATAATAAGTAAACAGAGGCCTAGGGATATAATTTATTACCAGATCCCTTCCCTAATATGAGTGAGGTCTTAGAGGTCTAACCCAAGTACCTCACACACAAAAAAGCAAGCTTATTTTAGAAGAATTGATTGAGGTACACAAGAGCTGCTCACCTTCAAAAAATGGCCATCGATTCCTTCAAAGCAATGGCAGGGTCAGGGCCACCATGATTTACTTCTCTCCCATTAGACCCTCATGTAATGTTTCCACCACCTCAAAAAAAATTTAAAAACCATTCAACAAGCAATAGGTATGTCCCTTTCCTATAGTAAGTCGAGTCCGCCTATTAAATTTGATGGAAGAAAGTGAAGACAGGGACAGTAACTCACATTTCCTTCTCAACAGGTTGGAAATGCCTGCCAGCATCCAGACCTGGACGATGATCTGGTATGCTGTTCCAGGTCTGGATCTAAAACAGAGAAAATGTTTCCGATAGACCTTTCTCGAGGAGCTCTCCCGTAAGCCCTACCGTCTCTGCTCACACCCTGAATACCAATTACTTCCTCTGGCTTGTACTCTGGTCTCAGTGAGGCGCTCTTAGGAACTACGGTGGGACAGACATAATGTTCTGTCCCTTCTGATCGTATAATGCAAAAAGTCTGTTGTTCTGTCCTGGACACTCTTGTTCAGCGTCTTGTTCTTCCATGCTTGAATGGCTTTGGGGGTGCCCGTCACCACATTGTGGGCAGTCCTGTGAAAAGGCCCATGTGCGTGGTGCTGGAGGGGGACCTTCTGAGGATTGCTAAGTCTACTCCAAATGAGACTGCGACTCTGCCTAGCAGCGGGGCTGACCTCCATAAGTGACCTCCAGCTAGTTATCCATCCAAGTCTCTTTGAGATTCCCACCACACAGAAACTATGTGAGGTAATAAATATCTTTTAGTTTCAGCCACCAAGTTCTGAGCTAATTTGTTACAGAGTGACGAACAAGTATTATAACATTATATTCACCAGTTTTCTTTCTGTGTTAAATTTTGGTCTAGTTTTATTTTGAGGGTTGGAATTGGGATTATTAATTGTTTTGAATTTGATCTCCTGAGGAAAATGTGCATCATGACATTGATTTTTCTTTGGTGGAGATTTCTATAATCAACTTCAGTAAACTACTATACCCATTGAATTTCTGTGATATTTGTAAATTTGTTTTTTTAAATCTTGGTGAAATTCCTAATAATGCAAATTAAGTCTATAATAAAAAGTACCAAGTAGGTGTACTAGCCATGACATCAGGCCTAGATTCACATTTTATAAAATGCCAATAATTTCATGTGTTTGGAATATCTTATGTGGTTCATTCAAGTTCTCATTAATCCACATACCAAGCATCTGCTGAGACCCAATTATGGGCAGGCCTTACACTGGGAACTAGGGTATCTAGTAGACTAGTGTTCATCTTGCACTCCCAAATTTAAGAAACAGGGCAGACAGACGAAAAACTATTTTGATAGACACAAATCAGTGATGGAAATGCAGTTGGCCCTGTGTACTATTAGTACCAACAAGAAGCTCAGGAGTATGGGGGAGGCTTTCTCTAGGAACCCTTTAAAGGATAAGTAGGATTTGGTCAAATATAAGAAAACTTGATGGAAATGCCTCAAACAGAAGATAAATGCATGTCAAAGCACGGAGGAGCAAAGGTGTTCATTTATTAGGGCTGAAAGAGAATATCATAGGTACAGCAATAAGATATAAAGTTGGGGATAGAAGAGACTGATTTTCACAGGACAGCTGAGCCCACGAAGAATCCACACATGTTCCCAGTAGACAAGTTACGTTTGTACCACCTGAAGCAAAAAAAAAAAAAATCACAGAGTGCCACATACCATGAAAGACCAATGAAGTCACACGTTGTGACTAGGGATTAGCCCTTCCAAGAGGCACCCAGGACAGTGCTTGTAAAATTTATGGTACTGTATGAACTACTTTAAGGGGAGCACAAAATGTGATTGATAACAACTAGTGTGAAATATAAGAAATATAAATTTAAATGTGAAATTTAAATGCAATAGCATTAGTTTAAGGTGCGGGGTGATGTTCCTTGCTGGGCAAAGCTCCTGTTTTCTCCTCGCTGGGCAAAGCTCATATTTAAGTGAACATGAGCACACCTACTCCTATAGAGCTATGTGCTCAGAGTTCAGTCTGTTACTACGCTGGATGTCATGTGGCAACTTGGCTTGTTCACTAATTTTTCCCCGCACAAAAAGCTGTTAATTCTAACGTATATGATCCATTTGATGTTGTTTGACCTTTACTAAAGAATTCTGGGGGTCTTAAGTCCATGCACTCCTTAGGACTTGGTTCATTTAAAGTTATAGAAAGCCTAAAAACATGATCATGGATAATAGATTCTATGCCTGTTTTATAAAGACTGGACCGATGGCATGGCCTCTTTTAGCACACACTGTGTGCTCAGACACTCAGGCTCCTTGGTGCTTTCTTACTACTTTGACTGACTGGTCCTCCATGAGTCTAAATAGCTCATGAAATAGAAAGGCCATGGATTGTAGAAGTATGGAGCAACATTCCACAGAACAGAGCCATCATTGCAGGAGCATGGAACTGCATTCTTGTTTTCTATAAAGCATCCTTTCTCTTTGTAAGGACATTCTCCAGAGACTGCAAAAGCCACTTTTATTTTTTTTTTACACATTTTTGTTTGTCTGTTTTGAGACAAGTTTTCATGTAATCCAGTCCAACAGTAAACTCTTAATTCTCTGGCCTTTCAGTGATTGGACAACATACAGACATGTGTCCCAACAGCCAGCAAGCCACGTTTATGTATATCTGTGACCACATGACGCTGCAAGAGATGCTGATAAATGCAGCCTTCATCCTGAGAAAGTGGGGCTCAAAGTATAGGCAGATTATTTATTCCTTTCTTTTATTTCCGTCATTAGAGCCCACGAAACACACACAACCACAGGCGTACACACACTTACGTAGACTCACTGACACACACCCCACATGGATACACACAAATACACAAACACACACATCCAAAATACCGTTCTGACTATGAAATACAGATTAGTAGATATTCATCTATAATAGTCAAGCTTGTAGTCACTTTTTAGGTTTTCTAGATATATAGAGATGTATTTCCGTTAGAATGGTGAGGGAAAAGGTGAACTCGGTCCTAGAGGAGCAAAGTCAGATTGGTTTCTGTTTCCAGCCTGTGCCCGCAGGGATGGCGGTGGTCTCGCTATAGGCCAAGTTGGTCGCACACTATTCTATATTCTAGGGAGAGTGTGAGGGCGGAATAAACATGATCCCTGATCTGTTTTTACTAACTCTTCAGAGGTGGAGAAAAATGCACGGATCCATAAAGATTGGATTATCAATTGCTCTAAATTGGGCTGCAAATAGTGTTAAAGAGAATGGGGAAGTGGACACCAGATTATGATGTAGGAGATTATAACAGGATTTGTATGTAATACTGGAGGAAAAGGTTTTCATTTTAGACTTTTGAATAAGTCTGGTATGTCCCCTTAGAAAAGTGGCTGTGACACAATTGTATAACGAGAAAGGCGTGCAGAGAAGCCGTTATTACGGTTAAGGATTTGGAGTTCATGGGCATATAATTGTTAGCTGTGGCCACGAGTCTCCATTATTCCACAAAGGGAAAAATGTGTAGTCACCAAATTGTTAATTATTCAGAGTGCTTTTTTTGAGGCAGATTCTCAGGGCATCTACACTGATTAATTTTATTTCAAAAAAAAAATCTGTTACATTTTAACATCAGGACAGGATTTAAAAATAATTTCAAGTAATTTTCTTTAGATCATAATATTAATAACCTCAAAAATTGTCCCTAATGGGGTCTAGTGTGCTTTTAGAGTTTCTACTGGGAAAATGTGTGAGACGGAGGCCATGGTTGGGTGTAATGACCGCAGAGCACCGCACGTTACAACGGCTGTCCAACTCAAAGGTGGGCTTCAGCTCGCTCTGTAGTCGGCAGGTTGACTAATTTGCTCCTTTCACTTTGTTTTCATCTCTGTGATGGTAATAAGCCTTGCATGTGGACAGTAGGGGAAAGCCCATAAAGCGTGTAGTATATCGTTTGTGACCGCAGGAAAAGCCGTGGCTCTCTGGAAGCACGACTCTTGGTTTTATTACCCTGAGAATCACTGGTGGGTGGGCTGCAGGAGTCGTTAATGCCCATGAAAATGGGATCTTTGGGGACCAAATGACCAATAGTGTGACACCATTCAATCAGCACTGCTGTTGCTCTCGGGTCTGCAATAGTTACTTTTTTCTTCTTCTGTGTTGGATTGCGAGAACAAAGGGGGAAAATGGGGAAACACCAGAAAGAAAAAAAGAAGGCAAGGAATTAAGATATTATCTCTGCACGGAAATTCAAAATTCTGGAATTATTCAGGATCCCATTTGTTTCTGGGCCTTCTGATGCTTGCTAATGCTCAGAAATGTAATCAATTACCAATTAAAATGACTAAAACTTTTATTATATTGCATCATTTTAGTTTTTTAATTACTTGGGTTCAGTTGGTATGCTGACTTAGTGATTTCAATTCACATTTCTCTGACCACCTACTATTTAAGTGTTTCAAATCTAAGCATATTATGCTGCTATCATTTTAATCTGAGCAATATAAAGATGTTAAGTTACAACAGAAGGCGAGAAAGCAAATGAAAAATAGATCTCACTGTGTAACACATTTTTGACTGAATCAAGGAAATGCTATCTGATGAAGAATCTTCAGAGCACTCTCCTCCGTTTTAAAATAGGATTGATAGGATTTAAAAGTCTGTCTATTGTTAAAGTAGCATCTTCAGTATCAACTGAGCTAGCTCTTTATAGTTTAGTTCATTATGAATTAGGTTAGTGTCAGGTATGGTGGTGTGCAGAGCCTGTGATCCCAGCCTTCCAAGAGTGAGACAAGAGGACCAAAGGGTCAGAGCTAGCCTGGGCTACAGAGGGAAACCTTGTCTCAAGTAAACTTGAAATGAAATAGAAAGCTGACTAGTGTTGGGGCTGGAGAGATAGCAGAAGACCCTAGCTTTGTTCCCAGAATCCAGGACAGTTGCTCACTACCCCCCGTGACTCTACTTCCAAGACATCCTATGCCCCTAACATCCTAGTACACCTGCACTTATGCATGTGAGAACAACGTAAAGAGAAAAAATCTTTTACATTTTTTAAAGAAAAGTCGGCTAGTGCAGTGAGCAGCAAGAAAGGCTGGAGGTTGATCAGAGCAAGTGCTTCTGGTCTTCAATTAATGACTTCTTTCTCATGGACATTCTGCTAACCTCAGCGTAGAACGTTGAGACTGACCACAAGACACATCCTTTTAAGATGAAAATCAAATAACAATTTCATTTCTGATGCGACGTAGACTAAATAAGTGCTTTTGTACAGCACTCATGAGCCTTTACAAGGTTTTCACATCTATTTTCTTATTCTTTCTTCTGCATCTCCCTTCGAACAGGAAAAATGGGCCAGATTGTACCATTTGTGTGTGTGTGTGTTGTTGTTGTATCGTTTATCTGAACTGTCGGAAACCTACACCTTAGAGGTAATAGCCATTGGATTGCTGTGTGACACACATGTGTCTGTGAGATGAACTTTTTCATTTATGTCATAGCCAGTGATCTTTCCTCGTGCACTGCTTGCTTTTACATCTAACCATTTTCTATTGTGCTGTCATTTCCTGGATGAGCTCAGTGAACATAGATACTACGGATATTAGTGTTCTATAAATATCTTCTTCATGGCTTTGAGTCATCTACTCAGTTTTTGTTGTAGCTTTCAGTAAATGATGTCTATCGTATGAACAGAATTCTCAATATTTTAAACAAATGTCAAAGTTTTGTTCCCCATATATAATCTTCAATCCATTCAGAAGATGAAGCGTGTGTGGGGGGGGGGGGGAACCTAAAGCTTTCCCCAGGTGTGAAATGTCAGTGTCCTACAAAGTTACTATGTAGCATAGGTGTCTGGCTTGCTGCTATGCTTGGGAAATAAGCCTGTTTACTGAATGGGATTTGTTTGTGTTTGTTAAGGTCTGCCTTTCCCCCTCACTGATCTCAACAGCTAGCTTGTTCCCCTTTACTCTGTTTATGTCAAGCAGGCCTATTTGTCTCTTTGCACGCTGACACCATACTGCCTTAATACAGCTTTCTGTTTTCATATTGGTAGAACTCATTTTGTCAATTTGTTCCTCTTCAAAATTATTTTGGCTGTTTTTATAACCTATCATCTTTTCTGATGTATGGTTAACTTGTCAAGTTGCATACCAGGATTAAGTCAGGATTTTTATTGGAACTGCAAAGAATTTATAGGGTAATTTGGAATGAGTTGATATTTTTATACTATTGAATCTAAAATTCAGAAATATGGTAAAGCTGTTTTATTTTAGACCTTATTTGTTGTTTCTAAAAATAAGGAACATTTCCACCAATACCTTGCACATATTTTGCTGTATTTATTTCTAATATTTCTTGCAATTCTTTCATACATTTTAGAATTGTTAAATTATTGTTTTTGACTCATAGGACCATTCATCCATTAATCATTTTGATTTTTCCATATTCAAATCTAATAATTTGACTGCAAAGTTAATAATGGAGCACTTAGATGGTGCTTATACTTACATATATAAATGCAATCTCCATAACTACTTAGAGACTGCAAAGTAGATCCTCTGTCCACTCCACAGCCTAACCCAATGATAACTTCATACCATGGAACTAATTTCAGCAAGCACATCTATAAAAGAACATGTTTGCTTCTTTAAGATACAGTATTCATAGTGATTTGTTATAGTAACTATATAAGACAAATAACCCACATTTAGGTAATTGGAAAGAAAGATGGGGGTGGTAAAAAAAAACTAAAGCAAAAGTAATTACAGCCAGGCATGGTGGTATATGCCTTTAATCCCATCAATCGGGAAGATGAACCAGAGATCTGTGTGTTCAATAACAGTAGGCTACACAGTTAGGTCATGACAAAAAAAAACCCATTCAAGATATCATAGACTAAAATTCTAACCCCCTTAAGAATACTATTATTAATAATTTATTATAGGAAGAATTCTGTTGCTATTTTTATACCAATGTCCCTCTTTCTATGTGACTCCAAAGCTCACATACTAGAATCAGTCAAATGCATGAAGCATGTGAGCTCCATGTTGGGTTACATCATGTAACTGTCACTAAGTGTTTTTTTTATTTTCAGTCCTTAGATTAAAACAAAACAATAAGACTAGTGTAATATGTCTGTAGTAGGAGGCTGCTTGGTTGTTCCTGGATGTTCAAAATAACCACACGAAACTGTATTAATTAAATCACTGCTTGGCCTATTTGCTCTAAATTCTTTTTTTTTTTTTTTTGAGGTTGAATGTTTATTCAGGGGATTATGGAGGAGGAAGGGTGAAGGGGGAGAGAGAGAGAGAGAGAGAGAGAGAGAGGAGAGGAGAAAGAGACAGAGAAGGGGGGAAGCAGAGAAGTGCGGAGAGAGGCAGAAGCGAAGCTGCCTCTCCGAGAGGAAGATGGAAAAGAGCTTGCTCTAAATTCTTATTGGCTAGCTTTTACATCTTAATTTAACCCACTTCCCTTATTTTATATTTTACCACGAGGCTCCTGTCCTACTAGCAAGGTTCCGGTGTGTTTGTCTCCAGTGGCGGATCCATGGCTTCTCCCTGCCTCTGCCTCCTTTCTTTCAGCATTCAGTTTAGTTTCCCCAGCCCAGATCTACTCTGCCCTATCACAGGCCTAAGACAGTTTCCTCATTAACCAATGGTATTCACAGCACACAGAGGGGAATCCCACATCATTTGTCTCCTCAAAACTGAGTTCCTTCCTCTATGCTATGTTTATATTATCTTTCCTATGAAAAGCTACATTACAGTCTGCTGATTCTTCCCCTAAAACTTAAGTAGTAATTTTTATAATAAGGCAAGAAATTCAACAGCTAGCATTTAGCACTAACATATTGTTTGGAAATTCTACTGGTCTACAAAATTCTAAAGCTTACAAGCCACTTACACTCACCAGTCATAAGTATCAACTGTGACATCTTTATTAATATTTTATCATATTACCACAGATCTAGGGTGACAATGTATTATCTTATCATTTTGCAGGCTAAAATCTGGTGTGGGTCTCAATGAAGGTCATATTTCTCTCTGGCAGCTAGAGGAGAAAGTCTCTCCTTGCCTTTTCCAGCTTCTGCATCCTCTGGTTTGTAACACAGTAGCAAATTCAGGTCCTGGTCACACAGCATTTCCTTCTCTACCCAGACTTCACTATGCTATGGAATAAGCCTTTTGTATACTGTGAATATGTTTTACTCTCGTTGGTCCAATAAAGAGCCAACTGGCCAATAGTTAGGCAGGAAGAGGTGGGGTGGGAGAGCCAGACTGAGAGAATGCTGGGAAGAAGAAGGGTGGAGTCATCAGCAAGATGCAGAGGAAGCAGGAGATGAACAGCCATGTGCTGGAAAAAAGGCATTGTGACATGGTAGATCGTAGATAAAAAATATGGGTTAATTTAAGTTAAAAGAGCTAGTTAGTAACAAGCGTAAACTATCAGGTGAGCATTTATAATTAATGATACGTCTTTGTCTGGTTATTTGCAAGGAGGCTGGCTGGACAGAAAAGTCCATCTATATCACTATGTTGCTTTCCATGATTACTATGAAGAGTTGGTCCAACATCAGTAATCCAGGATCCTCTCTCTATCTGAGAACTAATTATTTGCCTTAATCCCATTTATATCCTTAACTTCTCTTGGCTGTGTAGCCTAAAACCTTCGCAGGTTCCACTGAGTAGACCATAAACAATCTACTAGGGACAACAGGTCTGTACCATGCTATGTGTTGTGTTAACAGACATATTCCCGGGGGAACAGAATGTAGAAATACTATAGATAAAGCATTTTCATTTTTACTGTTTCCTCAGAATAAATTATGGGCATTCCACTGCCGAGCAAATGTATTTTATTCCCTGTAAAGATTTTGAAATACATTGTCAAACTCACAAAACAATCTTAAGTTAGCATTGTCTATTCAAGTATTACTTTTCCTTACGCCTCTTTGTGATCAAAGGCAAAATGAAGACAACTAAAAGTACTCAGCACTGCCTAGAAACTGACCATAAAACAATGAACCAACTGACAAAGCCCCTGTCCATTGATGAATTTACAGTTACCTAGACAAACACTGCTTTCACCATATGTCCTGGCGAACTACCATCGATGACTGTCTTCCTATGTCGCTCTTGTATTTTGTCTATAACTCCATCATGATCTTTCTGTTTTAATTTTTTGCTCATCCTTATTCCTTCTTCTAAGACTTCGTGATGATCACTGGTCATTACGGCATCTTCAATCAATGGCTCTAAAGCCAAACTTCCTGAGTGTACATTCTGGCTCCACCCTTACTGTGTGTTTGTTGTTGTTGTTGTTGTTTTGTTGTTGTTGTTGTTTGTTCTTTGTTTTGGTTTCCTGAAATATAACATGGTGACAGTTGTAATAGTTACCTTCTAGCCCTAAATGACAATCGACTGTTAGGACATGAGAGGACCGAGAATAGTATTTGGCATGTAGTCAGCACCTAATAATCAGTAGCTATCAATACTTTCTAAATCTACTATTATATGAGTGTACCTAAAACGCTGGTTTCTAGACTAATACACAAACAAATATATCAATTTTTAATCATTTGATAATTATGTTCAATAATTTGGCAAGTATGAGTAATCTTGACTAATCTTACATTTTCATTTTTGTCACTACATGAACCTGAAGCTTTGCTTCTAAAACTATATCATCATTTAATGAACCTGTAAGGAAGCTGTCTACTAAACAACTGCATAAACAAAAAAAATCAAATTCGAGATGCGATTCTAAAATTGTATCCTGGTTTTGTGATCCAGAATGGAGGGGAAAGTCCCCGCCAATTACGCTTCAGTACTTTTTGTTACTTAAATTTTTGCTGCGTGCAAAAATTTTGAAAACGTTATTCATCCGGGCTTGGATTTTTATCACATGTGACAATAGTATGAAGAGCAACAGATGAGGTCATGCAGTCCAGGCTGATAACTGCATCCCAAATGGTGCCTGGCTGAGAGCGATCTAAGATACTATTGGTCAGAAGGTACAGTTTGATCTCAGAGATGCTGAAATTCGCAGGCTAGAATCAAGCAATAAGAAGACTATTAGGATATAGCCATGTGGGACCCTTACCCTTCAGTGACTCCTGAAACGGGCTGTGATGGGGGATGACTTGTGCTCCTGTCTCAGATCCAGCGCGCAGGGCACGGTTGCTCAGCTACCTAATGAGCCTGGTGGGTTAAGAACTCAACTCACACAGCCTTGAGCTCAGCCGTGCAGAGACTCACACCCACCTCGTCACCGTCCGCCCAAATGCAAGATGACGTCATCCGGTAGCTCTCAGCAGTGTCAGCATCATATATTAAACAAACAAAATGCTGCTTGCACAATTAAAAACCTCCTGCCATCTATTCAGGGCCTGCTATGTGCACGCACTATGATAAGGGCTTTCTCTAAACTTCCCTATTAAATCTCCCAGCACTAACAACTTTGCACAGAATATGGCATCCATTACCTTCCCTGACGCTGTGACCAACGCCTCGTTTAGGGAAGACGTGTTCGTTTTGCCTCACGGTTTCAGTTTACAGTGGATCGAGCAGGAAGGGATAGTGGCAGGGTCACGAAGCCGCTTGCCAAATTGCCTCTGCAGGCAAGAAGCAGGGACATTGGGGACCAGCAGGTTCCTCCTTTGCCCGTTGTGATTCAGTCTGGGATCTCTGTCCAGGGGATGGTATGGTCTGTTTTCAGGCTGGGGTGCTCCCTCCTCTGTCAAACCTCTTTGGAAATGCCCTCGTAGACACATAGAGAGGTGTGTTTCATGGGTCATTCCAAGTCCAGTCAAACTGATAACAGAGAGTAATCACTGCAAAGATATAAAAATAAGAGTCCCTGAGCTTGGTAAATCATATGGTCTAGAAAGCGCAGCTTTAAAGGCCAAGATAGGTTTTAAGCCCTGGTTTATTTGTCTCTAAATACTGGACTGGATAGGCTTCTGTATAATTATGTGGGGTTATATCTAAGCAAATAAGTAACTGCTTCTAATTTACTGAACTTAAGTTGGAAGGAATTTTTTATTGATTAAATTTGTTCTTTGACAATTTCATACATGTGCTTGCTGTATTCTGTTTATTCTTCCTCCCACCCCTCCTTTTATATTCCTCCCATCCGTGTTATCCCCCCTCTTTCTTTTTTCTTTTTTTTTTTCTTTTTTTTTTTTTTTTTTTTTTTTGGTTGAGACAGGGTTTCTCTGTGGCTTTGGAGCCTGTCCTGGAACTAGCTCTGTAGACCAGGCTGGTCTCGAACTCACAGATATCCGCCTGCCTCTGCCTCCCGAGTGCTGGGATTAAAGGCGTGCGCCACCATCGCCCAGCATCCCCCCTCTTTCTTACAGGTAACTTTCCCACTCTCATGACTCTTGTTTTGCTTTGTAATTCTCCTTAGAGAAGGTTTTTGTGTGTGCTAGTGTTTATATTCTTACTATAAAATTCTTATGAAGGAAATATACTTAATTAAAAAGATCATAATTTAAAGATTCACCATTTTCTCTAAATAACTAAAATCAGCTTCTAACGGAGGCCTTCCTGCAACCCTCAACTACACCTTGAAAACCCTCCCTTCTGTGTTGTGACTAAGCTGGAATATGTATGTTGAAAACAAAGTTTTTGGGGAAAAAAAGGCCCATAAGGAGCTGGAGAGATGGCTCAGCAGTTAAGATCACTGACTGTTCTTCCAGAGGACCTGGGTTCTCAACACCCACAGGGCAGCTCAGAACTATCTGTAACTCCTCTGCCAGGGGATCTGACACCTTTACATCAATACACATAAAATAAATTTAAATAAATTATTTTTTAAAAAGTGCCATAAAGTAAAAATAGTTTTCAAGATACTTCTACAAATTTAAAGCAATTATTATAGATTAAATATTGGGGTAACTTATTCACTGGCATATTTCAGCATAAATAAATATATATTTATATAATCTATAAATGTGCTTTTATGCATTAGATGAAACTGAAATTATGATTTTCAAATGATTCAGGGAAAATAGTTCAGCAATCTCTTTATACGCTTCATCACCAATGGCAATTTGAACAATCACTAACGTTCTTCCCTAATTTTGTAACTAGACCATCGATTCTGACTGCTTTTTCCTTCACTGATTGCTGGCACCCCTGCCAGCAAGCCGGATAAAGAAAACAGCAGTCCTTAAACTTGACCATCTGACCGAATCACCTGGAAGAGCTTTGAAAAAGAGACGCAGAACAAACTTCTGGCCAGCTCTCCCCCCCACCCCCCTGCTGCTGATTCAAGCAATGCAGACTGTAGCCTCGGTATCAAGACTTTTTAGATGCCCCCAAATCATCCCCAGATGACTGTACCATGCAACCAAAGTAGGGATGCACTGACATAAAGAGTTAGATAATAGGAAACACATCTGCGAGCTTGTGAAAGAAGGCTGACTCAAATAGCTTAGCCGTAAGGCTTCCGAATTAGCTACAGATTTTGATGTATTTGTTCTATCTGTTCTCAAAACATCATAGAAAATGGGGACTTAGATATGCTGCTGGCTGCTCATGGACCCAAAATTACAACCGTACCATTACCACATTAGAACTCTGCTCTTAAAATTATCTCATTTGTTCCTGGAATTCTGATACAAATCTGCGTTTGGATCTCAGCACCCGGAAACAGAGACGTTCTGCTACTGTCTGAGGGAGGGAGGATAAGAATCAGCAGTACAAGGTTTGAAATTTATAACTTGCCTTCTTGGGCAGTTCTCCCAGCCAACTCTCTTAAAAGACAATTTGACACACTAATACAACTTCTGCCAAAATAATCGTTTGCAGAGCCAAAGTAACTTTAGGTATGATAAACTGCAGCACTGCAGACGTATGAAACCGACAATTGTAACAGAAATCTGAATTTCTGCTGTGACTCTTTGCTGGTAAAACACCTACCTGTGGAAAAAAGCAAGACTTTGCACAGAAAGTGCAAGGGAATTTCCAAATAATATTATTTCTAGCCATGAGAATTTAATAATTAAAAATGATCTTCATAATAAAATTCTGTATTCGGTTTCTATGGTGATTTAAAGTCACATCACTTCTTGGTAATGTACTTTCTTAAATGTTTTTTTAGCGTTCAAGCAGTGTACTAAAAAGGTAATTTAAAAGAAAATTCAAAACTCGTTGACGAGAAGCGATCATGATGCTGTCAAGGCAGAGAAGGGGCGTCTCTGTGATGTTTATATCCGGTGTTATTGCTGTTTCTAATTAGCATATTTACCTCTGGTTCAGACTCTACATCATTATCCATCAATACTCCACTTTCCACGGCTCCTTAATGTTATGTCTTCTAAACAGACAATTGGCAACTGCGACAGCAAACACTGTCTAAGAGGAAAATATGACCTCTTAAGAGGAAAGTGTCATCTGCTGGGACTTGATAGCAGGGAATGAATATTCATTCAAATAAACATCTGTTACTTCCACAAGCCACAGCCATAATTTAGCTTTAAGGAGATGAACAGAGATGAATATCATATCCCCTTCCCTCACCTCGAATCAATCTCTTTGTGATGGCATCACTGGGTGTAGATTTTACATCACACGCAGGCTGCGGAA
>JABTXL010003523.1:4618345-4628892 GCA_025134845.1 Neodon shergylaensis | reverse complement strand
CACTGGGTGTAGATTTTACATCACACGCAGGCTGCGGAAACACACTGTAGTTGCGTGACTCATGCGGTAGAGCTCCTGGTGTCGGTCTCTCATCCCGGCTCTTGTTATTTAACATTCACAAGGCTCCACTATGGCCGGGGATATTGCAGTGCTGATCATCCTTTGCAGTGTCTTTATACGACACATGCCTGCTCATGTAGCATCAATTATCTCTGTATACACACACATATGCGCATGTATACAGAAACTCCTTATTTTTTATATAAATTTATGGTTTATTTTATAGCCCAGCCTCAGTTTCCCCTCCTTCGTCTCCTCCCAGTATGAGGAGTAGGGTCCCAAATGCTAGTAAAAGTGTCAGAAACAGCCCTGTTCCCACTTTTAGGAATACCACAGGGAGATCTGGGTGCCCGTCCCATGGACCCTCTTCCTTGTTATCCAGTCTTTCTGGGTTTGTGTATACATGCACATGTATCTAAGTTCTGCTTTTCTAGAGTAAGTACACTCAAATCCAGCCATCAATTGAAAGATTGTACTAGACTGGGCACAGGTTGCCTAGTGATGTTGGGAATTTCCCCCCAGACTACAACTTCCAGGACTATTATCTTTATGTTCCCCCCCTGTTCATTTCACAAGCAGAGATTTAGTTTTCTGTCGAGAAAGAAATGTCATCGTCCTATAAACAGTTTCTCAGCCCAGACCAGATACACGTGAACATTTTGATCTATTTGTCAAATAAAGGTCCTACTTAATATTAAGATGCTCCCAAATCTGATTTGGGGAGATGTTTTCAAAACACCGAAGAAACTGTTAAATTTCAGCAATAAATGCTTTGTACTAAACATTTGGCTGTGTCTTCTAATGTCGAAGGGACAAAGCACTAAGATTTATTTTATTATAATAAACACTCTGTAATCAACACACAGGGACTTTTTTTTCTGATAGAAGTCATTGACCCACATGTCCAAACCCAGACAGTCACATTTTTGAAGTAAGTTCCGCTGTTTTCTCTTAACGGCAGTGTGGAACACAATGGAATGATTTGTACATTTGATTTAACAAACAAAATGATTTACAATTTAGGTCAGCATTATCGCAGGCTAAAGGGATGATCGTGGGGGGAGACTGAAGAGAACATGGAGAAAGAGCCAATTGCAGAGGCAGGCGCCGGTAGCAAAATTGCCCAGGATGATAGCCATTTCTGGTTTGTTTTCAAGAGCTTACTTACATTCTTCTTTCTCGTACGAAGGCCATCCAAAACTGTCCCTCCTCAGATTCCCAAAGACACAGCACTTTAACCCTCTCCACTAGCTGCCAGCATCTCCAGTGGGTTCTGGGATGCCCCGCTATTTTACTGTTAATTATGGGGCCAAGAGCACTATTGATTACATCTTCCCCATCTGTGGGGCTCTCTCCCCGTATTACTTCTCTCTTCAGCAGTGAAAACTCGCAGACACCAAGAGTAAGGCTTCCGGGGACCTGAGCAAGTTGCTTTATTTCTGTGTTGAGGGGGTTGTCCTCATCGGCAACATTAATTTGTTTGAGTACAGGCCTCACCGGGTCATTGAGAGAGAATCGTCCACAGATTAGTGGTAGTCATTTACACACATGCGTTCCCTATATTTATTTAAGAACTGTTTACTGAGAACCAACAGGATGCATGGCGTTGGTGATTCAACTGGGGCAGGAGGGAGTGAAGGGGAGCCCAGCATCTAAAGCAGCTCCGCTGGGAGGAAGGTTGCTCTCCGCAGTCAATTCTTCTTTAAAATGAAGGGCAACTTGTCACAAAAGTAAAACAAAATTAAAGATCAACCGCTGCTTTTTAATCATATAGTCAATTAACCTAAGATAGAACTTGTTTCTCATCTGCTCCACCAGTGTTCAGTTCATTGATGCCTGATCTCTCTCTCTCTCTCTCTCTCTCTCTCTCTCTCTCTGTCTCTCTCTGTCTCTCTCTCTCTGTCTCTGTGTGTGTGTGTGTCTGTGCCTGTGTGTGTTGAAGGACTTGTCACCTGTGTACAAAACTATCATGTCCTCATTTGGTGAACACTCAGTATTTGCTGAATAAGCACATTAAATTGCCTTTTCCATTTTATGCACTTCAGGGTGGTAAAAGCAGAATCCTTGGAGGCTACTTATTTCATACTGCAGAGATAAATGAAACTGCCATTGTTTATGACGCAGGAAGTTGTTTGGGGATATTGAGGACCCTCTTCTAAACCGCCCTCTCGGATTATCACCCTCTAGAGCAGATACGATGATAATAATATAGTCTTCGTTGGGTGCATCTCCTTTAGCATGGTGCTTTGTGCTTTTAAAAGGGGGCATTTAGTGGTCTTGCTGAGTGAATGCAATCTTAGATATGCAAATAATTATGTTTTCTAAATACACTTTGTGGAGATTTCTCTGTGTGTGAAAGCAAAGGCCGTAAGGTAAGTCACAGACTTCCTGTGGACTTTTTGTTTTTCAGGCCAGGTCTCACTATGTGGTCCAGACTGTCTTCAAATTCATGATCCTCCTGCCTCAGTCTTTCTAAAACTCAGCAAGTTGCATCATCTCTTCATCTTTACAGATGCAAATGATCCTGACTGGTCATTATATGCTTTTTTAAAAGATAAATTTCACTACAGAGAAATCCCGTCTCAAAATAAAGATATATTTCATTTTTATTTTTATTTTAGATTTATTTATTGTGTACACAATGCATGCATGCACACCATAAGAGGGCACCAGATACTATTGTAGATGGTTGTGAGCCACCATGAGGTTGCTGGGAATTGAACTCAGGACCTCTGGAAGAACAGCAGTGCTCTTAACCTCGGAGTTATCTCTACAGCCTCCCCCAAAGATAAATTCTAATAACAAGGGGGGAAACATTCTTAAATCATTGCTGACCTTTTTTTGTTTTGGTTTTTGAGACAGAGTTTCTCTATGTAATAGCCGTAGATGTCTTGGAACTAGTTCTGTAGACCAGGCTGGCCCTGAACTCAGACATCCCTCTGTCTCTGCCTCTGCCTCTGCCTCGTAAGTGCTGGGATGAAAGGCATGCACCACCACCGTCCTGTGCTGGCCGAATTCTTAAAAGCATTTAAAAGCATTCTTAAAAGTGTGTGTGTGTGTGTGTGTGTGCATGTTTGTGTATGTGTGTTAAAGCTACTAACCATATAGATTAATTCAGCTTGTTCAGCGTGGCTTTACTCAAACAAGAACAAAAATCATTGGTTTTCCAGGACAGGAAAGGGCCTCTTTGTGCCCAGTCTGTGGGAGAGAGCACTTTCAAGGAAGAAGGGATGGCTAGAGGTCCCCAGGCTTTTGGATTCCCATTGTTAGACCTTGTTGGAGGTTAGGTTTGGGTGTCAGAGGCCACGAAGTTGGCTTTCTTCTCCCACATAGTCATGGGACTCATCGCAGAAGTTGCCAAGAGATCTTTAAGCCTTCCTCAGATGTTTGCCCCAATGCCAGGTGCTGCTGGAAGACTTTTGGGGCAAGTGGCTGCTTCCTTTCACTGTCAGGGGTGACATCTGGAAGCCTAGTAACTGTGGCTTCTTTCTGTGTGTATGAGCACCATGCCGAGGACGAGGTGGAGAAACTTAGGCCAAATAAACCCGAGTTCTGTCTCCATTCATCTTTTTAAAAATCCTCATCAATGAGCCTGAGATTGATTGGGGCTGATTGATCTTAACTTTAATTGACAGCGTTTATGCTTTTGATACACAAAACTGAATCTCATCCATTCAGACAGTTTACGAAGTAGGTTAGGAAAGCTTTATGGTTCTATTATGTTTTTAGAAATGAAAGCAAACCTGTAGTTCAGTGTTCACGCTCTGACCACGGCTCTATTAGAAGTGCTATGAGAAAAGGGAGTTGCAGGTGTTATTAAGAAGTTGGGGGGCTCACATGTTAAACATCCTTAACTTATTTGGGGGTACAAACCCACTGTCTTTTACTTTCTTTACATACTTTTTCCCTTGTATGCTACTTGATAATGTTAAGATATTAGTTAAAAAATGATGGGATGCCCAACATCTGGTTAGTCTTCTTGAGCAGTCTGAGAGCAGACCTTAGAGAAATCGACTTAGCCACAGAAAGGAATTGGTAGCAATCATATTAGCCACCGTTTTACATTCACAGATTATTTTCCATCAAGTGAATGAACCCTATTTTACTAAAGCCTAGCTCTTATGTTGGACAATTTCAGTGGTTTTCATTTTTTTATAGAGAACAGATTTCATGGGGACAAACATAGTCAGGCATATGGTATTTAAAAATATTTCATATTATTTCCTTAGGATAGATTTCCAGAGGCAAAATCACTAGGTTAAAGAGTAATGAATGTTTTTGGGGCTTTGAAACCTACTGCTATATGGCTTTCCACAAAGGTTATATTAATTTACCCTGCCATCAGTAATCCAGAGAAGGGCCTGCTCACAGTATTCCCAAAGGTTCTCGGCACCATAGCTTTCAGATTTGGGGTGCAAACACATACACCCTCATTTTGGTATACACTTCAGGTATTTTAAGGCAAATATAAATACTTTTATATGCCATTAGTAGATCTTGTGTCTAGTTTTCCTCTAATGGGATGATGTCCTCATGTTTTTATAAAGCTATGAAGCTACGCAGGACTGCGTGAGGCATGTATGAATCCCTTTTCACAGTGAGAACCACTTTCGTAGTTTCTTGTTTACACTTTGTGTGGCTGTTCACCTGAAGACACATGAGGATTCAGCATTGACCTGTTGAATACACATTTTCTCCTGGGCTGTTTGTTGTTCTATTGTTTCCTATGTTGTAACTCTGCTCTTCCTACAGGAAAAACCTAATTATTCTGATTTTTTTTCCAAGAAGTGGCATTTTAACAATTTTTTGTTGCTGTTTTTAGCTTTTCTTTTTTCAAGACAAGGTATCGCTATGTAGCCCAGGCTGGCCTGGAATTAGTGGATATCCTCTTGCTTCCATTCAATAATAAACTTAATTTAGAGATATGTCTACATCATACATCAACACAAATTACAGATATGCGAAACAGACTATGTCTAAGTAATCTGCCTTCATATTCATGAGTAGTTATCTCAACTCACTTTGTTTGGTGTGGGGGGCACTTTGAGACAGGGTTTCTCTGCTGCTTTGGAGCCTATCCTGTAACTCGCTCTGGAGACCAGGCTGGCCTCGAACTCACAGAGATCTTCCTGCCTCTTACTCCTGAGTGCTGGGATTAACAGTGCACCACCACCCACTGCTCAACTTTCAGTTAATTACAGAATCCTTTTTGTTGTGATTTAGACAAAGTCGCATGTTAATATAACTAGTTATTACGTTTTTCATGATTTAAAAAAATGGTCCTTCAGTTTTTTCTTTTATCAACTTTAATATTATGAAAAATTCTAAAATAGCCCGCCAGAATCTTCACATTGTAATTTACAAACAGAACTTCGAGAACGTGGAAACAGCTTGTTTTTACTAACTTCACATCTGCGTTTATTGGTACGTTGCCCTCCCTTCCGCAAAGGTAGCATTTTCACGAAGGAACAAGGAAAGAGGCCGGGGTGGGGGTGGGGGGGAAGCTCATCCTCGCCCATCACAGAGCACTGACCTTGTGGAACACTCTTAGACATTTTCCTCTTGGGAGATGAAAATATGTGGTCCGTATCCGCTGAGCTGTGTTTGCTGCTTTTGTGCTAGCATGCCGCTAGGCTATGTCACAGTGAACAAGAGACACAAAACAGCACCTTCACTGACATTTGTTCAAAACCTCTTCTGTGTTTGCGCACACTCCTGTGGAGCATCGCTGGTAGTAGCGAGTCCCATGGTGTGGTGAATCGGTAGTCTTCTCCTTTTTCCTCCTCCTTCTCCTCCTCCCGTCTTCCCTTCATCTCTTGATCCAGGGTCATACTATGTTGTCCAGGCTAGCCATGACCTCCATCAATCCTTCTCTGCCCCCCTCAGTGCAAGAGTCACCATGCCTGGCAAGATGCAGTTCTTAAAACGGAGAAATTTGGTTGAAGAGAATGAGCATATCTAAGGTGTGTAGTACAGACCTTGTCACTCAGTCCCCAGGAGGTAGAAGCAGGTACAGCTCTTTGAGTCCCAGGCCAGCCAGGGCTGTGCATGGCAATCTGGTAAAATTACCAGAAACTTCAAAACTTTTTCTAAAGGGGTTAACCAACTTTTATCACCTCTGAAAATGGACAAAGGGAATGTAAAATATCAACTTGTCCGCACTCAATCACTATTTTTTTCGCTAATTATAAGAGCTATCCCAGTTTAGGGAGTTTGTCTTTTTGTCTCTTGTTTTCTTGAGAAAGGTTCTCACAGTGTCTACCAGGCTGCACTCTGTTTCCCGAATGTGCACCACCATGTCCAGGAAATTTCCTTCCTCTTCCCGATTCCTTTCCCATTCTTCCTTTCCTCCTCCACCTCTTTATCTCCCCCCCTTTCCTACCAGCAAGTTTCCTTTCTTTTTCTAATAAGTAAACTGCAGTTCTTTACATTTTTTTCTTGCTCTTGGCTTTCTCACTTCTTGAGGTGCTCACATTTCACGTATGTGAATTCCTTAAAGAGCTCTGTTGGTGCTTAACCACCCTCAGAATGATCTCAAAGAAATAAAGCAAGAAATGATGATCACTGTTCTAACGCGGGAGAAGCCAAGCCCAGGCGTACAGACGTTCCACCTGGCGACCTCAGCCCTGCAGCAGGGTTCACACAGTATGTCCTAGAGAGGCCCCCAGACACTAAGCAGCTCTCTGGACTTTGGCTGTACAAAGACTATGGTAGATACAGCCTTGTTAAGTATGGCTGGGCTTGACCTGGCTTTCCAGTAAACACATCCAGCTCATGGATGTTTACACATTTAAAGCCTGAAGGATACAAGTGATGACAAAGTATTAGAAACAGGCAAAAGATGGAAAGAGGGGAAGATAGGAACACTGAGAAAAGATAGAGTGAAACAAAACAAAAAAATCCTGCTCTAAATCCGCAGAATAGATTAATACATTTGCAATATATTTATGTAGTGTGTGTGTGTGTTAGGTTGTTGCCTATGAGTTTAGCTTTGTCTCACCCAAGCTTACATAATAACTAAACTCGGAAACTTCTTAAGCAACTAAAAAATGAAGGGTGTGTGATTAGGTAACACAGATCCATTGGAAGGCTCATGGGAAAGCGTGCCCCAAACTAAAGAGACGTGAGCCTTACCTTTTTTCATAATTAAAAACAACCATTGGGTAACAATATTTGGTGGAAGAGGAGAGGGAGTGATTACGGTAATGGTAAGACTGGCTTCAGAATCTTTGCTCTACAATCTGACTCTCTTAGGATTGTAAGAGGCTGGCAGGATCCCATACTAACAAGGAAGAGAGAAAAAGAGAGAGATGGAGTGGAGAAAACCATTACAAAGCTGATGTCTGCTTCGTGGTACTGTTTTCTGGCACCTTGTGGGGGGAAATTACTGTATTTTTAGGGGATGATTTACATTAGATTAGATTTATATATCGCCTGAAGTGGCTATTCATCACCTTCCCCAATTTCAGATACAGACTTAGCAAAAACAATCAGAAGAAAATCAAGTGCAAAGCAGAGTGTCTTGTGAGGAAGGATTTCATGCCCAAACAGTTCCTAACTGAAGAGCGGCTACTGGGTCAGGGCGGTGACGTCATGACACCCTAAAGGGCAGCTGGAAAAGGCACCAGAGCAGCCCCGTGAGTAAAGTGAGCAGAGAGAGCTGAGTCTTCTAGTGCTGTGTCGGCAGGAACCTCTCTCTAAACTTACAGATCCTCTCTCTGGCCTTAGTTGGTTTAACAACTTGGGAAGTATTTATTATTTGATCCATGCCTATTGTTTTGATCCAAGTTCTGTTTTTTTTTCTCTTTTGGCCGGTGCTAGGGATCAACTCCAGGCCCTTGAGCACGCGGGCAAGCACTCCATTATCGGGCTGCATACCCACAACCGGCTTTCAGATGTTTTGCCAAGAACATTTTCTTTTTTCTTTTTTTTATTAGTTATGAATGCTCGGCCTTATCTTATGCTCATTTCTTTTTCTTAATATATTTATTTATTTATTAAAGATTTCTGTCTCTTCCCCACCGCCGCCTCCCCTTTCCCTCCCCATCCCCCAATCAAGTCCCCCTCCCTCATCAGCCCAAAGAGCAATCAGGGTTCCCTGCCCTGTGGGAAGTCCAAGGACCACCCACCTCCTTCCAGGTCTAGTAAGGTGAGCATCCAAACTGCCTAGGCTCCCACAAAGCCAATACGTGCAGTAGGATCAAAAACCCATTGCCATTGTTCTTGAGGTCTCCGTAGTCCTCATTGTCCGCTATGTTCACCTGTATACCCAGGCCTACCAATCCCTCCTGGCTCAGTCCAATATAAAGTCTCTTGCTTCCAAGCCATTGCCACAGCGCCGAGTTGCAGTAATAACCCCACTGTGAGTTTTCTTTGAACTTTAAACAAAATTTTAGTACACAAAAGTCACCACACAATTGGATGCTTCTCTGCTTTGTACTCTATTATTCCCACTGTCCATGGAAAGGCTGCCTCTGAACCTCTGATGGATTTTAAGTGAGAGTTAATAATGCTCCCACCTCACTTCCTTCCTCCTGGAAGACAGCACTCCTCATCCTTTCTTCGCTTTCTGGCCAACTACAAACTGAAGATTACAAGTGCATTCCCAATTGCCTAAGCATGTACGCAGTCGTTCCTAAATATTCTGATTGGGACTCCATGGATCCAAACACACCTAAGACTTATGGAATTTTCGTTAACCATTAGCCTTGGGGCCTTCGGGCTATTTCTAGGGTATTGAATTTCCCCCAGAAAGTTACCTTTACACACAACCAACGCTGCGTCCTAACCTTGCCCAACTTCCAAACTGGCTGGCTGCGGCTGTAGTGTGTCATATAATGTAAAGTTGGGAGTCTGCGGATTCAGGCCCTGCCCACCTGTACCCGGTCAGTCAAATCAGAGTGGTGGTGTGTTGATCCACAGACAGATCACAATCCCTCTGGAGACAGGACTTTGTCCTCACTGGGATATCCTGCTTTCTTCCCATCCAGGTGAACTTCAGTAATGGGGTCCTCTACTGGTCATGGAACTCCTGGAAGGAGGCGAGGAGACTTGGCTTTGGAAACAGATCGTGAAAGAAGTGTGTGTCTAGCATACACCACCCTATAGCAGTTTGGGTAAGGTGGCCCAGTGTGTGTCTCTGGAAAGTCACACATGCGACTCATAGTTTTGAGTAGCTCTTTTACCCAAACTTCTCTATATGGAGGAAAAATAGTGTGTTGGCTCACACAGTTTTTTCCTTTCTCGAGCCCTGGCTCTCGCTGCCATTCTTGTTTCCTCTGCGAACTCATTCTCCCGGCACCCCTGCCCCTGGACACTTGTGGGAGAGGAATGCACAAATTCCTTTGAGGTTCCATCACTGGAACACGTTCTCAGGAGCTGCAAACAGGAAGTTTTTGTACTTCTGTTTTGTGCTTGGGGCAAAACTGGCGTCCACTTTGGAGTGTGTGTGCAGAAGGAAACGCAAGAGTAATGCAACCTTCATGATCCCTATCTAAAACTTTTTATGAGGACACTGTCACAGATCTACCCAGGGCTTCTCTGTCCAGAACTGGTGTCTCTTGTGCAAGGCAGAGCCTGCTGCCACAAATGTCAGCACCCCCACCCCCAACTCCCTCATCGACTTTGTACATCTTGAGCGGGACATTTAAAAAAGAGTTTGGGATTTCTAAGTTTTCCAAGCGTCCAGAGGGCAGTCCCCTTTGGCAGCGACACTGAAGGATGGGAGCCAGGGATGAGCTGAGGTTGGTCCCCTGGTTGCCCAAATCCTCTCCACCCCCCTGAGAGCCCTGGGCTTCTGCACCTTGCCACTTCCTTCAGCTCACAGAGGGGCCGGCAGCAGCTTTTCCTTGGCCTGCGTGCTTGGCCTCCCAATAACACCATTCATTTCGTGCCTCCCGGGGCACCGGGGAAGCCCCGGGCACGCGCCAGAGCCCTGGCTCAGGTTCGGGATCCCCCTGGCCACCCCGGGTTCCCGAGCCTCAGGGGCGGGTAGTCCGATGGGCAGCGTTGCCCGGGAGGCGGGCCCAGGCCGGAAGCCACCCGCGGCCCCGCGAGACCGCGCCCCCGCCTCCTCCCCTCCTCCCCCCACTCCCCCCGCAGTCCAGGCTCGGCGGCCAAGGGCGCAGGGGCCAGCCCGCCGGTCCCCGCCGCGCTCTTTGTCCCGGCCGCGCGCGCGGGCAGGCAGGCGGGCGGGCGGGCGGGCGGGCGGGCGGGCGGGCGGACGCGTGCGCATCTGCCCCCCCCCCCACCCCGCCCTCGGTGGGAAGAAGGCGCGGCGGGGACGCGCGCGCGGGGGCGCGCAGGAGCAGCTCGCTCCCCGCACCTCCCCTTCTCCCTCGGGCAGGCGAGCGGCGAGCACGCGCGCCGCCGCCGCGCCCGCCCCTCCCCCCCCTCCCGCGCGCGCACGCGCTCGCTGGCCCGCGCGCTCGCGCTCTTCGGAACTTGCTGACTGCGCGGCCGGCCGGGAGGAGCCCAGCCGGGGCGGG
>JABTXL010003523.1:4548844-4613345 GCA_025134845.1 Neodon shergylaensis | reverse complement strand
CCCCCCCCTCCTCAGCTGCCTCCATTTCCTCAAGGAAGGCTCCACGGCGCTCTCCCTCCCCCACAGCGTAGCGGCGCACGAGCGGGCCGGGCGGGCGGCCGAGGTAAAGGCGGCGGGGCCGGGGCCCGCGTGGGGGGCGGCGGGGGCGGGGGCGGCAGCTTTGTTCGCGCCGGGCGCCGCGCTCGTCAGGCGGCGGCGCGGGGCGGCGGGTCCCGCATCCCCCGGCGGGCGGGCGGGCGGGCGGGCGCAGTGGCGCGGTCCCCTGCGCGGCCCTCCCCACAAAGGACCGCGGAGCTGCGTGGCCCGGCGCTCGCCCCGGGGCGGGCCGCGCCAATTTGTTGCACTTCTGGGGGTGGGGGGTGGGGGAGGGCTTTTGTTTGTTTGTTTGTTTTGCCCTCGGGCTTTTGGCCGCTTTGCGGATTTTTTTTTCTTCTCTACTCCCCCCCCCCCAACAAAATGTCGGTCGGTGAGGGAGGAATTGAGCGGGGGACGTCGGTGGCACCGGGAGCTTTGCAGAAGAAGGTGCAGTTCGGATCCTGCCCTTCCCCGGGTGGCAGCTCCGGCTTGGCCGGGTGAATCCTCGCCGCTGGCCGTGGGGACGGCGCTGGGGCGGCTGCCAGTTGAATTTTTTTTTTTTTTTTTAATTTGAGTGGTGTGTTCAAAGGCTTTCGGTGCGCACGGGAGGACCCGCCACCGTAAATAAGCATATGGGCGACTAACAGGGTATGTTTCCCTCTGGGAAGGAGGATTTGGGAGCTCAGACCGGTGTCAGCCTGTAAATATTTAGACGATATTAGTGACTTCTGAACATTCTCAGCGAGATCTGTTATTTACAGTTGTCATATGTTATTAATGCCCGTTGCCCAAGTTCCCTGGCAAATCTGTTTCATGCCTTCTGAGAAAGTAGACAATTGATAGATTGTCTGAGGGATGGGGGAAAATGTGAGTGGGTTTTCTAATTTGAGTTTGGTAAATCCCTCAACGCCTGCCTCAGAAGACACATCAGCCTCTGTAACCTTGCTGTACCTTGAGTATGGGGACTTTCGAATCCCTTTCCACAGAAGACTCTCCTAGGGGCTTCCAGAAAGAGGAGCATGCTGCTGGGTTATTTTTATATGGAAGATTTTAACATTTCTCCACGGTCCCTTCTCTCCTTAGAAGTTTTCCCAGAGATCACTTCACCAAGATGTCCAGTGATAGGCAGAGGTCGGACGATGAGAGCCCCAGCACCAGCAGTGGCAGTTCAGATGCGGACCAGCGGGACCCTGCAGCTCCAGAGCCCGAGGAACAGGAGGAGAGGAAGCCTTCTGCTACCCAGCAGAAGAAAAACACCAAACTTTCCAGCAAAACGACTGCTAAGTTATCCACGAGTGCTAAAAGGTAACATCTGCCTGCAGGGCAGGGCGCACGCCTGGGCAGGTGGCCTTCTGTCCCACCGCTGGCTTTGTTAGTTAGTTTAACAGCAGTGGCCATAGTTCGGAAATACTTCTCCATCCCATGTGGTTGAACTTGAAGGAGCTGTCATTCTGCATGTGGCTTAGAAGCCGCCTCCCTACCCCTGTTGACTCTGCTCTGCTCTCTAAAGTGAGGAGTGTCTCCAGCAGAGCTGAGGCTGGTTCTGACAGATGAAGGAGTTGGCCAGGGAATTTAGATGGGGCACTGGAGAGGTTTCCTTCTGTGAGGCGTGCTTCACTGAAACTGGCAGTGCTGGAGATCAGCAGTGCCTCTCGCCATAAATCGAGTGGTCAGATACGGTAATATTTACTGGAGAATTGGTAGATACCAGGTTTGGCTTTATTGGGAAGCAGGTCCTACAGTGTGCTTTAAATTGGCCCACAGTTTGGATGAACAAGACTTTAAATCTCACTGCACAGGTGTAGCTGTGCTACTTATTGTTATCCCCCCTTCTTGTGAGGACACATCAAACTTAAAAGTAGCCAGTGACAGTTTTAGATGTCTTTTGGTGGCTGGAAATGTCATTGTGGTCTTCCTCTGGACTCATAAAACTTGTGGATATGTTTGACGGGTTAACTCAGCAGCAGGGGAAAATGATTGAGTCCAAGCTAAAGATCAGTTGTGTTCTGTTGACTTTTATATTCTGGGATGACAAGCAGTTGTGCCAGTGGGACTGAGTGGTATTAGTGTTGGGGTGTCTGGAGACACTAGCAGTTCAATGAAACATGCTCACAGCATCACCCAGGACAGGTGTTCTGCTGAGTTTTTGTTGTTGTTGGCCATAAATGAAGGAAGAAAAATGCAAAAACTGATGAAATGTTACATTCTTATCATGATTCAAACTCTCTGTGTGGATTTTGACCACTGATCAAATGCTAACAGCTTTAGAATATTTTATTGACCAGCAGCAACAGTCTTTGAAAAAGACTGTAAAGTACCCAGTTTGTTGTCATCCTGTGGAGGAACGTGTTAAACATGTCTCAAGTTTTGAAAATATCCTAGTTTCGAAGAATGTCAGAGTTGCCTTTTGTCTGTAGCTTGAGTTTGTATATTTATCTTCTTTCCTGATGAAAATTTATAGAACTTTAAAGGTATGTCTAAAAATCAGGGATGATAGTCAGAGTTAATGGGAGTGCCAGTTTGAAATTTTTCCTTTTGCAAAGGGATGGTTAGAAATTTTAAACTTTTCTGACAGATAAAATTTTATTTCCAGAAACTGTTACTGTGCTCTTGTAGCAGCCTGTTAATTTTTAGCTCAGTAAAAAGTGACTTGAAATCATTGTCAAATTCTCTGGTGTTTTCCCTCCTCCCTTTTTGTCTCATTTGCATATAAGCTTGAACAGAGAATTTCTTTGGTAAAGCGTGTTTTTTATTCGATTCTGTATCCTTCACTTAGTGGTCAGAAAGGACTAGTTCTCCAAACAGGTGGAGATGACACACTTATTTACGGTAGCACGTGAGAAAAAGAGCTGCAAAGTTTCTGCTAAGGGATTTGGGCTATGCCTCTGAGAACAAAGAGGAAGCAGCCATGTTAGCATTACTGAAGGCAAAGCCAGCCTTGCATTTAACTGCGTGGTGGTAGAGGGCAGTGTAATTCCCTGGTTATTCTGTAGACTGCCTCAGATCCTTTTTGTTTGTTCTCATTTCACTCGCAGAATTCAGAAGGAGCTAGCTGAAATCACTCTTGATCCTCCTCCCAACTGCAGGTAAGAAACACATTTTGTTTGCATTTCGAGTTGTGGAAAAACATTGAGAAATTAATGTAATGATCTTGCCTGGATATATGTGCAGCCTAAAAAACTGACTTCATTTGTTTTCTGTTTTTTTGGAGTGCACTAAAGTGAAATTATCTAGCTTAAATAAATAAAAATGGGAGAAAAGATACTCTTTGGCATGTATAGATTGTGAACTTACAAACAGGATTTTGGCGTCTGAAATTGGCGTGACCGGTGCTGATTTTGCTTGCATGTCTGTAGAGCATTTCTGTGCACAGCTATACTTCAGTGATTTCTAACATTTTCAGCTCTAAAGAGCTGTTTGTGTGCAATCTGAACTGACCTTCCAAATTTAGAAACTGCTGAATGCAGTGTTAGAAAATATAAGTGCAGTAAACAAGAGTGTAGTTGCTTCTGTTTGATCTATTGGTCACTCGCTTTCAGGACAGATTTTGCGTGATAAACTAATAGTTTCAGTTGTTGCTTTCTGGAGGGTGCATTGTTGGAATTATTTACATTTTAAGCAATTGTCCTAATTACTTGAAAATTCTTAGTAAGCAGAAAGTAAATTGTAATCGTGGAAAGAATTTGTCTGGAACCTAGGTAGAGTAATTTAAGGTTGTGATTAATAATGTTAAGATGCATCGAAAGTAGCCAGTGACAAAAATCTGTCAGGTTTTTTATTTCATCTTATATACTATACTTCTATTTTTGAACAGTAATTATGTGGCTTATGAAATTATCATTTTGAGATCAATTTCAATAGTTTGCATAGGGATAGGTGCTTATGATGGAGTATGTGTGGTGCAGTTGAGGTGATTATAGTTTGGTAGGAAAATGCTTTAGTGTTTAATCTGTTTCTGCTACAAATTCTGTGATTGCTTGTGTTGACTGGACACATTTCTGGAGTCAGCTATGGACGCAAATGTCACTGACCTCTAACTGTACATTATTAGATCTGTTGATAAAGTGACCTCATTCTGAATTTTTCATTGAATTAAGTTTTGCTTATTGAAAGTGGTATGTCCAACTGCAGTATTAACTTAGGAGGGGTGCTACCCAATTCAGTAGCCACTGGCCACTCGCAGCTTTACTTGTGGCAAGTTTAAAATGACATGCTGAAAGTGTGACTTGTGCACTGGATTGTAAAATGACATGCTGAAAGTGAGGCATATGCACTGGATTGTAAAATGACATGCTGAAAGTGTGACTTGTGCACTGGATTGTAAAACATGTTAAAAGTGTGGCATGTGCACTGCATTTTAAAAGCTTAGCAGAGCATAAAATTTTGCTCTTATGTTCAAGTGATAATATTGTGATTATGTTTAATAAATGTTCCATTTAGTCTAGTTACTAGAAAATTTACAACTAATTGTGAGTGAGTAATATTATATTTTTGCTGCTTTGAAAATAAGTAAATTGAAGTCCAGCCTCCCAAATGGTGTGTCAAATCTGTGTTCACTTAGGAAAGGTCAAGTTAAGTTTACTCTCTGAAAGAAGCATTTAATTTGCAATATGTGCAATTATTTTTCCCGTTATGAGAGATGTAAAGATTAGTACAAAACTCTCAGATATTTAAAAGTTCATGTAAGATCAAACATTTTAAAAGGTGGTTGGCTTTTCTGCAAATAGCACAATCCGGGGGACCAGAATAAACCTACAGAACGTGGTAGACGTGTGTCGATTGCCCTCAGAGCAGTCTGCGGTGATGAAGGACCCAGCTTTCACAGAAAACCCAGGGATGCTTCCATAAGGTCACTGAGGACTGTCTTAGAGGAAGTAGACACTTTGTGTGGGGCAGAGAGCTTAGTTTGTTCTGGATTTTCCCTCTTGTGTACCAGTCCGTAAGACAGAGCTTAGCATTAGGCCACTGAACGGGTGGACTGGTGAGACTTTGGGCGTGCGTGTGCACAGCTGTCTGTGCCTGCTGTCCCTTGCTGTGTTTGATGATGTCGTTCAGTTCTCTACTTCTTTAGGATCTGTGTGTCTTTGAAGCTGCATAAGTAATTAGACAAGAAGTGGGCATTGTAAATGGTTTCTGGGCATTTGAAGTTAGGCTTTTTTTTTTCTTGTATGTCTTACATGTAAAAAGACCAGATACATGGGCATGTCTAGTTCTGTGTGGAAGGTCTACTCCTTACCTAGGGTAGGAACTTTGTAGATTGTTTAGTGCCGGAAGTGTAGAATTTTGACAGAGAAGTCTAAATTTGTATTGTATTTTTTGCCTTCTTATCAAATCTAGGAAAGAATATCGTAGTGTTCTTTAAATTCGTAGGTGTTTAAATAAATGTTCATTGTAAGCCTGTGGAGAGTGTATGCTTTAAACTTAACCTTTGTTTAGGCTACCTTGACAAATGAAATTACATATTCATAAGTACATTTAAGATCTGTGGGTTTATATTGTCTGCAACGTAAAAAGAAACCTAATACATTTGGCTTTTTGTGTATAGTTATTTAATCAGAATACCACTATGCTTGCTTTCTTTCTTTCTTTCTTTCTTTTCTCTCTTTTTTCTTTCAGCAAGCTTGTCAAAGGATGTGACATTTAATTCTTTTTTGGGGTAGAAATGTATCTATGTATCTCAGAAAAAAGTTGAATGAAATCCAGGAAAGTTCAGAAAAAAAGCCAAATTACTCAGATTAGGAAGGATTTTCTTAAATATCTTCTTTTAATTAGCATTAAGTTAGGTCTAATCCACAGTGCTCAGGTATCGAATTAATTGTTGAATTGTGTAAATTTTTTTTCCTGGCACGAAGAACGTTAATAAAGATGTTATCTCTAGTGATAGACAGTATTTCAGTTCTGGAATTATGAGGTGCGGCTGCTCACAGTCAGGATAGGGCTCCAATCTCAGTTAAGTCTCTTTGGAAAGACCCTCACAGAGATGCCCCAGGGGCATTCCTGGGTGAGTTCAAACCCAGCAGCTTGCTCATGAAGATCAGCCGGCACAGATG
This sequence comes from Neodon shergylaensis, assembly GCA_025134845.1. Taxonomy (NCBI): domain Eukaryota; kingdom Metazoa; phylum Chordata; class Mammalia; order Rodentia; family Cricetidae; genus Neodon; species Neodon shergylaensis. The sequence goes on along the minus strand of JABTXL010003523.1, from coordinate 4,607,220 downwards.
CAATTATTTTTTGTTCAAATTTATAGCCTTGCCATCCAGGTCTCAGATTAGGCTATAAATAATTGATAATGCTGGTAAAGTTGGAAGAAAATTGTGTGGGCATTGCTCTGCTTTTATAGAAACCTGTTGACATGACCACTGAGTGATGTGCTAAAAGGGTGGACCTCATCTTCCAGGCGCTGCTTGTAGAAACTGCAGGTTTCTAACTTAGCTCTATTTTTCTGTGTATATAAACAAGTACAAAGTATGCTTCGAAAATACTCCTTAGCATTGTGATGCAGACAGTTAGGGTATTGGGAGATAGTTTTTGGATATGGGAAATGCCTTAATTGGGGTAGGTATTAGAGTTTTAAGCTTGTAATTTTTTCAGATAAAACCCAAGATCAGGTGCTTACAAAGTTTCGCAGGTTACCTCTGAAGAATGTAAAACTGGAAGCCTGAGTTTTAAATGAGAAGCTGGTAACCTCTCCCTTGTTCATAGGCTCAATCTGGTATTTTCTTGGTAGATAGACCCTTGCTACTGGTAGGGTGGCCTGTCTGTGTACCACAGGTGGAATTGTGGGAAGTACAGAATGTTGCTCCATGCTCCCTTCGCCCTCCTCCATCCTCTGCCAGAGATGTGGAATCACAACATTGAATGTAACAAGATTTGAAGATTCTTTTGTTAGGTTTGGAAAGTCCTAGTGTAGAAATAAGACTATCTGGACCCTTGCTCTGCTACTTAGTAGAATGTCACTGTTAGCAAGTTATGCTATATTTATATCTACTTTCTCAGTTCTAATTAGCCTGGAATTCCAGGAAAATAACTATTTTGGATTGGAAAAAACATTAAAGATCATATATGTGTGTCATGATAATTACTTCAGTTGTAATAATTCTAATATAATCCTAAATTATCATTTTTACTTGATTATAAGAAGAAATTGATATTCATAGTAATCTTACTTTTTGCTTACAAATCAGCATAGGAGAAGAACTTGAGACTATTGTAAAGCCTAAAGACTTCTTTTCCCCCCAGAGAAGTAACTGAAAACAGTACCCCTCAAGAGTTACAGTTTTATTAGGATCTGTTAACACTCAGTTCAAATAATGTCAGAAGGTGTATGGGAACAACAGTAAGTGCTTTTGAATACTTGTACACTGCAAATTGTGTTCTTCTCTATATGCAACTGTTTGGTAGTGCCTTTTTCTCATCTTCTGAGTGAGATGCTGTAACGGGTGCATTGCTACAGGAAAATCAGAAAGATTTGTTTGGGTGTTCAGGTTGAAAAGGCAGAACCTGACCTTTTGCTTTTTACAAATGTGTGAGAAAAACAGAAAACTAGGTACAGGTTTAGTGAATAGAATACAGTTATTGTCTTTCTTCCCTTGTCTTTCAGCAGAGAAATATGTTTGGCCATTTTACTAGAGGCATAGGTACTAGAGAATGGACTGTATTAATTTTTTACTACTTTTCTTTTGCTGTGTGATCAGTGGTTTGGTACGAGCACTTTGTTCCTAATCTTGGGGGATAGTTGCAAATGCCCAGAGACATCATTGTTCTTGAGAGTTGGAAAAGGAGTGCACTAGATTTGGTGGGTAAATGTCAGAGATGCTCCTGTATTCCCTGTAAAACATAAGAGATTCCCTCCTCCCCCCAGACTTTCTCAGAACAGAGCATCAGTAATGCTGGGAGGAATGCTGTAGATGCTTGATCCTGTGCTCTGCCTCCTAAGCTGGGGAGAGTTTGCTTCTGACTGTTTTTCTGCTGATGTCAGCTTTAATATATGCATTGGCGCTTCTGTCCTAACAAGTCCCCATCCCTTGCCAGTCCTCTGTGAGAGTTTACATGTGTCTTATAGTATGATGTACGAAGCCACAGGAATTGGTACCACGAGTACCTGCTAAATTACGCTTTTTTAAATGCTTCCAGCAGTGTTCCTTTTAGGTCTCGTAACTGTTAACAGTACTTTGGCGCAGTGTGCTTCCAGCTGATTGTATCTCTAGTGTTCTAAGGAATAGTAAGGGACAGCAAGGGAGAAGTATGCAGAGCTGAAGATAAGGGGTCAGTGGTAGAGCACTTGCTTAGCATGTGTGGGGCCCTAAGTTTTAATTCTTAGTACCACAAACTAAACCAAAACCGGAAAAAAATAGCATTGATGAATCATCAAAGTTCATTTTTAATCTCACTGAATTACACACGATGAAGAAAGCCATGGTCTTCATTTGCTTTTTATTTTCATTGTTAAAATCCTAGCATGCCGGGCTGCAATACTGTCGCCTCAGTTTCAGATTCCTTTATTTCAAACCTTTGCGCCCAGGTGTGTTTAGGATGCATAAGTTCTCAGGTTTTGGAAAGGTTTGCATTATATGACCATTGTGTTGTGTATACTTGCTACAGCACTCCGTATTCACAGTATGAATGTCTCCACACTAATGACATTGTGAGCATTCACAAAGTGGGATAAGTAGAAATATAAGTCATTTAACATTAGCTCATAATTTCGTTTTGCTACCAAATAATTTTGTGCCAAACTTAGTAAAGTTTTGGGTTTTCAGAGTTCTTGGGACCCAGCTCATGCAGCCGGTTCAGCTTCTGCTCTCCCGGAGGTAGTCATAGCCTCCAGGAGTTCAAGGAAGGTTCTGCAGTCTCTTGATTCCCTCTCACCTGGTCCCTAGTAGCAGATTCCAGTTTCTCAGTTGTTAATTGGATCACTGCTTTATATATATATATGTGTGTGTGTGTGTGTGTGTGTGTGTGGTGTTTACTAGGAAAAAAATTAGATTGTTGATTTTAGAGTTCTTTACTCTTAAAGTGAATTTTGTCTGCTTTTAAAGTTTTGTATATATTCATTTATTTTCCCACTTTGCTTTCAGAATACTATCTTTAATGTTTCTATTTATTCTTGTATACAAAGTTACACAGAAAACCTGTCCTTTAACAAACACAAGATGAGTCATTCTCAAATATGTATTGTCTGGAAGCATTTAAGTGCATTTAGGTTGTGAAAAGAAACATCAGAATTCTGCTAGCTGTGTTGTGATTCCAAAGAAGCTTGGAAGAGTTACTGGCTCAGCACATAAGGTGCATCTCCTATTCAGAAGAGATCCGTGTGGCCAGCTCAGGGACACCTCTGTGAAGCTCTTCCATGTCAATTTAGGTCTGTGCGTCTGTCCTGCGACTCTGCCACTTGGAACAAGAGCTAGTCAAGAGAATTGAAGCTGTCATGTGCCAGATTTAAGTGCTTTGGTTTGGAAATAAGACACAAATTGATTTCACAGCCGTGACTAACTGTAAGGTGACTGAGGGCTATGAGGGAGTTCATGGGCATTCCATGAGAAACCATTTTCTCTGCCATAAAAACATAATCTCGATGGGTATGACTGATTCTCTCTAAGAGTAAAGAGGAAAGAGTGGAGTAGCAGCCTGGTACTGTTGGAGGCTTTTCAGCTCAGTGACTTATTAATACAGGGTTTTGTTTAAATCATAAAAAGTGGGTGAATATCTCTTGGTTTAAATTTAAAAATTAAACCTAAGAGTTGTTAAATTTGAAAGTTGTGGTACATGGGCATTCAGGTGCACATCTCCGTTTAGTTTGAAAGTAAGCAATTTTTTTCTTTTTCAAAACAACACTGTTTGAAAAACCTGATGAAAACTGTTCAGAGCTTGTAGGTTGGGTGTGTATTTAGTATAAATGTATTCCTTTGTTTTGCACCTCTACAGAAGTATCCAAAATGTTGGTACTGTATGGTTCTAGAATCTGGTCCAAAGTAAGGTTCAAGTGCTTAAGTGAAGGGGAAAAAAAAAGCTGCCTTTTTCAACTTAGGGGTGCTGACCCTTCTCTTTTTGGGGAGGGTGTGTGTGTCATTCTGAAGGATTTTGTTCCTGGGAAGCATTCCCAAGTTTGTCAGCTCTCTGTTCCCTCCTTGTAAGAACAGAGGTAGAGTTGAATATGTTTAAATAAACTTTTGTTTTTGCTTTGTAGTCTTCTGTGTATGCCTTTCTTGTGAACAGATGATAAATCGACATTTTTCCTTGGGTTATTGTGAAAGCAGTTCATTTTTATGGATTGTTTGGAACTTGATAAAAAAACTCTTGGCAGTTAAGAGTTTGTGTGCTTTATTAGGGTGAGCTACCAGGCACAGAAGGTTTTGAGGGAAGTTTAAAACTGATAGCAGCGTGAACATGCATGTAAATCTTGTGATACTGCTGCTGGATCCAGGTTTTAACGGATGCTGGCTTTTTATTAGATTCCTCAGAATTTTGTTTTTAATAGTGTCATGGTTTATTTAAACTTGTTTCTACTAAACATGATTTTGTATAAAAATGGTTCTCAGATATTTTATGGGGATTTTTTTCCCCCAGTATGTGTCTAGGAGCTACTCTTTCTTAATAGAATTGATAAAATGTTCTCAGAGTGACAGGCCAGGTGTACAAAGCTTTGTCATGCTAATCTGTTCCTTGTTTCTTTAGATGCTGATTCAAAATTACATTTTAAACCTTGAGGTCTTATCTCTTAATGCCTTAGCAGTTTGTAAGGGTCTCTAAGGAAACAGCTCAGGCTTCTTTATGACACCTGTGGCGCTCAGTTGTGATGAAAAGTAGTGTCACTGATGGTGGCTCTGCATAGTGTTTCTAAACTTTAAAGAGCTGGTCCTGTGTTTGCCTTATACTGTGTATAAGACTTGTTTTAGCTTTATGGATTTTTATAACAAAACTTTGGAAAGAATTGGAAGGAATCACAGTATTGCAGGACTCACTGTCATAGGTTTAGTCAGCCTATTTGGAGGGATTTTAACCAGTTATATGTCATTTACCAAGAGGTTTTCCTGTCTTTTTTTTTTTCTTTTTGCTCCTTCAGTGTCCCAGAGCAAATATACTTTGTCGTTCTATTTAACATCCAGTTTGTCTGGGGAAAAATAAAGACATATCTATTCTAAAATTGCTTCTGGGAGTGTCGCTCCATCTTCTGGACTGAATGAAATGCCTAGGGAAGCATGAATTTTGCTACCTCTTTATTTTATTTTCCTTTTCTTACTAGTCATCACGATGATCCCCTTTACATCCATGTCTCGCTTTTTATAAACACCATTTATTTCCCTTCTGAAGGTAATTATTTATAGATAGATTTGCTATTTAAAGTCATATAGGTCTCTTACACATGTATCATTTTTTTCACATTAAACTTTAGTAGGTAGAGAATCCCATCTATTCAGAGTCCCCATGAGAACAAATCTCAGAAGTGTGTGGTTGCATATTTTTTATGACTTCTGATGCATTCTGTAGTTTTCTTAGTTTGCAGAAACAGTGACAGCAAAATGTAGAGGCGCAGAAAGGCACTGGCTTCATGATTTTATTCTTGCTTCATGATTTTATTCTTGCTTCATGCTAGGGCATTTTGCTATTTGTTGGATTTGTGGTATACATGCTTGTGCTGTTTGCCTAGTACCACAGTGAGGCAAAATCTGCCACTTGGACTACGAACACAATTTGAAGCATGCATGTGATTTATGGGATAGGCTTTATTCATTTTATTTATATAATGTCTTTGAAAAAATTTAGAAGACGTTTTTGTTGAATTTTCTCATATTTAATAATTAGCATTTCCGTTAAAGAACTTAGTTTGAATTATATTCATTTTCTTTTCTTTGGACCTTGATCTGTTTTGTAAATGATCAGTTTTCTTTCTTGCTGAAGCCTCTTAATTTTTTTCAATCATCTTTTTATGGAAAATATCAAGCATGCAGAAGAAAAGAGACCAGCATAATAAACTCTCGACCAGTTTTCATCCAGTCGCAGTAGTCGCCTTTCCCTGGCTCTTGTTTCATCTGCACGCTCCGTTCCTTTGAATATTACACAAGCAGATCTCAGCACTGGCTCATCTCCCCATTTAAACTGGGTATTGTACTCCTTCCAAAAGATAGGGACTACTCTTAACTATGAGGCCATAGCTCCTTAGTCATTCAGAACTACAAATGTGCTGAGACTGACTTGCCTTCTCCCAGACTTAACTTGAGCCAGAATCCAAATAAAGCAGGTAGATCAAGATTGGTTGATGAGACTTTAGTGTGGTGGTTCTCAAGGTTCTCCTCCCTTGTGAGAGTGTTGAACAACCTTTTCTCAGGGGTCACTTATCAGATATCCTGCATATCAGATACTTAAACTGATTTATAACAGCAAAATTACAGTTTTGAAGTGACAGTGAAATAATTTTATTGTTTGGTTCACCACAACAGGAGGAACTATTACAGGGTCAGAGCATTAGGAAGATTGAGAACCCCTGACTCAATGTCTTCTGAGATCAAGATTTCTCCATATCTTTGCATTTTGCAACTTATTAGAGAAACTAAGCTGAATTTGCTGTGATCCGTATTTTACTTATTAGACTCCTATTTAGTGATTAGTAATTTAGTATCTTTTATTTCGTTGGTGTATTTTTAAATTTGCAAGTTAGGTCAAGAGACTTGATCAGAGACAAACTGCGTTAATACTCTACCCCTCCCCTCTTTATGTTTTGGCTGGTGTTATGTCAACTTGGTGCAAGCTAGAGCTATCTGAAAGGAGGAGCCTCAATTGAGAAAATGCCTCCATAAGATCCAGCTGTAAGGCCTTTCTTAATTAGTGATTGATGGGGGAGGACCCAGCACATTGTGGGTGATGTCATCCTGGGCTGGGGATCCTGGGTGCTACAAGAAAGCAGGCTGAACAAGCCATGATGAGCAAGCCAGTAAGCAGCAGCCCTTCATGACCTCTGCATCAGCTCCTGCCTCCAGGTTCCTGCCCTTTGAGTTCCTATCCTGACTCTCTTCGATGATGAACAGAGATATGGAAGTGTAAGGCTTATTTTAGCCCTTTCTTCCCCAGCTTGTTGTTTGGTCCTGGTGTTTCATTGGAGCAATAGAAGCCCTAACTCAGACAGCCATCATCTCCCTCTTTTGTGTTTCATTTGTAGACAAAACTGCTTCACAGACAGAATGATTCAGTATCAGGAGATAGTCAGGACTTGACAGCGTTTTTGATGTTTACTCATTGAACGGTCCCTCATAGGCTTATGCTTTTGAGCACTTGGTCACAGGTGGTGACACTGAGGAGGTTTTGTAACTTACAGGTGGCAGGGCCTACCTGACAGAGATTTTCCCTAAGGGACCAGACCTTGAGGCTGTGTGACCTGTCCCTGTTTTCTGGTCCTGTGTCTGTATTCTGCTTTCAATTGCAGAGCCCTGTTGTCACCACCAGGGGCAGTATGCTCCCCCAGGTAGAGCCCTGGTGGACTGAAACCCCCTGAAATGATGAGCTAAGTAAACCCATTTCCCCCTTAAGTTGCTTATGCCAAGTGTTTAGGGACAGCTGTAAGAGAAGTCATGGCACACCACTGGTGTAAGGTGCATGTCAGAGCAGGGCAAGTGCGTAAGCCCCGCTTTAGCAGTGAATTACAGATGGTTGTGAGCTGCCATGTTGATTCTTAGACTTGAACCCAGGTCTTCTGGAAGCTGAACTGCTGGGCCATCTCTCCAGCTCCTGTTTTAATTTTTCAAAGGCATACTTTACATTGAGCAGTGCAGTGTGCATATTAAATAACACTTAACACTATAATAGAATGTTTTGATAATAACTTTAAACAGAAGAAAAGGAGAAACTTTTAGATTATAATACCTCTTACTAAAATAAAACTTATGAAATGACTTTTTTAAAGTGGGTCAGTGTGACAGATGTGTTCCGTGACAGGTTTGTCTAATTCTTTCTGTGTTAATGGTCAGTGAAAATAAAAAGGCAGCCAAACTTTCACCATTGCTCCCTCAAAGGAGGAATGCATTGGATTCATTTGAAATTCAAAAAATGGCTTTTGCTACTTTAGAAATCTGAGTTTGTATATCCACCACAAATAGAGAAAAACAATAGTATTGAAACTAGAAAAAAAAAAACAGCTGTATATCCTTTCTTGACTCATGTCTACATAGCCTACATACCATTCTACTTTATTATCCTCTCTTAAATTTTAGATTATCCACACTTACTCATGTATGTATGTATGTATGTGTGCGTGCATGCATGCATTATACACTAGGTTTACATATGAGAGAGAAGATACTCCTGTTTTCATTTATTTATGCATACATTGTATACTAGGTCTACATTAGGAAAGAGAAGACGCACATGCATTTTCATTCTTAATTTGGTTCCGTTCTCTTAATTACACTTTTAAGTTCATCCTACTTCCTGAAAGTTTCGTGAATTCCTTCCCTTTTTTTTCAACCTGGATAATACTTCATTTTGAGTATGTGGTACATCTTCAGTATCCAGTCATCTGTCCGTAGACATCCAGGCTGGTCCATTCTGTACTGTTGTGAGTAGTGCAGGGACAGAAGGCGGGTGTGCAGATGCCTCTGTGGTAGGGTGTGGAGCCTGAGGGCGTGTGCCCAAGAGTGACAGCTGGATCCTATGATAGTTTCCTTTCTAGTTGTTTAAGGATCCTTCAGACTGTGTCCCATAATGACTGTTAATTTGTACTCCTGTAAGTAGTAAGGGCTTCTTTCCCCCACATCCTTCCTAAGATTTGCTGTCAGATTGCTTGATTATAGCTGTTCTGCCTGAGGTGAGGTGACATCTCAAAATTGTTTTAGTATATTTTTCTGATGAACAGAAATGTTGGATGCTTTTAAGAATAGCTACTAGTTTTTTTCTTGGAACTGTTTATTTCATCAGTTCATTTGATGATTTGCTGTTTTATCTTCTCTGTGTTTTAGTTGTGGAGTTATTGTTAAGTTGGGGTTGTTAGCCTTTTATTATCTGAAATGCAGCTGATAAAGATTTCTCCCACCCTGGTCTGCCTGTGTGCAATCAGCTGGTAGCTCTTCGTCTTGCTGTGCAGAGACTTTAATTTTATGGAGGCCTGTCCATTGACTTGCTTGTGCCCTTATACTTCTGCTTGGAAAGTTTGCCTACCTCCAAAAATCCCAGTGTTTTTCTCTCTTAGTTTCAGGGTTTAAATTCAGGTCTGTGATCCAGTTCTACTTCATTATTGTGTAAGGTGAAAGATATGGATCTTACTTTTCCTGAAGGTGGTTAGCCAGTTTTGTCTGCATCATTTGTTGAATAGACTGTTTTTTGAATTGTATTTTTAATACCTTTGTCATAGATTAGGTGACCATTAACTTTTTCTGTTTGTTGCCAAGTCCTGTATTTTGCTTCATTAGTCTGATTTTTTTATGCCATTACTAACACCAGGATATCTTTGTCACTATAGATTTTTGTAGTATAATTTGAGGTCAAATGCTGGGTTAACTCCAGCTGGATTCTCCTTAGGATTGCTTTAGTTGGTGGTGTTTTTTGTTTCTGGTGGTTTTTTTTTGGTGTGTGTGTGTGTGTGTGTGTTTCCATAATACATTCTTGAATTGTGTTTTCTAAACCTGTCAAGTATGACATCAGAATTTAGGTTATATCATTTAGTCTATAGATTTTTTTTTTGTAGTGCAGCTATTTTCACAACATTAATTCTGCCAGTCCAGGAGTATGGAAAGGTTTTCCATCATCTAATTTAATCTTTGATTTTCTTTTTTAGTGTCTTGAAGTCTTTTGCTTTTACTAAGGATATTCTGAGATTCATATAGGGTGTTTTTGTTTCTTTGAGTTAATGTGCATGAGATTTCTTTCCTAATTTTTTTGATGGTTAATTGCTGTATATGCAGGCTGCTCTTTTAAATTGTTGTATCCTGCAACTACTGTGTTTATTAGTAGCTTCCACAAAGTCTTTTTCAGTAGATTCTAGTCTTTTAATTATACGATCACACCAGCTACAAGTGAGAATAGTTTGACTGCCTCCATTCCTACTTTTATCCCGTGTCTTTGTCTTGTCTAATTGTTCTAGCCAAGCCTTAGAGCACTATATTGAATAAGAGCAGGCAAAGCGTGCGCCTGCTTAGTATAATGCTGGCTCTAGGCTTGTTGTGTCTAACTGTCGTTGTTTTCAGTCATGCTTTACCAGGACTTGTGTTCGTCCCCCCTCCCCCCCAGGGTTTCTTGGTGTAACAGCTCTGGCTGTTCTGAAATTAGCTCTTGTAGACCAGGCTGGCCTTGAACTCACGGAGATCCACCTGTCTCTCTCTCCTGAGTGGAGTGCTGGGATTAAAGGTGTGCACTACCACCACGTGGCTGGTATATAACTTTTATGTCTTAATTTTGTTACTTCATTCAGTTTATCAGTGACTCATTTGCTGTGGGGCAAGAGCAGTAAAGCTGGCGTATGAGTGTGGATTGTCCCTGAGGTTAAGGTGGCTTTAGAAAGGGACAGACATTTAAAATGTCTCACCATAGTTTACTGAATCTGCATCCACCTCTTTTAGAGTGGCAGGCATTCCGCATTTCACCTCATATTTCCTTTCCTTATTGGCTTTCTGGCTGTCATGTGGAGGAGGTCACCCACACACCTGCCCGGTTACACCCCTCATGTCATCAGTTTTTCCTTTAAACATATGAGACTGTCACTCACTTGGCTATTCACTGCTACTGTATGAAGATCTTCGGCAGGTTGTTAATAGCCAATACTATGATTCTAATCCGGAATAAATATAATAGCCCTCCACTTCTCACTTACGATACAGCATGGTGGTCATTAAAATGCTGAAGAAAGTGACATATTTACAACTACAATTAGATATTTGAAACAGTTGTAAAAAGGAATAGCCGCAAGTGGCTTTTATCTCAGGAAATTGCGTGTTTTAAATAAATGAAGAAGGAAAATCAGTTATCTAACAAAACCATATTTACTTTAGTATCTCAAAATTGAAAATAGGTAATACTTTCAGTGTCAGAGTCAACATTAGACACTGGATGTCATATTTGCAAATAAAATACTGAGAAGCCATAAAAGGGTTCTTAGAAAGCAAGTCTGGGTCACCCTTCCATTCACAACTCTTAAGAATATAATTTCCATTTAAAATATCAAATTTCTGAACAAATTCCAAACCCACTGAACATAGGACCTGTGCCCCAGAACTCTAGCGCTGTTAGAAACACTTGATGTTTTAACTTGACAGTACAGACAAGGAGCTTTGATTCCAGAGGCATGGGGTAAGTGTTTCAAATCTCATATATTTTTCAATTTTAGAATATTTCATATATTTAACAGGATATTATTGGGGATGAGACTCAAGTATAAACACAAACTCAATTTGGTATGAATATAATTTGTAAACCTAGCCAGAAGGTAATTTTGTAAATATTTTAGTTCTCCTAGGTTGTAAATGCAACTAATTTGGAGGACATGGTGTAGAGTTTTTGACCTTTGAAACTCTACTGTCGATCTAAAGTTTCAGATTTTGAAAAATGATGTGGGAGTCCCCTCTGTATGCTGTGAATACCATTGGTGAGTAAAGAAACTGCCTTGGCCTGTTGATAGGGCAAAAGAACAGAGCTAGGTGGGGAAAACTAAACAGAATGCTAGGAGAAGGAAGGCGGAATTGAGAGAGAAGCCATGTAGCCCAGCCAGAGACGGATGTCGGAACTTTAACCAGTAAGCCACAACCACGTGGCGATGCACAGATTACTAGAAATGGGTTAAATTAATGTGTAAGAGTTAGCCAAAAGAAGCTAGAGCTAGTGGGCCAAACAGTGATTTAAATAATATAGTTTCTGTGATTATTTCGGGGCTGAGCAGCCAGGAACCAACAAGCGGCCTCCTTGCAACAGAAAAACAATGAAATGTGAACTTTTCAGGACAGGAACATTTAGCTTCTTCTGTCTCAGGCCCCAGAATCCACCAAAAAAAGGACTGAAGCCACAAGAAAGGCTGTGAGTTTAAAAAAACATAATAATTTCTTTTAAATTGACTATCCTGATAAGGAGATCATGAAAATTATTTTATTAATAAACTTAAAGTGGAACACAAAATAATTATGAAGCCTGTTTACTACAGCTGAAATGTTAGAATTCAAGTAAAATTACCTAATAACAAATTATTTGTATTACTTTATTTCCTAGAGTATATAATTTTCAGTTAAAGCCAAACTATATCAAATTACCTTTCTAAAAGTAATTATTAATGACAGAGTAAAGATAAATATAAGAAGCCACTCAATTTTTTTCAGGCATTTGTCTTGAAAAAAAAAAGAAAAAAATGGAATGAAAAACTAATAAACACACAACCAGCTAATAGTCATAAAAATAGCATCACACCATCTACCAAACAGAGCCAAATTACTGTACTTGGTTCCATAACCACAGAAGTGAAATTTAAGTCAGAGGGTGGGAGAGATTAATTTTTTGGGTAATTTTTAAATCTTGGATAAGAACAGAAATGTACAACTTAAATGATTTATTTCAAGATGTCAAATATCACCAGGATTAATATCTTTTTTGTAGTAAAACTATCTCATAGCTATATTATATGTACAAGTCACCATAGTTGGTTTATCTCTCTACCAGTTATCTCTACCACTGAAATAATTACTGTTTTTTCTAAATTTTCCTGGATCCTTTAGGATAAAAACAGTTAAAAACATAACTAAATTGGAAAGTTTGCACAACTGCATATATACATTGAGAAACCACTACAGATAAGTACATGCTAAATAATCATATTCATTCTACATCTACTATATCTATGTATCTATCTGGAAATTTTAACCACCTGTCTAAACATAGGTGTATGTGTAGATGGGCATTATAAAGTAGTCCCTCATTAGCTCAGAATTGAGTATAATAAGGGTTCTTTATTTAGGAGTAACCGAATCTAGCGGTTGAGAGAGTGAACATGCACAAGCCTTTCGGTTGCATTTGTAGTAGAAGAGACCACGTCCAAGTGGACTGGTATCTTAAAGGCTCCTGGCTGAAGAAATTCCCACAGCATGTATGTGTATTTACTGTACATTAGCAGAACAAATTCTTCCATGAGGGACAGAACCTCTGTAGTATTCTTTAGATTTTATTGGCATCAGTTGCTACCGTAATACAACCCTTCTTATTAGTTGTTTGAGACTTTTTAGATGACTTGGCCAAAACTGTATTAAAAGGAGAACAGGAAGTGAAAGCCTAACAGAATACCTTTTCAACTTAAGTTTTTCAAGTTTTAATTTTTATTAATGGGGCTTCTGGTATCATCCTTGGTCCTGGAACTGAGCTGTTGTGTTTGAGAACCTAATGAGTAAAAGAAATCCACGAATTAAAAATAAATAAATAAATAAAAATTTTATTAAGGATGAAATGACAAATGTTAAATAATGAGATGAATGACCTCAAGCACCTGCAGTTTCATATAACATGGAGGCAGAGAGAAATGTCACAGAAGTAACGGGCCCAGTTCCTGCATAAAGTGGTGACAAGGGGTGAGGCCTGGGGAGAGAGGAGTGGAGCAAGTGACTCAGGGACATGAATAAGGCCTAGCTAACTTTCTCTTCATTCTAGGGGTCATCCAAACCTGTCAGCTTGGAGCCAAATGTCACAGCAAACAACCCCGGACCTCTTAACTCTTTTTTTTTCTTTCTAAGTTTAACCTGGTGTGTTTTTATTTACCAGTGGAACTCAGTCTCTGAAAGTGGATGTCTTGGTAATAGAATGTGATTGATTACATTAGCAGTCATAAAAACCTATACATTGTATGTTTCTACCAGAAGTTTCAGGGAGCAGGTTAATTGTTTCCAGAAGTGTGGGATGGGAAGGAGAGGTTGACTCAGGAACCTGAGGAAATGTTCTTGAAATGGTGAATGGCTCTGTAACCTAATTTTCTCAGTGTTGCCGGGCTGTATGCATTTGTCAAAATTTATAAGATTGTTTACTTTAAAATGGCAAACTTTAAATAAATCGCAACACTACAAAGGCGATTAAAACATTTTTTAAATCATGAATAAATGCTTGCATTGACGATAGAATGAGAAGTCATTTGTTTAAGATTGTATTGATACTAATTTTAGAAGTCAAAATTTCTTAATAATGGCCATAGCAAAATTAAACGGGTTGTATTTTAGTAATGTAAAGGTTAATTGGGTAGGATTTTTGTGAAAGAAGAATATGGAGAAAAAATTAGTTCTAAAATAACTTGCTGGTTTGTTTGGTGATTTTTGAACACTCTAGCTAAACCAGTAAATATTTTACATGGCTGTGTTAGTTTCTCTACCCTCTACTTGGTAATTACTGTTCTGTTTCTGGTACTAGTTTTGCCTCTTCTAGAATGTTCTGTAGGTAGATCACCCATGACTGTATTAATACAGTGACTGCGTTTCTTCATTTAGCATAATACTTTGTTTAGATATATCTATATTATTTACTTGACAGCTCTAATCATTTATGTGATTAACTGAGGATGGTGCTTTTAAAAAAACATACTTGTTGGAAAAAATTGCCTTGTAGTTACGCACTCATAAACTTCGGTGTGTGCTACGGAGCGGTCCTCTACTTTCCTAACGCTGGGACCTTATATCACTCCCCATGTTGTTGTGCTCCTCAGCCGTAGCATTGCTGTTGTTGCTACTTCATTACTGTAATTTTGAGACTGTTATGAATCGTATGTAAGTATCTGTATTTTCAGATGGTCTTAGGTGACCTCTAGAAAGGGTAGTTTCTCTCCTGGGGTCATGAGTCACTGGTTGAGAACCACGTGTTTAGTGACGGTACCTTCATAGTCTAGTGAGCTGTTGGAGCTGTCTTTGGTTCTGTTTGTTATACTGTATTACATTTGCCTGTTTTCATACCTGTAAATTTAGTCAGTTGACCTTGATTTTTTTATTTGTCACAGCTAAAATTTTGGGCTTAAGATGAATTTGTAATAAGTAGTAGATAGGAAATGTTTTGGTTTTTGTTAGAATTAATTTTGGGTTATGAGGTATTTTCATCATGGTTGATATTTATTCAGTAGCATTCATTCAGTAATGTGGTAAGTGGTGAACATTTTGTAAGCATTTGCAGATGTGTAAGATGCTGTAACATACACACGAGCTAGAAGAAAATGTAATTCCTATTTAATACAAGGTGAAATAAAAAGGATGTGTGTAGTGGTATATCATTTGTATTCCAATAAATAAATCTTACCCGAAGACCAGAGGCAAAGCTAATGCCACTAGAGGTCAGGCAGTGGTGACACACACCCTTAATCCCAGGATTTGTGGGGACAGTCAAATGAATCTCTGTGAGTTCAAGGCCACCTTGGGCTACACAAGATCAATGCAGAAACAAATCCTGGTGGTGGTGGCTAACACTTTAATCCCAGTCCTAGGGAGTCATGCTTTTAATCCCAGCAATAGAGGGAATATAAAATGGGAGGAGAGAGAGGCTTAGTCTGTTTTAGTTTGCGGTCGCCCAGCCTTGGTAGAGGTAAGACTTCTCTAGAGGCTTGGCTGCTTTGCTTTTCTTCTTTTCGGGTTGATTTGTTTATTAAAATACAGATAATATACCACTGTAGATGTGGGTGTGTAGTCACCATACGTTCAGATGGATTGTGGCTTAAAAGTAGAGAAACTGCTGTCTCATGACAAAGTCCCTGTGAAACTAAAACAACTATTGTTTAAAATGTCACAGAACATTTCTCCTTCTGTCATATTGTTAGGTAGAGCTAGCTAGTTAGACTATGCAGTTAGTGCACCGACTACCGAGAGGGACAGATGACTTGAGGCTTCGTAAGTATGTTCTGGAAGCTTTTCATTGATGCTTTGGCACATCTTTCCTTCTCTACAGGCATGAGATGGAGAGTCATGCATCTCAGAGTCACAGCCCTTTCGCTTTCTCAAGTACATTTTAGTTTTCATACTAGAGTGTCAACACTTGAGTTAAAACCTTTGTCTCCTCACAGAGGCAATGTACGGTAATAAAAGCTTCGATTATAACATTTCTACAGACTGACTGTGCTTCTGCTAATCGTTAGAATGGGCGTTGGGAGTCTTTCTAAGACTGCTGTGTCATGCAAGAAATTTTAATAGCACAGATGGTAGAATTCTTTTGGTGGATTGAGTGACAACTTCCTTGCTGTATGATTTGGAAGAACATTGGCCTATGAAAAGAATTCGTGCCCATCACAAGGTAGAAGGTGATCTGAGCAAACCTTCTATTTGTATATCTATAGAGTGTAAATACTTTAGTGTTACTCATCCAAGACATTTAGGAAGCCAGTGTGTGTGGGAAATAGTAGAGATCTTATTTCTGTTCTTACGTTTGTCAATAAAAGTTAATGTTGGTAAATTATAATTAAAGTCTGGGACATGCTCAGATTTATTTATTTTTTTAGGTTTTTCAATTGTTTTTATTATGAGATCCATTAACCACCTTGTATCTTATCTCTGTCGTGTAGCCTACCAATTTTCAGTCATATTCTAAGCTTTTGGGTTGTTTAGAGATTGGTATATTTGCCTCTGTTAATAAAGATAGAGTGAATATTGGGTTATTCAGTTTTCTCTTAGCCTCAGAGCTGCTGTAAAATTTTACTTGTTCATCTGGGTCTTCAGCAACTGTTTATGCGGCTAACATTTTCTGACTTCACATTGTTGTGTTCTGTTTGGTTTTCCATCAGTGAGGTCTAACTATGTATTAGATAAATCAGAACGAGGGAGAAGTCAGTCTCGGCGTTGTGTAGGACCTTCCAGTTATTTCTTGAATTCAAAGGAAGAGGCAGGATTGGTTGAAGAGGTAGAAAAACAAAACAAATCAGAAAAAAAAAAAAACGAAATCCCCAAATTTCTGATAAAATAATGCTGAAATTGGTTATACAAAATGGTGGAATTCAGGTTCTTCCACATATCAGCTCTGTGTCTTTGAACAGTCATTTATTTCATTTATAGAACAAGTGGTCGGCACTGTGATCTGCAATCACCTTTCAAGTCTAGACATCCATAATTCATTCCTAGATCCAGTGCTTAAAATAGAAGGTGCTGGGGCTGGAGAGATGCCCAGTGGTTAAAAGCACTGGTTGTTCTTCCAAAGGACCCAGGTTCAAGTCTGTTTTGGACTTATAAGTAGAGAGGAAAACAGAATATATGAAAGCAGAAAAGGCGAGGACCCTGAAATGTCCTAATATGTGCTTTAACGGCAAATGTAGATGCAAGACTCACTCAATGCATTATGTAAGGAAAAATGGGAACATTTTCACATCTGGTCTCTTCAAAGAGTCAGGGAAGTTTTTCAGGATAACTGGCATGCCTCTGGCTGAGACTTAATAGTACCTTGATAATACACAGATGTAATGAAGTTTGGCAAAAAGTTAACATAGCATATTACACTTACCTGCACAATTACAAAGCTTGGGTTAATCGTTTCTGAGCAGTGACATGCTTTGATTTAGTTCATCTCCGTTCCTCAGTGCTGATGTAAGCTTCACCTCAGAACCTTACATCAGAATTGCTGGAGCTGGTGTGGTAGGGATTGGAACTGGTGAATCTTTGCATTCCCTATTTGTTTCCAGCTGGTAGCCAGTATTAGTGGCATTGGGACCAGTATCAGTAGGTTGGGACCTATATTAGCACCATTAATAAACTAAGTTCTGGAATATTTTCTGTGCTGATTTTTCACCTATTGTCCCCTTGTTATTGAACCAGTATTGATGATGACAATATAGCCTTGCTTTTAAATATCTAAAGGTATCTGTCACATGGTAGGCATTCAGTAAATGTTTCTGAGACTGATCATTAACACCGAGTTTTCTGAGTACCATTGCTTAAGCCTTATAGTGCATGCTATTTCAAATAAATTTTATTATTGTAGTCTAACTTCCCATGGAAGAAGATGGTCGTTAATAAAGCATGCAATAAGCAGGAAACAAATGTATTATAGTTTGAAAATTTTTTGTATTTCAGGAATTTTATTTAAACATCATATTTAAACAAAAGTTAGTACCTGACACAGTGTTTTGTTCGAAGCCATATTTTCAAACTTGGTCTTCACGAATCAAACAAGTTGACAAAGTGAAACTAATGAGCTACAAATAGGTACTCTGAGAGTTTGTTTAGGCTTTGTGTAGTTACTTTTCTGTTGCTGTGAGAAAACACCATGCCAAGGCAACTCACAGACGTATGGGTTGATTTAACTTATGGTATACAAACCTCCTAGCAAGCCTGTAGTATTTTATTGTTAGGGATTTTTTTTTTAGATTTAGTATTAAGAATTTTAAAGCATTTAAATTAAATTTAAAGTTAATTTTGTTTGATATTTTTATGGCTTAGTCTTTTCTTCTGAATGCTTCTTTAACACTGAGTGTTCTCATTGCCCCCCCCCCTTTTTTTAAAAGGCATTCTGTGGAGGAGAGTTGGACAGACCAGCAAATGTCTAGGTCTTTCTCTTTAGTAGGCTTATTTTCCTGTGTCATTTATTCATCTTCCTCCTCTGCAGTTGCCTGCACTTAATAATCATGAAATTTTCATTCACTTTCAGCTGAGATAAAGGCAGCTTTTCCTACAACTCCCACAATAGTAACCATCCACTTAAACAAGTGTGGTACGGGAAGAAATAGAGACAGACACATGGTTTTTCCTTAGAAAATTGTAGAGGGAAGTTTTTCCTAGGTTTCCAGTAGAGATCACTTGCATCCATGTAAGTATTTGCTGTAGTTAATGTTAGTTAATGTAGTCTGTCTGTCTAACGTGCTAGGGATATTCCAGACCCCAGCTGTCAGCCATTATTGATAAAAGTGAATAACTCATAGATAACAAAAGTCGCCTTCCCTTCTTCCTGTGTTTTGATAAAGTTAGAACTATATAGGCTTCATCTTAGAAATGGGGGAGGGGTAGATGATGGACAGGGGAGATTTAAAGAAGGGATTTTTGATATCTCTATTTAGTAAGAAAAGCCAGGGATATCTAAAGCAGCTTTTTTCCAGGTAAATTTAATTAAATTTAGTATTACATGCTGCAGTGATTGTGAGAGATTTGAGCATGTTCTTACACATGCTGATAATTTGATTTTACTGTTTTTATAAGTTGTTCTTCTAGTATCATTCCTTAGACATCGAAATATCATTAAACTAAGTGAATTTGGTCTTAAAAATTGTTTACAACTTATGTAAGACAAGTTTTAGAAATATTTCACCTTTACAAGTGTACTGTGTAGTGAGTTGTGTCTGGTCTGGCATTGTTAACTATCTTCTAAAATGTTTCTCCTTACTACACACTACTGTATTTGGATGATGAATGTCAAAATAGACAGTGCATGAGCTTTGTAATAGTTTACATCAAAGACTATATACTTCTGTTACTGGCCCAAGAACAAAGGTTTGAATTATTTGGAATGTCTTTAGGCAGGTGCTATAGGTACTTTTTGAATCTGTCAGTTCTCTTAGGTGTACATCTAACTACCAGAAATACTAATTTCTTTATAAATATGATCTTGTAAACTGAGTGTGTGTTTAAAACATGTTGAATCTAATCACTTTAAGAAAAAAATAACACCACGAAAACAAATACTATTTTTCCCCTTATAAACCACTGAACAACATTGTCAGGACCAGGAGGAAAACAGTGTGTATGCCTTACTCTTGATATATGAAAAAAAGACTAGGTCTCAAAACAATATAACTACTTCTCATGTGTTACACATATCCTTACTCTATGGCTCAAGGTGGGGGTAGTTGAAGCCTTCAGGAACTTCTTGAAGGGAAGGAGGTTAATAAAGGGAGAGAGAAAGGCTAAGCTATTTGGGAAATCTAAGAAGGGAATGCGTGTGCTTTTGCTGTTTTATCTTAAATGTAACTAGGTAAATGAACTAGAGATTATAATCAGTGAAAACCAGGAGCAAGGCAAGAATCATCTTTTCTCAATGTGCTGCTTTTCTCTGGTGGTGGAGGGAGTATTGCCTAACTAGGCAACAAAGGTAAATAAGCAAAGGAAGTATGTAGTATTTGGTTCGTGATAGCACTTTCGCCAGATGTTAGCTGCCTGAAAGAAGCCTTTTTGGCTCCAAGGATTACACTCTATGCTATCTCTCAGGGTAAAATACAGGGTAAACTTCTTTCTTCAATAGACCAAGGTAAAAATGCATTCAGAGAGTTAAAGATTTGTTCTAAGGTTGATACAAGGTTAGCTTGGGACAACACTTCCTTATCTGCTGGCAGAGTGAATCCACAATGCCCTTGTTCTCTACCTCTCAGAGCTCTGGCTCAACATAATTCTTGTCCTTGGGTGTCTGAATGTCTCAATAGAGGTCTCTTTGCCTGGATACTAACATTGACCAACTGTCTGCAAAGGAAGATAATTGCAGGAGCGAAGACTTATAAGTTTATTTAAAGACCTGGTTGAGAGAGCAAGGATATTGACTGTGATTGCTCTCTTGCGGGAATCATCCAATATGCAATGCATAGGGAAGATTAACATACTGTTGTGCTGTGGGAAGAATTCCCAGGCTGTAATCTGAGGGAAAGCGCTCTTCCCACAAGAAGTGTGCAATAGAGACAGCGAACACATTCAGAAGGCAATATTCCTTATCGTCTCGCAGATAAGGTTGATAAGATGTGCATCTCTGGATACTCCTCATGCCTTGCTAACTGAGGTGCATCTATATGAGATAAGCATCTCTGATGAGTTGACCCCTGAAGGATGCACTGAACTCTGACTGCATAATCTGTGGCCCATAGCACTGGTTATTTCCATTTCCTATCTTTTGTGAATAGACAGCAACAGACATGACTGACAAGTGAGTATGATAATGAGTCCTGTGGGCAGATGCCAAGGGTAGTATAGCTGGGTCATATGGTACATACATTTTAGCCTCTTATGATTTTTCCTCACTGATTTTCATAGTGGCTGCGCCAATTTTCCATCCTACCAGTAGTGAATGTCTCTCCCTTTCCTTGCATCCTCACCAGTCAATTGTTTTCTTTTTCTTTTCCTTTTTTTTTTTTTAATTTTGTTTTTCCAAGACAGGGTTTTTTTCTGTGTAGCTTTGGAGCCTGTCTTGGAACTCACTCTGTAAACCTCGAATTCACAGAGATCCACCTGCCTCTGCTCCCAAGTGCTGGCATTAAAGGCGTGCGCCACCACTGCCTGGCTGACAAATACCCTGATGCCAGGCTTGGGAAATATTCCCTTCAAATTGTTAGGAGTACAAGTCTCCCCAAACAGTATGGGCTGTTTTATTGCACATTACTCTCCAGAGCCTGAAGGCTACAACCTTATTGCTGAAGACTGTACTCTTCATACACAGGAGTAGGAGAGTGATCAAGCTGGAATTGACCTGGAAGCCTTCTTCTTGAGCACCAATTCTCATAATATTGACAGGTTTTGTGCAGGCTGCCAAGGGAGAAGAACATAGTCCTTCCCACTTGGAAAGCCTACAAACACAACAATGACTGCATTGACAGGACATTCACAGTGGTGCAGTAGTGGCAGTTTTATCTTGACACTGTAAACCAGCCAACTATCCACGAGGAGAGAAGTTATAGACCTGAGAGAATAACCTACCGTTTTTCTAAACCAATAATATGCTATGTAATTGTATTCTAAATATGTATCATTATACCCACAGATAAGTATAGCTCTCACCCCCTCATCAAAGAAGCATCTTTTTTCAGCAGTTAGAGAATATAACAATAACCCACAAATCATTAAAAAGGTTGAGAATAAATGATTATGGGTACCCAACACCATAATCCGCAGAGTTTAGCATGACTAATAACCCAGGGAGAAATATTGGGGTTCAACCTGAAGATCAGGAAAGCAAAGCAGTCAGCCTCTGGATCTTACCTCAGACCGAAAATAGGCGAGATCCTGTCTCCACGAATCCTGAAAACTCCATACCCCACACTCCACTGAGTTCCTATCTCTTCCCCTTTATATTCTTGTCTCTTCCTCTTTATATTCTCTCTGCCCAGCCCTATCACTCCTATCCCTACCTACCTAGTGCTGGGATTAAGGGTGTGGGATCCCAAGAGCTCACTTTTGTGTGAGCTCTGTTTTTCTTTTAGACAGATTCAGTCTTGTATAGCCAAGGGTGCCCTTGAACTAATGAAGATCCATCTGCCTCTAATTCCTGAGTCCTGAGATTAAAGGTGTGTGCCACCACTCTCTGGCCTGTATGGCTGACTACTATGGTTGCTTTTCCCTCTGATCTTCAGAAAAGCTTTATTAAAACACGAATATTTCCCCCCTTTGTCTAAAATCAAAAAGTATATAACTAATGTAAGAAAAGTATATACAGAGAAGAAAAGTATATACAATAAGTACAATAACTATACATATTATATAAACAATGTTTAGTCCATTTGCATTTGACAAATTCAGAGAAAATACTCCTTATCTATCTTATCTTGGTGAGTCCAAAGTCTTGTACATAAATTTACTTTCTGTCATAACTTGCTTTCTGCATATGATAAACAAGAACTATAACTAATTTTCAACTCCCTCAGAGACCCAAGAAGGAAATAATATTAACTGATTAAGCAGGAAGTGTGATTAAGCGACTTCCAGAACATGTGAGAAGTGACAGAAACAGCTGACTGCCTGGACAGTCACCCAAAGTTCCTCAGCAATATTAGGTTATTCACCTTCGGCCTACAGGCCTAGCATATCCAACAAACTTCTCTGTGAAACAGGATATTCTGAAGCACTGTCCCTCCTTATTTTGACAGTGTTTGTCAGTCACTCTCCCTTGTATCCTCCAATTAGGACAGCATACTGTCAGTAGTTGAGGAAAGGCATTTTCTTGCCCAGTAGCTTACTTTTGCCACAAAGAAAGTACACTCTATATGGAATTTCTTTGATGTCCCTGATCTTCTCTGAAGTAGATTGGTGCTGCCAGGAGCAGACATGTCTCATTGTCATAAAAAAAGAACCTAAGATATTAAAACATCTTAAATGCCATATTCTGTAAGATCTCTGAAGTGTTTGAAGATGACATGTCTATCTAAAATATATTTTTGTTTTTCCTTGAAAACATACCAGATGTGATTACAAATTTGATTATAATAGATGATTAACTACTAACCTGCATTTCCTTACTGGCCTAAACAATTGGTAATAATAATTTTCAAGTACTAGAAATTCGCATTACATTGTCAAATGAGTTCTATAGATACAATACCTTGAACAAGATTGGAAATATATGTATAATATATTTTAATAAAATTAATCTCAAATTTGTATCAATGTCCAAAATTGTATACAGTATAAAAAATCCAATCTAATGTAAAACATTTAAAACTAGTAGTTGCTTTTTAAAAGTAGATTCAATAATCTACCCTTTATCCTATCATATCTCTATATCCCCCTTTTTTCTTTTCAAAACAGGAACTTTGAATCTAATTTCCTTTGTTTAGCTTTTTTCCTGACTGTTATCAATATCAGCAGAAGAACTCTTTGTGCATATTATGAATCAGTAACTGTTGAGAGGTTCTTTAAAGTCCCTTAGTACCAGGAGAATAGCATATAATTCTGTCTTTTGGACAGAATCATAAGGGCTTTGATTCACTTTACTTAATATTTACTTGATATTCTGGCTTTCCTGATTTATTTGCATCGGTATGGATTGTAGGGGTTCCATTTTATTGGTATATTCCTGCACAGTGCAAGGAAATATCCAGTTAGTTCTCTTTATAAGTTGAATTCTCTTACCTTTGGGATAGTTGCTGTTAATCTCTTTGTTCACTTTTTCCCTAATAATTTGTCAATATCATCACTAAAGGTACTATAATCTCTGCTGGGTCTATTTCTGCTAATTGACAGAGTCTTAATTTTCCTTTTAGAATTAAAGCTTTTCCACATAAGTTTTAATTTTTTACTTGGTTTATGTGATTTAAAAGATCCATTCTAAGATAATATTTTCCCTTTGCTTTAAAATTCTTGTAGAGAAATGTTTGGCAGGTAATATGACCAGAATGCAGTAAAGATTTGAATCCACACAATTCACATGTGCCCTCATGTAATTCACATGTGCCCTCATGTAATTCACATGTAATTTCTCTTCAATCAAAGCCAAATTCTCTTTGAGCTTCAGCTGATAATTCCCTGGGGCTATTTAACTTCTTCTCACCATCTACGGTTATGTTTAAATTAATCAGGTCATCAGGTTTTATCCCAATAGTGCACCATACATGTGAAATGTCTTCTAGCAATCTTTGGAAGTCATTAAGAGTCTGCAATCAATCTCTTTTAATTTTCACCTTTTGGGGTCTAATTTTTTTTGTAAACTTATTTTATAGCGTAAATAATTAATAGAATCTCCTCTTTGTATTTTCTTCTTCAGAAGCAATTTGTAGTCTTCAAGAAGGCAAAATTTTCTTTACTTTTTTCTTTCTAAAGTATCTACATTTGAATCAGATAGCAAAATGTCCATGTAATAGTAAACTTTAGATTCAGGAAATTGCTTATATATAATTTCCAATGGCTGACCTACAAAATATTGGCAGGGGGTGTGACTTTTTAACAAGAGAATCTTCCCTTGATAATCCCTTATCAGGCTGAGAATTATTATAAGTAGGCACTGTGAAAGCAATTTTTTCTTTCTCTTATAAAGATATAGTGAAGAAACAGTCTTTTAAACCAATAATAATAAAATAATAATAATAATAAAAGAGGCCATCCTTTAGGCTATCGGTAAAGCAAAGAAATTCAAGACTGTAGAGGTCCCATTGGCTGAATCAATTCCTAGATCTGTTACCATTCTCCTTTTTTCCATATTTCTTTTTAACAGCAAATAGGACAGAATTCCAAGGGCTGGTTGATTCTTCAATATGCTGGGTATCTAGTTGCTTCTGTACCAGCTCTTCTAAAGCCTGCAGTTTCTCTATTGTAAAGGCCATTGCTTCACCCATACTGACTTGTCTGAAACACTTTAAAGGTAGAGCTGTTGTGCCCTATTCCTGTACAACCTGAATGGTCAGTGTCTGTTCTTTATAATATCTTAAAATAGTTTTTCCGGAAGCATATATTAAATTATGGCTTGTTTCTAAGATTGCGGGAATGTTAATACGAACATTCCATTGCTGTAATAAATCATTTCCCCACAAATTCATTGCTATGTTAGCCACACATGATTTTAATATTCCTCTCTGTCCTTCTGGTCCTGTACATTTGACCCATATGCTTTACCTGAGATAAAGTTCCCATCCCTAAAAGATGAACATTTGCATCCTGAAGAGGCCAATTTAGATGTCAAGATTCTGATGAAATTATTGTTAATCCTCATCTGTGTCTACCAGACCTTGAACGACAACACCATTTATTTGCTCTTTTGTTCATTTATAGAAGTTTGCCAAAATACTTTATGGTTTCTCCTGAATTTTTTGTTCTCCCATAGCCATTCTATGAGCAATATGGTTTCTTACAGTAGACATTAGGTTCTTTAATCACTCTGGGAAGGAGTTTTCTCTATGATGGCAGGAAACAGCTGAACCAGATTTGACATAAGCTCCTACAGAGGCCCCTCACAGAGTTTCCCGATGGCAAAGGATATCTTGAATAGTCCTCATTGACCTACATTCGTTAGTCTTGTGGGCCCTGTATGACTTTAGAAAATGATTCCATCTTCTTTCCTACTTCTTCAATTCTGTCCTAAACACTGCAAGCTGCTGTGTGGCATGAATCCAGGGTATGGTCCTCATATATAGCTTGCCCTTCTGTAGTAGCATAATCTCCTTCTCCAAGAATGTGATCTTGGGAGATTTCCTACCTTTAGCTTTACTCCGTTAATCTTAGCCTCTTCTCTGAACCAGGTACTCCATTGTAATTGTGGACTGGGCTCTAAAACACCATTATCCAAATTCTATCCAGTTTTAGGGATAATTCTGTTACAAACTGACTGTGAGTTTAACATTTGCTTCACAAAAGGTGAACACATGCCATATATGAGACTGTTGCTTCCTTGAACCCTTTTAAATCTAACATTGGCACAGGAGTCCAGTTAGCTATAACTGAGCTTCTGCCATCTGGCAATTCCTGTAAGGGTAGTGGGTATGTTAAGGTTGGTTGTTTGAAAACTTTAGGCTGTTTCTCTCTATTCTTATAATGCAATGCTAAAATTCACTCTCCATGAAATTTTTTTGCTGTCTTGATTTGAATATATCTGTGATCTGTTTTATTAGGTTTTTCTAAGGCTTGTATCTTAGCACTCAGATTAACCTACTTTTTTAGTGGTAAGACAAAAATAATAAAGCTGATAATGTTTACAATTGACATTACATAAATCCCATCTAAATTAGATATCCTCTCATTTAATCATTCGATTTTCAAACTGCCTAGTATATTATCATACAGAGACCCAAATTCCTCCTTTGTAATGGTTTTCCCATTTTTTTAATGTGGGGTAAAACTCTTCTTTTAAATAATTCCTCCCTTTAAGAATTCCCAGTTGTATTAATAAATCCTGCTGCTGATGTTGATGAAGATGTGAGGCTTACTGCTGCTGTGTAGAACATAGAAGCCTGACTGGATTGAAGGCACCTGTCTAGCTTGGCAGCAGCCCAAGAAAGGGTTCAGTGAGAGCCACAACTCACAGTGCAGAAGAGAGAGAGACTGACAAACGCCCTGGGGATTATTCAGAAGATGCACACATGGTGGGGGGGGGGACGGCTGCCTGAGGGCAGAACTAGCCAGTCTAGGACAGGTGAGTCCTGTGGCGTTTGGAACCCAGGTGCTTCTGGAGTTTGGGTGGCAGCTGGAGACTATTTCAGAGAGGCTACAACAGGAATATCCCAAACTTTCTCAGAGGCTTGGGGAGCAAAATAAAGAAAAACTTGGCTGGGTGGAGCTGGAACTCCAAGTGTAGCTCCGGCCTGTGCCGGTGGCTAAAAAGTCACAGGCAAAAGACTTTTTCATGAACTGCACCCCAAACATTGGGCACCAGATGTAGCACTAATAAAAACTCAGAAATAGATATTGGGGTTCAACCTGAAAATCAGAAAAACAAAGCAACGGAGCCACTAGAGAGCCCTTACCTCTGTGAAATCTTCAGACTGAAATCAAACAAGTTCCTGTCTCCTGCCTTATATTTCGATATGACATGGAAAATGCACCCATGAGACCTCAGCAGTACAGTCTCTGGGCAGCACTGGCTATTGACAGTGTTAGTTGACATTCCAGTGGACAGGAGAAATTCTACAGGTCCTCCTCTGCAGAGCTATAGGCATGGGCTCTTAAATTTCAAGTGCTCATCCTGGGTACATGTATATATGAACAGCAGTAAATGGATACAGTAGGCTCAATATATAATCTATGTGTGATCATATGTACACGTTAGGAGTAACTAAGGAGAAGGTCATAAATTTGGGAAGGAGAAGTAGGGCACAGAAATTGTTGGGTGCAAGGAGGCAAAGTGCCAGCTAGATATGGTGGTTTTATGTAATTTTGTACTGCTGTAGATGTTTGTAACTTTAATGTTCTTTAAATACATAAACATTCATTTATTGAACCTTATTGCTGAATTGTATACAAATGACTAGGACGTTTTTGGTGAACTTCTTTTTTTTACTGTCTTAATTGTCCCAATAAGATCCATCTAGTTCATGAGTTCCTTTCTCGGTTCTCTTCCTTTCTTTCCATAGTACTCATGCCAAGAGGCTGTAGTGACTGCCCCTTTGTGCAAACATGTATCAGTGTTAGAAGTTACTGTTTATTTTAGCAATATTAATAGTTATAGATATTAATAGTTACCAGTTTCCTTTCCAGAATTGTTCATTTTTAAATGAAATGAACTAATTCTGAAGTGAATAACAGATACATTTTTATTCCTATACATTTTATTCCTATACATTATATACACATATTCCTATACATTATATATATATGACATGTATAGCCTTAATGATCCTTCTCTGAACTTGTTTTTCAGGGGATTAGCCACACGCTCAGTTATTTATTTTGAAGCTTATACATCTTCTAAGTAAAAATTTTTTCAGGTATGGCACAAACTGTAGGTATAGTTCCACATCACTAGTTTAATTCTGTATAATTATGGGCAGTGTATAAATTGATTCTAAACCTAAGTAAGGCCAGTTTATAGCTGTGAAGCGTGCTCTTTTTCTTTAGCTATTTATGATTATTACTAAATTATACCTGATTTTTAAGATGTAGAAAGGTAGTTGAGAACAAGCCACATTCCACATGAAAATGAATGCAGTATTCAAAACTATAAAATACCCATTAAAATAACTAAGCTTGAAGTTGAAATGCCTTGCTGAAACTTGATTTTTAAATGACATTAACAGAATCTTGGTGATATCAAGAATAGATTAAGCTGGAAGTGGTAACACCTCATTAAAATCCTATCTCAAAACTGAGGAAAATTGCTGTAGTCTTGAGGCCAGTGTAGGCTACCATCAAGGTTTAATCCCCCCATAAAATAAAGCCTAGTGTGGTAGCATACTCCTATAATCTCAACATGTAGGAAACAAAGACGGATTTGTCTTAACTTCAGAGCATTGATTAAACTGCTAGGTTATATGCTAACTTACTTCTAGAAATGTTTTAATTTAAAAATATATCTGAAAATGGTCTGAGTGCTTTTAGAAACAGTCAGCAATAAGAGTATGTATTTTTTCACACATTATATCAACTTTCCACACAGAACAGTAACATTGGCTGATACTTTTTTACTGGCTATAGATGTTTCCTTCCTCACTATAACCCAGTTCTCAGTTTACAGTTTTTCCAAGACCCAGTCCTCATCTTAGTTGCAAAGGATGTACCTGCTCTTTTGCCAGGGTCTGTTCCTTCATTATTGTCTTTGTCCTGCTTCCTTTGTCTCTTCTACTGTCACAGAATGACAGTAGAAAAACTCCTCCTTCATTTTATCTTTGCTATGACATGTTTGCTGGTCTGTCCCTTTTCCTTGACACTTTCCTGTCTTAGGCTGAGTGATTGGCTCATTTCCCTCCCTGTTCACAGCCCACGTGTCCCTCTGACAATGTTGTGTCCTCAGCCTTTCATTTTCTAATCATTGAATAAGAATAATCTTTTCTTTTGGGCTTTCATTCTTTGTGACTAGGATCTTTTTGTCTTTTTGGTTCTGGGCTGTAAAGTTGTGTTTGGAAGAGTAGAAAATCTCGGAGACCAAAGTGCATATTTGCCAACTACGTAAACTTGAAGCTATGCTGGTTAAACTGAGGTAGTGTAGATAATGTAGTTTTAAATGCCTAACCTGATGGCACAGTAAACATTGAATTTTAGTGTTACTTACTAAAAAAAAAATTACATGCATTTATTCATTTACTATTGTGGGGGTAAGTGGTTCACATTAATATTGATGGGCAGGTGTGGAGAGCTTCATTTATAGTATTTTGGTTAAAATGTTTCCGGAGTCCAAAATACCTAGGTTTAAGACATAATTTTGGAGTACATCTGTTTGTAATTTAGAAACACTTTTTATAAGCCAAGACTTGAAAGATATTTACTACTTACCGCATTAGCATGCAAATTTTTATGTTTCATAGTTTGTCTTCTGAATTAATATGTTTTACTTTATTCCTACAGCAATTTTAGACTCATAGCAAAATTTATAGAAACTACAGCTTTACCATGTAGTCCTTTGCTTCTTGCCTCCTTCATGCAACCCTCATTGGCATGTGCACCACAGTGGTGTGAGTGTTGTATACTTCAGTTCATGAACTTGCTTTGAACATGCATTGCCACATAAAGTCCCTAGTTTACATAATAGCTCATTCTTGCTGCTATATGTTTTATGGATTTTGACAAATATGTAGTGATACATCTAACTTGTCAAATCAGTCTCTGTCTATGGCACCTTCTAACTTTTTTTACTTCCTCCATAATTTTGCCTGTTTTAGGATGTATGTTAGGAATCTTGAAGTGTGTGGCAGTATATAGATTTGAAATTGTCTTCTTTTGACCAAGTAATGTGGATTTAAGGTACATCTCTGTCTTTTTGTGACTTGATAACTCTTTTGTACCAAGTAGTATTTCATCATCTATATGTAACTGTTGGCATACAGAAGAGTTCCACGATAGCATGGAATGGAGTATAACATAGCTTCATTTATTTGGGGACAAACAGTAAGGGTAGCGATCTGCAGTCTTCTGCATGCTGTGGGAACTGGAACTAAACCCAGCACTTACATGAGACCACACCCAAAATGGGCCAGCATCTTAAAGGCTATTGGCTGAAGGAATTCCCACAGCACCTCCCCCTTTTGTCTAAATAAGAGAGTTCTAAGCCTAATACAAAACTATATATAAGAAGAACAAATATCAAGTATTGTCCAGGGGAAAGAAGAGGCAAAAATATACATAAAAATTAGAATTACAACCAGCATGAACAAAAATTAAACAAGAAACAGATGCTAAGTGTTCTGATAGTTATCCTATTCTAAGAAGTCTAAATCTTAAATTAAAAATGGCTTGGCTAAGTCATAAGAGGAAAGTAATTATGACTATCTAGTCTTCAACCCCATCAAAGGCCTGAGAAAGGAGATAATATTACTTTAGTAGACAGGAAGTGCAATCAAGGAGCTTCCAAAATGTGCAGTAGATGACAAAGACAGCTGGCTACCTGGGCAAACACCCAAAGTCTCATTTGCAACATTGGAGCAACCAACTTTGGCTAAGGCCTTGAGTGACTGACAGACCATTTTCAGAGGCAGGAAATTTTTCAAAACCGTCTTACTTTATCTTGGCAAGGTTTGGCGGTGTTTTTA
This sequence comes from Neodon shergylaensis, assembly GCA_025134845.1. Taxonomy (NCBI): domain Eukaryota; kingdom Metazoa; phylum Chordata; class Mammalia; order Rodentia; family Cricetidae; genus Neodon; species Neodon shergylaensis. The sequence goes on along the minus strand of JABTXL010003523.1, from coordinate 4,576,696 downwards.
CTGCTCATCCAGTCTGGTCATTGTGCATTTTGTCAGTAGTTGAGGCAGAGGCAGATCTTTGCCCAAAGGCCAGTTTTGCCAAGAAGAACACAAGCTCCAAGTGGGCTGCCCAACATTCCCTAGGAAGTAGATGGGTGCTGGCAGGGGCAACTGTGTCTCATGTCAACAGAATCCTAAATTATTTAAATGTCATATCCTACACATGTTTGGAGTGTTTGAAGATTACCTAACTATGTGGAATACAATCTCTATGCACTTAAAGAACCTGATTAATCTAAGTATGGAAAACTAATCTAAGTATGGGTGACTATTGACCTATAATTCTTAATACATATATAGCTTAAAGACTAAGGCTTCATATTAAAAAAAAAGAAATAGTCTTTAAACAAATGTGCAGCAAATGAGGACAATGACCTCAAAATGTAAACAGTGTATAAGTGTCTTGATCAGAGGTAGGAATGTATATTGCAATATGACAAATAATCCTGAAATTGCATCAATATACAAAATGTCTTAAGCAGAGATAGAAGCATGCATGCATACAATATGACAAAATAAGTCTGCATATGTGCACAAATATTGTAAACAGAAATAGGTGCATATTTAGTATAACAAATATAATTTGAATTTGTATCAATATGAAAGAATCTACACCAGTATAAATTGTCTATAAATAATAGCTCACAAGTAATCACACTATTACTCACTATTATCCCATCCATTCCCCCCACCCCCTTTTGTAACAGATTCTACATCTATTAATCTATTGAGATCATCTTGGTTGCTTTCCACGTTAGACCATTTTGAATATACCTTCCATGCACAGGATTTTTTGTGTTGAGTTTCCAGTTTCCTGGTTAAATAAAAACAATGTGATTGCTGGATCATTTGCTAAGATGTGCCTAGTGAGAAACTGTTAAAGTGTCTTCCAGAGTAAATTATCCATAGGCAAAGTGGGGGAAAATGCACACATTTTGCATTGCCTCTGTCAGTTTGCTTTCCTATAGTAGCTCTGTACCGATTGTTACCTTCGTGACTTTGCATCGAATGAGATTAACTGAAGTTAGGGACACTGGGTTTCTGTTCTGTTCTCCTGCTCTTCTCTTTCACTGTGCACACTGACGTCCTTTTCTGTCTCTCAGTAGCTGTGTTGTCAGTCTTCAAGTTGGGTAATTTCCCTCTTGGTTTTCACCTTCCTGAGTAAAGATTCTGGGTTCTTCTCAACATAAACATTAGATACCCACAGAATAATTTGCTGCGATTTGGGGGGGGGCAGGAGCAGCATTGATCTATAGATGAAGTTGGAAGAATTTATATTTGGCACTAGTTCCCTATGAATTTGATATCTATTTAATTAGTTTCATGGTTTTATTTTGTAAAACATTTATTTACTTTTATTTTTTGAACAAATGTTTTTCCTGCATTTATGTGTATGTACTATGTGCATGCAGTAAGGCCTGAAGAGACAACATTGACACTTGAGAAACTGGAATCACAAATGGTTACTGTGTCACCATCTGTTGCTGGGAACTGAACCTGGGTCCTCAGCAGAGCAGCCAGTGCTCTCAACTGCTGAGTCTCAAGCTGCCTGTTTTATTAATATTTCACTTTTATTTTTATATTAACTTATCAACAGCTTTTTCCTATGGGATTTTCATATAAACTTTATTTTGTTGATTCTTCCCTCCTCTGCTTTCTTAGGTTTTCAGTTGACTTTCTACTTTTAAATTTAGCTAATTGATACATGATAAATGACCATTGGGCCCACAAGTGATGTCATTGTTGACCTTAGATAACAGTTGTTTCTATAGAAAAATGAGGAAAGGAGCTCAGTTTGAAACTCTTAAAACAGAGAGAAATTGGAGACACTGATAAAGACAGAGCTTTGAAGGAGCGTTTTCTATTAAAAGAACAGTAGCTTAAGGTGAAAGCTGGAAGGGTTAGAGAAATAGAAGTTTGTTTTTTAATCAAGTTTTGGAAAATGGCATTGCTGGATTCTTGTGGATGTTGTTCACCTGAGAGGGAACTGATACAGTGTAAGGCAAAGTGGATGTTTGTGGAGTTCTGCACTGTGGAAGGGACAGAAACAGAAAGAGTGTAGAATCAGTCAGGAAAGATGGTTGGTTCTTATCACCCTCCCCCACTTCCTGGTCAGCTGAGTCCTCTGTGGCAGGTCTGCTGCTGCCCTATGAGATGCTTTGAGTTAAATGGACTTAGTTGGAAGCTCTTCTTCCCATACCTCCTGGTGGGTCTGCCCCAGCCTCTCTTTTCCAAGTGATGCCTTAATGTAAATGGAGACCCTGTAGGCCAGGTGCTTCTGTTACATTTAATGTCCTGCTGGAATAGGGTTAAATGAGCTCCTTCTCATGCAGCATAAGAGGAGAAGAATTTAGTTTCACAGTGGGAATCTTTGGTCTTCTACCAAATAACAGGATTTAAGATGGATTCTTCACCTTGTCCATCTTTATTTCCTCAGGGTTGGTGGATTTGTCCAAAGAACCATCTTTTCAGGCTATAATTCTACAGTCCATTAAAACGCATTGACCTCAACTTACTTTCTATTCAATCATCTGAAATATAAGTGTTCTGAGGTAATTTTGTTCTTTGGAAGTTGGTTATATATATTTGGGTACTTACACAAGTAAGTATTTGCAACGTCTGTCAGTAGAGCAGAAGCAGTCGCAGTGAAGTTACAGAAACAAAGAAGGCATTTGGGAGTATAGAATAGCCTTTGTTGAGATGTTGTCTCTTAAGCTTTCTAGTTTTGTAGTGTCATTTTTGCAGAATTAATAACATGTTAAAATGATGCCTGTGTTATTAATATGGCTGCAGTACTGTTTCACCATTATTATTTAAATAGGACCTCCAGATCATTTCTACATTGATGGGTAGTTTAAAAAACAGAAGTATTTACATACTTACATTTAGAAATCCAGGATAATTTGTGATGTAAAAACTTAGAGGCAAATGGGTCATGTGTCAGCTATTAAGGACATGTGCTGCCTTAGCAGAGGTCCTGAATTTGATTCTCAGCACCTATATCAGGTGCCCTAACCTCGAGAGGATCTGAAACTGTCTCCTAGACTATGTGGGCACCTTCACTCATGTGCACATGTCCTCCCTGCCTACCCCAACCCATATACACATGATTAAAAAATAAACGTGAAAATTTAAACAAATAGAGAATGACAGTTTGTAGCAGGTGTGCAGTGTTTACAGGAATCTTAGAGTTCCTGTACTAGCCACAAATTGTGAGTTTAGGTTATACTGAACTGTTACATTCTTATTCCATATGTGATACTGATGTTGAGCACATTGCATTGAAATGTTAATGTGGTTCAATAGAATTCAAGTCTTGATTTCTTAACATTCCCCTACAAGGACCCAGGGTTCCTGAGACTGATTGCAGGCTAGAAGAGTTGACGTTTCTCATGCCAAAAAGGGAGAATATACTCTAAAATGATGCCAGCTTGTTAGAAGCATGTCAGTGCTGTTTTGTAGGCTCTCCCACTGGGCAAATCTAAAATCCAACAGCAAAATGATTACAAACAGTAGTAAATTGTAAAGCATTGGAAAGAAATAGTAATTTATGAGACCATATCAATAACATAGCATTCATATAAACACATAGGGCAAGAGGGAGCTCAAGACAGATGTCAAATGTGAGTTGAAAATTCATGATTATGCCAATGTGTCATAGTAAAGTTCAGAGGATTCCAAGTGAGTGTTAAGTCTAGAGAAGAAATCTGAATGAAGAGTACCTTGTTTGCATGGTTGTAGTCTGACCAAAGAATACAAAGAATACATACTGGCTGCAGGAAAAGATAGTAACTAAGCAGTGGGAAATCTGGAACATATGTTTATGACTGAAGCTTAACATCACTGGTGAGGAACAGGACACCATATCCTGGTCTTCAAACTGTTATGACCTCCAATGGCACATCACTTACTTCTCTGGTGAGAAGTGTGTTTATTTGAGTCTTATTATGAAAGAACCACAGACAAACACAAAAGTACAGCACGTTTTTTAAGGGACTATATTCTGTCAAATAAAAGTTGAAATATTAAGTAAAGGAACGTTAAAGCATACAACATAAATAGATTTGATGAGGTGCACATGGTGGATTCTGCCTGCAGTTACAGTGATACAGTTGGGAATGCAATAGTATTGCAAGTTCTAGGCCAGCCTGGGGTTACATAATAAAATCCTATAAGAAATAGATTATGAGTATATACGATAATAAAGTTTTCATGACCCCAAGACTTGGTCTTATATTGGTGGGGGTTATTACAGATTAGTTGAAAATTTTATCATGCAGATTATAGATTACTGTGGTTGACATAGTTACTGGAATTGTAACTGTTGACTTGTAAATTAGTTTTTGGAGGAGCACATGGAAAGGATCATAGTATTAACAACTTTGTGTGTGTGGTAGGGGAGGGGGTATAACAAATGTCAGGAGTCATTGGGTAAAGTTATATAGTGTTTGTGTTTCATTTGGAATATTTCAAAGTGTATGCCCATGTGCTTGAGTACATCTGTTAGTCTTGTTGCTTTAGATTGCTTGTTTAATTTTATTCTAATTAATGAATTGCATTCATCTTAAGATGTTGACCTAAATTTTTATAGATGTGTATACAGGTGTTTATATAGGTATTTATAGATCTGTATATTGATTTTTGATTTCTTTTAACTAGTGCTGGGCCTAAAGGAGATAACATTTATGAATGGAGGTCGACTATACTTGGTCCACCAGGTTCTGTATATGAAGGTGGTGTTTTTTTTCTGGATATCACGTTTTCTTCAGATTATCCATTTAAGCCACCAAAGGTAAGAACCTGTATATACATTGATTAAATATCCTTCTCCCAAACCCAGGTATTTTAAAATTTATACATATATTAATGTAATAACTATTATTTCATCATTGTTCATGAATTAATATGAAAATTCAGAACCAATTATTTTGAAAGCAAAAAGTTGTTGACTTGTGCCTTTTAAAAATAATTTTGTAATCAGTATAGTTTGTTAGTAGCAAATAAAACTATAAATTGAATAAAATATAAATATGAACTTATGCAAAACTCCCTCTGTGAAATAAACCTTATTGACAGCTTTCAGAAATAGGTTAAAAGGATTTTATCTTTATTTATAGGTAAGCAAAAACTAGAAAACTAACAAAAAAGGAAAAACTATGACTTGCACACTCATTTTGTGCTTTCTCTGAGTGTAATATAAGATTAAGAATGGCAAGCTCACTTTTACCTGCTTCCTTAATTTGTTTAAGCTGAGTGTCTGGCTGGGTAGCTAACAGAAAACATATACTGACTTGAAGGGCTTCTTCCTCTGGCTTCTCACTGTAAAGTACTCATCTAATAACCCTGGAGCTTAGCCTTTGTAGCTGAGCCTGTCACAGAGGACTCCAGTGTGCCAGGAAGGTTGTCAGGACCATGGCAACTAGCTAGAAAAGTGTGTTTCCTTTTTTTTATTGAATACTTTTTTTTAATGTAATACATTCTGATTATAGTTTCCCCTCCCCCAACTCCTTCCAGATCTGCCCTACTTCCCTACCAACCCACATCCACACCCTTTCTCCTTGGAATTCAAACAGGCATCTAAAATAATAAAATTTGATAGACAAGTAGAAAAAGCTAAGAAAATTGTTTTTTTAAAAAAATGGTATTTCTTTGTATGAATTGCTTTTCTTTTTAAATTTTAAAACTCTTTAAAAATATGTAATGATTCAGTGTATACATGTATGTACATATATATTGGTTTATCTATCTCATCTGTCCATCCATCGACTAGCTTTCAGTTCTCTCTCTGTCTCCGTGTGTCTGTCTGTCTTGTCATGTCATCTATCTGTATCTGTAAAGACTTACTTGGCTTTTAGAAAGGACATTTGACATTTTCTGGAAAGTATTCTCAAACACATTCCAACAAAGTCCCACCTCAAATTAAAAACAGGATGATCTGTCTCTCCCTCTGTCCCTTCCTTTTCAGTTGAAAATAGAATCTTCTCTCATACATACACTACATTCAGATCTCAGTTTCCCTCACTCATCCCCCCTCCCTCCATCTTTCCCACTCCCTTTCCAGTCCTCTTCAGAAAAGAGCAGGCTTCCCAAGAGAAGACAGCCAAAAAGGACAAAACAAGATGCAGTAAGTAAAGGTAAAAGCTCTTACACTGAGGCTGAACAAGGCAACCCAATAGGAGGAAAGAGTCAGGGACACGCCTGCTTCAAGTATAGGAGTTCCATAAAAACACCAAGCTAACAGCCATAGCATAGAGAGAGGATCTGATTCAGATTCAGGCCTCCTGCTTTCCACTTTGGTCTCTGTGAGCCTTTATAAACTTGGCTTAGTTGAGTCAGAGGGTCATGTTCTTCTGGTGTCTACTATACCTCTGACTCCTACTTCCTCCCACCCTATGGGATTCCCGGTCTCCAAGGGGAGGGACCTGATGGAGACCTCCAATTAGAATCTCTCTCTCTCCACATATCTGGCTGTGGGTCTCTGCACCTGCACCCATCTGCTACCAGTGGAAAACTCTCTGATGATGATGACTGGACCGACCCATCTATGAGTTTAGCAGAATATCATTGGGAAATAGGATTTTCTGTTTTGTTTTTGCTTTGCTTTTACCAGTCAGCCCTAGGTTTCTAGGCTGTCCAGTCTCTGGTTCCTGGCCATCTAGGCAGTGTAAGACTAGTGTGGGCTTCATGTTAAACCAGACATTGTTTGGCCATTCCTGGATGTTCTACATTATTTCCCCAGCACATCTAGCAGGCAGGACAGATTATATAGGTTGAGGGTTTTGTGGCTTTGTTGGTATCCAGGTTTCTCTTTCCATAGCCTACAGAATATCTTCCCACACCAAAGAGACTAGAACATGGGGGTGAAGGCTCCATGCAGGCAATAACTCAACCTCTCTATATTCAATAAGTTATGTGGATGTTATCCTCAGCAGTGGGGCCCCTGCTGCCACTTTGTAGAGAGTGACCTGTCCTTGTACCAGCCTGGGCTGTTCGGGGTTCTCCACAGGATCCTCTTGGCCAACAGCTCAACTGGAAGACTTATCTGACTACAGATTCCATATCCTCCATTGCTGGGAGTCCTCCAGCTGCCTCCTCCTTCTACACACACACCCCCCACATCATCTCAGTTTCCTGCTCCCATCTCCACCTGCCAGTCTATGTGTAAAGTGTATTCTGTTTCCCCTTCCCAGGGAGGTCTGTGCGTCACTCCCCCTAGAGCCCTCTTTGCCTATCCTTTCTGGTCTGTGGACTGTAGCTTGATAATCATTTATTTATTATTTAACACCCACTTGTAAGTGAGTACACACCATATTTGTCCTCAGTCGGGTTATTACCTCACTCAGGATGATACTTTTCTAGTTGCTCCTATTTGCCTGCAAATTTCATGATGTCATTTTTTTAAACAACTGAATAATACTTCATTTTTAACTGCAGCATTTTATAACAAGATCGTCCTTAACCACTTGAACATACTCCAGATTTGACTGTTTTTGAGTGTTTTACAGTGTGATCATTAGAATCTAAAATCCTAAAAGTTATCTTTAAAAGCTCTTCAGATGTGCAGGTCTGCCTTTCTAAATTAAATAAAGGGTTAGAACCCTCTTATTATAGTGCCACAAATTGGATTCTCTTGAAAATGATACATATTTTTTTATTCTTTGGTTGTCACCTATATAATAAAGCTTTAGTAAACTTTATGCCTATTTTTATAAATAGAGTTGCTTCTATGTGCCTAGTTTTTCATATTGGAAATTGGTCTCAACAAACTAGAAAAAATAGGGGGGGAAGATAACAGATATTTCTTTGTGGGGAATTACATTTACAATTACAATTTTCTTGGCACCATTAGTGGAAATGGAAATTGTCTAGCAGCTGTCTCTCCCTGCTACTTGATCCCTCCTGCTCTGTTTCTTGACAACTGGGATTATAGGCATGCACTACAGAGACAGGAGGATTGCTGTAAGTTTGAAACAAACCTGGCCAGCCAGAGCTACATATCTAGACACCTCATGTCTAAAACCAAACAACAATAGCAACTAAAACCAAAACAACCTTAACAAAACCTAAGCCAAATATAGTTCTTTCTATACTAAGTCAAAACCAAACTAGTATTTTTAACTAAATCAAATTAAACTGTTCAATTTTGCTGTTACGCCTGGTTATTATTTGTTGTCAGCATTATCTGGTACATGGGACTGCTGAGATGAATTGGTGACACAGCCTATTTTCTTCTGTTTCTATGTGACTGTGTATAGGTTACCTTCCGCACCAGAATCTATCACTGCAACATCAACAGTCAGGGAGTCATCTGCCTGGATATTCTAAAAGACAACTGGAGTCCTGCTTTGACTATTTCAAAGGTTTTGCTCTCTATTTGTTCCCTTTTGACAGACTGCAACCCTGGTAAGCAAATCTTTTTAAATCTATAAATAAGGCTTCTTAGTTTAATGTTGATCAAGAAATAAATGTTAGAAAGATGATCAGCATAAGATTTGTTTTGAGGGATAATCATGGAGGTTGAGTCAGCGGAATAGTGAATCTGAGGCTGACTTCTCATGCATACTTCTGAGTTATCTGGGGCTATCTGGTAAAACCCTTCTGAAAATCACCAAAGACTTATGAGGAAACCAATATCATGTCGGTTAGACACTCAGTCAAAAGTTTCTTAACATTCATTTAGTTTATTAATGTCATGTAGCAGAATCTCATTTAGGCTACCAACCAGCTTCTGAATCGTGACATGAAGAAATCATTGGCTAGGAATGCTCGGCCTTAGCTCTTATTTTAATGTTTCTCTTCATCTCTACATTTTTCCTTGGGGCTTTTTACCTTTCTTTCTGTACATCCTGTTTTCACTGCTTCTTGTGTGTCTCTGGCTAGCCCTGGGTCTGGACCTCTCTTTCTCCCTTGTTCTTTCCCTCTCCTCGCTCGCTCTCTCTCTCTCTCACACACACACACACACACACACACCTAGATTCTTCCTCCTACTTATTCTTTCTGTCCACCAGCCCCACCTATCCCTCTACCGCCTAGTTACTTTTTACTACCTAGGTCAGGTTTTTATGAGGCCGATCCAAGTGCCTTATGCAAGCAGATGAAACAGCAGCACATCTTTACATAATTAAACAAATGCAACACAAACAAACGTAGCAAGTCTTTGCAGTGTTAAAAAGGCAGCAAAACAAATGTAACACATTTTTCCATAAAAAAATATTCTACAACATAAACAGATGTAACATATCTTTACATAGTTAAATTCCACAACAATGTCATACCCCTCTGTGATGATTTTTGTACTATCAGCTATGGAACCTCTCCTTCCTAAACTGGGACTGTACAGATCATTTCTGTTGGAGTTGAGCAGTGTCCCTGATTCCTTTTCCATCCTTCCATGTTGCCATGTCCTTTACTGTACTCACCCGGTAACTGGGGGTTTCCCCCTTTTTGTATTAAAACTTAACTGTTAAATAGAGCAGTAACGGATATTGCAGTTACTACTCATCAGTCAGTCTAGATTGTTATGTAGAAACTCAGTTATTAGTGTATAGTTAATGACTTCTGAAATGCCTCCTAAGAAATTGAACATGGGTAGCCAACCTGTTAGAGTCATGTTTAAACCTGCAAGTCGCTACTGTGAGGGCTTGGCTATTAGACTGAGAGGGTTCAAGGAGGAGAGAAGAAGAGATAATTGTGCATTTGTTTAAGTAAACAAGTGGAAATAACCTGAGTGTCCACAAAGAGACCGCAGCTATTGAAGAATGGAACAGTTCTGAACTTACGGGGAGATAGTCTTTTAGATCTAGTATATCAAGATACAGAGATTCTTGAAAAGATACATCCATACTTAACAAATATTGTTACGTCTAAGGCATATATAGAATATCTCAACAAAAGAATTTAAAGTGTTAGTAGTTGTTTGCCAGGAAGAGGGTTGTGTGTCTTGGAGTCTAAAAGGGAAAGCCTTTACTCTTCAGTATGGCTGTGTTTGGAACACTTCCTGCACCATGTGCACATACTTTGCTCATGAAAGTTGTTTTTTTATCTCAGATTCACTTTTACTTTAAAATTATATTTAAAATGAAATGACAGGTAATTTTTTTTTAGTGGCTTGTGTTTACAATTAGAGACATAACTGTATGACTGTCAGGGAACATTTCATTCTGAATAGCATTATAAGATGGAAGCTTTATGTAAAACTTATGTTAAGATGCATAACAAGACAAAAATACACCTTCTATTCCACTTTCATAGTTGAACAAAATGTCAAGAATAACGTGACTGAGAAGCTGCATCTATAATATTGCAACAGAATATCTTAGGCTGCAGAAAGAAGACCTGCACAGTGACGTTAGCAATTGACATGCCGTGTGTGTGTGTGTTTGTGAGAGACAGAGAGAGAGAGAGAGAGAGAGAAACAGAGAGAGAGAAACAGAGGGAGAGAGAGAGCGCGCTACAATCAGTGGCTGCTGAGGAGCAAGAATATGTCTTTTCTAGAGATGAGCCCCTAAGTGGTTGACCCTAAACACGTGAACCTACGAGTGGGGGAGGGTCTGCATATGATATCGTGTAACAATGATAATGACAGATGTTTTGAATTTAAGTGAATGGTTCTGGGAGAGATGCAAGTAAAAATAATGTAAATACAGTAGTCATATGATTCCCAATAAAATTTAAAATTTTTGTTAATTTACCATTGACTTTTTCAGTAAAAGGGGCTTATATCATCATAGATTATTTTCTTTGGAAAAATCAAAGCATACTGTATTAAAATATAACTTATACTGTAATGCCATGTTAGAACTGTACATGTAAAGCACACATGATGTCTTAATATTGTTTTCACTTTTCCAGCGGATCCTTTGGTTGGAAGCATAGCCACTCAGTATTTGACCAACAGAGCAGAACATGACAGGATAGCCAGACAGTGGACCAAGAGATACGCAACATAATTCTCATAATTTGTATGCAGTGTGAAGGAGCAGAAGGCCTCTTCCCACTGTGCTTCGGATCTTTATAGCCTTTACAATACGGACTTCTGTGTATATGTTATACTGATTCTACTCTCTGCCTTTATCCTTTGGAGACTGGGAGACTCCCCCAAAAGGTAAATGCTATCAAGAGTAGAACTTTGTAGCTGTAGATTAGTTACGTTTAAAATGCCTACTTGCAAGTCTTGCTTCTTTGGGATATCAAAATGTATTTTGTGATGTACTAAGGATACTGGTCCTGAAGTCTACCAAATATTATAGTGCATTTTAGCCTAATTCATTATCTGTATGAAGTTATAAAAGTAGCTGTAGATGACTAGGAATTATGTCATTTGTATTAAGCCCAGATCTATTTCTGAGTATGTGGTTCATGCTGTTGTGAAGATGTTTTACCTTCCCCTTTGTCAGTTTGTAATGAGAGGATTTCCTTCTACCCTTTGTAGCTCAGAGAGCACTGATGTATCATCTCAAACACAATAAACATGCTCCTGAAGGCATAGTTTCTTGTCGTAATGTTGAAAGTCTTGTCAGAAGGTGTGTCTGAGATGATTGTTGATGAAATAAAGATGTGGCTATGAAGATTGATTATTAAGGACTAGTACAAATGGATGAATTATTAAATTGAAAGCATTTAAAAATCTTAAGTGTGTAGAGTTTTTTCCTTTAAGGAGAGCATATAGTGGGCTTAAATGTGAAGCTGGATTTAAACCATTGGTCTAAAAAAAAACATGAATTCTACATTGATGATGTAATATTTGAGTTGAAAATGAAGTCCTGGGTTATTCAGGACCCTCTCCATGTCTTACAGAGGATTTTGTTTCCAAATTGGTGATGTCTATTAAAAGTTGGGCAATACTGTCAGATAATTGCTATTCTGTGACTGCTTTTCTATGGTGCTTTTCCCTTTAATCCTGATCTTGAATTTTTATGGTGCATTACTGTTACTGTGATCCATGGCCAGCAAGTGTAGCCAGAGGCGCAAAGGCCCTGTTTCCCTTAAGGTAGAAGGTGGTGTGTTCATGTGCAGATGTGGCACTCTTTGTTGAAGACATACTATTGTAAGGATGTAGAGCTTAAATAACTTCTAACTGTAATTATGAAGTGTACTATTTAGCTTGTAATTATTAAGCTTTCTTAAGAGAATTGTAAACAATATGATTGTACTATTTTTTTCCCCTGTGCCTGGAATAAATTATCTGTGGTCAGTTTCTTTTCCGATCCTAAATATGGTAATACAGTACCATCATAAAATTTATGGAAATTTATCATTAGAATAAGAGTAAGTATTGCTTTGGGCTGGGGAATGCTAGCTCAGTGGTTAAGGCTACCTTGGCACCCCCAGCACCACACACATACACAGACACAGACATTTCTTTAGGGAAGTGAGTCATGTTAGTTATATAGACTACCACTATTAAAATATGGGCTTCTGCTCAAATATTTGATGATAGAAATACTAAATCAGGGAAAAACTTAAATTTAACAGGTTTCTCATTTCTACAAGTGCTACACACACACACACACACACACACACACACACACAGTGAACAACATGTTAATGATAGAAGATTTAAGCTTTATTTCAGAAAACTTCTGATTCTTATTTTAAACAAATTAAAAATCCACAGTTCAAGTCAATATGATGAAAGTGGAGGCCATATGATAGTTAAAATCATTTTCATTAATCATGGTAAGCTGTGGAAAGGACTTCATCCCACTGCTGAGATGTGTCATTCTACCCTAGAGTAATAAGCTTCTTTTGGTCTCGGAAGCTTTCATCCTGAGCCTTGGGGTGTTACTGTGTTGCCCTTCCAGTTGTAATTTGTGAATGTGTGAGAGCGGCCGAGCCACCATGTATCCTGTCGGACCTGTAGTGTCGTAGTGATTGCACACCCTCTGAGGAGCTGGGCTGTGCAAAAACGTGTCTGATATGCATACCTGCTGTAACTGTTGCCTATAAAAGAATTATTCATCGATTATTATAATTTCTAAAATTAGATAAATTACTTGAGTAGATCTTTAAAAACCAGTTTTAGTTTCGGATTTATTTCTAATGAATACAAGGTAGTTTATTAGTGTTCGTTACCGGAACACTTAGGATAGTTCCCTTTGTTTAAAAACTTGAAAATGAGATGAGTAATACTAAAAACCACCTTTTACATACCACATCTAAAAATTTGTACTGATAAGTGTTTGACATAACCACATCTAAAAGTTTGTACTGATAAGCGTATCAGAAATGTTATTTTAATTACATGGACATGACCTTTTGAACTAGGAAATCTTAACTAATTGTGGGAATAAAAAATTGTATTTTTACCATGCTACCTTTTCTCAGAAGAGCTTTGAGTTTTGTCTCTGATTTGTAAAAGAACTTAAGTCAGTCCACTGGTTTTCAGTGGCGTTCACAAGTAATAGAAGAATGACAGGCATAAATATTGAGAGGCCGTTTAGTCCTGAGACTGCGATTATCATCATGGTAATGCATAGATTATTAACACATTGCTAGTTGCAGTTTAAATTGTGGGCTTGGACAGATCATTTAAGTATGAGCTGAAACATCAATTGTGTTTTGTCAATCCACCTTAAGGAACTAATCCTACAGTAATTGCATTATTTTTATACTTCATTTAATGTTCCTTATTCAGAATAAGTAAATGTACAAGCCTCTTTGTTTTATATCAAGTCTCATTAGTTTTTTCAAGCAATACTCCAATAATAATAATTAGACTTTAGTACATACCCATTATTTAAGTCAAATCTCACTAGCTCCTCAGTTTCTCCTTCGGAAGTTCTTCATTGTCTGTCTCCAGTGTGTGGACTTGGTGCTTCAAGACAGATGGTGACGTGGCACATTGCATTCTGAACCTAAGAGCATTTGGCAGTGCTAAAATTGAGCTTTCTGTTTAGTCCAAAATAATTCAGTGATGAGTGGGCTACTTTGTACTTTTCTTCCCTCAGAATTTGAGTATTTGGAAATCTTGGCTTCCAGAGATGCAAACTACATGTAACCATATTTAACTATGTGTAGGCACCTTCATAAAATGAGGCTTCGCGAGTAGGCAAGCTCTTAACGGTGGATGTCCTACATAGCAGTTTGGCATGTGTCACTTGTTTTGACATCATAGTGATGTTTCTAGTAAGACTGGCTAGTACTTGGTTGTATCTCATTGTGCATACAAAATCTCCCAGACTTAAAGTGAACCGTTCGAGAAGCTCATGGTAAGCTGGAATCATCACATAACCCTGCAGTGATGGGAAGGAGCGCAGTGGTCACCCTCTATTCCAGTTTATTCCCTTCAGTGCCTCTTCTCAAATGCTTTGCTTACACTGCCCTCCCCGTCCATGCCTGGGCTAGAGGATCGCAATTAAAAGAAGTCTTTATTTATAGAGGGGCATGCCACGAATCCATTAGCATTTCTGAAGTCCTGTATCTTGCTAACTAAAGTTGGAAATCGTTTTGTATTTTGACTGGCAGCTTGTTACATCCTTCTCAATGTATCTTTTTTTCCCTCGAGTATTTTTAAAGCAGAATTTACATAACCCTGTTTATTGTTCAGGAATACTAGGTATAAATTGCCATGGGATTCCAAAAGCCCACAGGAAGTTAGAGTGTTCCAGTGGGGCCTTCTAGAGAGAAAGTACAGACACATTCCCCTTGGCACTAAGGTGTGTGTGTTGCCTGTGGTAATGATGATGGACCAGAAGGTGTGATTTAGGGAGGCACTACACCGGGAAAACCACCCAACCCATCTAAATTCTGGAAAAAGGTGTACTCTTCTGAGCTTGGGTTAAAAATATTGTCTTGCTTGTTCTCATTGCTGGAAGGTTAAAGAGATCAATAAAGTTTCCTCTGCTTCTCCACGTCAGACTTGTCTGTATTTTCTTCATGTCCAGGGAAGCCCAGGTCACAAAGGGTGGTGGTTCTAGAAAGTGTTAGTTATCCATTCTATGCTGCTACTGCAGATTCTTTTTCTGAGATTAAATACATTGTACACAGGTGCTGTGACCACACATAGATTCATCTCATAGAACATGCTATAGTCTGGTCTTCTAACAGCTGCCTCCTTTAGTATTTACAGCTCTGAGCCCATCTGGAAAACTGTTCCATAGCACAGTATCCCCAGAGACTGGAGCTGGAAGACCAGCTTGGTGGGGAATATGCCCCCCCCCAATGATTTACAGCTTCTGGAAACGACCAGAATCTGCTCTTAACAAATAGGGATAGTAGCCTTAGTTTCAAAGCTGGAATCCTGCCCATGACTCTAAATACTACTGTCAAAACCTACCATCATAAAGTCGAAATACATTTATAAAAATATTACCAAGGTTATAGCCTGTCATTTTTTGACATTTTCCTTTAAAAAGAACAAGTATGGGAATCACAACTTAAAAATTTCAGTGTGTTCTCAGTAAACGAGCTAAGTAATTATCTTAATAGCTAGTGAATAAAATATTCTAATGATAACTGATACCTAAGTTCAGATTTCTGAGTCTTTTGTAAGCTGAACTTCACAGCCAAGCAATATCACCACCGGTTTTATTTGCTATCTTGTTCTGTAACTGGGATTTTTTCCCCCTACTTTTTAGAATCTGAATTCTTTTTTCAGTTACATAATTGGGTTAATTCCGGTGAACAACACTGCAAAATGTAGTGTCAGAATATTTAGTGGCAAAACAATGTGCATTGTGAGTGACTTGGAGAACAAATGTTAAGAAAATACCATTAAGTTCTATGCAGTGGGACACCTCCCTGTAGAGCATGGTTTTGCTTGGTCTCTGGCTGTGTCCTGTTTTTTCTTTGTTTTGTTTGCTTGCTTGCTTGGTTTTTGTCTCAGCTTTCAACACTGGAATTCTCTGTTAACTGCTGAAGACCTGCATATCAGTTTGGGATTTTGTTCTCAGAGCCAGTGAGCATGGCCATGTGGCCTTTAGAATTGTGAGTTAAAGGGACGTTTGGGGGAGCTCGCCAACATCCCAGCGCCAAACAGCTCTTCACCACCCACACGGCCACTCTCCCCGAACTTCTTTCTGCCTTGTTATCCCTTTCACACATAAAGAATGCCAACAATTATGTCGTTTATATATGTAACGTGGCTGCCTTGAGGCTCACGTAGGATTTTTACACTCTAGCACTGGTCTTGCCAATCGTCTCTAGATAATTCAGAGTCACAGAAGCAATGAGAGAGGGGAAACATTTTAGGAATTAGAATTATTTTGGATGCAGTAGCAGCAAGCTCATCTACGTTCTTCTCAGGAGGAAGTCTGTGCCATGCGTAGTTTCTGAGGATTTGTCTTAGTACTGTTCCTTCCAGAACAACAGTGGGAGGTTTTCACTTTCCTGGTTCTATGTTTCTTGTTTTTTCTTTTTTACCCCCAGAAGTGATGTGATGGAAAGTCTGTCATGAGCAGACAGACACTAAGCACACAGCGATGTATATATATATTCTTTATTCCAGCTTCCAGAAGGCCTCCTCTTCAACTTCTCCTGTCCATTGGAACCAGGAAGCCCATCCCGTGGTTGAAGCTAACGGAGAACAAGGAGGTAGCCTGATGTGGATCAGACCATCTACTCGGTCCTTTCCAACTTCACCAAGGTGGTGGAGGGGACATGGTTTAAATTCAGTGTGTAGCAGATACAAGTGTGATTATAACAATCTTTAAATATTAATTTTACTTGATTTGGATACTTGTATATTAAATAAAGTATGAAGGTGTTTTATCGACTTCCTCCTGGACCCTCAGTTTTATTTCTTAGGGAAAATGCCATGCTTTTGTTGATAGTGCTGCATACTTTGAAGGCTTGGGAAAGTAGAATAAATGTTTCTGTTTTATTTCAGAGTGTGGTGAGTACATAGGTTTAGATACTTAGTGATATAGTGTAAGCTTACAGTAGCATGTGCTTGTTTGGAATTGATAAAATCTAACCATGGGGAATTTTAGCTCATGGGATGTGGTAGGAAGCCTGGGGATGCTTCTCACCTTCTCTCCATTTTCCTTTACCTGTGTTGTTAAGCAAATTTGCTTGCTGGTTTCCACTCTTGAAAAGAGCAGTTGAGTAGAGTTATGTGTCCTTTCGAGTTGTAAGCTAAAAGGATGGTTGGTGGAACTCTCCAACATCCCATACCAAATAGGTCTTCAGCACCCACACCTCCACCCTCCTCACTCCTTTTCTGCCTTGTGTTCTGGCCAATATCAAAAGCAAGACTTGAAGAAGATATACCTTTACTTAATCTTTTTGTGTTTGTTCTTGATGCTTTGAATAAAAATTGGTGGTTTTGCTTCCGTCTGCTCCTATCAGAATGAGTTCTTTCAGGGCAGTGGTTCTCAGCCTGTGGGCCATGACACCTTTGGGTGTTGAACAACCCTTTCTCAAGGGTTGCACATGAGATATACTACCTATCAGGCATTTACACTAAAATTCCTAACAGCAAAATTACAGTTATGAAGTAGCAGCAAAAATATTTTTATGGTCAAGAGTCACCACAACCTCAGGAACTGTGTTGAATGGTCTTAGCATTAGGAAGGTTGAGAACTTTTTTAGGGTGTAAGGTGGCCCAAGGCTCACTATAAATCTCCACTAGATGTCAGTGTGTGACCAAAGGAATCCAGGCCAGCCTTCCAGAACTGTTGGCGAAACCTGTAAGGGTGAACTCATTCAGAATGATACAAAAACATTTTACTGATGCTGGTGCTGTTTTTCTAATGGTTCTTATTCTGTTTTCAAATAAGGGATCTTCTACCTTTTATTTGAAAACTTCAGATGCTTGCATATACTTATTTTTTTATATAATAGAACCAAAGAAACTAAACATTCACTTCACAGTATATAACAGGTTGCTTGGATTCACTGTGTCTGGCCTGAGGTGGTGAAGTTGCCATACAGCAGCACCAGGCTGGTCCCCTAAGACTTC
Organism: Neodon shergylaensis; assembly: GCA_025134845.1. Lineage (NCBI taxonomy): Eukaryota > Metazoa > Chordata > Mammalia > Rodentia > Cricetidae > Neodon > Neodon shergylaensis. The sequence goes on along the minus strand of JABTXL010003523.1, from coordinate 4,558,755 downwards.
TGTATCTCTTGGTGTCTGCATTACAGCCATGCCTAGTCCTTTGGACTAAACAATAAGATTGGCAAAAGAATATCAGTCAGATTAGGACAGCATGGGAATATTTATACCCCAAACTTAAATTTTAACCATGACCACATAGAATGCAAAACAACTATGAAAAATCTATAGTATTTTTATAGATAGTGAACACAGACCATCAAGAGTATCCTCTTAATTTACTTAAGAGAAATGGAAAAGGAAATTGTAACTTGGGATGAAGGCTCAAACTGGTGGGTATTTGTTGTGTATATTGTATGTTTATAATAGTTTCTTAAAAGAATTCATCTTTAATTCTAATATTACAACTTGAACACTAATTTCCCCCTCACTGTATAACATAAGTTGCAGCTATGTAGTTTGCTTGTAAATAACATTACACATAAAAATGATTGGTTGATTGATTGATAAAGTGATTGGAGAATTTGTCTTTATGTATTAAGTGTTTTATAATGTATAAACAGACAGAAACGTCTTTTGTGCATGTTACAGAAATGTGGCACAGCCTCACCCATGAAAGGTCTTATTCATATTAGTCAGTTGTATTGAATAGGATTGTGCCAAGGAGATGGGATTAATGTAGTTTGTCTATTTTAAATAATTGTAATCAGGGTTACACAGGCAGAAGTTCAGGGTCAGGTTTTCAAACAATGTCAATTTTGAATAGAGTTTATTTGGATCCAAGAAAATGTTGCAGTAATGTTCAGTGCCTTGGGATTATGTAAATATTGTCAAGGGTGTGTTTAAAGAGAAAGATGGTGTATAGCTAAAAAAGTGGAAAAGTTAGCAAAGTTGAGATTACTATTGACTTTCACATAAAGATATATTTTGATTCAGAAGTTGTATGTAGCAAATACTGCATTCATCAAATTAAGGCACATAATAACGTTGTGTATGTATGTATGAAAGAAAACTGTGAAAGTGTGTCTCATTCAAGTACTGATAGTGTAGCAACCATAGGATTATGTGTAAAGTCCGCTGGTTAGTGACTGTCAGTTCAGGAAGTTGGGTATGTGAATCCTAATTGGTTAGAAAATTTAAAAGCTATATTTCTGTGATATTTAACCATCGTCTCTGTCCTGTGATGTTTGTAATCCTGGGTTTCCGGACTTGTAGGGGTGGGCATTGGAGTTAGAATGGTACACTGGGAGTGGTTGGGGGCTGTAAGGTGTATTGTGACACTGACATCAACTCCTGACTCTAACCCACCAGATATATATCCAGATGAGGTTCATTCTTAGACTGATCAAGCCAGTGAAGTAGTACTAGCTTCCTTACAGACGTCTAAATTCAGGCTAGTCTGCAGGTGCATGGTTGAAGCAAATCTAAGTGACAAGTCTTCTGGGCAGATTCTTTATCCAGTCAGTTCTTGTTAAATCTGGAGGGAAAGGATTCAGTGGAGACCAAACAAAGCCAGTCAGTGGTGTTTCTGATTCTGATCTGTTTACAACCCCACACCTCAAAGGCCTTTGTTTGCTCCTTTCATTGTTCCTAGAATTTCGTCATTAGAGATTCTATAGCTTAAAATCCAGTCATTGCCCAGTGTCTTTTTAATGTGGTTGTAACGGAAATTGGTCACAGTTGAGTTTTATTAGTGACTCTACAGCTCATTCGCTCATAAAACTCTCACTGCCCTCATCTGCTTTGAAGCAAGCAGTAGGGATTTTGACTGAGAATGTGAAAATGTGCTCAAAGTATTCCAGCTTCAGCCTGATACAACAGGCCCCCAAGGAACTGACTGCCCATGGAAAAGTCCTCTAGGAGAACAGGGCATGTCAGCCCCTTTCAGCCTCCAACTTGAATTTCTGAGGGAATCCCCTGGGGAGCTCGGTAAAATGTACACATTGATCTGTGTGGCTTGGAGGGCAAAGTCTGCTTGTCCAATAAGCTTCCATGGGAGTCTAATTCTGGTGCTTAGAGACAGACATCTGTTTCAATGGCAAGTCCTGTCTTCCTCACCTAGGATCTTGAGAAATTCTGGAACATGACTTAGACTGGCTTGTTAAAATAGGCAAAGTTCGGCAAAGTTGGAAAGGCTTGCAAATCTGTATTCCTAACCTGATGCTCGGCTCCCAGTGGGGAACAGCACAGCCGAGGCAGCTGCAGTCCTGACAAGGCCATAGTAGGTGGCAGAGACCTGTATTTTGAATTTAGAGCTATTGACAGGCTGCAAAGATAAGCCAGCATTTCCATTTTTGCCAAAAGTGTTAGCCGGAGAAGCTTCTCATTCAACCTCTCAAGGTATCTTCTCATCTTTGCAAGTTTAGAAGCCCTGTGTTGGTTGCTTGTAATGCTGTCAAGAGGATTAAAAATATTAGTAGGCACAGGGTCTCAAAATTACTTGGATATTCGATTCCTTTCCGTAGTAGGATGTATTGTTAGACATTTCACACTTATGGCTGTTCGACAAAAGACAGCATCAGTACTAAATATTGCAGGCTTTTCTTTATAAAATCTTCTCAAGGCTTGCTTTGAGATACCTTAAGAACTTGAAAATGCACTGGAGAAGCCTCCAGAGCCAGTGAGGAGAAATTTTCTTAACAGCTGAATAGTACGCCATTGTGTAAGTGTGCCACATTTCATGATCCCTCAGTTGATCAACACATAGGCTGTTTCTAATTTGTTTGTCTGTTTTGATTTTTTGTTTTATGTGTTTTGTTTTGTGGAAGGGGAGAGGAAGAACATGAGGTTCTGTGGATAGGGAGGTAGGGAGGATTTAAATGGGTTAGGAGAGGGGAAAACATAACCAAAACATGAAAAAATTAAAAAATAAAAAGTTTATTCCTTTAAAGCATAATAACCAATATTTTCTACAAATGTTAATAAGCCTGTATCCAAAAGGGCTAAACTGTTTGGCCTTACAAGTTGAAAACAGAAAAGAAAAGAAAACTGCACTGTAATTTACCAAACATTCATCTCTGCGAACTGGTGTGCTTGTCAGTACTGTCCTGAGCAGCTCTTCTCCCAGCAGAGATCTCTTACTGCAGTGGAGGGTCCCCTAGCTCCCTTTAAGTGCAGTAGTTCAGTGATGGGCCAAGCTGCTCTGTCACCACCAGCAAGGATCTGTCCCTGGGAAACCACTTACATCACCCCACCCACTTAGGACAATTTCCTTAGTTAAATGATAGCCAGGGTCCTCCTGTAGCTGGGATGACCATTTAAATTGTCTTCCTGGCTACCTTCTGAAGTATATGACCACAGGAGCCCAGAGGTCTTGGGAGCTCCGTAAAAGCTTGGTAGGCATTGGGTATGAAGGGTTTCTCTGTATTTCTTTACAGCAGCAGCACTGTCCTATACCAACAGCCTAGGGGCCAACTAGAAAATGCACCAATCGTTTTCTTCTGCTTTTGTCCCTCAAATTTCCCTTTCTTACTTTAGCAAAGAAGCGAGTGGTTGCTTTGAAATCTCCCAACTGCCGTCTTCTCTTGCATTGTTGCTATTTTGACTGCTTCTCTCTGGCTTTCCAGGGAGCCTCGAGAGCTGCCTCCCAGCTCCACACCGTACTTTCCTTTTTGAACACAGGACTACCTGCCCGACTATGGAAGTGGCGGCAGCTGAAGGTTAGCGTGCAACTTCTCTATCCAGAAACACTTCGGCCTCCAATAAGCCCAGGAGCCACTGTTCTCTTGGGACTGCTGCAGACCCTCCTGCTTGTCTACCTTAGATATCAAGCCAAAAATAAGATTGCCATTTTCATGTGTCCAACCTCATGACTGGCTCTCGTCTTTTATAAATTCTGTCTAACATGTGTTTGAAGGATGCTTTGTTTTGGTGCCAAGATTTTGAGCATTAGAGCTATGTTTTTTTTTCTCTTGTTAACCCAAGGATCATCGAGGAGCTACTGCCTCTGAGGTCTTTCTTTCTGCTCTCCACCCAAACCTGGCAGGGTTAGGACTCTGTCCTCTTCATGTGCTCTTGGTTCTGTGCACTCCTTGACATAGGTTCCCATGAAAGCATTAATTTATTTCTTAAAATGGGGCATCAAGGGAATATAGGGAAGCAAATGTTTTCCATCAATCTTATTCCTACATTTCATATTGTTATTCTTTGGGGTTGTAGTTGTAAAATATCATGTTTTAGTGACTTTAACACAAAAAGATATGTTAATCACGTGTGACACTCATACCATCTTGAATCATTTGTACAATATATTTTTTTTTGTTTTGAGCATAATAGCCTGTTATGAGACAATCAGAACCTAGTATTTTGTAGTGCTTTTTAAAAAAAAAAAAACCTAACTGGACTTGTACTTCATTTTTGTGCTCAACAGAGAGGAAGAATGGCTTGATAGATATCTTTACGTTTCCAAGAAGTTCTCTCTGGTTTCTCACAAACAGACCATATTTGCTGAGGTGGAATTTCTGATAGGAAGATTGCTGTGCAGTATGCTAATTGCCACCACGGGCTTGAAAGCCACACCAACTGTTTAGCCATGGCTAAACTGCTCAACTCTGTACTTTAAATTTCCCTTTGTAAAATGCAAACCTCAATAGCAGTGTAGGACAGAATGAGATATTGGTTGTACTAAACATAAAAGATTGCAGATAGTTCCTTGCAGTCTTTATTTTCGGGAAAATGCCCTACTTGTTTGGCTGTCTAACTCATCAACTTTGTTCCATAGCTCTAGCCTCTTGCTTAGCTGAAGCTATACCTAGTGCCTTTTGTTGGGCCAAAGGATTTCCAACCCTGATGGACTTTTGAAGACGTGCTGTGGGAGAAGTTCAAGGTAAAAGCCGATGGAGTCTCACATCTATCGTGAAAAGCCTTCTTGCTGTTCTTCAACTAGGCCTGTCTGCTTCTCAGAGGTCATATCTAATAAGTCAAATCATTATTAAGTCCTAAACATACTTGACCTTTTTTTTATAATTTCTTTTTTAAATTTTGATTGTATATATTTATTGTGCACGGTAACTATGTTAATGGAGATATCTTCATATATGTACATATTGAACATCACTTCCCCAATTACTCTTTTGAGAATAGGCTTCTAGGCCATGTACAGAGGACCTGTTTGGCGGCCTCAAGCCATTCCTTGGCCAGCAGCTTTAAGTTTACCACTCCTAGTTTGTACTGTACCCATAGTAATATGGACCAAACCTTCAAACTTTTTTCTTGGAAGTAGCAACAGAAAAACAAGAATGAAATTCATATTTATGAATTTTTGCTCTAGTTTTTAACTCTACCATTTATAGGAGATCATGTGATTTATGAAAATCATTTAATAAGTATTGTTAGTTTCCTAACACATAATTGTGCTTAGCTTTCAAAAATAATTTAGATGACTCGGTGTAAGAAAAAAGTGGCTGTTTCTTTTTTAAATTATTTTTATTGTTTTGTGTACGAGTGTCTGCCTGCATGTGTGTATGTGTGCTTCTGTGTGCCTAGTGTTAAAAGGGGCATCAGATTCTCAGGAGCTGTAGTTATAGGGAGTAGATGGTTGTGAAGCCCCACATGGGAATCAAATTCCAGTCCTCTGTTACAATAACAAGTGTTCTTAATCACAGCCATTTCTCTAGCCCCAAGATGGCTGTTCTTAAACGCATATTATTCGAAACACATTCTTAAATACATCATTCAGGTTTTTATCTTCTTTTTGAGAAACTTTTTTTGTGTAAAAATCTTATTTTTTTTCTAGGCCAGAGGTCAACTTTGGGTATCATTTCTCAACTGCCATCCTTCATGTTTGCATCTTTCTTTTGAAACAATGTTTCACTTGATCGAAACAGTGTTTCACTTGGTCGAAACAGTGTTTCACTTGATCGAAACAGTGTTTCACTTGATTGAAACAGTGTTTCACTTGGTCGAAACAATGTTTCACTTGATTGAAACAATGTTTCACTTGATTGAAACAGTGTTTCACTTGATTGAAACAGTGTTTCACTTTCTAACCTTGATTGGCCTCGAACTCACTTAAGTTGGTGGTTCTCAACCTATCAGTCGTGATGCTCTGGGATACATATGAGCTATGCTGTATGTCAGATATTTGTATTACATTTCATAACAGTAGCAAAATTACAATTATGAAATAGCAATAAAGTAATTTTACGGTAGGGGCTCACCACAACCTGAGGAACTGTATTAAAGGGTCGCAATATTACAAAGGTTGAGAACCACTGCTCTAGGTAGGCCAGGCTGGCCTTAAATCACGAGACATCGGCCATCCTCGGTCATCTGAGTGCTAGGATTTTGAGATGGTCTCTCCCTTGCCTGACATTCCCCAATGGAATAGACTGGGTGGCTAACGAGCAGCAGGGATCTGCTGTCTGCCTCCCAGGACTGGAGCTGGAAGCACATACCACCATGCCTGGCTCTTTCCATAGTTTCTGGGGATCACACTTATCCTCATGAATGCTTAGCAAGGATTCTACTGAATGAGCCCCCTCCCTGGGCACATTTTTAACATATGTAGTTCCTCTTTCTGTCTGAGTTTCAGTTCTAAACATGCTGAAATATATTTAAACAGTGATTCCATCTAATGTCTGCTGCCTGTAAATAGATAATTGTGATCTTTAGGGAGTAATCAGTAATGGACTTTCTGTTTCCTTTTTCCTTTTTTTTCCTTTAAAGTATATCTGTGGTCTTAGTGGGCAAAGGGTTATTGATGCCCATACTAGACGGCAAGGGACATAAAGGAACATGGTCGTTTCCTGGATTCTCACATATGTTAGCGACTAGCTTGTTCCCGTGAGGAAATGTGCAGCGCTGCATAGTCAAAGGCTTCGTGACATTCTAAGGCAGGAGACCCTTTCAGGGATGTGGAGGATCAGGAGAGGGCGTTCTAATCCAGAACTGCATGAAGGTACAGGCCTGATGAGGTAGGTGGCACCTAGGGAGGCTTGTGGGAGCGGAGTCTGCTTGGGATTTACTGAAGCAGGGCCATGAAGATGGGTATGAGGCTCAAAGTTATTCTGAGTAATGAGTCCATGGAGGAATCATCACTGGGAAGCGAGTAAGAGCCAGAGGCAGAGAGAGAACTTGCTACCACTGTGTCTGGCCGTCTATGTGTGGGGTTCTCACTAGTCCTTCCAAAGTCCCACTATAAACGGGTTTAACACTGTAGGTTATAAAACTAAAATGACAAAACTGGAATTTAAGACCTGGGCCATAACTGCAAAATCAGCAACCTTTTGTTACAACATTCTGGTGACCAGACTCATAAACACTCTCTAGGTAAGGACACGGTCTACGCTGTCAGTGCTGTGCCCTGAGATGAGACCAGACAGAATCTCCTAGATCAGCTGCACCAAAACCTGACTGTTACGGTAAGGACGCCTTGTCTACAGCAGCCTACCCAGACACATTCGGCCAAATTCTGAATATTTAAAGAGGAACTTAGGCATTTCACCTACTCTGTACTGAAAGTACAGCCTTGATTTGTTGTCTTGTTCATTTTAAATTTGATCACATAGAAGCCGAATATCAACCTTCCCTAATGCTGTGGTAGATGCCAGGCATAACCCACATCGTTGGAATTTTAAAATCATATGTCCCTTTTGACCTAGCTGTTCGGGATGTGATTGGCTGCCCTGGAGCCCAGGTTGGCTCTGGTCCTGTGGGGGAAGCTCATCAGCATCTTTTCTTCCTCCCACTACAGACAACGAAACCTACCTCATGGAACATCAAAGCAGTGTTGCTTAGAACATGATCCAACCACTCATCTTTTAAGTTGCTAGCTAATATATAAATGTTTGGGCCCCACTCAAAAATATATTGTAACAGCATTATAAAATAATTCAGGAATCTAATTGTGTGTGTGGTTATGCCTGCATATACACACATTTGTGGCATGCACGGGGAGGTCAAAGGATAACATTGGGTGTTTTCCTTGTTTTCCACCTTTTCTGAGGCAATCTCTTGTCCAGCTGGCCCATGAGTTTCCAGGGATTCTCCGGCCTCTACCTCCCATCTCCCATAGGAGTTCTGAGATTACATATGCCCAGACTACATGTCTTACTTGTATGAGTTCTGGGGATCCACATTCAAACCCTTTGTTTGGCAAAGTAATTTTAAGCCGAAGCCTTCTCTCCTACCCCAAGAGTCTACTTTTAATAAACACCCAATATGATTTCCACACACACTAATATTTAAACAATTGGTTGACAGACTGACAAGTTAATTTTGCAACACAGTGCAAAAATACAGAGGTTTTTCTTACAGGGTTACAGACAAGAATCATCCTTGGTGGTTTATTTTTATTCTGTGTATCTTGAGATCAGGATACTAGAAGAAAATCATCATTTTCACTTACTAAGAATCCAGCAGCACACCATATTATAGTGATAACCTTATGAAATGATTTCTCCTGGGGGTTATAAATCAGTAAGAATTATTTCATAAAACACAAGGGTTCAAATTTTCGTGGTTTATGCTTTCTGAATGTTTGTAGTGGTAAAGTGCAGTCATTTCTGATGGAGTCAGCCAACAGCATTTTTCTCCCAAGCCATGTACTGTTCAGCTGCTAGCTAGTGTCCCAATGCAATATTTGGTCAATGAAAACAGGAGAGTGTCTTGTAGGAAAACATGTGCACTGGACACTCCGCTCTCTTGACCGGTGTCATTGGAAACAGAAGGTGAATGACCAATAAGAAGTAGAGTGAATTATTTATAGGGATTTTCCAGTGCCCTTACTATTTGTAGAAATCAGTGTAACAATTGATTCATTTCATGTAGTTAAAGGGTGAGCTGTCATTGCTTCGAGAACCCATTCAGAAATATGTTGTTTTCAGGAAACTGTGAAAGCAGAAAATATTTAGGAAGAACTAGTCACAGTCTTTAATAAATAATCACAATAGCTAGTTTTACTCACTGGCAGAGACTACCTTATGGCTCTAATGTTAAATTGTTTGTAGTTTATAATGAAATTGAATTAGTACTTATATCCACTGTGGTTCATAATTAGTATATAATTTCAAAGAAGTAACCATGTTTTATGATTTTCAGCAAAAATTCCTCTGATTTAAATATAGAAAGGCGAAAGCCATAGACATATCCCTTGCTATTTACCTCAGCCACACCAAACACCTTTTTCATTAACTAGTGAATTATTGAATTAACTAGTGAATTATTGAATTAACTTGTCCCTTCCTCCAAAGAAGCTTAGACTCTCTTTAGAGGTCAAAGGTCACATATAGTATTTCACATCTTTTCTAATGTGGATGCCTGCACTGGGTCCGCTCTAGAATATTCAGGCAGGCAGGGAAGAGGAACTCAGAGGGAGGGACCATTCCTCATGATGAGTTCGTTACTCATAGTTTACGGGAGGGGGAACTCATTGTCCTCAGTTGCATGACTCCATTGGTCTCCAGGAGATAGTTTTCACCAATTGTCACTCAGACGGCCCTGGTTAAATTAAATGGATCACAAAACCTGGAGTCATGAATCCCAGAAAGGCATTGGTAGGGGTTAGGGTGGGTGTGGATTGACAGGGATGGGACAGAGACAAGAGGGTGCTGGGAAGAGAGCAACCAGAACATATCACTTACATGTGTAAACTGTCACATCACACAATCATTGAAACAGATTCATATGAAAAGATTAAAATGTCATCGATTTCTTCACTGTCTTAATTGCAAACACAAACCTTAACCTGCAAAGTATATTGTTCCTGTTTTGGTCTCACAGTTTGTATTTCTTAATATTAAACATTTGTAATGTTTTATTCCTCTCTGAATTTTTCAGTAGTTTCAATATTTATTATAATACTATTATACTAATTATATTACTTTTTCATTGTCAAACTCTTCTAAAATGAATTTTATGTGCCTGTGTACCTGGTCATGTGTGTATGCGTGTGTGTGTGTCCACATGAGCGCATGCATGTGCATGCCCTCAAATGCATATGGAGGTCAGGAGCTGATGTCAGGTGTTCCCATCAT
>JABTXL010003523.1:4534827-4548834 GCA_025134845.1 Neodon shergylaensis | reverse complement strand
GTGTGTGTGCACATGCCGTCAAATGCATATGGAGGTCAGGAGCTGATATCAGGTGTTCCCATCAGTCATTCTCCACCATGATGCTTTTTTTTTTCAAGACAGGATTTCTCTGCATAGCTCTGACTATACCCGAGCTCTGTCCTGTGCAGATTAAAGTTTCTGTTTGTAGCTAAAGAATAAGTTGCTGCTTGTCCTGGGCCGAGTTCTTGCTAGTTAAGGTTTCTATTTGTAACTAAGAATAAGTTCTTGTTTCTTAGGTCTGAGGGAAACTGCAAAGCATGTTTTTCAACCTACACTGCACTTGTGACCCTTTCCTCTGATGTATATCCTTACCCTGTCCCTTCCCTCTCATTGTATCTTCCTATCAATGGATGACAGTCGACTCTCTCGCCCCTGTAAACACTATCTCTCCTATAAACGGACCTCAAGCGGCTGGAAGGGGCTGCTCTCTGACATCCTGACCTTGGGAGAGGGAGCCAGAATGGCCAGTCCCAGGCGCACCCCATAAATAAAGCTTGCTTCAATTGGAAAAATAAAGAATCATAACTTTATGATATATACATATTCTAACATTTAAAGTTGGGGCTGGGGAGTAGCTTTGAGCTGGAGTAATCAAAGATGGCTTCCTAGAAGAAGGATCCTGAGCCAAATCTTATATGAGATTGAACCCAGGAGCAGGAGGTGGAGGAGATGGTGGCAACGCCTCTGATGATAAAGATACAGTGTTTGGCAGCTCTGCTTAAGATGGTGACAAGGGTGCGTGATTTGAGAAGAGATAAGATTAGAGAGTAAATGCATTGAAAGCCTGTAGATTCCTTGGACTTGTAGATGACTCCTCTGTCCTAGGGGAACATATTAGAAAATATGTTCGTTAAGAAAGAAAGTACCTCACACATAGGAGAGCCTCAGGGCGTGCCCAGCAGTGGCGAGCCAGGATGAGGTTACAGAATCTCAACACCATGTTTTGTCAGCGCCTTGAGACAAGAGGACTCGCCTGGGTCTTCATCTGATCTCCTTCCAGGCAACTTTGTTTTCTGTTTTCTTTCTCATCTTTCCTCTTTTTCTTCAATTTTTACTCATGTCTGCCTCTTTTATCCAGCAACTACGGAACAAAGCAAAAACAGACAAGAAAAAGAAATCCCTCCCTTGTACAAAGGAGCATTCTGTCTTAATGATGCCGTGCTTGTCACGAGCCTCTATGCTCTGCACCAGCATGGGGAAAGTGACCGAAGTTTGCTCCTAAATGAAGACAATTCCTTCCTAAGAGGAATTCTGGTGCCAAGTATTGAAATATTAAACATCTAACCCCATTGCACAGTCGATGAGAAACAAATCTATTTTTCCAGTTTCCCCTGTCTTGCTCTTGTGGCTGGAGTTTGCACTGAGGAGAACGCTCCAGCTACATCCTCACCCCCATGGTAGTTGTTTTATTTCTCAGAGATCAGTACCTCGTCTTTCTTCCTCCTTTCTCCCTCCCCTCTCCTCCGAGATGGGGATAGATTAAACTCACTCTGTCAGGAAGTGTCACTTTAAAGCCTGATGTCCTTTAAACTGCTCCCTGGAAGCAGCTAATACTCATTACTCTTTAATGGCTTCTTGTCCAGCGTAATGTGGGTTTTATATTCGCATACATCCTCTTATTTAATTTTCCCTATAGCCCTACGAGAGGTGCAATTGTCCCCACTGTGAGAGATGGAGGAATGCAGGATTAGAAGAAGGAAATAACTTATCCAAGATAAGACAGCAAATTCAGGACAGTAGGGATTTGAAGCTGTTTTCCGAAGTTTGAAAGTCGGTTAAGTGTGATTCCTTCCTATTTTATACAATTTACGCGTCTCAAGGGTTTTTTTTTTTTACAACTAAATTATTGTGAGGTTTACCCATATAGCATCTCTCATGGTACCATTGAAATTTAAGACGTTCAACAAGCATTCCTTGGTAATTAACCCGTATGCATTTGTGCGCATGGAAAGCAGCTTTGCCAGCTGATTTTTCCATCTCTAAGGCCTTTGTACCAGCTTGCCCTAGTTTACTTATTGAAAACTCAGATTCATCCATTTTAAAGTCTGAGTCTATTCTCTGTGTGTCCTTACATACTATGGAAGAGAAATTGAGCCCCATGCCCTCTCTTTTCTCTTCTCCCTTCAACACCCGTGTGATCGTGAATTATAATTTAATTATAAGGCTTTGTCCTATGTGATTATGGGGCTGGCAAGTTTAAGCTGCAGCACATCCTGCAGGCTGGGTACCCAGAGGACAGGTGTGGCTTGAGTTTGAGGACACTTTGGAAGCATAATTCCACCTTTCTTGGGGACACTTCCTCCCGTTGTTTCTGAATGTGTTGAACTGATGAGAGAGGCTTATCTTGTGATACAGGGTAATCTGCCTCATTCAGAATCTACTGATTTAAATGTTAATCCTATCACAAAATTAGCTTCAGAGAGCATCAAAATTGTATTTGATCGAAGTTCTGGAAAGAGTAATCTAACATTATGGCTGCATACATTTAACCACCATAGCTACTTACTGTAGAGCTGCTTGCATTACTTAGACATCCATCTGTGTGTGCAAATACATGCAAGTGTACACATTAGACTCTTTACTGAAGAGGTCTCCTTTGTGAGGGAAGAAAGGTAGCAGCAGGAGGCACTTGCATTTTGAGTAGTATTGCACTTTCTTGGTCAAATGTCTTCAAAAAGAACTGTGAATGCCATTATTTTTCAAATTAAGTAAACAAATTAACACCAGTGTTTATTCTCAGTACAGCAGAACTACCCATCTTGTGAGACACTGCCCATTCCTCCTTACCATACCTTCTCTCATCTTCCCTCATCATATTCCTCTCAAATCATGTCCCATTTGGTGAAATAAAAATACATGCAATGTTGCATTATTATGACAATTTAAAAATCTAAAGCAAAGCAATATAAAAATACTAATTGCATTTCCTTTCCTTTTCAACTTTTTCTTTCTAAAATTCACTTATTTTGACCTTAGTTTTCTATGTTTTTATTGTTAATACACTTCAAAGCTGTTTGCTAGACCGCTAAATGTCCTCTGCCTATCCCCTCACGGTGGTGTTGCACTATAATTCTGTAAGATGCTATTTTTGAAAGAAAGTGTGTGTGGTACTTACAGACTCTAATTTCCTATAAATGTATGCAAATTTATGACAAGCTCTGGAAAGTGAAAGGTTTGATTGAAATAATATCCTGCTGAACATCACATATGAATGTGATGCAGAATTGTGTTGGCTCTTTTGCTAGAGTCTGTGCGGTGCTGTGCAAAGCTATGGAGCTGGACCAGCCTCCTCCAGGAAAGGCTCACTGCTTGCGTTCTCTTCCTTTCAGCTTTGACCGAAGAGAACCTGCTCACTCTGGTATATACTAAAGTCTTTGATGATCTGGTGTTAGTTTTCAATATTCCAAATATTAAGTTCAGCTCTCCTTTTGTAGGTTCTGAGATGAAGTATTTTACATATTTACTTGAGAAATATTTTACAGAACTTAACACCTGGACAATTGTATCGTACATAAGGATCTTGAAGATGTAGCAAGCTATAGAAATAAAAGGAGGAATAGGTCTATAGACCGTAGAACATTCTTCTTAATCAGATTAGAAAAACAAACAAACAACAATAACAAGAAGCAGGTGAACCATGCATTTCTCCTTCCTTCAGGAGTTGAGAAGCAGTGTCTGGCAGCCAGCCACCTGGCTGGAGCTGCCTGTCTCTCCAGAGAACTCTGCACTGAGTGAAGAGACTGACTCCAGAAGCGACTGCACATGAAATGACCCCATCTAGGCAACGCTCTAGAAATGATCAAATCAGAATGTTGATGAACAGGTGTAGCTGCCCAGGGTTCTCTCTTGTCCCACAGCCCCATGTGCTAAAGCAGGCGAACTGTGCTTTTTCTTCTCTCCACTTGCTAGCTTTCCATGCTCTCAAGGTCTCCTCTGGGACTTTTCAGAAGGTTTATGTCCTGAGGCTTCCATGATGATGACAATGCATGCCTAAATCATAAATAAAAATAGTTCATATAATTACGCATTTCTATTTTGTGAATGAAAACCACACACAGGTCTTGGATGGCCGCCACCTTGCCATGGGTGTCAGCAGTTCACTGTGGCTGTGGAAGAGGCTTCTGGAAGATCCGGGCTGAAGTCTTTCGTGAAAGACAAACTGCATTGTCTTGGTCCCCTTCCTGCACCATTGAACACTTTTCCTTGTATACTCTCTCCGCTTCTTCTGCCTCAAAACAGATTCTGCCCTTTCTGCTTATTAACATTGCTATTTTATATTTCTTTGGTTTTTGTGGGTGAGTGTTTTGCCTGTAGGTATGTGTACTTCATGTGTACCTTGTACCCTTGAGGTCAGACAAGAATGTTGGATCCCCTGGAACTGACATGACCCATGGTTGTGAGCTGCCATGTGGGTGCCGGGAACTGAACCCAAGTTCCGAGAGTGCGGCCAGTGCTCTTAACCATGGTGCCAGCCTTCCAGTGCCTGTTTACAAAGCATTTTAATCGTTTCCACACCCTGCTCCAACTCCCTTGTGCCTTTCGACATCCAAACAGGTCTCCACTCCATGGCTTCTTTTTAACTCGCTAAGTCCAATTCTGCTGTTGGTCACCTGCTTGCCAACTCAAGCTGTCCCCGTGATTTTTCTTCCCAGTTCCATACATTTCAGACAGGAACTAGAGGCCGTGAACATCTGGAATCTCCACATAAGAATGTACCTCTGCCTGCCTCTGGTCTACACATCAAAACTGATGGTAAAATAGTTTCAAATTTCCATCACTTGATTTTTATTTCATTTACGAATAATCTTTCCCCTTCGAACTACTGAATGTCTTTATTTTTATTAATGTTATTTGTTTTATGTATATGAGGGTATGCCTTCATGTATGTATGTGTGCCGCATGCATGTCTGGTACTTGCAGAAACCCGACAAGGGCATCCGTTCTCCTGGAACTGGAGTTACTGGTTGTTGGCTGCTTTCCGTGTGGGTGCTGGGAAGTTAATCCAAGTGCTCTGCCGGAACAGCAAGCACTCTTAACTGTCCAGCCTCTCTCCAGACCCTTCCTTTCTTAATATATAGAAAAAGTGAAGCTTCAATCTTTGCCATTTTTGATAAATGTACACGTATATAAAATACTCCATATGTGAAATGCTTTTTATGTGAATATGTCAGGGATGGATTTATTTATTTATGTCAGGTAGACTTTCTTTCTTTCTTTCTTTCTTTCTTTCTTTCTTTCTTTCATTTTTGCATTGCTGGGGTCGGGGGGGTGCTTGAGACAGGGTTTCCCTGTGTAACAACCTTAGCTGTCCTGGAACTAGCTCTAATTTCGTGAAACCTTCTAAATTTAAGATTCATATAGTTTGGAATATACAGTGCATGAATATAATTGAAGCTACAGCATATCTCCTTTCATCTTTGACTTCCAAATCATTTAGTTCTCTCCTGTGTAAGGAGTTTTTTTCTGCCACTGCACATATGTAAAAAATACATATGCTTTATGGAAGTGGTAAAATAGGAAAACACCATTCCATATAGTTTCTTTCTCTCCTAACTAAATACAACAGAGATGGTTCTATTGTAACCATAAAGATTGATTTCATGCTTTCCTTTAAGGATATAAAGTACCATACTTTATGCAAAGAGTCTACTAACAGTCACATGATCTTATATTCATATCGGTAGATGCACAGGCAAACATTCCTGCAGGTTCTATGTTGTGGGACAAGTCCTTAGAAATTCAGCTGTATTTTTAAATATAAGGCATCTGTTATATCAACTATGGAATTTTCATATCTAGATAAATACACAAAGCAAACGGTTTTACATAATGTCTTAATTTTAATTGGTAAGGCCCTGTGTGTTTTATGAGTTAGACTTTAAGATCTGGAAATTATATACACCTGCATTTTGGGGTTTTTGCTTTCTTCTTTTCTCTCCCGGTTTTCTTTTTCATTTCTCTCTCTCTTCCTCCGGATCCCTTTCCTATTAACGATCAGACTGAGACCCATGCAGCCACTAGATGGTGGTACGAGCACACAGGGAGAAATATTTGGTAAACAGACTAGGTATTAGTTTTGATCTCCTGCTTAGTTTTTAAATTGCTGTACACTTGGGCCCTTAAATGCCTCCTAAGGGACATCATTGTGATCGCTGCTTAGTAGTTGAGCCAACATAACACGGATGTTGAGTTCCATGGCAGCTGCTGTGGACCAGTTGATGCTGATGGGGAGACTTTTTGAAAACGCTCATTGCCTGCATATATTAACTCTTCAGTGGGAAGCTGTTAAATTTCCTGAGTGAGTTGGAGGGCTTGCTTACATTCTTGACTGATTTACAGGTTCTGTAATGTTGCAGCTGAGACTACTTAGAATTTACAATCCTGCTTTATTTAGTTGACTGAATTTCAATGAAGAAGTGGCCGTTCTGTAGCTATTCCCTAAAATGACAGAAGGCAGCTACTTGCTATGGTTTGCCGGATCAGCTGCAGTTCAGAGATTTGTACAAATACGTTTAATCCATCATCTCACTGTCTAAAATATAGCTTTTAATATTTTGGAATTTATTATAGGAGTATTTTTCTGCATGCAAATTGCCTTAATTTTTAGGGATATGTGTTTTCTCTATGAGAATATATGAAATTTGTGCTGTGAAAGTTTGTATTGGTAAATTCTTTTTAGATCACAGAAGAAAGGAATCTAACAGCGTTGAAGGGTCCTGCTTATATTAGGACTACATGATAAAATAAGCATTTTAACTTTTGGAAATCAGCTCAATGCATTCAGCACAGGCCCGGACTTTTGGCACATATCCCCAACACACACCGTGAATGTTCTGTGCAGAGGTGGCGCATTCATTCTCCTGTTTGGCAGTGTCCCTGTTTGGCTGTGGGGACGGGTATATGATGCCTTCTTGTTTTGTGACAGCTTGTTCCTGTCAATTGTCAAGTGCACATCTTCCTGAGAGGTATCCTTACACTCAAGTTTGGCTTATTTTTTCAATGAATCAGTTATTCGGGAGCAAGTGTTGAGGCTTATCACCCCACTTGTATCAGGGTTGCCTGAATTAGAAAAAAAAGACCGTCATTTTAATTGTGTGAAGGGTTTTGATAAAAATGATCCTTTCTTACCACTTAATATGTCTTGATGAAACTCCATGATCTGCTATCTTGTAGCAGTATTACACTGTTACACCTGGAAGCCTTCATTTAAGACTTTTACTATTTAAGTAAAAGGAAATGGCTTCCTGTTACTCCTTCACACATAAGAGAAGACAAAGGTAATTGCTGACTAGAATTCAGGAGTAGAACACTGAGTTAAGAGAAGCAGTCCCTAAGATGATGAGCCCACTAGCACCCTGCCCCACGAAGTAGGGTCCACTGTCGCTGGGTCTTGGTTTTCTTAGGAAAGACAGCCCGTGTTGTGATCTGCAATGTTTAAATCAATTGAACTCTAGTGAAATCCTCCCCCCCCCAAATGGCTGCTACACAGCTTGCAACCTTTTGTTCAAGAGATTAAGTTTGCATCTCCTCACATTATCTCCTTGTAATTGGAAAACTTTCATTTTGACAGAGAAAATGTGCCAGCATCCCCGAGAGCCTTGCCACAAGCCAGTGCAGAGTACCATCTGGAGGGTGCATGACCACATCAGGCAGCAGCCTCCTGTCGGGCTGTATCTGGAACTCCGCAACGAACAACTAATAACATCTTAAGCTCCATTTGTCTAGCTCGTGACTGCTCTTGGCAGAGGTCATAACCAGCAGTGGTTTTCTTGATTTGCTGCATCAAATGCAATTAGGTTAAAGCACTCACTGACAGAGCCTCCGATAATGGCATAAAAGCCTCAGGCTTGAATTTACCCATCGAGTCAAATTTAAGTTTCGATCAACAAAGATGTATTAATTTCATCACCAGGACAATGAAAATTGATGGATTCTAAAGGTATTTATGGGGAACAACACAGTTCCTTTCTTTGGGTTTCATAGTTCTTTGGCTTCTATTTTAAAATTGAGTTTAATAATTTGTGTTCTGGTTCCTAGCCTCTAAAGAAGTCACTCATGTCCCCTGCTGAGAGACGCATCCACAAACTGTGCACTCTTGTAAGCCTTACCGTTGGTCATACTGCGGAAAATGATGACATCTTTAGCATGCTACCTCCACATAACTGAATTTGGCCAGTTGTCTACCCATAAAGACAGAAATGACACCATGGTTGACCTTTTAACCCTTGCCTGCTGAAAAACTCCAGGGTTAGCAGAGGCCTCTTCATAAATGAGTCAGTTCGAGGCTGTGAGTAAAATAGAGAACCATCGCTTAGGGTTAAATTTAGGGCAAGTTTGGGGCCAGAGTACAGGATAGACGTTAGCTATTATTGAAAGCATATAAAAGAGTTTCTGCTCTCTGCAGAAAATGGGGCTTAACAGTTTTCAGCACAAATATGATAAAATGCTTGCTGGAGAGAGAGAGAGCTGGGGTGTGGTCTCCGCAGGAAGGCTGAGGTTCCTGGTATGGCGGTAAGGCTGATGATTTGCGTAAGGCTTTTGAACCTCAGCAAAAGAGTTAAGGATGGTGGGACAGGCAAAACAATCATGGGAGAGCTGCATTTTTCAAACTGACTTCCATTCCTCCTGCCCCTGGTTTTTAGAAGTCCTGGACATATTGAAGCTGGTGGAGACATACTTCTGAAATTTCTGGGGAACCGCAGTGATTCCTGTCGACTTTGTACCTCATTGGGGGATGTTGTGTTAGTGTGAATGTTTCAGGTGGTTCTGCCTCTGACAAATGCAATAGGCGTGTGTGAGAATGAGGTTAAGTAAGTGTTTATTTGAGAATTTAATATTGTACACGCCAACCGAGTACAGCAGTTACCGCGCTGCGAATTTCATATTCATGTGTGGCATATTTATTTGTTGTTTACCTCTCTGCATAATGGAAATGCCATGAAAATCTGTTCCTTCTACTGCTTTAATTTTAAATGAAGCTAAATGTTATGTATAATTTTAAGTTACAGACTGCTAATTTCATTCTGTTTTAAATACTCTACATATAAGATGTTCTTATGTTCCTGCAAGAATTCATGCTTCAGACAAAAATCAAAACATAATCCTTTCAGTAATTATATAATAGGTAGGTAGTTAATAGATTAAAACGCGAGCCTAATATCGTCATATCGACCATCTTTTTCAAACTGTATGGTTACTGTACCATTCATATGTGTATGACTATATGTAAATAGACGAGATATGCCTTTGTTACTTTCCTGCCAAATATAATATAGTTAAAAGGCAAAAGCTTATCGCCTCTATTGATAAATTATTTTCATCTAGCTTACTTATAATAATCTGGTGATAGACAATACTTGGTGAAATGGCTATGAAAGCTTCAGAAACAGCGCGGTTTCCACCTCTTCCCATGATAGTCTTCTAAAGAGCCAGCCGTGACAGAACTGAAAGCTGATTCTCCTATAAATATAGTGGGACAAAACAAAGAAAACGCCAGAAAGAAAGAAAGAAATCGGTAGCTGTTGTCTATGGCTTCCCATCTCTACTCTGAGAATCCATTCATGTGCCGTGCCCCGACTTCTGTTTGCCGGCCCATCCCTACTCTTCTCTCCTCGATTCCAGACCCATATCAGGACCAGGGTTGTTTGCTGCCCAAGTTCTGCTCCTTACTTAACAGGCATCCCTGTACACTTAGCACATACATAGCTAAGGTCTCTGCCCCTGGCTACAGCCTGCATGGGAACAGATCTAGCCACGTAGTTGAAAACGCTGGCTCAAGAGCCCTGCAGGCTAGCACGGAATTACATGTTCCAAAGGCAGAAATGGCTGAGAAGGTTTGTTTCCTGAGAACTCTTAATGGAGTCTGCAAAGCTCGGAATGTGCCAGTTGTTCAATTTCCATTGTTATTTACAAAAGTGAAGCTTTGAATTAAGGGAAAATGTGCCATCTGCCTACCCCTGTGATAATGCTTGGTTTTATTCCCAAGCATATCAACCACTGGCTTGGCATTTCAACTAACCGAAGCACTTTTCTCATTAGACAGTGTCTGTGTCTACAAAAGGCCATTTTTCCTGGTTGCTCATTTGAATATTCCCATCCTTTCCGTCTTCCTTCACTGGACTTGAGGTTTTCCACCCAAAAACATGCCCGGTTTTCTTGATATCCCACATACAAACTATCCCTGATACATTTCTTTTTCTAGTGACTTATTTAAATCAACTCGTTTATTTATTAGTTTTTACTTCCTATTTATATTCGGTGTCCATTTTTTCCTGTGGACACAGGGCACGTATGATTCTTTGAGGAGATAAAATATAATGTGATATCTGTCTTCAACGCAGTCTCAGTTAAGAACAAAAACTGAGTGTGGAGGCCTGGAAATAGTCTCTTGAAGTAGACATCTCTAAATAAATGCCGCACACCGGTAACCTATTGATTCATCCAGCCAATCACTTAAGAAGCATTTATCGAGTGTTGTGATACGCTCAGCAGTCTGAGCGTCATTGGAGATAGAAACTTGGGAAAACCGTGCATGGTGCCTGACCTAGAGGAATTTAGAGAGAGTGGACACCATGGCCTATTGGACCGATCTGAAGACCTGGAGCATCGCGGAGAAGCCTAATGGCTATACACGGCTTCCGACCCATCCAGCTTCACGGGGCAGCAGCTGTATGGTAACAAGGTATTCACGTGACTCAAAGTACTGGAGGAACACGGAGTGCTTGGTGGACAACACACACGCATGCGCATGCACGCACACACGCACACACAAATGGGAATCGCCAAATTTCATTAAAAGGGCAACAAAGGTAGATCTAGGTAAGTTAAAGAACCTAAAATCTGACTCAGCAACAAGGTTTGGGGATCTAACTGGGAATATTTCTACAAAACAACAGCAGGGGAAGAAGGATGTGGGCTGGTGCGTTGCAGGCAGAGAGGGAGCTGGTAGACCCCGGCAGGCTGAAAGTCAAACCTGGGAATACAGGAAGCGGTGCAGGGTAAAGAGAGAAGCAGCAATGGGCAGCAGTGCTGACACCCCAGCCAGAGACAGGAGGAGGCCAGTGTTAGCATTTTCCAGGTGATCTTTAAATGGAGAAACAGAGTCTTTTTTTTTTTAATTTTACAATAATAATGAAAGTCCATAGGAAGAAGCAAATCAAAGTATAATATTCTTATGTAGACTGATTTTCCCAAGCACATCTAATTTATGAGAACTTAAATGGAAGGGGAGAAAATGAGCATTACAGATGATCAGGACCAGTAATCTTGCTTCAAGAGTGTTAATGTGGGGAAAGTGTTTACACCTTAATTTACACAGTTTCCTCTTTATAACCAGAGGCCAGCCCTAATATGTAAAATGAAGCTTGCCTGTGGCCCCCATCCTTGCTGCATAATAAAGATTTGCTGAATGCACCGTTATTCTCTAAGTCAGTAAAAGGCAATCTTGAGCGACTGGCGACCTCAAATGAATCTTTTTATGTCACTATGTCAAGTCGTTTCTGCTGTCTTATGAGGTCAGCCCTCCACATGGGGATTCTTCTAGTGATACATTTGAAATAATTTGGGAGTCCAGTTCTGACAAACTCAGTCAGCTCTGCAAAGGCAGTTCGCGTTCCTCAGTAGGCCCCCAAGACAGGCTCAGTAAATGACTTCATTCCCCAGATGCTTTTAAAAACTGACCTCTATATTTTCCATGTTCTGGACATCTGCTAGGGTGGCATTCCGTGTGCTTTCAACACATGACTTATCTGTATACAAACCCGAGTTGACAGGGAGAAGCCTGTGGCTTTCCAGTAAACGACAGAGTTAATCAGCAAGACAGAGCCTAGAGCGGTGTCTTGGGCAGTCGCCTTAAACGGATGGGAGGGAACCCTCGGATGATTTCAGCAGTGCTGGCCCACACTGGGCACACAAAGCTGGTGCTGGTCTAGGCGTGGAGCGTCTGTTGACAAACCTAGGATTGATCTATTTGTAAATCAGCATCACAGGAAACTGGAGAAGGAGGTGGGGCCACACAGAGATTTGCAAGAAACACTTGCTATCTGGAACCTTTTCTACACAGTGACAGAAAATGGCCTCTTATACAATGGGTTAGTAGCTGTCCTAGAAATAAATCATTATCAAGTATTATAGAGACAAGATTTTCTTTTATTACTATTTCTAGTTTTGTAGGAAAAAAATTTTGCCTTACAAATATTCAAATTAACCAAACTGCCAAATTCTGTATTTAGGTTGCAAATGGCCACAGCCGTTTATGTCTTTATGATTTCTTCCCAAAACTGATAGCATCAGACATCTGGAAACCTGCTCTCCTGGGAGTCTGTCCCAAACGGGGCATTGTTCTGGAGGCTTTGTTTACCAGTTGCTTAGTGTAAACAGCTGCTTTCAGTTGTGATTTCAGTAGTGCAAGTTGCACTGTACGTGTCAGTACTAAACACTACTGACAAGGGAAGTTCTAAGCTTGATTATTTTTCAGTGTATCAATGTGAGAATGTATAAATCAATGAATTAGAATGCAGAGACCAAGGAAGAATGTTCTAGGTTCTTCCCTAAAGGGTACCTGCCTTACCATCAGTGTGTTATAACCTACAACAGCCCTTCTGAAAACATGGGGTAGAGTGAAAATTCCTATTCCACCTTCCGCCAACATGGTACTTCCTCCTACACACACTAAGCATCCTTGCGCATACAGGGTGTCAGTTCTGTGTCTTGTCAACTTCCTGCTAATATTTCCTTTTCCTTCCAGCTTCTTTCCCAGCACATCAGAGCACACCAGTGAGAATGGCTAGAAATAACTTTCCCAGTTAGGGAAAAACAAACAAGAACCCGAGGGCTGATGGAATGGCGGGCCAGTGACTGGTCACTGGAGTCCAGCCCATGGAAGGCAAGGACGTGGGAGTGGGAGTAATGTTTCATGAATGGTTATCAGTGGGAACTGTGTGGCACCACACATGGTCTCTACCTGTTAACTTAGTATGTTACTGTTGAGTATAAAAATAATGGGGTCTGTCAGCCTAATTATTTATCCATGCTTCGTCTAGAAGTCAGGGTTATGAAGGCTTCTGAACCATCTGGCTTAACAGAGTAGAGAGGAGCTTGTATACAAGTCTACGAGAAGTCATGGGCAATCCCAGGGTAAAGTCCTTTGTGCTCAGGACTTGAGCTGAGCCGACCTCACCTATTAGTGATGTTAGCTACAAGTCGTGAACTTCTTTTCCACAGTAGTACAAATTTTCTGGTTAATGAAACAGTTTGGATGCCCAGGGCATCTGCCTATCTCCTATTGCCTCTGGTTATCTGTAATACTTTAAATACATTACACTTAGATTTCCACCTGAAGCAAATTGTTCTGTTGTAACTATGCACATGGGCTTCTTTGGAGTATCCGTAGGAAGCAAGAAAAGAAGTGTGGCAGGCTTTCGTCACACTTGGGGCCACTAACCCACCTTCAAATCATGACACAAAGATGTATTGTTTGTTATGAATGCTCGGCCTTAGTTTAGGCTCATTTCTTGCTAGCTCTTATGACTTATATTAGTTTCTCTTCATCTGTGTTTTGCTTCGGGGCTATTACCTTTCATTCTGCATGTCCTACTCTGTGTCTGCCTGGCTGCCACCTGCCAGGTTGGCCCTGGGCGTTTTCCTCTCTTTCTCGCTCATTCTCTCTACTCCTCTCTTTCTCGCTCATTCTCTCTACTCCTCTCTTTCTCCCCAAGTCTAGCATCCCTCTACTACTTATCCTCCCTGCCTGCCAGCCCTGCCTACTGCTGTACTGCCTGGACACTGGTCATTCGGTTTCTTATTAGACCAATCAGGTGTCTAATAGGCAGGCAAGGTAAAGCAGCAACACATCTTTGCCTAGTTAAACAAACGCAGCATAAACAAACGTAACACTCCTTTACATAGTTAAATATTCCACAGCATAAACAAATGTAACACCCCTTTCCATAGTTACAGTAATATTCCACAACGTAAACAAATGTAACA
>JABTXL010003523.1:4514763-4534817 GCA_025134845.1 Neodon shergylaensis | reverse complement strand
CACCTTTCCATAGTTACAGTAATATTCCACAACGTAAACAAATGTAATACACCTTTCCATAGTTAAAATAATATTCCACAACGTAAACAAATGCAACACACCTTTCCATAGTAATAGTAATATCCCACACCAGCTAAGCCAGCCAGCCAGCCAGTGTCCAACACCGGAAGCTGAAAGGGCTGGGAATATACTGAGGTAACATTTTGAAAGGGAGACACTGTGCAGAAAGACCAGCTACAGAGGGACATGCTTCTTTCATTCCTTGTGTAAGTTAATCATCTCCGCGCGCACTTGCGCGCGCGTGCGTGTGTGTGTGTGTGTGTATGTGTATGAACACGGTCATGTTTACAGTTATATGATGAATTCTAAAGCGCAATGAATGAGGTTTTTTCTTCATGGCTTCCCTGACCGCGTCAGTAGCTTAAGTACCTGATGACTCTGACTCTGTGGAGGGTCAGACGTTCATGAGAAAACACACAGGCTGAGATGAGAAGCAAGGATTTCATTTGCCGTTGGTGCTGTCTTTGTCACCTTAGACAAGGCCGCTCACATTTTCTAAACCTATTTTTTATTCCTAAAAGAGTTATAATAGCTTTTTTTACTCATACCATTCTAATTTATCTGAAGAACACATTGGATTATGGAAAGAGTCACAGTGCTTTACAGGTATTTATGTGGTTTTTAATCTCTCTAGGGTGGCTAATTAAATATAGAGCCTAGTCGTCTAGATTTATGCTGTCACGGTGATCCATCTTGTAATGTCCAAAGCATGGTTACCAATTTTTCTACACATGTGCATATATGTATAGTACCCTGGGGATAGAATCTTCTTGACTCTGGAAAGGAAAAACTATTATTTTGAGAGTTTGAAGGCAGGGATTCCGTGAGTATACCATGTAGCGTTTTGAGCCGTCGCATTAAATAGGCCACTATTTACATTTACTTCCCTTCTGAAGTGGACTCAAAGACTTCCTTGTGGCGTTTAGATGCGGGTTCCACTACCATGAATTAGAAAGCAGATTGATGTACTCAATGTTTGCTGCCTCTCAGTGGTGACAGCTGTTTGCCTACTGAGCTGTGGTAGATCAGATAAGCCACTTCAGTTCCATCACACACACGAAAGAGGCAATAATGTCGAATGGTTTCTAAGGGCTCAGTTTGGCTGGGTGAAGACTGTGAATCTAGGAGTGTTTCATAAGTCAATGAGTCTGTGCTTTTCACAAGAATGGTATCAGCTTCACATATCTGAGACAATTCCTGACTTCTCAAGCACTTGTTCTTTGTGCGCGTGTGTGTCCATGGTTACTCACGTGTTGGGGAATATTATTTTCAGGTGTGTTGCTTTTGTTTACGCCGCATGAGTTTAACTGCAGCTGTGATTCTTTGCCTGTCTAAAACACCTGATGGGCTAATAAAGAGTTGAATGTCTAATAGCAAGGCAGGAGCAAGGATAGGCAGGGCTGGCAGGCAGAGAGTATAACTAGAAGGAGAAATGAGGAAGAAAAGGTGAGAACAAGGAGAGGAGGGTGTCAGGGGCCAGCCACCCAGCTACATAGCAAGCCACAGAGAAAGAAGTAAAGAAAGGTATACAGAAAGATAAAAGCCCAGAGTCAACAGGTACTCGGGATAATTTAAGAATAGCTGGCAAGAAACAAGCAAGTTAAGGCCAGACATTCATAACTAAGAATAAGCCTCTGTGTGTGATTTTATTTGGGAGCTGGGTGGTGGCCCCCTCAAATGTCAAAAGGGGAAAACATCACACAACACTCATGTGTCCATGTGTGAGTACTATTGTACTTGAGTAGACAGTAGTATCTAGTTTACACCATGTAAATAAACTTGCCTATTACTGACATGGATTGCCCTGTAACAGAAGGATTTTTATCCCTTTTAAAAGCAAATTGTAAGTTCCGCGTGTCAAAAGTACTAGACTTTGAAGTGCCCCCGTGACACAGGAGATCACTGTCTGGTCTCCCACGCCTGGCTTGCTTGGTTTCCCATAACATAAAAATGTCTGAAATTTTTGTCTTATCCTTGGGAACTATGATAATACTTCTGCTTTTCACATCCACTCAAGTTGGAGTCAATTTGGGTTCTGTTTTTCTCAACTCTGAACTAGAGAGTCAGGCCATTCTGTTGTAAGACCATATGCAGCAGGCGTCATGGAGGGGCCCCCTTTCCCAGCCCAGCAAACCCTTGGACATTGGGAGAAGTCGATGAGGAAAACAGGATCATGAGTGTCAGTAACAGTGGAAGACACTACTTCCAGTTGTGGGAGCCTCTAAGACAGTTTCTTGGAAATTTATTCTGCTCCTCCTTTATCTCCAGTGTGGATTAGTTTTCCTTGGGAATGTTAGTTTCCTCTATGTACTAACGGATTTTCCTCATTGAAATCATTTTGGTGGGGCATGTGAATGAGGACCCGGTGAGGGCTAAGTTCTAATCACCTATGATGGTACGTGCCTGGCAGACTTAGTCACCATTCTTGGCAACAGCAAAGCTCAGTTGACCTTCCTGGCTAGATGACAGTCAGCCAGTAGAGCAAGTCAAACCTGAGAAGACACCAAGGTCTGGTGGCATGGTGCAGTGGACAGTGTAGAGGACACATGGCTACTGCATGCCTGCAAGACATTTGTCTGTCTTGGCTTCTGCAGGCCGGGGTTCTCCTAGGCATACCCGCTCTTTGCTGCAGGAGACACACGTGCATCTGAATGTATTTCTGTGATCCCTTTATTTTGACAATTCTCGAACTGCAACATGTTGCACACTAATTGACTCCAATTGCCTTTGGAGCATCTTTTAAAAGGTGTAAATTATTGTCTCAAAGTGACCCAATAGAGGTGTAAATGAACGTTAGCATAACATCTCTAGAATGACTCTATTTTAAATAGACACACATAGATAGGAATTCAGTTGGTCTGTTTTTTTTCCTCCTTCGGTTGGAGGTTTACTGCTTTAAAATGGGAAACAAATGTGTGAATTCTATCAAGGGTGTGAAACTCTCCATTTGTACAGACTGGGAGACGTGGTAATAAGGAGAGAGATAGCAGAAATTATTCAAAAGTTTAACAACATTTTAGTTTTAAATGCAAGTGTTTCAGGAAAGGGTTTAGAGTCTGGTTGGAGAGATTTTCTTGCAGACTTTGCTACTAAAAAGTTAGTGATTTCTAAAAAGTCCATAATTGCTAATTTTCTTGTAGTTTTAGAACTGGAAATGGCATTAGCTAATCCTTTTGGTTTCTAAAGACGATTATTCGAAATGCATGCATCTGATAAACCCATGAGCCTCAACTTAACCCTGCCTAAATGAAACTTAACCTCTTCCCTCTTCCCACATCAGTGGACAATGGGCCTCAGCTGCAGCGAGCGTTTGAGCCTCGTGCCCCGTGTCCAGGCCAGCTGGAGGGCCGAGATCTTTGCTTCCCAGCCAAATAGACACTTTGGCATGGTTGGACTCCGGGGCAGAGGTTTAACATGCTGTGAATGAGGCTTGGCTTTTGAAGCATTTATCCCTTTAGGTTGGTGTCCTGGAAGTCCAAGATCCCTCGTTCATTAACTGGCCTCTCACATGGATGGCAGTGAGGACAGAAAACAGCTGACCACTAAAACAGTTGGTTCTTTTTTATTATTTATAATTTTATCTATTTGCATAAAAGCCTGGCAGCATATGGCCTGGTGAATTAAAGAAAAAACAAAAGCCCTGTAAATGCTGGTTTACCGGCCAGAGCCTCCAGCTCTCTCAGGCCTTTAGCGGTGCCTAGGGCATCTCTACCTGCCGCCTTCTGGAGGATGTTGACCAGGTCTCCCTAGTCTAACTGTGGTCCGTTAATGTCATTGTTTAATTCCTCACAGCACTGTCAGGAGTGGCCAGAAAATGTGGCAACATCTACTGTTTCCATAGTAAAACGTGATTGGCAAGCCACCCACTCTCTGCCTTACCTAGTATTCTACATGAATTGTGTCTGAGCAGGCCAGCGGGAAGAGCAGGCAAGAGGGCTTCTGTTCCCATTCACTCAGCCAGTGATGAAGAGAAATGCAGGGGAATGTATGCTCATATTATCTTCCCACACTAAGATGGAGTAGCTGTGATCTGGGATAGAAATAAGTCAGTGTGTTTATCTGGTTCTACTTTCATTGTTATTATTATTATAGTTTCTAATTAGCCGTTGTCTTTAACCACCATGCTGGGAAAAGGATTTTATTTCCTGTTTGAAACTAAATCTTTCTTTGTTTGAAACAAAGAAATTAGAAGAATACTTTGGGTTAACATTTTATTATGGTCAAACTGAACCACAACCCTTTTCTTCTTTGTTTTGTGTGTTTAATATATGATTCTGTTTGCCAACATACCATCTAAACAGAAACAGAAACGATGTACAGATTTTCATTATATGGGTTTGAATAACAATTTTAGCACTGGCATACAGAGAGGGGTGTACTATAAATAGAGAGTGGAGGGAGCACTTGAGCCTTGTGCCCAGTTTCTGGGCCAAAAGATGGAGCCTTTTAGTGTAGTTGGGGTGCTTCGGGGTTACCCATGCTTCTGTCAGCAAACCGACATGTCCTCTTCCGTAAGTAAGTCTGATAAGCTCACTGGTTTGCCTCGCTGGACTTGGTCGGTCCTCAGTGCTCTTGTCTGTTGTGAGTAGGGATCTGTTTGCTTCGTGCCTGGGGAAGTTCAGAAAACAGATAATTATAGCTAAGAATAAAGTACTAAACGTTAAAAACTTGCAGGACTGTTTCCAGATGCGGTGGTTCAGTTCACGGTGAACTAAGTGGGGAGTTTTTAACGTCAATTCAGAAATGAACATAAATAAGGCTGACATTGCAAAGAATATTCAAAGATCTGGAAGTGTCACCTCTCGGTGTGGGATTTGTGTCAGGCATAAGATAGGCTTAGATGTACTTCAATTTATTTTTTCCTAAGAGAATAAAAGACAACTCCTAGAGAAGTTTTGAACTGATACTAGTCAAACTCTGTTATTTCTTGTGGGACTCATGAAAATAAGGCTAGAGATACATTCAAAATCCACATTTGAAAATGTACCCACAAGTACAAACAAGTCAAAAAGCATTGAACTTGCTAGATACAGTGGCTGCAAGCCATCTCTAGCGAATCAGGTTTTGTTTCAAATGCTTGTTTGTAACTCGGTGTTCTGGAATCCTATGTACAAATGTATCATATATAAAGCTGAAGGTGGGAGTGGGCATGTCTTCATCCAGTCTGACTAGATAGAACTTTTTAACAAGTGGCACGGACAATTTTCTGAATTTTTTAAAAAAAATTTATTGACTTTTATTGAGCTCTACATTTTTCTCTGCTCCTCTCCCTGCCTCTCCCCTTCCCTTCAACCCTCTTCAAAGGTCCTCATGCTCCCGATTTACTCAGGAGATCTTGTGTTTTTCTACTTCCCATGTAGATTAGATCTATGTAGATTAGATTTTAGGATCCTCATTGTTGTCTAGGTTCTCTGGGATTGTGATTTGTAGGCTGTTTTTCTTTGCTTTATGTTTAAAAAACCACTTATGAGTGAGTACATGAGATAATTGTCTTTCTGGGTCTGGGTTACCTCACTCAAAATGATGTTTTCTAGCTCCATCCATTTGCCTGCAAAATTCAAGATGTCATTATTTTTTCTGCTGTGTAGTACTCCACTATGTAAATGTACCCCATTTTCCTTATCCATTGAATCCCCTGCAATAGACCTGCATTAGTGCTCCTGTCCTGACAAATCCAAACCCACACATTAGACTACATCCATTCCTCTTTTCTCTGGACTACCATCCTCAATAGGCAGGGTGTTGAAGCCCAAGATGGTTTTTTAGATTTTAGTGCAATTCTACAAAGGACTGAAAACCTAAACTAAGTGCCCCAAATCCTGACGGTCAATAAGATTGGCACTTAGAATTTTGAAACTGAACAGCGTTTTCTAACTAGCTAAGCTCAGCGTATTTTCCTCATCTGAGTAAGATAAATGATACCCTCCCTTCTCCTTCATCTAATTAGCAAGCACAAGTAAGAGCCAAAGAATGTCCCCACCTTTTCCTAGCCCAGCGTATGTTTGAAGTCTCCCGGACAAAAAACATCGGTTATCTTTCATAGTTAAAACCATCCTTTCACTAAATGTCCGTTCTGTTGTGAGCGGCACAAGTAGCGATTCCTGGGTAATGGACAGAAAGCAGGCTCTCAGAAAAGATTTGTATTTGGAAAATAGGGTTTGAGAAGTGCCTTGGAAGGGACCCAGTCAGAGGTTCCACTGCAGGTGCAAAAAAGTTCATCAGCCTGACTTGTCCCCCCGATGACTTCTCAGTTTGAGTATACGGTGACCTGAACCGAGCTGTTTTAATTGCTTGCTTTACAGGAAATCACCTCCTAACTGCTGCTGCTGCTCTCTTCAGCCAACACCCAAAGCCACTGCCAGGGTCACGGGGATGATGAGACCTCACAAGGGTAAGTGAAAAGGAAGCAGGGCGGAAGGTATCTTCAGATGGGATCTGGTGAAGGCATTGGCTCACGGATAGGAAGAGCCTTGCAGGGGCCCTCTGTGGGGTGCGCTAGGGACATGCCAGTCTGGCTTATGTGGCATCCCGTAGGGTGTGCGTGATGTGAGGCAGATCCTGGGGTTCTGAAGTATCCCATGCGAGATGGGAGCAGGCTCTCTTGACTAGACTGGAGGAAGTTCTCTGGGTTTGAAGCAAGTTTCATGGCCACTATGAACACAAACTCCTCCTTTTTCTTGTTGTGGGTGTATTTGCTGATTTAAATTGCTTTATAATGATTATAGTTGAAGTTCAACAATTTATCAGGAAGTCTTACAAAAGCAGCGCTCATTGAGTAGAAGTGTGCTTGAGATTGTGACTGTTTTGCATTTCTCAGCCTAGTGACCTGTGGCAGGATGCTCATGGCGCTGGTAGTGGCTGGAGCTACCGGAAATAGCCATCAGATGAAGAGAGTGAGCCGTGCATTGGTCCAAACAAAGCACTGTGTTGTTAAGCTGAGGTGCTTGGAGGGGCAGGCGTATAAACTAAATACATTTTCAATATGCATGCAATAAGCTAAGAGGCTTCCTATATATTATATGCATTGTATATAAAAGTAACTATGTCAAATATAGTCAATATTTTTAGTTTTTTTATATTATATTATTCACCACTCCCTTTCCTTCCTCCAAGCATTCCCATAAATAATTCATTTTTTGGAACACGGTCCATGAGGAAGTAACTCCATTGGAAACTGAGGACCATAAGTTATTTGCAAGACCGTTTCCATCTACCGTAAACCTAGAAAATTTTGTCTTACCGATTTACAGTGGAACTTTCAGCAATGTATTCTGTCCAATAGCTTTTTGTTGGCCAAGCTAAGCTGAAGTGCCTGTTTTAGCCTTGGCAATTATTATTCCAGGGGTTACTGGATTTGAGATCATACTAGAATTTCTCGGCTTGTGAAACTGTCCTGCTTCCTGGTGGTGGATCTAATATCCAGATATGCTGAGCAGACTCTAGGAAATATTTGCACTCATACAGCTTTTATAATGGTATCCAAGGTATGAGTAGATGTTCAAAAACAAACTCAAATGGCTGGCAGACAGCTTTGTAGATGCTCAACCCAACTGGGCATAGCCACTCAGCCTGTTTTCATGGACCGAAGGTTGGTGAGTGAGCGCCTCTGTGAGAGACTGACCTAGCAATACCTGCAAATGTTGCTGCAGCAATTCCTGAAGCACTTACCAAGCTGCGTCCCTGGCTAAAGTCTGACACTTTCTTGGCCTCTGTCTCAGGGCACATCACTCACAATGGCGTCCCCCTCATTATTATCACCCCATATATGCCCGCTTTTCAAACCATTTCGTCAATCCTGTAGAACTTCTTGTGGCTTTTACTTCTCGACTTTTTCAGGCTTCTGATCTCGTATTTTATCAAACACAACTTTCTTTATCACACCGTCTATTGTAACAACTTTCTTGTAACTTACCATCCTCTCCTTGAGCTTCATAAAAATTTATCATCCTGTTGCTTGTTAGAATGGTACCTGTCCCATCCACTAGGATCTAAAGAGTGTAGGGACTTTGTGCTGACCGGGAGTTAAATATGCAAGAAAAGAAGATTAAACATAGGCATTGTTTTTAGTAGCAAATGAGCAGCAGCAGCAGCAAAAAACAAAGCTAAATAAAATAAAGAAGAAATAAGGAAAGGAGAAAGGAAAGAAGAATAAAAAACAAAAGAGAGAGGAGAAAGGAAAGGGAGAGAGGAAGAGGAGAGAGACAAGAGAGAGAGGAGGGAAGGGAGAGAAGAGGGGAGGGAGAGGAAAGAGGGAGGGAGGGAGAGAGACCAAGAGAGCAAGAGAGAGAGAGGGAGAGAGAGAGAGAGAGAGAGAACCAGTATTAGCTATACAAGGATACTTAAGTGAAGTCTGTCTACCAACGACATGAGCATATGCAGTTGAGAAGGATGTGATGACCCCTTATTAACTTGGCATCTCCAAAGCTTAGTGAGGAAGAAGCAGGGATGCAGAAGTGGATATAATACGTCTGGCCAATGCAGAGCTTTATAGCAATTTCAGGCTGACATTCCTCCATCCCCACTGTTACTGTGACTGGTATCTTCAGCTCTGACCTACTGAGCTTCGGCTCACTATTAATGCGTCTCTGGGATTCCACGAGAATCTCTGCTTTGCTGAATCACGGTTCCCGATGGCGTGTTCAGTGTTGTCTGTTAATCATTTGGACTCTTTCTGAACTCTCTAGGGAGGATGGGGGACCCTTGTTGTTTACTGATGTGCTTTATCCTTACTCTGATGTCAAGAGTCCTTAGTGCTGTTACAGCCGTCACCTGCTCTTCCGGGGGCATTTGAGACTGGCAGAGTCATTCTACACAAGGCAATCTGGAGCTCGGGAAGTGTTCTGAGAGGAAGATAGCACTACTGAGTCAATGGTACTGTGCTCCACAAACTTCTGAAACCAAAACGGCACTGTCTTAAACACGTGACAAGAATGAAGCAAAACAAATGCTTTGAGCAATTAAGAATATAACTTGTAGGCAGAAAACCCATATTTCATGGTACAAGAGCACCCCTTTTATCATCGCTTCCGACCACCTGAATTTTCACATTCTGTAGTCGTGGTTGCATTCTGTGCCAGCTCTTCATTGACACTGATGATGATGTTTTGGCAGACATCTACACTTTAAATAGAATAATTCAGAAAGCTACTTCTACCTTTAAGTTTCCTGAAAATCACATTTCATAGTGATTTTGATTTGAGAAAATGCACTAGTTTTGTTACGATGCACACATTATAGGATTTCCAGCTTACTACTATTTAAAAATGGGAATATAAATGACATGACTGGAAAAGAACAGTAAAACAGAGACGTTGGTGTCCTGACTCATTTGGGACATTATAAAATTAGTTTAGTGTTATTTTTTCTAGAAGAGAAAAAAGGTTGTTTGAGTCCTGAAATTGTTCAGAATAAATTTGGAGTTCATTTCCTGATATTTATTCTTTTAAAAAAATAATTTCCCCTATCAAAACAATTACAAGTCCAAATTTTATCATTTTCTCAAGAATACACATAATATGCACAAGAAAAGTGGGGTGGGAGTTACAAATTAAAATAACAATAGGATTTTGTGCTTGTGACACACGTGTTCTAACTGCTAAGCAGCAGCAAACAGTAATTGTTTCCTTTCATGGTAAATGCTGGGCTTTGACAATCATTTGTTTAGGGTGTTGTCTCTTGATTATGTGAACTGGGGTAGCTCAAGAAATATGAACAGAAGAATCCTTCGTTATCCTTTAATTTGTTTTCAGTTGGATTGAAAGGCTCAGGCAGCATCCGATCATGGCGGCCCTTCCACAGGCTGAGGCTTTGCCCTGTGCCCTCTGCCTTCGGAGGCAGAATGGTTGTGCTGTATGCTTGTAGTAGCAGTATTGTTCCAAACTTAGACTCCTGAAATTATGTCAGCATGCTGCAAACCTACAGATTAGACTCAAGGGGAAAGTTCACGCCTGTTGAGCAAAGGTGAAACTTGTTTTCGTTATGAATTTGCGATTGTAATTTGAGTGTGTTCCAAAGAAGACAGTACAGATATTAGATCTCAACTCTAACTTTTGAAGAGACTTTTTTAAAAGTTAATTAAAAATTTTAGAGTCTAGGGTTTTGCTTCAACACCCTAGTGTTTTGCTTAATTGTAAATTCTAATATGTTTACTCTCTTGCAATCTCTTCAAACTTTAAACACAAATCATGTACTTCAATCTTATTAGCAGAGAAAGTCGGTGTTAGGAAAATCTGAGCAATGACAATGAACTTTCATCATGTATGCCTCAGGTCACAGCTAGGGACTTTCAGTAATCTAGATAAAGACTGTAAGGGCCCTTTCTTGCCCTGTGTTTAAGCGTTCCCGCCACACAGTGCGCTCAGAGCTCACTGATGGACAGCAGGCTAAGACAATGCTCCTTACAGATGCTGCTGACCTACCAACCTTGCAGTCACTCCCCTGGGATTTATCATTTTCTGTTCGTGTGATAGAACTCCGCGAATGTAGATTCCATTTAGTCAGGCTTTATCGAAGACGGAAGAGAACGAGTTTCTCTGTAAACTGTGCCTGTGTACTGATGGTATCTGCTGGTTGATAACTAGGAACAGGTGCCAAGAGAGTTAGAACAAGAGGGCCAGGAGGGCAGTTTCACTGAGAGTGCCCGCCAAGTGAGTTCAGTTATGAAAAGCATCACCAAACTCAAAAGTTAAGACAAACATGCATGTTACTGGAAACGTTCTTTACAACTGAGTGGAGAAATCTTTTAAAGCGAAACTTTTAAAAATGCATCTCTTGAAATCTATGTGTAGGAAACCTTTTGCTGTTTTACAGTGTGACCCGTATATTCGTTATCTAACACGATAAAGTAGTTTGGAAAACTATTCTCTGCTATCACTTAATCCCAGTTTCGTCTGCCTTTTTCTATCTCTGTCAAACATTCAAACCTACCCTCTTCTTTGCTAAATGCAAGCATGGAATATCTCAGAAGAAAGTTAGAAATCGAGGTTCACATACAGTTTCAGAACACTACAGCTACATGTGCTAATATGTTGTGCAGAAAGTGCAAAGAAAGCTTTTCTCGCCGGGCGGTGGTGGCGCACGCCTTTAATCCCAGCACTCAGGAGGCAGAGGCAGGCGGATCTCTGTGAGTTCGAGACCAGCCTGGTCTACAGAGCTAGTTCCAGGACAGGCTCCAAAACCACAGAGAAACCCTGTCTCGAAAAACCAAAAAAAAAAAAAAAAGCTTTTCTTCACAGTTGCCCTGTGAAGGCTAAACATGTAATGGATGGCTACAGATGATACATGTTTATCAGTTATAAACTTATGCATGGCTACAGATATACATGTTTATCAGTTATTAACTTATGCATGGCTATAGATAATGCATGTTTATCAGTTATTAACTTTTGCATGGCTATAGATGATACATGTTTATCAGTTATAAACTTATGCATGGCTACAGATGATACATGTTTATCAGTTATTAACTTATGTAATGCATGGCTATAGATGATACATGTTTATCAGTTATTAACTTATGTAATGCATGGCTACAGATGATACATGTTTATCAGTTATTAACTTATGTAATGCATGGCTACAGATGATACATGTTTATCAGTTATAAACTTATGTAATGCATGGCTATAGGTAACGCATGTTTATTAGTTACAAATTTTGATCTAGATAAAGAACTTGATGAGTGAATAATTTTGGTGCTCTGAAAAAAAAAACCCTATTCTTCCATAAGCCGCATCCACATGGACAAAGCATTTCTAGTTCTCAGGCACTAAAATGAACCTAACTGTAACTGAACCTTTGCTCTTGCCCAGGAAGTATATAATGTAAGGGTCGGAATTTGACGCTGGTTTCCTCTGCAATAGAAAAGTACCACAGACAGAGTTTCTCTAGACTTTGAGCACACGTCTGTGATGTTGGTCGTACATTTCAATTTATTTTGGTTTACTTTAAGCTGTGCAGGAAGTTAATATGGCATGAATGTTGAAGCCCTGGCTTCAGACCAAGTGACTTCATCCTTGCTGAGATTCCATTCTTAAATGTCGTTGCCCCCAGCTTTTCTATACTGGCCCATGACTGACAACCACAAGCTGATGCACGTTTTTAGGAGAAGTGTTCCTCAAATAAATGTGCTACAAACTGGAGCAGGATCGTCGTGTCAAGGCTATCTGGAAGGTGTATACCTAGTCCGTGTATTTGTTGTTGAACAAACGTGCCTTTTAGGTTTCAGAGATGACCCTAGCTATCCAGGTCGCACAGAAATGAGCAAATAAATGGATCTGTGCATGTAGACAGTGTGGTTCGTTCCCAGAGGTGTCTTTTATTTTAAATAAATACAGTTAGTTAAGGAAGCTTGAGCTGAAAACATGGGTGGCGAAGTGATTTGAAGTCCAGGAAGTGACTTGAGAAAGAAGGAAGTGGCAAAAAGAAACATGCAAATTCATATTTGCACCAGAAGACCATGGTCGGCAAACAAGAGGAGATAGGATCTTATCTAGCATTTCTATACTAGCCAAGAGAAACAAAGAAAAAGAACAAAAAAAAAAAGGAAGAAAATAGAGAAACATGGGAGGGGTTATTGGAAAAAATCAAACCCTAGGCAGCTCCAAATGTTGAACAAACTGGTCACAGAATGTGGGAGCACTGGGATTTCACAGTGGGCTTTAGGGGAGCCTTCTCAGAAAGAATGCGGTTAGGAGCTCAAAGAGGAGGAGGAGATACTAACCACACTTGTGCAAGCATTTGGCCCAGGACTAGGAGTAGAGTGGGTAATTTGAGTAAGGGAGAGACACATCATTCTAGTAAAATAATATTTTGCAAACACGGAGATTTTACCTGAAATGATTCTGTAATATTTATAAGGTTTCTTGACTATGATTTTACATAGGCAAACAACAAATAAACAGAGAAAATTATCTGAAATACTCACAGAATTAATGCAGTCACTTGAAATAATTTACCTTAAGCTTGAAGGCAAAATTTTGATTTTGAGCTTTAATTTGTTGAACCTAGGATATAGGCTGATGTATCTCTCATAAACACCTGTTCAAATGAAAGGTTTTGCATTCTCCTTTCTGTGGCTAATTTTATATTCTACACTCAACTGATGATACACAGCATGCACAATGTAGCCAGTTTCCTGTCAGGTAAGTTGACACGTATTATAGCTTCAGAACACACAAGGCATCTTTTCACTGTGACAGACCAGTTTGAATGGGATTTTCATAAATATTAACATGGAAAGAAGACAGCATTTTTAAGTTAGAATCAGCAACAATGTACGTTCAGCTAGAAACAAATATGAGAATCAGTTACAAATGATCTCGAATGATTTGCATACTTGTCATCAAGTGCTTCGGATTTGATATTAAATTTAAGGCACATGTAGAAACCATACTGTTTTGTGCAACTGACTTCATTTTAAGGCTCGTTTCGATGTGAATTTAGGTCCTCTCCAGATGTTCATCCCTTTATGCTAACCTTTCTCCAGTTAACTTCATCCACTTTCGAAGATCAAAGTACCCTCTTTATGAGGATGATGGTCAGGTTTATAGCAACAATAAGGGTCGCGTGGATATCTGGAGCCTAGACGGCCACCTAGGGCCAGGTTAGTGTCTGAGGGTTGAGACTGCTGGGGCCATGCAGATCGTAGTAGCCTGAGCTGCTACCGAGACCCATGGTGTCCTCAGGGCCTGGGCGGCTGCCAGGGGCCATATCTAGGTCCTCCATTGCCCTGCTGCAACCTCGGTTTGTGTTGATGTCTGTGTTTCCTGTTGCCAACGTGGAAAGCAGCAAGGATAGGGCTGCCTAGAGTTGGCTCCACTCCTCATTGGCTGCAGCACTAGGGAGAACTGGCCCCGCCCCTCACCATGTACAGCAATTCAGAGATTAGGCCCTGCCCCTTGCGGGAGCAGAACAATACTGCTGGCCCTGGTGGAGGGTGAGAGCAGGAGAGGCTGGCCCTGCCCCTTGCTGTTTGCTGCACGGAATGAGCTAGCCGGGGCAGTGCCGGAGAGCTCGCCAAGGAAGGGGCAATGAGGGAAAGCTGGTGGCTGACCAACCCAGCTGCCACCCAGGCCCAGAACCAGGACTACGAGGTTCCCAACCCCCAATTCCACTCACCCTCCTCATCTATGAACTGCTAGAGAATGTGAAGGGGCTGGACGTGAAGCTCCAAAGCTGTAAGATCTCATGAAGCCAGGCAACAATAGGACATCCAGGAGGAGTCCCAGTGAGGGGCCAGTATCAATAGCGCAGCAGAAGCCAGAGGCCATGAGCTATCCCAACTACTCATTGCAATGACACTTAGAAGTAAAGATATAGACTCAGGGGTAAACTGTGGACTCACTGGGCCACACTACAGCTTCCTTGCTGAGATTTTTTTTTATTTGTTGTTGTTTTTACTTTAAAATGTTTTGGGGGGAGATTGCAAGGGCAGAAGGCAGAAGCAAGGGATCCGGCTGATGAGTGGAATTGGGATGCCTGATGTGAAATTCACATCACACAAAGAATCAATGAAAAGTTGAAACAAAACCATGTGTTTGCTTGATTCTCCTCATCCTGATTCTCCTCTTGGTTTTATTTCTAACAAAGCTGAGTAAAGGATAATAGACACATCATGTACTGTGCGTATTTAAAATGTGCACTTTCGTATGCTTTGAAATACATGCTCACGAGTGAGACTATCACCCCAAGAAGAACAGTGGATATAATGGACAGTAAAAGTCTCCTCATACCTCTGTCATTTCCAGCTTCTTCCCACTTCTTCATGAACAACACATCATTCTTCCCTGGCTTTTTTTTTTTTTTTTTTGAAACCAGCATACTTATTTTGTGTCTTCGTGAATCCCTCAGCAACTCATCGCGGTGATTGTTGGGTGGTGGGACTCCATTACACCTCAAGGATCTACTCACCAGCTGGGTGACATTTGTGCTGTTTCTAGTTCGGAGCTGTGACACATACAGCTGTTATGGTCACTGTTGTAGAACTCTTCTGTGGTTATAAGGTCTGATCTGTCCTAGGCAAATATCTAGGGATGGGAGAGCTGCCTTCTATAGTAGCCACAACTCCCTAGGTTTTAATTTTTAGGCATTTTCCAAACATTTTTTTTCTAGTGTGACTGCCATTTTCCATTCCTGCCAGTTCTATAGGAAAGCTCTTTGTTCCCCAGCCTGCAAATTCTCACCTTTATCAGTATTTTAATTATAAAAATCTGTGTGTATTGTTATATGCAGTGGTTCTGACTTGAATATGCCAGTAACAAATGATGTAAATTTTGCTTGTATTCATGGTAAGGGAAGTGTTTCTTCAAATATTCTGTCACTTTTGAGATGGGTCATTTTGTCCCTTATTAAAATTTTAAAATATGATTATTTTTTGACAGAATTCCCAGTTGAACTGAATCTTCACAGTGATGGAAAAGACAGTTGTCTGTACACAGATAGGTGGATGTTTATGTCCTGTGTCTCCTCCAGTCACTTGTTTATTTTTATGCCCAAGCCCATCTCCTTGGCGATATTTATTTTGAAATGAGGTAGTGCCCATCTTCAATTTTAATAAGCTGTTTCAATTACTTTCAATCTTTGCATCCTTTCCATGTCAAGGTTTAAATGATCTCAGTGAAGAACTATTTACCTTTCAATGATCCTCCCTTCAGGTTTTCACTTTGATAGTTCTTGTGCTGTGTTTTCTAGTCTGTTGAATCTTTGTTTTTAGAAAAATACCCAACGTGTTACTCGCCTAACTTGTACTTGATGCTCGCAGCCATGACAGTTCCATTCTGTGGGTTTTTCATCTCTCCTGTCTCAGGGTTTCAGAATGTGGGGTTACCCGTGTGTCCCCACTCCAACACTGCTTTCACGTCTCTGTTTCAGGGTACCAGAATGTGGGATTACCCACGTGTCCCAGCTCCAACACTGCTCTCATTTCTTGATTGCCATCAGTTGATTTATTTTATTTTCTCTTTGAGTCGTGTTTTCCCTATTCTTTATATATCTGATAATTTTGACTAGATGGCCGAGGATGTGAATTTTGCCCTACTGAGTAGATTTTTATTCATATGGCCACTTCAGGAGCCTCGTTCCAGGAGGTAGCATGTGATCCCTTCAGGTCCTGTTTCCAAATTTCAGGTTGCTCACGGTAGTGTCAGCCCAGGACAGTTCCTAGTACTAATGTAAGGTTCTTGAGAACCCTTGCTCAGAGTTCTGGATAATGGAGGTCTTGCTGTCTAGCTGTAGCAAGTAGGACAGTCTCCATCCTGTGTGGTTCTCAAGAACGATTCTAATTTCTCCAGATTTTTTCCCCTGAGGTGCGTGTGATGATCGGTGCAATCTCAGCAGCAAAGCAGGGCTTTCTTCAGACTTCTGTTGACTCAATGTGACTCCCACACATTCTTCTCCTTTCTGTGTCTTCCTGTGATGCACAGCCACATTGTTTTTTTATTTATGCCCGTATGTGTCTATGCATGTTTACATACATGTGTACTAGCCCATGCACATATGCAGAGGCCGGAAGTTGACACTGGGTGCTGTCCTCAGTTCGCTTTCTTAGTTGAGTCAGAGTCCCCTAACTGACCCCTGCGCCTACTGATTGACTGGACTAGTTAGCCAGCTTCCCGATGAGTCCCCTGAGGATTCTGCCTTCTGCGGGCTGCGGCTGTAGGTAGCTTCCGCATCTGCCCAGCTTCTACATGGGTCTTGAAGACCGAATCTTCACACTGGCCCAGAAATCTCTTGATTTCCCAACACCATTCCATCATATTTTCTGAAACATGTTCTGATGAATCCCAAGCTGGCCTGGGACTCATTCTATAGCCAATGATAACCTTGAGCTACTTCCCAAGTTGCACATACTCCCCAAGTGTTCTCCCGTGCCTGCTTTACGTGGGATTGGAACCTGAGACGTGGTGAATCCTAGGCAGCTACTTCACCAGCTGAGCTGTAGCCCAGCATGGGCTTCTTAATCTCTATGGTTTTTACTCACTACTGTTTACCCAGCATTTGAGGTTCCTGCTTCATAACGATATTCAATGCTCTACCACACAAAAGAAGGATATATTTGAGTTAAAATCACTTCTGTGCTCAGCGAGGTGGCTCCATGAGTGCTTGCCACCAAACTTCATGACCTGCATCATATGTGGGGGAAGTAGGAAACCAATGAACCAACTTTTACAGCTTGGCTTCTATGTGCATATAAGGGTATGCATACACATGCACACACAAATGTAATACAGATTAAAATAAAATCACATTTGGTTTAATTTTGTAGGGCTGGAAAACTTCCATTGTTACTTTCTTATAAATACAAAACCTCCATGATTAGAGAATAAATCTATTTGTTTTAAGAGGTATTACCTGGAGAAAACTTAGAATTTTTTTTTCATTTTTGAGGAAGTTTCAAAATAGACTACAAGGGCAAAGTTGTCAAAACTTAGCAATATTGGCATAAACACACACACAGAGAAACCACTGTAAACAGGACAGAGTGTCCAGAAATATCCCTGTGTGTTTACTGCTGACTTACTCTTGAAAAAAGTGCCTCCCTCAAAAGAGCCCACACTGGAGAGACAGAGCGTGAGAGTGCAGTCTCTTCAATAAGTAGTGCTAAGCAAACTTTATTTATATACACCCTGCAGATAATCGATATTTGTTTCCATCGCTCACATCTGAAAGCAAATCAAAATAAACATATCTAAATAACTTAAACTATGAAATTAGTGAAATTAAAAAGTGCACAATAATTCAAGATGCCAGTATAGGCAACAGCTTTTTTAAAGACACCCCCTCCGAAGGTACTAGAAACAAAAGTAGAAATTAACAAAAATAATTTCAAACTATTATGTATCACTTCAGGGAAAGAAACAGCAAAAAGAGAATTTTTCACAATGGAAAAACATCCACAAGCTGTTCAGGCAACTAATATCTAATATCAACTAATATTATACCCAGGAACTTTAAAAAGCCAGTTATAAACCCCTATATGATCCAATCTTTTTAAAAGAAATTAAAATCAAAACCATAGCAAAGTGGTATCTTAAATAATTGTCATTAAAGTGATTTGAAAACAAGAAATATTGGTAACACTGTAGATAAAAGAACTCTGTACACATGTTGATGGGACATATGAGATAGAGCATCTACCTTGGAGAACTATGTGAGGATACTCTAATGTCTGTCACATGATCCTGGCACTCTACTCTGGGCACACATCCAAAGGAAATGACATCTACACATTAGAGAAACACCTGCATGCTCGTGGCTGTGCTAGCGACAGTATTTAAGATATGGAATCTAAAGATGGATGGAGAGAGCATAAAATGAATGAAAAAGAACACAATGAAATAGTAAGGTGGACGCTAAAAAATACACAGTAGTGTATTCCTGTCACTCCGGAGGCATGTGCAGGGAGACGGACACCCTGTGTCTAGTCTAGGCTGCATCAGTAAGGCTCTGTCTCAAAGAAAAAAGAAGTAGGAAGAGTGAGAGATGGATAACAAAATGTCATGCTATCATTTGCAGCAAAATGGGCGGAACTAGCAGACATTATGGTACGTGAAACAAATAGACACAGAAAGACAGCTACAAAATATTCTTTCTCCCATGTGGATGTTGAAAAATTTATCCAACATGTTTAGTAGTCATTAATAGAATCTGGGAAGGGTGAGTAGTGGAGAGATAATGGGAAGTTGGATAAGGGGCTCCCAAGACACTTGACTTGATCATTATACATGTAATAAATTATCATACTGCAACCTATAGATATTTACAATAAATAATTAAAAGACAGAAATGTTGTTTTCATATATAAAATTTAAGATTCTGGGACTTGCCAAACATTGAGTAAACAATATCATTCCGTTCTTATGTAATATTTAAAGTTGATACAAGCACAAATATTAAGTTAATCTGAGCCCTTTGTGCTGACTCTTTGGTTCCTATTCCATGGTCACCTGCTTTGAGATATAGATTTAGATATTAACTCTCCTAAAACTATACACAAAAAAATGCTGGACAAAATTTGTTTGAATATCTATGCTTGCCAAAGTTTATGATCTAAGTTCTTGGCCCCTTCCTTTTTTCAGTAGACAGGATTACCCTAGGTAACTAAGGACTAGTTTTTATTACCTTCGGCTGTGGTAGCTTTAAGCAGCCATCTTGAATCAGATGACCTGTATTGAGAAACTCATAGGCAAGGCAACTTCACAGCATACAGTGCGGCTTCCTTTTTCTCTTCTCTACCGCACTGTCCATCAGTTTCTGGCTGCTGCTTGGGCTACCTCAGTTTACTGCTTTCCCATGGAATTTTCTGCAGCTACAAACACCTGGTGCTAACCTTATGATGGGGATAGAGTAGTGAGCTAAACATGATAAGTGATATGTTCGTGGATTTACATTCAGAAGTTAAAAATGAAAACACCAGTTGACGTCATGGTGCAGGGTTTTACAGAATTGTACATACCCGGCTTTTGCTCTTTGGCCTAAGTTGTTGTCTCAGTAGGGTTTCTATTGAAAAAAAAATCACCATGACTGGCTCAATTTAGGGAGGAAAGGATTTATTTCAGTATGCAGTTCCATAACACAGTTCATTGCAGAAGGGAGTCATGGAAGGAACTCAAGCAGGGCAGGAATCCAGAGTTAATGCAGAGGACCATGGAGGAGTGCTGCTTACTGACTTGATCCTCATGGCTTGCTCAGCCTGTCTTCTTTAACACTGAGGACCACCAGCCCAGGGGTGGCGCTGCTCACAGTGAGCTCTGCCCTCCCATATCAACCATTAATCAAGGAAAAGCACCACAGACTTTCCCACAGGCATTCTGGTGGGGGTCCATCTTCTCAACCGAGCTTCCTTTGTCCAAAACGGCTCTACCTTGTGTCAAGTTGACACAAAACTACTTAACACAAGTGAGTTAGACAGTTTTATGTGTGGTTATCCGACAGATTTTAAAGGATCACCTCGGCATATATATATATATATATATATATATATATATATATATATA
>JABTXL010003523.1:4501445-4514753 GCA_025134845.1 Neodon shergylaensis | reverse complement strand
ATATATATATATATATATATATATATATATATATATATATACATACATACATACACATTTA
This sequence comes from Neodon shergylaensis, assembly GCA_025134845.1. Taxonomy (NCBI): domain Eukaryota; kingdom Metazoa; phylum Chordata; class Mammalia; order Rodentia; family Cricetidae; genus Neodon; species Neodon shergylaensis. Next base: position 4,514,692 of record JABTXL010003523.1, on the reverse strand, counting down.
TGTGTGTGTGTGCGCGCACGTGCATGCACGCGTGTTTATTATATTGTATCTCAAGCAACCAGAAGAGATTGACTTTCAGAATCTGAAGCATGATTTCTACTCGATGTGTGTCATGCCAGACCCACTGTAAAGTAGATAATTCTAAACGTAAAATTTGTAACTCAGAAGATATTTGTAGACTATGGGCTGGAGGGCTGGAGTAGCTCAAATCTTGCTTAGACTCAGACAATGTTCTAGACTGGCAACCCTCGCCATTCTCTCCAGACAACACTCCATCTCTACTTGGTCTGGGCTCTACCTTCCCAGTACTCTGAATCAGTCTAAACTGTCTCATCATTGTCTTTATGGACATCAAATATGCTCGGAGGTAGGGAGGGAGGCAAGAAGAGAGTCCCTTTCCTTATGTGTAGGGTCTGTCCAAGGAGCTCCAGGTATCTTTGATTTACAGTGAAGACTGAAATATAGAGATTACATTATCATAAGGGTTGAATATGAATAATACCTGGATAAAGTAAATGCTTGAAGAACAAAAATCATTCTACCTGCCTTTGTTTTCTATTTTCCATTTTTTTTTTGTTGCTTAAAGTACGATTGAACTTAACCAACTAAGGAGGAATCCCCCTAATGATACTGAAGCCAGTGTGAAAGACACACAGTTTTGACTCCTACAAAAAGACGTATGAGCTTTTAGGGAAGCACACAAGATTTTCTCAAAGCTTAACCCCATGTCTGGTACACAGTATACATTATATATGGAATTTTGCCATCAAATAGGGAAGACATATCCTTTACTCCCTCTCTCATTGAAAAGTGTAAACGTGTGTGCGCGCACGCGCATATGTACTATTTGCAAATAGTACATATAGTCCCCGAGGGAAAACAGATCAATGCTAGGTTTAAACTGTGAAGGACTTAAGATTCAATAATGAGGTAGTCTGTGTCAAGTTAGTTACTAAGCCTGCATCAGGTCCACACAGCCTTTCCAGCTCTTGTCTTGCTCTGTAGATAATCACCATGCAATTACCTTATCTACCTTCTAACCCTCAAGTGTCTGTTGATTACCATAGGAGGGCTTAGCTATCATTTCCTAAAAATCAAAGAATACATTCATTTTGTTTCTTTGCACCACCACCCACCCAAGAGCAGTCGGTTGGTGTGCCTTTCCTGGGTAGCATGGCATCTATAATTTACACATAATTCTATTGCGCACTCATTATCTCAGACAGTGTGCCCAGGGATAATGTGGAAATTATGCTCTTTTGTGTAACTGGGAAGGTCTCCAAAATGAGTGCCATTTCTTGGAACAGCAGAATTCTCTTCTCACATGAGCCCCATGACAGAGGAGTGTTACACAGCTCACCCATGGATGCTGGCAGCCAAGTGACACGGCGGAGTTCTGGTTCTGCGTGATGTAATTGAAAATCCCTGCCGTGTAATAACTTCTCAACGTGTGTGATTGAAATTAATGTCTCACTTCTACTGAGGGAGAGTCAGGCCGCCAATGATTTAATTTTTTTTTCCTTTTAGGAGAGGAAGATTTATCTTAGAGAAAATTCTAAGGGATGTCTTGTGTGCCTGTTTGCGACAGGGAGGCATTCCTTTTGTTTTTCTGCCTAGTTCAGTAGATGTGTGGTCTGTCTTGGGGGCTGTTGGTATCTGTGCCTGGGTGTGCATCCACATACAATTGTTCAGTTGCTAGGAAATTATGGGGCAGTGCCTTGGCCACCAGACATAAACCCACAGTTGCATGGGAGTCAGTGTCCCCAAGGCAGTGACTCCTGTCTGACAGAATTTAAAGGCAAGGCCTTTACTGATTTTAGACTTATTATTGGGTGTGTTGACTATCACCCTCTGAAGCGCATTGTGTATTTTCTTTTCTTTTAGCTTGAGTTCTATGATTTGGCCACTTTTTATTGTAACTTCTTATAAATGTTTATCTGTACCATTTTCCTAGTAAAAATGTGTTTCAGTAGAGTTTTTTTCCCAGTCGTGTTATAGCAGTACCAAACAAGGACTTTCACCCAGGGGAGAATAATACCAATTATTTTAGGAATTGGCATTTTGACTGTTCCCTCATGAATTTAAATGTGCGTGGAATCCACCATTTTACCCCCCATTAATCTTTACTGGGGCTCTTTAGGACCTTCCAAAAGGAGAATGCCTGGATGTGAATGATGTGCTGGGCGACAAAAGGGGAAAGGGTGTGTTTTATGAGATCCAAGCTGTTTCTTCACCACCAGCAAAACCTCTGGCTCAGCTGCCCTGCTCTGCGTTGCAGTCCCACGCGTATGGAAGCCAGGGTTCCTCCTAACCAGCTTGGGAACCATCACTCTTACCCCCTCCAAGTTGTGTTTCCCAGCCCGTTTATCATAGGGGCCCTTCTTGTTCTCGGAACTTAGCAGGCGCTCATGCTTCCACTACTTCGGCTCTTCGGGTTAGAATCTCTCTCACTTCCTCTCCAGCTTCCTGCCACTTGGTCCATGCTCTCTTTCCGGGCATCAGTCTCGCCTGCAATCTTTCACTCCCATCGAGGCTTCATGTTTTCTCCTCCCATCTTCATTCTTGTGTTTAGGAATTGGTACCTTCAGGGTGGTCATCCATCCCTCAAGCTTTCCCTCAGCATCATTATTTGATGTTTTTCCTTCTTACAGTTACAGACCCACAGCTCTGATGTGGGATTTCCCTCTGTATGCTGTGAATATCATCGGTTAATAAAGGAACTGCTTTGGGACTATAGCAGAGCTATAGAGGAACAGAGCTAGGTGTGGAAAACTAAACAGAATGCTGAGAGAAAGAAGATAGAGCTGAGAGAAGCCAAGTAGCCCAGCCAGAGCCAGACTGAACTTTAGCCGGTAAGCCACAGCCACGTGGCGATATACAGATGAATAGACATGGGTTAAATTAATATGTAATAGTTAGCCAATAAGAAGCGAGAGCTAATGGGCCAAGCAATGATTTAATTAATACAGTTTCTGTGTGATTATTTTGGGGCTAAGCAGCCAGGAACCAACAAGCAGCCTCCTTATTACACAGCTCCGTTTTTTTTTCCCTCCTTGGCATCACTTTTCAGGTATATTTTAACTTTTTTCTGTATTAACTTTGGATAAGCTTTATCTTTCTTTCCCGTGGATAGGCAAGGATGATATCTTCCACTTTACAGCTTAATGCAATGCTTAGTATGTGATAGAGATTAAAAATACCATTGCTTCTTAAGATGAATGAAGCAATCATGACACATGACAAGAATTTAGGATGAAATCACTATTATTATAATTGTGATAAGGCCAGCTAGCTAGGATCAGATGTTTTGGTGACCAAAGTGGACTTGAATACGGGGTCACTCAAAGTTCATCTCAAAAGAAAATACAAATCAAGGTTTATGCAAGAAGGTGAATCTGAGATGTACTCTGATCATTTGGACTTTACAAGTCAGGGAATTGGCCGGCATGTCTGTGGTCGCTTGCGTTAGACATTGCATTAACCCTAAACCTATACTAACCCATGAATCATTCCTACCTGTCTTCTGAGGGGTTGGCACTTGTCCCATCCCTATTTATAGTAAAGAAACTGGGAGAGAGATTGGACAACTTGTTTGGGGTTACAGAGCTGGTTGGTCAAGATATTCATAGAATTAAAAAAAAACTCTATTCTCTCTCTTTTTTTAAAGAAAGTCATTGACATCTTTGTATTCTGTCTAGCAAGCAGGAGCTGAAGATGAACACTTGTAACAATATAATGACATAATATCTTGTTTGTGTATTGCCTTTAAAGTTTGGGTCCTTTGATTCCCCCTTTCCTTTCCCCACCTCCTTTCTCTCTACCACACCCTCCTGTTCTTGCTTCCCTCCACCTGAGTCATGGTCTTACTCTATCGCCAAGATTAAACTTGAATTAGTGATTCCCTTGCTTGAGTTCCCCAATGATTTGCACTGCAGACATGCCATGGTGTCCGGTATGGTAGACTAGGAACTGATCTCTGCATTTGTCACTATGGTTTCGATACTAGTAATTATAGAATGGGTTCCTTATATTTACATAGCATCCTTGGATGCTTTTGCTTCCATGCAGAATTTAATTCTCCTGAATGCCTTGTAAGGCAGGAATCGTGGTTTCCATGCTAAAATTGTGAAGGTGGCAGTAGCGCTCTTAGCCATAGAGCAGATCACTAAGCCAGGAACAGACACCAGCTTCTCTGGCTGTATGCTGTCCCTGTCATTTTAGTGCTTCTCTTTTACTTACAACTGTGGGCAGTCTGCTCTAGGGTGCACAACTGTAAGGAGGGTCTGGTTGCACACTTGTAAGTGGAGTCTGAGCTGCATTCACTACTATAAGGGGGTCTGGTTGCACACTTGTGAACAGAGTCTGGGCTGCATTCACTGCTGTAAGGGGGTCTGGTTGCACACTTGTAAGTGGAGTCTGAGCTGCATTCACTACAGTAAGGAGAGACTGGTTGCACACTGTGAGCAGAGTCTGAGCTCTGTTCACTATACGCTGAAGCAGTTTGTTGCAGTGTGCCCTGATTCAGTGAACTTTACTATGACATTTTAGGAAAATTCAGAGAACAGGCATTCTCTCCTAGTAATGTAAGAAGTGATACCAACAAAGTCTCCTCAATGTGACTATCTAAACCCAGGCTGGAAAGTGATGACGCCAATGGGATGCCAAGGTGTCCAGGGATTAGCCCATGGGACCTCAATCTTACACGAAGGGCTGTAGACAACCGAGGAGTGCCAGGAGCAGGAGAGGTGGTCGTCCCTGAGGAACAACACACCAATTGCTTGTCCAGTGCCGAACAGTCAGCCCACAAAACATTCATACAAATAACACTAGATTGACAAGATTATGTTTAAGAATATGATTGTATATCCATATCTATCTATCTATCTATCTATCTATCTATCTATCTATCTATCTATCTATCTATATGTAATAACAATATAAAAAGAGGTCATAAATTTGACGGAAGTCAGGCATGGGTATATGGAAGGCTTTCAAGGGAGAAAAGGGAAGGCAGAAATGTTATGAGTATATTGTAATATCAAAAATAAAAATATAACAATTAAATAATGGTTATTTAAGGTAATTAATACACCAAGATATACACACATGTATGTATATCAATTTATAGTTTTATGTCAGCAATGCTCATTACTTTAAGGCTAACCAAAAGCGTTTTCTTCAGAGGACATTGCCTGGTTTAAAAAAAAAAAAAGAAAAAAGAAATATGATCTCAAATAGAGTTTAATGCTGCGATGTTCTGAATTTAGCTGTTGGGAGCAACAATAAATGCAGAACATTTATATACATGGCAAAATAATTAAAATAGCATCATTATGGTGGGTATGGCAGAAATGATGGAGTTTTATTACACAGGAAATAAGTGACTTCAAGACATTCCATTTTCACTCTGAAGGCCCTAGTGCTGGCCTATGTTGGAATTTGCCCGACATAACCAACATGCAGCAAGAATAAAGTCAGAGAAGACTCCCTTGTTCCCCCACTTGAGGAGGCAAAGGTACCGTGTGCTTTGTAGTCCCTGTCAGCTTTTCATTTATTTTCTACAGTGTGTTTTATTGAAATGCAAACATATCGTCTCCATCAAAGTTAGGAGGATGGGAAAGAAATGGTTGGGTAAAGCAGTATAGGGGTAAAATCTGTACTTTCAATTCTCTTATTGCAAATGTAAACTGACGAGATCAGCCCGGGTCATGTTGAAAATTTCAGTTGGCTAAGACCCAAATTCCAGAAGATCATGGTCATGCTCTCTAGGATGGATACTCAAAAGTTGCGATAAATGTTTATCGTTTTGTAAAATGTGGTAGTTCTTTCTTTTAACGATCTTGACCTTTAAATTTTCATCAAAGACAAAAATAACAAAGCAAATAATACACACACTTCCATACAAAAACTTACAAACATACTTACTACCTGCCTGTACTTCCTCAGTGTAGATAAAACTATTTTCTGCAAAAGTAGTTTATGCTCTCTAATGGTGTGGAATCGGCAGCACAGCTGGAGAAGCCTCTACTGCGTATGTGAGGAGAAAACTAAAACTCTGGTCTATAACAGATGACACAAGCCCACAAGACCTGAGATGAAGTGCAGATCACCTCCATGAAGGCCTTTCCCTCTTGACTGATGAAAAGATATGGATTATTCTGCCCACCTGCCTCTCGTTGTCCCATGTGGGATGGTGGTCTGTGAGCTTAGCAGGGGTCCCAGGACCTCCATCACCTTTATTCTTTATATAGGGATTGATAGGTCAACCAGTTCTTGTATTGTTTTCTTAATGACGAATTGAGTGATTCTTTAGTCCAATATGAAGGACCCGATTGAATGACAACAGATGCCTTTGTTCATATCAGCTTGGTTGTTATGGTGTGGGTGGGTGTGCTCTGTCTTCCCTTCTAGTGCTTGAATCCAGGACTTTGGAGGAAGCCTGTCCTGAAGGGACATTGCTGAGACTAAGATAAGGTTTACTTTGAGTATGGGGGAAACTGGCTTTCTCTCACGATTTCTCAGGAATAGTGGGGTGTATTTACTATCCTTCTTATCGCTCGGCACGGCCTCCCGAGTGTCCCATGCTGGCTTCATTCTGTTGTGATCCCATTACTGTAATAGAAGATGTGTTGTGCTTTCTAACGTGTTTTGAGATAGGAAGCACAGAAGCCAATGGCACTGAAGAGGCGGTGGCAGGAATGGAGTGAGCCTGTAACGAGAGGCGTAGATGATGGGTAGCTTTTACTCTTCCTATTGCTTCGTGGTCCTGGAGGTTTGAACCCAGGGGTGATTTTCATCCTTAAAGCTCCTCGGGATTAAGAACACTGACTCTATCTTACTTTTTCTTGCATTTAAAGATGACATAGTATTTCAGGAGAACATGCAAATGACTCAATGAGCAGAGAGCATATAGAGCTCTATAAAAGTCTTCTTTACTGCCCTGTGTCCAATTCACATACATCCTATCCAATCCTGGCCAAGAAGGGACCCTTATTATAGGTTTCCTATGTGTTCTTAAAAAGCAAAAAACAAACTATTGATGCTTATGTGTGTGTGCCTGTGAGAGTGTGTGCACAGATGTTTGTGGCCCCTGCAGAGGCCAGGAGAGGGCATCTGACCCTCTAAAACTACAGTTCTAGGTGGTATGTGTGGCCCAATAGGGGCGTTTGGAACCAAAGTTGGGTCCTCTGAAAGAACAGTATATGTCCTTTTACATGGAGACACATCGCAAGCCTCTCCCCTGTCTGCTTAAAGAGATTTCTTTTTTATAACTGCGCCCCAGTCTGAGTGTATCTGCGTTTTATTCTTCAAAAACCTTAGAAATGGTAAAATAGCAAGCATGGGTTGGTGCACTGAATAGCACTTCTTAACAGAGCTAAGCTTCCTTTCCGGGCAATACTAGTCCATAGGACTTTGTGGGATTATTCCTTCGAAAGATAAATTCTAAGGTCAAGATTTCTGAACTTTTCTCGAGTCTTCCTCAAAGAACAATGTGGGAAGCAAGGTAATTGGTTTTAAAGAGTTGAACAAGTTAACTAAGGGTCTATAGCAGTATGTTTCTGTCTTGAAGATGGGGCCTCAGACTGTTTCCTGATAGAACCCATTGAAATCCTGCTTATGTCCGTTCTGTTTTCTAAAAATAGTGTGTGTGGGTGTATTTATCTCTCTCCCAATTGACCACGGTGTTGGTGCTCTGATTTATGACTTGATTTTCAAGAAAATTGTGAAGCTCCATTCATCAAACCAAGTGGCTAGACTTTATGATATATCGAAGAAAAGTCACTGAAAAACTGGTAGGTGTTACAGAGACTTAAGGCCAGGCCTCATCTGCTTGTCTCTGTTCTTTGTAAGTGCTTGTTTTGGGGAGAAATCATCAGATTTATGTGCTAATTTATGTCCTAATGTATCCAACATGTTTCCAGCAGAGTTTGATATAGCTTCCTGTTACTAATGACAGAAAATAAAATTTGAAACCTAATTTAAAAAATACGGAAGTTATAGTCCTAACATTAAAAGCACATTATATATAGAACCATTTGCTATTTCTTAATTCTTTGCGCATTTAAAGAGTCACACACTGGTCACAGACACTGATTCAGCTGATTTTCAGTCATGTAAATTATTTCTCTCCTGACTGTGTAATTACATGATGGACTGATTTCTAGAGTATCATATACTTAATGTGGGCTTCTAAAAAATGCTTTAATCATATAATTGCTAGCTTATCAAGTAGAAAATATAGGTCTGAGTGCACTATCATTATGTCATTATTTTCTACAAAAGGCTGTGAAACACACTGAAGAGGCCATTATGAGGCAAATAATAGTTTTCTATAGTATCTGAATTTGCAAGGGTTTAAATAGAGAGAACATAACAGAGAACATCTAAAGGTAAAATGTTTGAACTCCATCTGGGCAATTACACTGTATCTCTGTGTAAAGCCATACAGACAAAGGGATGTACGACTAGAGCAGAGAGACTCGGGGTTATCCGGACAGAGTGACGACAGCATCGAGTAAGAGAGTCACTGTGCTCTGCGAGAAGGTGGAAGAGAGAGGCAGTGCTCACGGGACTTTCTACTTGCAGTCCAATCCAGGTGTGGTGGGTTTGTACTATTTATTTATGACTGTATCGTGTTTAAGTGTGATCAGAATTATCATTTATCTGTGCACACATAGCTTACACCTATCATCCCAGCACTGAAGGTGCCAAGGTAGGAGGGAGGAAGGCCGGGAATTCAAGGTCAGTCTGGGCAACATAGTGAGTTCAAGGCCAGTCTGGGAGTCACAGCAAAACCTTAAACACACACACACACACACACCCCAACTGATTATAAAAGAATCATTTATATTCATTTGGTCTCCATCAAGTAGAACAGGGGAATATACTCTTGAATAAATAAGTGATCAAATTCAAATTCAGTCATACATAATTAAAAATTTACAAAACCGTTTTTTAAATTTAATGAATGTCATAAGAGAGCAAATGAACATCTGCTTTCACTAGAGTCTGGGGAAACTGAAGGCAAACAGCTCCCTTTGCTGGCTTAGGATAAGAGGACTTCTAGAAAGTCCATTTGCAAGCTCTCTCTCCCTCTCTCTCTCTCTCTCTCTCTCTCACATGCACACACACACACACAAAGATGTAACACATATACACAGAGAGAAAAGGTATCGCACTCACACCTACTCACACACAGTCACTCCTTCCACACACACTCTCCCATCATACTTCCCTCATACTCTCCCCTCCCCCACTGCCCCACTCCCACAAATACTCCCACACCCCCCCCCCCCCACAAATACACACTCCCCCCACACTCCCACAAATACACACACGCTCCCACTCCCACTACAGAGATGTCACATGATTATATTATTTGCCTCAATGCTTTCTTCCACTTGATTGGTGCGCTGTTTTTGCCTTAAAGTGTACTTTATACATGGTCTTTGCCTTGAGCCTTTGGCGAGTGAAGGGCCATACATCTATCCTACAGACAACCATCTTTCACGTAAATCCTGTAACTAGAGCAAGTGACATTTAGTGAAGTACTTTATAAACACTCAAAAGGTTCTCACGTTGAGTGTGTTATTTGTCCCTGTATCTTAATTTCAAGAGAAAGAGATAGGGACATTTGTGGTTGAGGGAAAGAAGTTGGCAAACACTTTGCTTGAAAAGTACAGGTATTTGTAACTCCATCGATCACCATATTCTAAAACCAAGGTTATTGCTAATTAGTCTACTTTTTTTATTAACTAATCATATTATATCTATATAAGATTCAGAGAGGCCAAAATAAAAGTATAAATAGACAAGGTTTGAGGGAAATTCAAAAGATAAGAGCAGCAAAAAGCCCTAAACAGAAACAAAACAAGATACAAAAACAAGCAAAACAGAACAGCTCCTCATAACACAGGGCCATAGAAGTTCAGACAAAGAAACTGTGAGAATCAGAAGAGCACAGATATATGGAGATACCCTTAGCAAAAGTGAATTACAGTTCAAATCTGGATGTTTCATCTAAGCCAGCATGCAATATACTTCATTTGTCATTGAGGAAATATTCATTATATGCTGTCCATTAGTCTAGTTGCTACAGCTGTGGACCTAACAAAAAGAGGTTGTAGAGGTCCCTGTACTCCTAGTTGTGATGCAGTAGTGAGGACTTCTATGTATGCAAATAATAAAAGTGTCCTGGTGGCGTTATGCTCAGGTGATGGACATCTGAGGAGCAGGCAAAGCAGTCACCTCCTGTCCCTACCCACTCCGCTGATGAAGAGGAAGGCATAGAATCAGGGAAGGGGTCCTGGGCAGCAGGCACTGAATTGCATGCCTATGACATGTTTGGTAGAATAGAGGCTGTAAGGAGAGAATCGGGTCTCACTGTCTGAGCAGAGAGCCCCACAGACCGCTCTTTTTTTTTTTTTTTTTTTTTGGTTTTTCGAGACAGGGTTTCTCTGTAGCTTTGGAGCCTGTCCTGGAACTAGCTCTTGTAGACCAGACTGGCCTCGAACTCCCAGAGATCCACCTGCCTCTGCCTCCCGAGTGCTGGGATTAAAGGCGTGCGCCACCACCGCCCGGCCTCAGACCGCTCTTTCTGCACTGTTGGTATATTATCTTGGAGGCAGAAAGCCTGAGCAATGCAGGCAATGGTCAGACCGCAGCTCTGTGAGGGAAATTTGGGCTTTATCCTGAAGAGAACAAAATCATATGGGAATTTTAAATCCTCAATTTTCACTTAACAGAGGTCTTCCTCCTGCTTTCATGGTGCATGAAATGGAAAGAACCTTAACCTTAAGCCTAAGTTATGTTTTATAATATTCTAGAGTTTCCTTACAGATTTTCAGAAAACTAATGGGAAGGTGTAGTAACTCTGGTCTCCACAGAAAGAGGAGCAGAAGAGGGGGAAGTGGATGGATGGATTCCTGGAGAACAAAAGCAATGAGTGTTCTCCAGTCTTGCAGCCACCAAGAAGCATGGCAGTTGTGCTGAGCACGCAGGCACAAAGTGCTCGAGGCTCCTGGGATATCACCAAGGGCTTCTGAGAAAACAAATGTTTGATTCGAGGAACTCATTTGCAGATCATTAATGAAACCTATTTGGTGGTTTTACTTTCATCAGAAGTCATTGTGATGATCAGATTATTACTGTTACACCAGCCACCATGAAGAAGTAGAGAGGATAAATATACAGATGGGGGAATGAAACACGGAAGAGTCTAATAAACGATAGCAAGTTCTCCTTCAGCTAAAACAATAAGCAACTTAAACAGAACTTGGTTAATAATGAAAATTGCAGGGCACTTCTAAACCAGGGAAAAGAAAATCCTCAAACATTTGAAGTGTTCACCATCAACTTTCCCCCTGTAACCCACATTCCTCTCAGAGGTCAAATTATGCTCTGTCGCCCATCCCTCTTAGACATACTGTTATGACTGTGCCTCTCATTCCTGAGAGCTAGACAGGATGTCTAAGTGAGCTCCCGGGAAAGAAAGGCACACTGTCCTTCTTCTTGGCTCAACTCTTAGTGAAACACAGCACTATTCTGAGTGACTATAACTGCTCAGCCTGAATCTTGAGTTGTCCTCTGCTATAATCCAACAGGGACCTGTAGGTCTTCCCATCCTAGGAACTATTATTACTTTTAATTATGTGGAAACTCTTCTGTTTGGGGGTGTGCTGTTTTTGTACTTAGTCTTCTTGGTGAGACTCTCACCAAGTTCTTTCAGGAGCCGCAGCTGTGAACACGTGACTAATTTATCTTTCACCTTACTTTACACCTTTTTCTTCGGGCATTTATCTTATATTCACACCTATTAGCAACCTGCATATTTCCCCATGCCTACCCTCGAGCTATACACATATTTTTTTGTCACCCACTGTTAACTTAGTTTCAAAAATTGACTTTGCATCCGCCTGAGCTCTTTAGATTTCTTTTCCTAGCCTCTTCGCCCTGTGTCACTTGTTGATTGGCCCAGTGAAACTGCCGCTCTGCCAAAAGCCAAGCAGAAAACAATGACGTCTCTGTTTGAAATCGCTGCTAGACATACCAGACTATAGAGGAATGATGCAGATAAGAAAAATAGGGTTCATTTCTGGAAAGTTGTGTTCATTCTCAGCTTAAAGAGAAGTATCTACACAGTAGCTTGTGCAGTGGCCATTTCAAGCTGTCAATTCTGTATCTTTTTAATTTGTTGAAGAAAATAAAGACAGATTTATCGAACACATATATGCTGATGCATGCCTTATTCAACTCTTAAACATTATTTTAATCCTTAAAATGTCTGTCTTCTTCCTTCTTTCCTTCCTTCCCTCCCTCTCCCTCCTCCTCTCTCCCTCCTCCTCTCTCCTCTCTTCTCTCTCTCTCTCTCTCTCTTTCCCATGTGAGGGACTTGCTGCATAGCCCAGGCTAGTCTGAAATTCACGGTGATCCTTTTCCTCAGCCCCTGAGTGGTGAGATAGTAGATTTATGCTGATAGCTAAATGTTTCTCTTAACAAGTTCTTCCAGTCTTCCTTATTTTAATATAACATTTTATTAGACTATGCACTGTGTGTATGTGTGTATTGTGTGCAAGTTCGTGAGTATGTTTATGAGGGTGCACATGGAGGCCAGAGATCAGCGCTAAGTGGTTTTCTTATCAGTCTTTTTTCTTTTATTGAAAGTAGATTCTTTTCTTATACAATATATCTTGATTACAGTTTCCCCTCCATCCACTTCTCCTAGTTTCTTCCCACTTCCCCTCTCCTCTGAATCTACTTACTCCCTTTCTGTCTCTCATTAGAAAAGAACAGGCTTCTAAGAGATAACAACCAAACATAACAAAATAAAATAAGGTAACACAAGAACCATCACACCAAGGTTGGACAAGGCAACCCAGCAGAAGGGAAAAGAGCTAGAGCAGGCAAAGCATCAGAACCACTCGTTAACACATGCAGAAGTTCCATAAAAATACTAAGCTGAAAACTGTAATATATACACAGAGGACCTGGTGTAGACCTGTGTCGGCCCCGTGCTTGCTGCTTCAGTCTGTGTGAGCTCCTCTGAGGCTTGCTCAGTTCATTTGGAGGAACTTGATCTCCAAGTATCCTCCATTCTCTCTGGCTCTTACACTTTTTCCACTTCATCTGAGGTGTTTCCTGAGCTCTGAGGGAAAGCATTTGATGGGGATATTCCACTTAAAGTTATGTGTCCTGAGAACACTCTCTCTCTCTCTCTCTCTCTCTCTCTCTCTCTCTCTCTCTCTCTC
>JABTXL010003523.1:4485099-4501435 GCA_025134845.1 Neodon shergylaensis | reverse complement strand
TCTCTCTCTCTCTCTCTCTCTCTCTCTCTCTCTCTCTCTCTCTCTCTGTGTGTGTGTGTGTGTGTGTAATGTCCGGCTGGGTCTAAGCATCTGTTCCCATATACAGCAGGAGTCTCTGATGGTGACCAGATAAGACACTCATCTATGAATATAGCATATCATTAGGTGGAATTTTATTGCTACTTGTTTCTTTTCTTTAAGGCCACTGATGCTTGGTTTCTGGGTTATCTAGTCTCTGGTTCTGAGTCACCCAAGAAATGTTGGGCATGTGTTCCATCTAGTGGAGTGGACTTTAATTCAAATCAGGCATTGGTTGGCTGCCCCCACAAGTTCTGCGCCTCCATTACCCATAGTGTATCCTGCAGGCAGAACAGATGGTAGGTCAAGGTTTTGTGGCTGGGTTGATATTTATGTTTCTTTTGGTAGCCTGCAGAGTATCTTTCCATACCAGACACTAGAATGTAGGAGTGAAGGCTTCATGTACGCACCGGCTCAACTTCTCCATGTTCGATGAGTTGTTCAGGGGTTGTCCTCAGCAGTGGGCCTTGCTCCCAGTTTGCAGAGAGCAACCAATCATCTTGACAGCAGCCTGGTTTGTGTGGGGATTTCCATGGGACCCCTTGGCCAACAATTCAATTGAATGCAGCCCAGTCTGGAAGCCTCATTTGATATAAAGAGACGACCAGTTGTGACTTTATCTCCCCCGATATTAGTAGACTTCGTTATGATGCCCTTCATGTATTTCTAGAAAGTTTCCACCACACTAGGTTTCTTTTTGTTTAAAATATTTATTTATTTATTATGTATACAATATTCTGTCTCCATGTATGCCTGCAGGCCAGAAGAGGGCACCAGACCTCATTACAGATGGTTGTGAGCTGTGGTTGCTGGGAATTGAACTCAGGACCTTTGGAAGAGCAGGCAATGCTCTTAACCACTGAGCCATCTCTCCAGCCCCCGCACTAGGTTTCTATACCATCCCTCAAATGCCCCTCAATTCCAATTGTTTCTCCCAGAATTCCCTTCCTTGACCCTGTTTTCCTTCTCCCTCTGCACTTGATCCTCCTGTTCCCAACACTCTGTCCACCCATGACATCTATTTTATTTTCTCCTCCTTCCTAGGGAGAGCCATGTGTCACCACTAGTCCCTTCCATTATAGCTAGACACTCTGGGTCTACAGATCATAGGTTAGTTATTATTTATTCAACGGTTAATATCCACAGATACATGAGTATATACTGTGGTGGCTTGAATAGGAATGACCCTTGTAGACTCATATTTAAATGCTTGTTCATTAGGGAGTGGTACTACTTGACAGGGATTAGAAGATATAGCCTTGTTGGAGTAGGCGTGGCCTTGTTGGAGTAGGCGTGGCCTTGTTGGAGTAGGCGTGGCCTTGTTGGAGGAAGTATGTTCTTGGGGGTGGGGCGTGCTTTAGGGCTTCAGAAGCCTAAGCCCAGGCCCAGTGGCTCTCCCTCTTCTTCCTTCTGCCTTCAGATCTAGATGTAGAACTCTCGGATCCTCCAGCACCATGTCTGCCTGTGTGATGCCCTGATTTCTGCCATGCTGGCAATCCACTAAACCTCTGACACTCTAAACTAGTCTCAAATAAATGCGTTTTTTTATAGGAGTTTTCACATGACATCTTTTCAAAGCAGTAGCAATGACTAACGTGCAATTCTGGGTCTGGGTACCTCACTCAGGATGATTTTTTCTAGTCCTATCCATTTGCCTGAAAATTTCATGATGTCATTTTTTAAAGGCTCGAGTAACAACTTCATCATGTACAGGCATCATGTTTTAAAACAAAAATCCATTTTTCTGTTGAGGGACATCTAGGTTGTTTCCAGTTTCTGGCTATTATGAATAGGAAAGCAAGGAACATGGTTGAACAAGTGTTCTTGTGGTAGCATCCTTTGGATTGTTCATTAGGGAGTGGTACTACTTGACAGGGATTAGAAGATATAGCCTTGTTGGAGTGGGCGTGGCCTTGTTGGAGTAGGCGTGGTCTTGTTGGAGTAGGCGTGGCCTTGTTGGAGGAAGTATGTTGGAGGGAGTAGAATAAAGGAAACACTTATCCATTGCTGATGTGAGTGCAAACGTGTACAACCACTATGGAAATCAATATGACAGTTTCTCAGAAAGTTGGAAATTGATCTACCTCAAGATTATGATATATCACTCTTGGGCATATGTCTACCTTATTTTTTTCAACATAGGCTATACTACAGAGCGCATTTATTTGACTAATGTAACTGGCCAGCTAACTCCAGGAATCTACCTGCCATTACCCCCCCCCCCCATCCTCCAATGCTATGTTTACAAATGTGTGTAACTGGGGATCTGAACTCAGGGCCTCATGCTTAGGTAACAAACCATTATCCACTAAGTCATCTCCCTAGCTCTTTAAAGAACATAGTTTATTGGTTTATTTCCATATTTTAATCTTTATATGTTTTGTATTTCTGTGCTGCTGGACATTGAATCCAGTGTCTTGTGCCTGTCAGGCAAGTGCTCTAGCCATGAGCTACATTCTCAACATTTACATGTTCCGCGTTAATTCATCAGAAGCAAGCTTATCCAGGCAAAGTATTAAGTTAAGCTCATTTGCTCTAAAAACAAATTAAATGGTCCATGAAGAAACTATACGCTTCTATTCATAGGCCAAATGTTGATAGTATATAAAATTAGGAGTGTGAAGGTTACTTATTAAAGACTTGTAGTCTCTACTTTAATACAATCACAGGATAAATCAAGCCATATACATTTATGTAACTCGGGTTAGTATAAAATATTGGATACCTAATGTAGCACAGGCAGCAACCAATCACCAGGGACACAAGCGACTTCCCTGTGTGCTGTCTACCATACCAGTAGCCCTCTGTTAGCATAGAAAAGTAGCAATACGTTTGTTTTACCATTGTGCTTTCGTGCTATTGAAGCATTGCTACATTATTTACAATAAAGGACTAATTTGTAAATAATATCTTTTTAGGATATTCTGTATAAACAAAACAAGCTGGTTCAACAAAGTATTTTTACACTTACTCTTGCCTGAAGGGAGCAGTCATAATTCTCATAAGACAGCATAACAGTCAAGGTCACCATTTGCCTGACTGTGGAGAAGCCTTAGAATAAGTGTGGTCAGTACATTTGTTATTGCAGATACCCTATGGCTTTGTTGCCAAGGAGGTTTGGAATATAAGATTAAAGTATATTGACTTGTAATTATCAGCTACAATTATACTCATAAAAATCATTTGGAGTCTCCAGTCATTACAAATGTGTATATTATTCAGAATACAAGTATATTATGAATATATTGCATATATAATGTACTCAATTATGTTACTGATATGGCTTGTGTATGAAATGTTCACCAAAGGTTGGGATGAAATTCTTGATGTCTTCTCAACGTGCATCACTTTCCTGCCATTATAAAGCTAAAAACTCACCCACCAGCTTTAGTGAAGGCTTACCTTTTGTTTCATTGATGAAATACAATGTGTTACCATACTTTATAAACATGGAAACAGTGAAGCATTGTGCAGAACCATGGGAGCCTGTGCAGCATTTCAGAGTGTATTTTACTTAATGCCCTGAAGTCTAAATCATCTTGGCCTTACCATGGAGGAAAGAAGATTCTCTCCGAATGTTTCGAGAGTGAAATAAAAGACTGCACACACAACACCTATTGGGGTGGCTGGCACTGGCTGTCGACACTGTGTCAGAGGAGGAGGAGAGTGGGGGCAATGAACAGCAGGAAGTACACTACGAGAGTGGAAAGAGTCCCTGGCATCGTCCCAATTCTAGAATACTCTAGAAAAATCACGAGTTTCCAAAACAAACAATAGATTTTTAAAATTCTAAGAAAAAAGTCCGAGTTTTATAATCAAGCATTGCTTTGGTGATTTTTTTTTTCCGATAAGTCATGGCGGTGAGACTTCAGAGAATATAAATGCTCTCCAGGAGAGGGGAGGTGTGGACACATCAGTTTTAGTATGTTTGTGATTGCATGGTTATTAGTGACTACTCTGTGTGGCGGGAGAACACTCAGTTAAAATTACTCTTCAGCCTTCAAGGATTCGCCCCAGGGCTTGAGACTAATAATGTAACCAAAGGGATGGGTGTGTAAACCATGCCAAAAAGTCAAAGCTCCTCAAACTATGCCTGAGATCTCATCAGTCAGGACAGGATTCTCCATGTGTCTCTCTGGTAGAGACTCTCTGGACAACAGTGGGGAAGACACACTGCTCACTGTGATCCTAAACACAGAAGTCAGTTGGAGTTCTTGGGTCACAGCCAGACATTGAAAGCCGAATTTAAGGACGCTTATTGAGTACCTGAAACATAAATTGGGCATTAAACATGTAGCATTTTCATTTCATCAGGGATTAATAGTTATGGGGGGGGATGCTCATGAGTAAGAACTCTGGTAACTGGAAAAGTGGTTTTGGCGACCTCTGTAAAGCAAGGTACATTTACAGGAGAGCTAATAAGCTAACAAAATGATTAGAGTAGAAAAAAAACTGCTTAGGATGGAAGCTTAATAGGAAATTTGAGGGAAAAGAAAAAATGCCTTTTTGTGCGCAAAAGGTTCATGCTCTAGTTCGTAATAGGATATTCAAGAAGACTGGAAAATATTCCTGTGATAGTCACAGAATACAGGACAGTTTCTCATGTGGGTTACATGTAATATGACTTTAAAGCAAGAAACTAGTGATTTCTCAAACTCCACCTGAGTCTATGATGCTCTTCGTTTCTTGATGTTCTTGAGTTCTTTGGTGGAGGTTGTGTGGGATGTGAGATGAGGAAGCATTTGCTGCACCAGCATTCTAAGTCCTGCACGGGTGGTCTGTGCTGCAGCAGAGGGCTGCTGTAGTCTAACCTCGAGATACTTCAGGCTTCGCTTTGGAGGACCCAGGAAGTTGGAAACTCCATCCACATAACAATCATTGAGCTAGTGGGTCTACAAACGTAGTTACAGAGTGGAGGGACCACTTGTCAGGAGGGACCACTTGTATGTGCCAACAAAAGCAAGGGTCCTGAGCTGAGTATATCAGCCACAATGACATATGAGCTTGGCCAAGTTGCTGCCTCCACGGTTTTCTGTGTTACTGACTCCATATCCTAAGGGTTAGATTTCTAGCGTAATTTAAGTTTTCTAGCTCAGGCAGTAAATAGCTATGCTTTGGGATTGTTCTCTTCCAGTGCAACTACAGGCTTCAAGTGATTTTCAAAGAAATGACGGTAGGAAATGATGGCATGTTGGCCTCTGTTGTCGTGGGAAGAAAGAGGGTGTGCAAAGATGACACTTGAGAATCTTGCTTTTGGCCTTGACGTAGGCTAGAATCCAGGAAAAACTGCTGCCACTGTGGAAATGTGAATCTTTGTGATTTGGACAAACATGTTTGCTATATGCCAAGGAATAATTTATGGTCTCCTGACAATATGGGTGTTCAAGACTCAGCCAACAGTGATAAGCTACCCACAAGGTTAAATGTGTTCACAGATGTTGTCTTTTATTTATTGCACTTGGATTATACATTTGGGAAAATATAGAACAGGAGTCAGTAACGTTATTAGGCATTAAAGAGAAAATGTTGGGAATTATTTTTTTATAGATTAATAACAATGTGATCCCAGTGTATTTTTGCACGGAAATTGCACACTTCAGATGGTGACTGCCCTTAAGGCCCATCTGTTTGGACCAGATGAAGAGGGTCTATAGGGACAAAGTGAATGGGATCCTGGGACTGGGACTACATCTGATGATGAAGACATTATCAGCTCTGTTCACAGACACAGCTGTGTCAGGGTTCTTTAGGGGAATGGGACCAAGAAAATGCATGCACATTCATGCACACACCCTGTGTGTTTGTGTGTGTATGTGTGTGAGAGAGAGACAGACAGACAGACAGAGATCTGTAAATAGGTATGTAAATATATAATTGTGTATGTGGACTCATCAAATAGTACATTGTCTGATGGCCGGAGATCACATGATCCTCTGCATCCTAAACTCCTAGAAACGTGGCAACTGTTTAAGTACCAGAAGCTGGAGGCCTCAGAACAAAGGCAACCAATGATGAATCCCCAGTGGGAAGCTGAAGGCCCAGAAAAATCCCTGGATGATTCTGCACCAAGAAGCCAAAGAAACTGGAATTTGGTGTCCCTCAGCAAGGATGATAGCTACAGCTATGCAATGCTTGCTTAGGAAAAAAGGAGCTTTTATGCATTGGCTTACTTCCTTTTATTTCGTCCATACTGTGCAGTCAGTTGGGTGGTGCTGCAAAGATTCAGGGTGGGCGTTTCTTCCTCAGTTGCTGTGCCACACATCAGTCTTCTCTTTGTGCCCCTCACAGACACATGTAGACGTGTGCTTTACCAGATCCAGAGAACCACAGCCAAACGCTGGGCCAAACTCAGGAGGCCAGTCAAAGAGAAGGAAGAGCCGATAAAGATTATGCCAGGGGAGCCCCCAGAGGCAGCTGACCCGAGCTTATGGGAGCTCATGGACTCTGCACTGGCAGCTGGGGAGCCTGCATGGGACGAACGTAGGCCCTCTGAATGTGGTGGCAGTTGAATAGCTTGATCTGTTTGTGGGGACCCTAGCAGTGAGACTGGGATCTGTCCTGGGCACATGAGCTGGCTTTTTGGAACCCATTCCCTATGGAGGGATGCCTTGCTTAGCCTTGATGCAGGGAGGAGGAGCTTGGTCCTGCCTCAGCTTGAGATGCCAGGCTTTGTTGATTCCCCAAGGAAGACCTTATTGTCTCTGGAGTGGAGGGAGGGTAGGAAGGAGTTGGGGGAGGGGAAGGGAGGTTTACTGTCACATTGTTTCATCCTTTTTTTTTTTTGGAGAAATATGGTTTCTAATTGTTGCAGAAAAGTTATTAAATTTAATTTTTATCACTACCACACCTTCTCTAGTGGGAAATATGTATGCCAGCACACATTTTATCTGGGTTTTAGATTGTAAACGAAGGACAATGAGAGATGAAGGCAGAATGATAATCTTAGTTACAATGAAGGGTCATATGGAGTCATAATGATACTGGATTTTACCTTAAATATTGTGGGGGCTAAAGAGGAGAATTATGAACAAGGATGGGGTGGGAGGACTGTCTTAGCATTGGATTGCTTTCTGCTTTTCCCTGGATACTGATCCTACAGCAAGAGTTATGCTTGATTAGAACAAATCAATTTTGCAGGTAGTTCCACTGTCCTACCTGGAACATTAAGAAATATGTTTCTTGTGTGGCTCTTGTAGATGTCAGTATATAAAATTTCCAATTGACGTGTATCTTCAAGTGTCGTATATCATACGTGCTTTTACACTCCACAAGTATCACCAGGCCTCACCAACATACAACTCTCCATAAAAAGGTTCTCCATAAAAAGGTAGTGTATCTGAAAAATCCCTGCTGTGTAGTAACATCACAGTCATTGTATCACTGTGGTGTATTACATTATTAAAATATTTGAGGTGATGCTCCTGTAGAAGAAAGACAATGCAAAACAAAACCCTACTATGCTACAAGTCATGAACGTGTGGCTAGCTCATGAAATTACATACAGTACAGCTTGCAAATTTGGGTGATAATAAATTATCAGTAATAGCATATAAATGTATATGGTATAGTTTTGCTTTTTCTACTTATAAAAGCATGCTCACTGCAGAAAAGATTCACATATTATACATCCTGGAGTCCAGACATCTTGTCTTTACAATTTCTCTTAATTATACCACGGTCACATTGAATGACTGATTCTAATTGCAGGTTGGTATAAATTCACTCCATAATAGCTTCATAATGATTAAATCACCTGAAGATGTACTTCACAGAACACAGCCCCATCACTGAGTGTCACATAAATGTAAATAGTATTGCTCCATGCTTATTGATTCAATGCTGTGTGTAGTTCAACTGAACTTAATTATTGTTTGGTAGACCCTACAAGACCTGAGTCAATGCTGAAATAGTAATGATTCACGGATTACTAAAGCAGCTTTTAGTGAACAGTATGTTGATGTTATTTAGTATATATTGTTATGTGTTTTTCAATTATAATGAGACTTTCTGTTCTTTATTAAGTATCTTGAAAATCAGACATAGTGGCTCATGCCTGTAATTCCAGCACTTGGGAAGCCTAGTTGGGAGGGTGACTGACATTTTAAAGCCAGCCTGGGCTGCAGAATGTGAAGACCTTCTCTTAATAAGTCAATAGCAGACTTGAAAGGACATTAGCCTTTTTCTTCTTTTCATCATACAATTATAAAATGCCCTTTAGATGTTATGAAAACCAAGTAAAGTTTCCAAAGTATTACAGGAATTTGTATCATTACTTTGTATTTGACATTAATTATATAAATATGAATTATTTGTTATTTGGAGTATTTATAATATTTTAAATTATAAGCAAAATTTCTAGGCTGCCTTGTAATCTTAGCTCTTGGGAGGTGAGGTAGGAGACTTGACACTGGCCTTGGTTACGTGAGGAGTTTCTCAATAGCTTGGCTTACAGAGTCAAAGCTGGCTCAGAAGACAAACAGAACAACGTTTGCAGGACCTGGTTATATGTACCAAGAACCCCAGTGCTCTAACATCCCACACGTACATGCCCACACATGCAAGCACACCCATATACACATGTTCACACCCACACAAATGCACACCCATACATACATACGCTCCATATACACACACATATATAGTCATTCAAGCCAAGCCTGTGGCCCAGAAGCTCAAGCTGAATTTCATTCCGGCATTTAAGAGTAGCCTGGTCTACATAGTGAGACCCTGTCTGGAAACAACAAAACACACCCAAAATAAGCTGAGAGAGAGAGAGAGCGCCAGAGAGCGCACACACTAAGAGGAAGGAGGCACTAGGGGACTATTTTTATTCCCCTGCCTCCTGATGAGCAGACCCAAGGCCCATCCCTGATTCTGTCCATGTAATCACCACCAAATCAGACTTATCTCTCTACCAGTTCTTATGTCTACTACTGCATGTCCTAAGGATCCATTAGTGTGATGAGATGGACGTTTTGAATGGTAGAGCTGGGAGGGTTTGCTAAATGTGTTGTAGACTATACACAGGTGTAGCTTACACCCTGTTGCCAAATTAAGAGACTATCTGCAGCTGTCATAGCTAAAATGAAAATATACCTAGAAACAGCTAGGGAGCTCAGACAAGCTGATGTAGGCAGTATGTTAAATAATTTTTAAAATGTCACAGTAAGTGTAAAGGGAACTATATATGAGAAAACTAAACTTCAGCCTTCATATTGGTCTTCAGTTAAGTGTATTTTGCAGTGTCTAGAAAATAAAATGTTTGCATAAAAGATTATTTAAGCAAATGGATCCAGAGAAGGCGAGTGAAACCAGATTGTCTAAGGAAGGAGATGAAATGATCAGAAATGAGGCAAAATAATACAAAGGTTACTTTTGTTTGGGCATTGTGGGACCTGCACAGCCAAAGTCAACAGAAGCTTCTCAGAGTCTCCAAGCTAGCCCAGGATGTAGCACAGTTTTGGTTCTGGGCATCACTGGACCTTGGGTGAGGAGAAATCGGCTGGCAAGAATCCCCGGACTTTAGTGTGGTTTGTTTTATCCCCTTCTCCTCTCTGAGCTGTTCTCAAAACTGGATGGCCAATAGCAGGTCAGAGCCGGTGGTGGCCCTGGAAGGTGAAAGGCAGCTCCTGCCATGCGTAGCTGGGGATGAGTTAACCAAGCAGATCCTGCATCGTTCTTCACTTGCCAGCTTAAGGTTGTTGGCAGCACATATTGGAAAGATGATCATTCGCGACATGGATTACTTTTTTAGGAAATCGGTAGCCAAGAAGTTGGAGTTTTCTACTAAACTACATGTTTATTGTTTCCGATATGTCTTTTAGTAATTCAGTAGCAAGATAAACCATTCATTAGATTGAGAGAAAAAACAGGATAGAAACAAATAATCCAATAGCAATGAGGTGATTTTTTTCTGTCCTATCAAATTATTTTATTCCCCTCATAACTAAGTGACTCCTGATTGCCCTCAGACATTGTGTGTGTGTGTGTGGTCCCATGTAGCCTCTGTGAGGACCCAGCCCAGCACTGGGTGCACAGAGGCCTCTCAGCATGCCCCTCTCCCTTCCCACCAGTCTTCTGCTTCAACTTCTCTGCATTGCTTTATTTTCTAAACAACGTGCTCACTGTAGGACCCACCCTGCCTTTAAAGC
Source organism: Neodon shergylaensis (assembly GCA_025134845.1). Lineage (NCBI taxonomy): Eukaryota > Metazoa > Chordata > Mammalia > Rodentia > Cricetidae > Neodon > Neodon shergylaensis. The sequence goes on along the minus strand of JABTXL010003523.1, from coordinate 4,491,206 downwards.
TGCAGTTCAGGGCTGACATGTGGTTTGTGTTTTCATTTCCTGAAGATCATTTGTTTCCAGGTTCTCATGCTGTTGACTTGTTCAGAGAGCCTTTGGCAGACAGCTTAACATGAGGGCTCTGATAAACAAACTGCCATTGAAACCTTTGTTAAGTTATGGTTAAGGTTTGGGGACGAGTGTTTTACTCAGCTTTCACTTCCTATGAGCATTTGAAAAATTGAACAATCAGAACCTAAAGGAATCAAAACAAACAAAAATGTTTATAATTCCCAACAGTCCCTGAATAAGAATAACAAAATTAACATGAGCACAAAGATACGTGATAAATATTTGTGAAGATGTGAAGGCATATGTATGCAATTTAACAGAACGGTAACTTTAATATTGTGAAAGAATGGATTTTAATCCTTGTTTATAGAGATGACAATGGACCAAGTTTTTAGAAACTCATCGCTGTAGTGTTCCTATGAAAAGGCTACACAAACACTGACATCTTCCTGCTAATTATTGAAACATGAGCCTAACACTTTGACAACAGAAAATAGGAATTTACCTTGCAAGAACCTCAAAGGCAGCAGCTTTGACCCTGTCTTTGGCCAGGGCCAAAAATAACCTTGGTTTTATCCTGGTCAGAAATCAGGAATGCCAGACAGGAGATCTGGTCTCTTGTCTTCCTCGTCCTCCTGAAGGAACATCCCCGCCTCAGTTACTTGTGAGGGTGTGATCATAAGTCTAGACACCGAACAGCTTTAGCGCCGAATTTCTAGATATCTGTGGTAGAAATGTGTTCTATCTATTCTCCAACTTCAACTCCTAAGTGATTTTAGCATCTCAACTTTTTTAAAAAAATATTTATTTATTATGTATACAATATTGTGTGTATGTCTGCAGGCCAGAAGAGGGCACCAGAAGTCATTACAGATGGTTGTGAGCCACCATGTGGTTGCCGGGAATTGAACTCAGGGCCTTTGGAAGAGCAGGCAATGCTCTTAACCACTGAGCCATCTCTCTAGTCCCAGCATCTCAACTTTTGAGGCTGGATGTTACATAGACACATGGGGTTTGTGGTCTTGGAGACCATTGAGGGTGGACCGGTCCTTCATTATCATCTTTCGCTCTGCCTCTTATTTCTCAGGTAACACTAGAAAGGAAAACACCATGTCTGCTTCCCCTTAGACTTTAGATGAAAATCTGCAATCCCTCTGGCCCCGAGTGGGAAATGTGACACTGATCTGCATAAAAGACTGGAATGTTATGAACAATTGTCTTCCTTCAAGAATTCATACAACCAGCCTTTTCAGTTTCCTGGCAGGAAGTCTATCCTTCTTCCTCTGAGTTTTAGCTCAGAAAATCATAGCTGACCTTCTCCCTCTCTCTCTTCCTCTCCTCACCTCTCCCCACCCCTTTGTCCTTCTTCCTTCTCCCTCCCTTTCTCCCTCCTTTCCCCCACTATCGCCTTCCTTTTTTCCTTCCCTCCTTCTTCCCTCCCTCCCTTCCTTCCTCCCTCCCTCCTTTCCTTTCTTCCTTCCTTCTTGGAGAAACTGTCTTAAAGCCATGCAACTGCTAACTGACCTCCCTTGCTGGACATGATAGCCATCTTGGACCCTGACGCTCTGTCTTCTTTTTTCTATCTCCTTAGTCACAGAAGATGCCAAAATTTATATCTCCCAACCTCCATAGTTGCCCTTGAGTTTTCTTCTGTGTCTGTTTTGGAATTATTTTATTAACAAGACTGAGAACTCAGAAAAGAAAACTCTGGGTTACCAGGTAGCAGCCTCATGTTTGAGTTTTAATTCCATTAGTTGTTCTGACAGCCCTCATGCCTTGACCTTGGCCTGTCTTCTAAAATACTGGTCCCCCTAAAAGACTACATGAGAGTTTGTATTAATCAATGTGAACTTCATAATACAGTTAATGAGACGTTTCACAGTATACTGAGGTCAAACTTTAAAAGGCATCTTTTGATTATTGGAAGTGATTCTTTTTTCTTTCTACTTGGGCCATAGATCCCTATTATCTTTTTCAGTGAGATTGGAAAATTATTTAGCCTTTTCTGTGCTAGGATATTCATTTAGTTGCTGAGAAGACCAGATTATTTAGCTAAGGGTGTATCAAAGATATAATAGTGGGTAGGTATAGAGAGAAACACACACATACACACAGACACACACACACACACACACACACACACACACACACACACACACAGAGAATGAGAGAGAATGAGAATATAGGAAGTAAATTATGTTATTGAAATAGAAAATGATTTAGAAGAAAATTCTGGTAGGGTTAAATAATCCCCAGAAACTGGAGAATCCTTCCATCTTGCTCTTCTCTTGTTGTCAGTTCAGGCCATCACCGAATGAGCAGTCTGTGAAGGATTCTACTTTGAGCAAATCAGGGGCTGTGCAGCATGCAGCCATCTGCACACAATGTGCCCCAGACAGAGAGGGAGCCTGGGGCAGGTTCAGCTAGAAGGCTGCTTAGGATTGCTCTGAGCTCTGTGGTGACATTTTCGGTTGGTTCTGCTCTGTGTCACAGAGAAAGAGAGAGGTGGAAGGAGAGGGCCCATGAAGAGTTAAAGAATCCTGCCAGAGGAAGGAAGAGAGAAATCTCAGCCCCTGGGAAGGGAAATACCCTGCTTTGTGTGTGTAGTCCAAACTCCAATTTAAGTAAAGGGAGTTTCCACAGCTTGTTAAGAAAAAATTTTCCAGAAAATTAAGCCTTTATTCTCTCTTACCTCATTTTCACCTTTGCTACCAACCCAAGAGCGATAAAACTCAGAAATCTTATAAAGTATTATGGCCTGTAAAATAGCTCATGAATGTAATATGTTTGGTCTGGGGAAATCTATTTTTATCCATTCCGTGGAACACGGACTACACTGCACTTTCTTCCCAGTGACTTTTGGGAGCTTGCTGGTTAGACAATCGAACACAACTTGCAGCTCCTTTCTGGAGATTGGTGCTGTTGTGACGCCAAGCACACCAGACACACAAGGGCTTCCTGTCTCCCGCTTTGAGCCTTCCTCAAAAGTGCTTATGTTTGCTTGTGATACAGTGCATCAAGTTTCATAATTCTGAGCAGCCTTCTGGTATGCAGATTCCCTTCCAAATAGCGCAACTGGAAAAACAGAAGTGTTTCACCCCTACCCCCGTAAAAAAATGGGGCTTTCTTAGGTGGCTGTGTGTTTTGTACAACACAGGTGCCAAGTTTGAGTTTTTAAATGTTCAGATTCCACAGCAAGTGTTAAGATAAATGATCTTTATAATATATGTCTTCCTCTCCCAAGTAGCTCATATTCATTGTGAGTGAATGTCGATTTATCGATGACGTAATAGCCCGATAGGGAGAGCAAAGTCTGGGCTCATTTCACCTCACAAGGTCATTGCTAGAATGTTCAGCGACCTTGATGATTATGATGTTGTTTCTGGCACCTATGGTGGAAATGGCTCAACTGAAGGGGCTTCATTGTCACAAGACGGCCACAAAGAGCACCTTGTCCTCATACAGGGATACGTCTTCTCAGCATCGTTGCTCCTACTTACTTCCTCTGCATCCAGAATCAGCACCATAGTTCTCTCCTGAGCCTTTTGCCCATCTAAGTCAACGAACAGAGGGAAATCATTGTGGTATATTAAAACCAGTTTTCACTACAGCTTGTCTGCAGCACCACAAGGTTTTTATTCTGTTTGTTGTGAGCATTATGGTTGTCTTTATAGTTTTAGAGGCAAGAGCTTACCAATACACTCTAGCGTGGCCTTGAACTCATGACAATCCTCCTCCCTCAACCTAAGTGTCAGTGTTATGGGAGTGGAGTGTAAGCCACTATTGCTGGCTTACATTTTGGCTTTGTAGATTATGAACCATCGCTTAAAGTCCCCTGCAGTTTCTTCTTGTTTTAACTGTTGGAAATTTTAGCTTCACAATGTGTAGTGTGAAATGCAGTTATAGCATACCTATTGGGAGACAAGTCCAAAAACACCCTCAGTGTCGCCAGTGTTGAAAGCCTCCTGCTCTTGCTCCATTGTGACACCTACAGATGGAAACATCTCAACCATGCTTTAATTTTTGAAATTTTGGAATTGTGTCTCTTTCAGAGAGTGCCAGCATATGTAACAAAGAAAGATTGGAAGACCACAGTTCCTGCTCTCACATTTGTGGCAGTATCAATTAAAATTATCAGTGTAATTCCAGTGCCTGAATACTTATTTGATAAAGAATGTGGTTTTCCAAATCCCATAATTTACTAAAACTATGGGCCGACTTTCAAAGAACATGATTTAACTTGCAATATTAAAGGAAAGGAAAAGCAGCTCAACTCTGAGCATTTTGGAATTCATTCAAGACTCAAACTGTTAAAAAGTGATTCAATCTGTTCGCTGTCCTGGGTTTTCCAGGGATTTTGCACCTGTAGTAAATTGAAAAATCAGGAAAGACTGCCTTGCTAGAAGATTTTCTATTAGGATCATTAAATATTTTCTAGAGATTTCTTCTCTTAGAAAGATGGCAGGCACACACTGTTTGTCTCTGTCGAGAAGAAGATAATAGCAGCAGCAGAGACGCAATCATGTTCATGTCAAAGACTCCCGTGTGGATAGCACATGCCTTCACAAGGTTAGCACACTTTGAAAGGGATCTGACATCATGGAAGTTACAAGGCCACAGGGATGGGCCAGCAGTCATTAATATGATTAAACCATTCTTACACAAATGCTGCCTAGAATAGAAACAAGTCATCCAGAACCTCACTGGAGTGAGGTGAGGGATAGAAGTAACTGCAAGAGCAAGAGAAATCAAGGGGCTTCCAAATGATTTTGCTTGAGAGGAATATTAAATTTAAAGAGCTCTGATTATAGAGGGAATATTTAATAACATTAATATTTTCCAGTGCTACTCCAAAAATTCAGATATGTATCATGGGACTCAGACAAAGACACTAAGAATAATTCTGATTATCCAATTTTATTGTTCAGACTGTATTCAAGAGAGAAATATTGGAAGACGTGACAGGTACATGCCATACCTTCGTCAGAAATAATGTCTCCTTGTGAAGTCTTAATACTCTGAATACACCTCTTAGCGGTAGATCCTAACTGACTAAAATCGATTTGGCCTGCCTTGTCATATCTCACGGGGTCCTTGCCCATCCCAGGACAAAAGTGGTTTGTGTTTTGAACATATTTTTTTGTTCATAGTCGCTGCCAGCCAGCAGAACAGACTTCTGTATCTAAAATTGAATGACTGTCAATTTGGAGCTTAGAGAATTGTGCGCATTTTTGTAGTGGAGGTCAAAGAGGCCCTTAAACTTATGGATGTATGTCATAGTTGAACTAATTCAGGCCAAGTATTTCAAAATAATATTTTAGATCCTGAACATTTGAAATGACAGAGCTAGGGTGCTGTTGGTAAGGCATCTTTCTCCCCGTATGACAACTGCTTTGCAGGATTTTCACATGACCAGAATTTACTTGAACAAGAACATTAGCTGTATCTTTGGATAGAAAACTATAAATGAATAATTATTTTTGTATTTACATCTTTTACTCCTGAAACTAGTTCAGTGAGGAAGTGGTGAAGGATCCCAGCAACCCGCAGAACCAAACCAGGCCTTATTTGTGAGGTTGCAGTGTTTTGGAGGGAGGTTGCCACATTATCTCTGGCTCCAATGAGAGAATTTTGGCAAACATCACAACCAAGGTTGGTGTTGCTTCTGCTGAGGAACTGGCAGGGGGAAAGGGCCCACAAGAGACTGTGTATGCAGATCTCCTCAATGGTTCCTCTGTGATTTTCCTGGCTAGTTAATTTAAAATGATGTGCTGTTCTTGAGAGACGATCTCTGGCCTTATGCTAATGAGATGATACTGTAGAAAACTGGCACTTTTTTAAAAAAAATTATCAAATCTGATTCATGCTGCCCAAATACTCACAGATATGAAGCCATCCCCAGGAGCCTTTTTAACCTGCCAGCGTCAACATTTCTTTTAGGGGAGGAGTTTATTTATTTTATTCTGTGTCTGAGTGTTTAGCCTGCATGCTTGTATGTGCACCATGTGCGTGTATGTGCACCATGTGCGTGTGTGTGCACCATGTGCGTGTGTGTGCAC
>JABTXL010003523.1:4464711-4482849 GCA_025134845.1 Neodon shergylaensis | reverse complement strand
TGTCACCATGCTCTACCCAGGAATCCAGTTCTCTGGCCATGGATGTGCGGTCCACTTAAGACTGAGCTGCCTTAAGGCAGGAGTCTTGTCAAAGTTGCATAGTGTCACCCTCCAGCACCAGGCACACACATGTTGTACAAGAGATATAAATATTTATTAAACGAGTACAAAATCGGCGTGGATAGCTTTTTCTTTTTCTGATTACTGCACTTCCTCATCCCTCTTGAGCTGGAAAGAGCTAAAGTCAGATGAGTCATGAAGTGTGACTCTAGGAATGGTCACGTGAAGAAACATGTGCACCTCAGCTGAACTTGACATCACCAATTTGAGTAAACACCGAGTCTGCGTAAGACTCCTCAAGACATTTCTTTTTTCCTTAAGGAGTCTGTCGCTCTTCCTGTTCAGAAGTGCTTTGCATTTGAATTTCTTTCTGTCTTGCTTTTCTCAGTCTGTCTTTGATGCTTCATTGACATTTGCTATAACTTTAAATTCTATGTTCTCTGTACAGTTTCCAGACCACCAGTGTACAAACCATGAGATGCCTGTATTGTTCACTAGAACACCACAGTAGTAACTAGAAAATTTATGAATCTTAGGAGCTTTCCCGCCTTTAAACCCAAGAAAAACTTTTGTCATTTACATTCTCTCTGGCTGTTTCAAACATAAATATATACTTATATTTTAAAATTTGATAGTGGGTTTTGTTCTATTCTCTCTCATAAGTACTTACTGAACACACACTGTCATTTACTTGGTGACTTTCTGTTAGTGGGCCTTTGAAATGTTCAACAAGCTACTGGAATTGTGCTGAAGAGACTCATGCCTGTCCCTGGTCTGTGCAAAAGCTTACCTTGTGTGTACATAGAAGGGGGTTGCTCAGGCCCAGCATATGAAAGCAGGAGGCTCCTTCAGGCTCAGAACTTAAGATGTTATCTTCAAAACTGGATTCAATTTCATAAATTTGCAAAAGGAATCCATTTGTATTTCCAGATTTTTTTTTAAAAATTTCCAGTAATTTAGAGATGATATTTCAATCAGACTACAACACCACTTTTAAGAGAGAGATCAATTTCATTTAGTTACTGGACAAATATATTTCTTTCCAGTAAAATGATTCCTCTTTACATTTTACATGTGTATCTATTTCATACTGACACTTTTAGGAACTATGTTACAAGTGTTTATTGCTTTTGTGGTTGGCTTTGCTATTTTTTTTCTTTTTGAAGGAAAACACTTCTACTTGTTTTAAGTTTCTTTTTGTACATTAAGCCATGAAATCACTAGGAAAAGACTAAGAAGCTCCCAGTCCCCTCCCCCCCCCTTTAGTCCTTACTAATGTCCAGGGCACAGCTAGCCAGAGCTACAGCTCTATTTAACTATTTTTTCCTGATTGTTTTTGTCTCTGCTCTGAAGAGTGTCTACTAGTGCACACATTAGGTCTTTGGTTAACACTCTTGCCCTTAAGTTGTTTATTTACAGTGTTGCCCGTGGCATGCTGGGTGATGTTGTGAACTTTGCCAGTTTTGCCGTGGTAACAATCATGAGCCTTTCCTGTTTTGAACGATACCCATTTCTTGATGTCTACAAGATCACACTTTGTGTATATTTACATGCTTATGGCCAAAGGGACAACTTCAACATCCCTAAAAGGCTGAGAGAACATATATCAGGCTCCTTCCCCTTTCCCTATGTGCTTGTCATTTCGGCAAATTATTGGCAAAGGGCTGCTGAGGCTGGAGAGGCATTTTCTATTTTCCTTTCATTGTGGCTTAATTTTAATGTGGTCAATTTATTAGCATCTTCCCTTTATCTTTGTGGGGTGTGTGTGTGTGTGTGCGTGCGCGTGTGTGTGTATACACACAGAGACACACGCTCATGTGCTTGGAGGTCAGAGAAAGACATCAGGTATCTATCTGTTCCTACCATTTACCACCTTCTGTGCTGAGACATGGTCTCTCACAGAACCTAGAATTTACCTGTTTGACAAAACTAGCCAGTGAGCTTCAAGGAGTCCCTTGTCTCTGCCTCCCCTGCTCTAGGATTGTAGGTGCATCCCACCTCGACATTTTACATGAGTTCTGGAAATCTCAACATGGATCATGCTTGTGGAAAAAGTACTTTACGAACCAAGCCATCTCCCCAGCTCCATCAGAGTAATTATGTGTGAATTAAAGTACCTTATAGACAAATATATGAAAAGATTAGTTTATCTATATTCTTGGAAATATATATGTAGTTTTCAAATATTAATTTTATTTATAATTCTAAATCTTGAATTAAGAATACATTATTATAGAATTGGAGATACCAAAATATTAACTACTTTTTAATTGCTAGATAAGTTTTTTTTTGTTTGTTTGCTTTTTCATCGACACTGGGTTTTTCTGTAGTTTTGTAGCCTGCCCTGGAATTAGACTTTGTAGACCAAGCTGGCCTTGAACTACAGAGTTTTAGGATTTAAGATGTGCACGCCACCACCACCCAGTTATATAAATATTAAAAATGTTTACTTTGTGATTTCAAATTATGTGTATATGCCTGTGTCTGTGTTGGGGTTTGCACAGTGAGTGAATGTGCCCACCGAGGCCAGAGGTGTCAAAACCCTGTGGTATGAAGTAGTTGTGACCAGCCGGCATAGACACGTCAGCAGCATCGATCCTCTCTAGGCACAGTATGCGCTCCTACGCTGGCTCTTTTCTCCAGCCCTATTCATGTTTCTTGAAAGAAAAATTGATGCTGGTATTTCATTATCATTATATTCTATATTTTTTATTACAAAAGTTCCAGTTTTAAAGAACCAACTGACATCTTCACCCCGGACCCAAATATTACATGCTACACACAATGACTGTGTAACTTCTCTAGACACATTGTGTATCTTCATATTTATTTTCCATATATTTATAAGAAGGTAGATAATAGTAAATTTAAAATTTAAAAACCCAGGGCTGGACTGCCGGCTCAGCAGTTAAGAGCACTCACTGCTCTTCCAGAAGATTCGTATTCAATTCCCAGCCCCATGCATGGCTGACAACAGTCTGTAAGCCCATGTCCAGGGACTCCAGTGCCCTCTACGGCCTTCGTGAGCACCAGACATGTAAGGAGCCCATAGACACGCATACAAAACACTCGTGCACACAAAAAATGAAAAAAAAAACAATTTAAAATGTATCAAACCAGTAGTACTCACTGATATAATATCATAACTCAGTCAGCTGTTGCAAAGCTCTTGCCACAGTCCTGTGAATCTACTCACAAGCTGTCAGGGCCCTTGAAAACCAGAGGGGCTGCTGTCCAGTCTCAGGCGTGTGGCTGCCTAGCTCTGCATCGTATAGAGAGAACATTTTTAAACTAGGGCGCAGATTCAGTTTTTGAAGAGTGTTCATTTTTCTTTTTAAATGTGTGGAAACACGCAGGCTCTGTCCGCGTTCTCTCAAGCGGGCACTGGATCCTGTGGTCCCAGAACAGAGAAGTGTCTGGCACCTGTTGGGTTTTTTAAACAGGGTCTTACTATGCAGTCTAGGCGGGCGTGGAATTCACAATCCTCATGCCTCCCCTTTTCCAAAGCCCGTAAAATCACGGCCCTTGAAAGAGGGGCTCTTAAATGCAGCCCCAGGAATGAACCGCCGGAGGACTGGGCTCTTGTGCACGACAGGTGTTGACGAAGCGCTGGCTGGTTGGAGAACCACAGTCATCGGCTACTTCTGGGCCGCGCTATTAACACTTATTTTCTAAATATTGCGTACTTGAAATTCAAGCAGGAAATAAACAGGCTTCTCTACTCTAAAATGATGGTGTACGCTTGGATTTATCTTTAAACTGTTGTGTTTTACATAATGATTGAGTTTTACTAATAAATAGTATATTTTAAACCTACATCTATAATTTTAAAATAATTTTGGGAAAATTCACCAACATATGTAAGGTGTGTGTGTGTTGTGTGAGAGAAATGGAGTCTTCTTTACTCAAACTATCATTCTAAAATAAAGTGTTCCTTGTAAATTATAATTTTTCTTGATAATTCACATGAGGCTTTTAAAAACTACTTAGAGACTCCCTACATTGGGGGGGGTATAATTCAAACAAAAATCTGCTTAATAAGGCGATAATAAGATCCCTACAGCTTTATAAGCCAGGTTAAAAATATCCACATTTATTAGTTTTTTAAGATCTATAAATGTATTTTCTCAATATGCGCAGAAGAGAGCCAACTCCCTGTAGTTTACCTCAGCCTCAAACAATGGTGATCTATTGGTCCGCACTACCTGGTCTCTCACTACCAGGTTACAATAAACACTGTGAAAATAGTGAATGACCCTAAAGGGAGCCCTGTGTTCATTTCAGGTTCCCAATACCCCCAGCTGTGTGACCAGCATCCTGCAGTAGTTCCCTTGGAGTCTGGTGAAGGGGGGGAGGGTGTGTCATTCCATACGGCTCTTATGGAAGTTCTTTGACCACTTGTACTGTGTCTCCAATCCAGCTCTCAGCAGCCCATTCCTTGGCTCTGCTGACGACTTGGAAAACACCTTGCCCAGATAATTGTTTCTCGTCATCGCTATTCAAAAGCTCAGGGCTCTTTGTTTGCCAAGAAAAAAAAAAGGATGTGAAAAAGACCTCATTCCACGTTAAAGCAGCCAGAGCACTGAATCTGATGTCCCCTCCCCAGCTCAGTGTCCGTTTTTTCTGCACACGAACAGCAGCATCCACGCGGCTGCAGGGATGCGAGTCATTTGGAGGGGAAATCTATTGCTTCAGTGACGTGGAAGTGTAATCTCAGCCTTGGAAAGCAGACCCAGATGGAGGCCTGGGCAGAAGTTTCAGACGTGGTCTTATTTTGTTGGCTTGCAATGGCACCGGTCAGCCTGCAGACCCGTTGCTTTTAACAGCGAGCAATGGCAGCTTTGCTGCAAAGCATTCTCTTGGCAACAGCCATGGGGTCATCGTGTCTTTTATCTGGGAAAAGCAAAGAAAGTCATTACTGGGAAATAGCAAAATATTTGTGGTATACTTGGAATTAAATAGAATCTAAGAAAAAAAGTATAACCAAACCCCACTCTGTAATGACGCTGAGGTCATATATTTTACTTATTTATATTGGTATCAAATTAGTCTTACTTCTTGAATTGTCAGAGGAAGCAATGTGCTGGCATTTGTAAGTTATTCTTCCTCTTTTCTTCGTTGGAAAGCAGTCATGTGATAGAAGATTGGACAATGAAGAGAGTTTCCAGGAAAGAGTTCAGACTGATGGTCATCGCATCTTCGGCTCTCTGCAAAAATCCATTTGAGGACCCATGATTTTGCGTACTCGAAACTGTTTATCTATCCTCAGGAGCAAGGGAAATGCCTTATACATGCTGATAAAAACCGCTGGAGAAGCCTGCACGGCCGATGCTGACACAAACGGATGGTGATGATCACTCCTGTTACATTTAAGTTAGTGTCTGCAAAGTATCCCTACATCTTCAAAATCAGTTAAGGTATATTTCTCTAGAAGTGTAAAGCTCAAGACCCTGTGGAACGCTAGTGGGACTTCATTTACTCAAAACTAATGGGCTCTGATGTTCGGATTTCAAGAAATGAAGTTCATGGTGCAATACTGAGTTTTTTAATTATGTGGACATTTTGTTTTAATGTCATCTTTACACTTCTCAGGGTCCAGTTATATCCCAGCAGACATTTCTTGCTTTCCCTTAGTAGTTTATCTTTCCTTATAATTTTTATGTCTTCATCAAAAATAGGGGTTAAACATAATTTCCTACAAAGTTTTTCTAGGGTCAGTCAAATGTCTCACCAGGTAGAGCACTTGTTCAGTCATGAGAACTGGAGTTCAGATACCAGAATCCATTCCAGTTCACCTGCAATTCCATCCCCAGAGGATATGGTGCTCTCATCTGGCTTCCTCATCACCCGCACACATGTTCTCAGACACACAGACACACACAGACACACACAGACACACACACAGACACACACACAGACTAAGCCTTTAAAACAAGACACTCTACTGCTTCACTTTACAAATATCAACAATTGATCCAATAAATCTTAGTAATATTGGAAATTAAATATTTTTTTACAATGCCTCTCTAAGTTAGAAAATGGGTATCAAGAAGAGTTTTTTTCTGATCTGTTTATCTATTTCAGTAGTATATTGACTTATTTCAAATCTTAGGGAAGTGTTCAGAAAGACAAAAGAATAAACACTTGAATTCTGATATAGTGTACATATTGACAAATAGATCTTTAAATGTAAAGCCTACAGACCATAAATAACACAACAAATCCCTTCCCTTCAGGCATTGTTTAGTCAGTAAGCCTTTTTCCTTTTTTTTGATGTGATTACATTTCACAAAACATTGGGGAAGGGAAAGAGAAAGCTGTAAGACAGTCTAGAACTGAAAAAGCACAACATGAAACCCTGCAAGCTGTCAAGTGCAATGATTTATTAATTTTTCATACACAGTGGCATTCTGGATGTTTTATTTGAAGTTGTAATAAAGGCAAATTCAATGTCCACTCCTCTGCAGAAAATGAAACTATCTCAATACTGACCTTTTGGTAATTCACAAAAATTGGTTCAAAATGGATCACTGGTATGAATGTAAGCCATGAAACTAGGAGGGTCCTGGGAAATAGGTTAGGAGATCGTCTAAAAGATCTTGACTGTTGGGATTATCTTTTGGACACAGGACCAAAGACAGCAATGAAAGAAGGAATTGATAAAGTAGACTGGAGGTAAATGAGGAACATCTCTGTGACTTGTGATATAAGAATGAGTGAGAGGATAAAGGCAGACTGAGAGAAAGCTTCCAGACAGCATCAGATCAAGGACCATTATCTGCAATATGTAAGAACTAGGAAAATCTCATGATAAGAAAAAGAAAAAGCTGGTTAAGAACATGGAAGAGACTTGAACAAACACACTGGATAACGTACAGAGATAGCTTGAGGGCTTATAAAAAGATTACCACTGTTACCACAGTGTACCCTGGCAAGACCCTAGTGCCCATGGGTTTGTAAAGGGCTTAGGGAGAAACCACTCTGACCATGGTTTTAGGGAATGCCATCTGCTTAATAAAGAACGTGAACAACCATTTACATAACGGAAGTACATGGACTGTGATTGGTTAGCGCATACCACCAGGGGCTCTATGTGGGAGAGGCATGTTAAAGGTGTGGAGAGTGCAGACTGGTCTACAAGCCATGCTCCTTCAGAATCCAGTGTTATACCTTCAGTAGCATAGTGTGCCATGGCTCTAGTTTAGAATGAAGTGTGCCAGGTAGGCTGACCGCCAGGTCACGCCTGCCTTGTCTCCTACAAAAGATGTTGACTACCATTAAGGGGCTGGCAATTAAAACAGTGACATGGTACTGACACACCCATTAGGATGGTCAGCATCCCAAACACTAACTGTAAATGCTGGGGATATATAAGCAACAGGAGTGGACTAGTATTTTGGAATGAAGTTTGACAGCCTTTTTTTTTTTTAAAAGCTGTACTCTCATTATAGAACCCATAATAATGTTCCTTGATATTTATCCAAATGAGTTATAATTTGTGTCCACACAGAAATCTGCAGGTGAAAATTGACACCTGCACCATCCATTATTGACCCAAATTGGAAGCAATTAAGATAGTTAGCAAGAGAGTGGATAAGTAAACCATGGTTCACGGGAAGATACCGGTGGATGTTCTGGGCAGCATCTCTGATTTTGGTTTTTGTGAAGTGTCACACAGATGCTGCAGAACGATCTGGAAAATGCATAATCAAGGACAATAAGAACGCCAGTGGTTAATGCTTACAAGGACGAAGAAGAAAAACTTATGAATGTTGGACACAAAGGAATTGGAGGGCAGGGAACTACACTGCAAGATGCTACAGTAGTGGAACCAGGTCACGGATGTTCAACACTCGTAGAATGAAGACAACTCGCACTTAAACTGTGAGTCAGGTGGACGTGCTGAGTCATTGGTTGGATCAGTTGCCACTTTTCACTGCAGGAGGGTGATTGTGGAGGAAGTCACGTGCCTATGGAGATGCGGAACGATGGGAAATCTCTAACCTGATCTGAGAAAATCGTCCATGTGAAACATGGCTAAGGACCTTTAAGGAACAAAAGTGACTTCAGATAGATAACCTGCGAGCTTTTGAGTTCACATGGACCCCTCTCCAGGGACTTGGGCCTCTGATGAAGTCTGCTCTCTGTGCTGTCTGGCTTGTGGTAATTTGGGGGAACACGGTGTAGAGCGGTCAGGGATATTGGAAACACGCAGGGCAGGTGAGGAGAGCTGTCAGAGAAGCCTCCAGTTTATGCAATATTGGAATTGTGCCTTCCCTAAATCCACTTATCATGATGACAGTAGAAAAGTTCTGCTTGGTGTGGCAATAGAGCTTAAGAGATGATTTCTGGGTGTGTCTGTGCAGACTGGCACTTTGTCAACTAGGGGACTGTCTGTATTTCTTTGCTTGCATTTGTCTACTGTCAAAGGGCACATTTTAACAACCTCTATGCTAAGCACACTGCAAAACTGAAGAAGAAAATGTGTTAGAATTTATGTTTGTAAAAAAAAGAGCATCATATTAGAGATTTCTGACATCATTTTAGAGATTTGGGGAAGCGTTTAAAGAGAAAGACCTGCGAAATTTCTTGCTTTCATTTGAGGGAAAAGATCTTACAATCTTTGAAAAAAAATAGAAATTCTTGTAAACCTTTTACCTATCAAAGTCTTTTAAAACCCTTGTAATTTTGATATTGTTTTCACCCACTTTCATAAGACCCCATGTCTCCATGTTCTCTGATTGTTTGCAGAGATCCATCGGATACTCTACAAACAATTTTTTTTTATTTTGTCACTTTTTTTTTTCTGTTTCCACATTTGGAAATTTAAGAAGTAAACACAATAACTTTCACTAGTGTTCGGCCAAATGCTCCACAAGAATGTCTCCTGTCCATTGGCCTTAAATGAGTATTCTAATTCTATTTCTGTTGGCTGTGCTTCTCTGTGGACCTGAAGTACAAATAATACTGATGTCACTGGAAGGGGTGGCCTTTATGTGACTTGAGGGTTCTATGTTATAATCAGCCAACTGGTCTGCAGGCCATGAGCTTGCTCGCCACCCAGCCTGGAGACTTGGTCTCAGGTTGATTAGTTCTTTCCTTTCCTGATTTTGTGCTCTTGGCATAATTGGAACTTTCTGAGCTGCAGGGTTGACATAAGGTATTGAGAGAGCTGATGCAAACTGACCTACGGCATCCAAGTTGAGTCGGGAGCTAAGGTTTTCTTTAATGTCCACTGTCAAGTTGCTATTGTAGTCTATCAAGAAGAAGAGTTTTCCAGAGCTCTGAACTCTTCAGTGATCACCCGCATCTCATCAACTTTGGCTAGAATCATGTATTAGACAGGCTATATCTATCTGTAGCTACAACACCAAATGTATCAAGGAGCCAAAAGTGGAGAACTGAAGATATATTACCAGAAGATACATGGAGATGCACATCCTAAATTTATGAAAGGGCCATGAACATACTTCTGCCATATTTTAATATGTGGTTTTGCAAAGTGATGTTCTCAGTTTGATTATTATAAAATCAAAATATTAACTGTGAAACATGTTGAAGATGCTCTGTGTCACACAATGTCAAATATTCAGCCCATATTTTAATCCTTTTATGTAAAAAATAAGAAATCCAATTCATTAGTATGTTTACATCTGTCTAATAAATTATGAAATTTTATGTATACCAAAAATTATTCTCTCCTATATTCCTTATTATGTATCAGTAGATGTTTGATTATTTACTTATATGCTTATACCCAGACTCATATAAAAGACTCAGACAATAGGGGCTCACGGGAGTGGAATAAGTTTACGAAGACTTACAACAGACCAACAGCTAAAGAGTAATTGTTTTAGACTACTGTGTGGCTTTGTAAGGTTGACACACCTTTTCTTGATTGCCCTATTTTTGTCTGATGAGTCAAACCACAAGTTCTAAGAGCCTCTCCAACAAATTATTTTTTCCACTTACGATTCTTTTTACACCGATTAGTCGTTTGCTCCATAACTGACACTAAAATAATTCATTTTATCAATTACTTTTACCCTGTTCATTTTGCTAACTTGAGCTTGCTTACAAAATCCTGGAGTGCTACGACTGCATTTTCTGACTGCTTGTTATATACATATTTTTTTTCTTCTTTACAGAACAAAGAGCACACGGTAGCTGCTTAGAACTTAACGGTATGACAAAAATCCACTTAAATGTTAACTCTTACGAAGTCTGTTTTGGAAAGAAATTACGGTCAAAAGCAGAGAGCTTTCAACCACTGCTGTATGAACACGAATAAATTCAAAGAAATCTTAAATATGTAAATGGCCAAGGTGCAGCAATTGTCTTTCTATGTAGGCATAGAAAATACAGAAAAACTCTTCATGTGGTAATGGAACTTTTAGCACAGAAGGTGATAGAAAAACCATTGTGTATCAAATATTCATCCAATTAAAACCTGCTAAGCAATGTGCTTTGCTCATTATCTCGCTGAGGAAAGTGGCACCCAGAAGGCTGTTGATATTTCAGCTTGAAGAGGTTATTTTTGTTGTTGTTGTTTAATCAAGTACTAATCAGAAGAGATGCACTTTATAGCAAGAGAGCCAATTTATCTGACATCAAAACCACTCGCGCGGTTGGCCTCGGATGATTATTCTTAGAGCCACGTCTCCTATTTCCAATTAAATGCTACTTCCTGTTATTAGGGTGGTGACAGTAGGCAGGGGTTTAGACCAAGTGTACTTCCCTTCTACGCGTTACCACACTGATTAAACCTCGTGGTAAACAACCCGCTGGCGTGCACCGTAAAAACCTTCTGGTAGAGAGCTACAACAATCACCCTCCAAAATAACTCAGCCCAAAGGGAAGCTCAGCATTTTGTGGAGAACTCTGTCTCTCATAGACCCGGGATTTATTGCTAGTTTCACTTCCTCTCTGTTGATTCCACTCTAAAGCAGGCTGTTTAATGGCTGCACAGCTCATCTAACAGGAGAGAAACATTCTGCCCTTCAGTGTCAGAGCAAAACCTTAGTTCTCGCAGCTGACATTGAACCATGGGTTCATCCGGAGCCAATTGCTCTGTGCACGAACGGGCTAGGGTAAGGACTGAGATAAATGCTTCCAAATGCCTGAGTTCCTTCCATATATCAGGCTGTGTCTAAGGAGGATTACTGCTTCGGCCAGTGGGGGTTGCTGTTCAATCTATGGGAACTGGTTCAGTCATCTCCTGTATTGTGTCTTTTAGATGTGTTCCACATTTTCACACATTATCTTCAATAGCCGTAGACTTGGATTACTTTCGCATAGTACCAGAGGGAACTGAAAATTCCCAAGGAGCCCTAAGTTGTTTATCTAGTTAGGTAAATCCTGTCTGAACCAGATTTTTATCATTTAGAGAGAGAGAAGGGCTTGATGACCATCTTTAATTATGTAAATGGGGGACAGACCTACTGATTCAGGGACAGTAAATGTCAGAGTATTTGTGACGGGATTGTTCTCCCCATGTAAAAATTTCTATTTGTACAAGTAAGTGTGCTTTGTCAGGGGTTTCTAGGAGAGAAGGGACTCTCTCCATTGTTATATTTTATTCTAAATCTATCAGAACATCAGATTGGTTAGAATGGTTTTCAATGATTTTTACCTAAAGGAGCCTGAGGAGAGGCAGGTGTTGGTTCCTGAGTTATTGGACATCATGAAGAAGGAGTGTTTGCCCTGGGCTAACTGGAAAGTCTCCCTACCGTAACACACAGTTAAAGGACCGTGACCTGCTGGGGAGCAGTGCAAGAACTGGCACTAGGCACAACTGGACCAAGGCCTCAGGGATGCTCTGCAGAGGACCAGTCAGGTGCAGCGGGCGTGGATGGCAGTGACAGCAGAACTGGACATTGAATGGGGGAGCTCTTCCTAGCTGGAGGGTCCAGTGCTTTCTTCCCATCCTGCCGTCATCCTTCCTGTGAAAGAAGGCTGAAGGAGCCATCAAGGCCACGCCCTGTCCTCTGTAGACTTCCGTTCATTTTCTTTGTTTGGCTAAGGAAGAATGCCGTTAGAGAGGTTGCCCCTAAAAAAGTTGCCTCTGAATTTCTTTTGTGTTCATCTTGGGGATTAAGTAATTAAATGGAATCTTAAAATAAATGTGAACTTCATAATATCTTAGGTTGGTGACAGAAGTCTTTTTTTTTAAGCATTTGGTTTTTAATAACTCAAACCTTATAGTCTTTCCAAAAAGTTCTGTTTCCTTTCTCTTGTTTCTTTGATCTTCAGTGATAAA
Organism: Neodon shergylaensis; assembly: GCA_025134845.1. Classification (NCBI taxonomy): domain Eukaryota; kingdom Metazoa; phylum Chordata; class Mammalia; order Rodentia; family Cricetidae; genus Neodon; species Neodon shergylaensis. The sequence goes on along the minus strand of JABTXL010003523.1, from coordinate 4,470,530 downwards.
TCTACAAAACACATTGTATTTGGATCATCACATGTGGATTTGGGAAGTGATCGAATATCAAAAATGTAACTGAGGCAGTTGGTGGAGGGGAGGTAGTTGGTCGCATTTCCAGGGGAACGCTGGCTTGAGGACCCTTCCTCAGTCCTCAGACACGCCCCCTTCACCAGATGGTACTGAGCTATCAAACAATAACTCCCTTTTCCAATGCGATGCTTATGAAGCAAACTTCTAATTATGTTTTGGCTTTTACATAGTGGAAAGAAGTCACTGAAAAGAGACTCTGTTTATCTGAAATCCATTGTGTCAAAGGTCACATCATCCAACATCTTTGAAAAATGCTGATTTAAAATTCGCAGCAACAATACACTGGAATGTGTAAAACACAGAAAACGGAGACACATACTCTATTGTTACTAATGCTGGTACTTAAGGGGTGTGAGTTCTCTCACAAAGATATGAAAAACTACAAAAAATGTTTCACTTTTATTGACTCTTGGGGAAGATCTACTGTATGGGGTCTTGGGAACTTATGAAATGAACAAGATTCTCAAAGTACTTGCACTTTTTTTATTGTTGTTGCTGGACGCAAAATTCTACTGGAGGGAAGTTGACCATTTAATGGTAGTTATCTAAGTAATTGTAGTATATACTTTGTTAACAGAGGGGAGAATGAGAACTCAAGGGTCACTGAAGCGTGGAGTGTGACATCTCCTAGACCGAGGCGTCTGGGACAGGAAGTTAGGAGAAGAGGAGGAACAAACTCTAGAAGAGGAAAGACGGGGAAAGATAAGGATTGTATTGTTTAAGGTTCTTGGTTTCAAACAATACCAGCTAAAAAACTAATCAGAAAATATATTAAAAACAAAACTAGTGAAAGATAAGGGCATTGTCCCAGAACTGAGGGATTGGGAAATAAAAGAGAATGAAAAGAATTTAAAAATTGAAAAGCAGTGATCCACACAGTTCGGAACATAGGAAGGCCTTTCTTGGTCCAAGATGTGGTCATTGGTGCTGTCCCAGTTTAACATTTGTGCTGAGCTGTGGTATCTGATTGTTACCACGTGAGTATGTTTCCCCTCATGTTTCACAGTCCTGGCAGGAGCATTTGATTGATCAGATATGGTAGCTGTTCAATTGAGGGCGCCGTGGATGCTTGCTGTGTGGCAGTCTCCTTTCTACATCCCTCCTCTGTGCCATGGGAGCTGCTCCACCAACAGAGTGCAGTGTAAGTCATGACTGATAACTTCTGAGTCCAGCTCATAAAAGACATTATCATTTCTGCCTTGATCTCTCTTAGATCACTTCCTCTCGGCGAATTTAGCTGCCAGATTTTCAGGACATTTAAGCATCTCGTTGAGGAAGTCCACATAATGAGAAACCGAGGCTGCCTCTGAATATTGACAACTCGTCCATCTTGCAAGTGTATGAGCAGCTCAGTCAGTCTTTCCAATGTTGTCTTGCAGTCTCATGAGGACTCGGCCAGAATATCCCGACTAGGCTGTGCCTTGATCTACTCGTAGGAACTGTATTAAATAAGAGGGTTGCATCTTTTTAAGTGCTAGGAGTGCTTGTTGGCCGTCCCTGCTGTGACCTGACAGAACGGAAGTAGGGACAGAGCCACCCCAGCTTATGGGTTCATAGATTTCTATCCACTGTGGTGAGGAGGGTGTGGTGAGGCAGAGCCGTTGGTTTATGTCTTTGAGGAAGCCGAGTTGGGAAGAGAGAAGGAGCCAGGCCAGGATATGCCCTCCTGAGACATGACAAGCACTCCCAGGGACCGACTTCCTCAGCCAGGCCCCCACCTTGCAGTTTCTACACTTCCCAGTAGGCCATCCATTCAGATTTTCAGTCTATCAATGGTAGACGCCGTTGAGTAGATCCGAGTCCTCATGAGCTAATTCTCTCTGGAAATTTCCGGTAGTGTGTTTCACTCATCGGAGCATCTCTCAATCCACTTAAGTTGACACGAATAAGTACACACTAAATTTTAAGGTACATTGTAGTGCAGAAATAATAAACACTCAGTCCTGGTTCCTGCCTGTCAGGAAGAAGGAGGTCCTTTTGATTTGTCAAGAATAAATTAAGTCAGGTTTAAAAAGAAGAATTTTAAGTGTGAACAACTAGTTCTATTTCTCTAGTGGTAGAGGCAAGAATATTGTGCGTTTAATGACATTGAGAGTTGCATGGTGAGTCCTGTCTTATTCAAATTTATTTTATTCATTATTGTGTATATATATTTGGTGCATAAGTGTGTGTGCATGTGTGTGCACCACAGCATACATGTAGTCATGTGAAGACAATCTTTGCAGACTCAGTTCTTTCTTTTTACCTTTAAGCGAATTCTGGACATAGAACTTGAGTCATTAGACTCGAATCACAGAGATATCTCCTCAGCCCTTGAACATTTGATAAAATTCATTTTAAAAGCCCACTAACAAACACTTTCATAGCAGAACTTCATGTTACCCACTGTTCTGAATCCTTTAGACACACCACATCATTTAATCCTCATAGCCACCCTGTGATGTAAGCACAGTTAGTATCTATTATCAGCTTTGGTGTCACCAAATGCATGTGTTGAAGGCCTAAGCCCAGTATGACGACATTTGAAGACAGGTCTTTTAAAATGCATGTAAAGTTAAAATATCATTATATCTGGGTCTTAATCCAATATGACCAATTTCCCTCTGGGGAGAGGAAGAAGGGCCTAAGATGTATTGACTGAGGGGGAAAAACGTAAATAGGGTACAGCAAGAAGATAGCCATCTGCCAGTCATGGAGAGAGCTTTCCAAAGAAGCCAGATGTGCCAAAAACTTGATCTTTGGCTTCTAGGATTATGGAAAAATAAATTTCTGTTGTTAGGCTACTCAGTCTGTGGCACCTTGCTGTGACAGCTTTGGGTGACGAACTGTAGACACCACCGTAGGGAGGCAGGAGTCGTGTTGCTTTGGTTATTGGTTTGTCCCTGTATTCATTATGCTAATCACCTCCACCTGGTCTTTGAGAACTGCGATTGTGGATGTAGAGATCAAGGCAGAGAAATGCTACGTTTATACAGCTTCAGAGAAAAAAAAGTTGGGATTCAAAAATCTCTGTGTGAATCTTTTAGGTTACAGCCCACGGATCCTGACAGGGAAGTTCTAAAGCTACTCTTGCCCTATCCCTGAAATTGTTGGCCTAGCTTCCAAATGAGCTTTCAGTGAGGTCCCAAAAGTTGTTTTGGTCGTCATGAGAACAGACTGACTAAAAGAGCCATTCTGAAATCCTCAAAGGTTGACAGGTTTCACTCTGGAGATGTTGGAGTGTTTGAAAGGCTGAGGTGTGAGGTCTCTCCGTGTCACTCTGTCCTTTTCCCTCCGTGGTGTCACAGTGTCCTTTCCTCACTCTCTGGAGTCTCACTGAGCATCAGATTGTCTGAGCCCAGTTCCTAGCCACCACTCAAGTGCAGTCAGCATCTTCAGCTGTGTGAGACACAACTCCCAGTGAACACCTTAAATGGGAAAAATAGCTTCAGTCAATGATTTCCTTCTTTGTGCTGGTGCCATTCAGATGTGGTCCAGAATGGTCCTGTCTTACAGGGACACTCAATACTCCCATAGTTCCAGAGCATGGCAGCTTTGCAGTACATTTGTCCCAGTAAAATATTGCATAGAGGATGGGTTTTCCATCATACACAGCCCAGCAGAAACTTAGTGAGGCTTCCCAGTAAAGACTTTGTTGTTCACCTGGAAAGTTTCTCTTCTCTTATTCTGAAAAGAGACTTTTAAAAAAGCCTCTCCTTGCAAAGATCTCAAGAAACCCCCTTGGTTGCCTTGATCATTTCATCTTCACTTAGCAAAACATAGGCTCCATCTTCAGAGGAGAAGTGGTACTCGATGACACTCTCCACTGTCTACAAGAACACTGGTGGTACCCCAGTGTCTACAGAGACTATTGGTGAAACATTGGACCTGGTGTGACTAAGCGTGGACCAGAACAAGCGCTTAATCAACTAGAGGTAGCTATCCTTGCTTTAAAGACATGCAAAATCAATGAAAATTTAAACAGCAACACAAAGGGCAACACCTGTGAGAGCTCAGTCACACATTTCTGAAAGCTGGAATTAGATGGCTTGATCTTCCTCCACTTTTCATCACTGCACCCAAAGAGACTTCTCAACACATTGTTGATGGTTAGTCTTGATTGTCTAATTGATGAGATTTACAATCACCATGGAAATAAACCTTTGGATATCTTTGTAAGGGGGATATAGATTAGGTTAATTAAGGTGAGAAAACTCTTCCTAAATGTGAGTGAAACCATCATGAGATGAATTCTTGGGCTAAATAAAAAGGAGAAAGAGGGGACATGCGTTGCTCTCTGCTTCCTGACTGTGGATGCAATTGACATTCTGTTTCTTGCTTCTGTGGCCATGTATGCCACACCCTAAAAGGTTACACTTAACTGTGAGCCAGAACAAACTTTTACTTTTTGTCAGAGATATTAATGCATACCTAATACAGAAAATTCATCCAGGAAAAGCAAAGAATTGCTGAAGCTTCTTCCATTAGGGATTCTGAGCTCAGTATAAAACAGCATGCAATTACATGGAGACGTGGTAGACGTGGTTACATCCTTCCCCCACAATCTCAGAACCAGCAGGCATGCACATTGCATGTTAGCTTAATTTTTGCTCAGATCTGAACTGTAATTCTCAGCTTTAGTTATAAGGATAGCCTGCATTCTTATCTTGCACTTACTTTGCCGTGTGTTTGGGAGCAACTTGGTTTTCTGTTCTAGGACTACAGATGAGGTTTGGATACAGTCCCAGATGATGGAGAGATGTATGAGCAGAGACTTATTACCATGCATTGGTAGGGCCTGCACTGTGACCATTATATTTTGTTAATTGTATATTGGTCCTTTAGTTGAGTCACTAGGAGCCAAACATATGTATTTTACATGTGTGTGAATCAAAGCAGCAAACTCTTTGTGGGGAAAGATAAAATATATGATTATCGACTTAAATTCACGTATTAGGTTTTGAGTCAGAGATTTTGCGTTTCTCTGTGTGTGGTATTTTCAGAGAATGTTATAAGTAACTGGAGTATTAATGTGCTTAAAGCTAAACATTGATGATGTACAGTGAATAATCTGTTAAACGTTAATACAATTTATCCCTTTATAACTTTATAAACATGACATATTGCATATACTTAGTGCTAATCTGCTTTAGACATCCATTCGGGCTGGCCTATGACCATAATATATTATGTTCCTTGAGATATTTATCTTGTCATTTGGAAACAAGATTACAATTAATGTGACACACATGACTCTAAATTGCCACTTCAACTAGAGCCGTGTGGGTAATGAATTAGCTACACCTCTGAACCCCTCTGCTCATAATTTAAATTACAAGCCTTTAGTTGATGTCTGATTGTGATCTATTAAATGAGTCGCAGAACCAAGGAACCACATTTTGTTTTGATGCTAGAACTATGGGGGCTATTTTTCATTTAATTTACTAAACCCGAGGCTAATGTATCCAAATTCATGTAAGGAAAACAAACACAAGAGAGGGCATTTATATATTTACATTAATGGCAAAATAAAAATGACATTCAGAGTTGATCTAAATTAACTATACTCAAGTCCTTTTGGCTCCTTCCAAAAGAAAGGACAGTGAACTCAGTGACCTCACTCCAGAGACTTTTCCATTTGCCAGTTTTCAGAAGATCTCGCCTTAGGACAAAAAGGAAAGAAAGGAGAAAAAAAAGGAAGGAAGGAAGGAAGGAAGGAAGGAAGGAAGGAAGGAAGGAAGGAAGGAAGGAAGGAA
>JABTXL010003523.1:4436579-4464701 GCA_025134845.1 Neodon shergylaensis | reverse complement strand
GAAGGAAGGAAGGAAGGAAGGAAGGAAGGAAGGAAGGAAGGAAGGAAAGAAGGAAGCCAAGCTGGGGAGATGGCTCAGTAGGCTGTATGTGCTTTCTGCATAGTATGAGGACCTGAGTTTAGATCTTCAGCACCCACAAAAAGACAGATGAGGTCATAGGGGTCTGTTATTCCACCACTGTTGTAAAGAGAGAGGGCCTGCTTGTTTTTCCCTGCCACCCGGCTAGCTTAGCCCCGAAATAACCACACAGAAATTGTATTAATTAAATCACTGCTTGGCCCATTAGTTCTAGCCTCTTATTGGCTAACTCTCCCATCTTGATTTAGCCCATTTCTATTAATCTGAGTATCACCACATGGCAGTGGCTTACTGGGAAAGATTCAGCATGTCTGTCTCTGGTGGCTCCATAGCATTCTTATCCTGCTCGGCCTTTCTTCCTCCCTGCATTCAGTTCTGTCTTCCCCACCTACCTAAGTTCTGTCCTATCAACTAGGCCAAGGCAGTTTCTCTATTCATTAACCATGAATTTCATGAGCTGGGGGTGGTAGCACTCCCCTATAATCTGAGCACTGGGGGGTACAGACAGGAGGCTACATGAGACCCCGTCTCAGATTTTATTTTAAAGAAAATAAAACATTAAAACAAAAGTTTCAAGAAGAGGTTATGAATCAGTTGTGCATTCAAGGACTAGACTTTGGATAAAAGAGGGAGGGGCCCGAAGCATTTCAGGCAGAAAACGGCGTGAGCATGAGCGAGAGAAGGCAGAAATGAGAGCGGCCCGTGTGAGCCAAACAGAGGCTTCTGAACACGGTAGCAGGAGCAAGCTGGCATCAAGGGGAGATTAAATTTGTCCCATAAAATAGGTTCAGGTGGCTGGAAGTCATGTGAGCCAAAGGTGTTTTGACAGTGGAGAATCCTCATTTGCTTCGCCCCCTGTGTCTGCACTGAAGCCAGAAGTTCTGAGTGCCCTATCGTGGTGAACAAAGGGTCCATCTATGCTAGAATCTCACCTGAACCTGTCACTATGTCTTGAATACTATACTTCATGGCTATATGTCCCTCCTGGAAATTAAGGATCTTAAATCAATCTTCTACTGATAGTGATCTATCTTGTTTTCTGTTGTACATGTTTGTGTATTGCTGCCCCTCTATAAAAAAACAAATATTTGCTGAAAAGAAAATATCCAGTCAGGCCTCAGGAACTTTAGAATTAAAACCCTATGGAAGTGCAACACAAAGTATATTTTAGAATTAAATTTTTTAATTTTGGAATTAAAAAATTATAAACTTTATTTCAAAATCCCCAGAAAAAAAGTTACACACCGAAATTACCCTGACCCAGAGTCTATACATCTCAGCGAGCTCATAAAAGTTAGCATAGTTATTTGAAGTAAAGTTGTGTGGTTGCACTGGGGTTTGCTATTAAAATACATGACATGCAGTTATCTACCACCAATATCAGTATGCGGTTATTCGCCACCAGATCCCAAATTTCCAGAAGACTTAGAGCTGGAGAAACAATTAGCTCTAATGCCCTCTTTCAGGACACATCTCCACCACCTGCCTCTGGTCCTCCCTCAGCACCTAATATTCAGTCTGTCTTGATCTTTCTGACATCATACAGTACCTATACATATGTTTGTTTACACATGTACATCAGTTACTGACAAGACTCCGCACGTGAGGGAGGACGTGCGATTTTATTTCTTTCCGATATTGGATTACTTTGATTAACATTCTACAGTCTAAGTCCATCCAGTTTTGTCTTTCATTATGCTGTAAATGCTGACAACCCTTACAGTATGTTCTCTTAAGAAAATACTCTGAGCCAGGTGGTGGTGGTGGTACACGCCATTAATCCCAGTAATCAGGAGGCAGAGGCAGGTGGATCTCTGTGAGTTCGTGGGCCAGCCTGGTCTACAGAGCTAGTTTCAGGACGGGCTCCAGAAAAACCCTGTCCTGAAAAACAAAAAGAAAGAAGAAAATGCTCTGATAGCCAGGTGGTAGTGATAGCGCACGCCTTTAATCCCAGCACTCCGGAGGCTGAGGCAGGCGGACCTCTGAGTTCAAGGTCAGGCCTGGTTTAGAGGAGCTAGTTCTAGGACAGCCTGAGTTGTTGCACTGAAAAATCCTGTCTCAAACAAAACAAAACAAAACAAAAAAACCCAAAAATCTCTGAAAGGCCAGATTTTAATAGCAGAATTAATTAGAACACATATTAATTTAGAGTATCTATATCAAAATTTTGGTCCAAGTTTGTAAATAAGAAAATTTCTATCTTCAGGCAATTAAAATGCCAGTCTGAGGAATTAAGTATAAAGTTGATACATATAAACAATCAGTCAGTAATTTCAACTGTAGAATAGCCAAGTATTGAGGAAAAAAGGGTATTTTTCAAAATGCCAAATTTAATTATATGTGAAATTAACTTTTAGCTATCTGCTCGATAGGTTGGCTTTTCATGCTGAGGAGTCAGGAGTGGCCTATACTTCTTAACTATTGTGCTCTAAGGAAAAGGTCTTTGGAAAAAAAAAAAGCCGTTATGCCCTGTCCGTTAGAAATAGCTATTTAAGGAGTTTATAGGGTTTTCCAGATGTCTGATTGAAGCTGTCTGATTCTTATGTAGATTTTCTTCAACATACAACGTTTGGTTTGCAGAATTGTGGCTCACAGGAAAATGGCTGCCTAACAGAGGCCGCGGAATAATTATGATATCATTAGAAATATTTAAATAGAAATAACATTCTATGTCCGTCCTTGTCTTCCGTCTTGGTTTTGACAGGAGGAGCCAGTTTTGATGGGATTCCTGTGGCCCCGTAGATTTTTATCCTGTTATTCAATTTTCCGCTGCACTGCTCTCCTTCTGTCAAACTGACTGCCAGCCAGCCTCCTGTTCTCCCGAGAGGGGGGACGCGGCTTTGTATTATAGTGGACAGAAGAAGGAGAACAAATGCCCGATTTTCTCCCTCCAAGAGCTGTGCTCACTTGTTTAATAGAAAATTCCATTGTCTGAGAGTTGCAGAGAATGGGAGAGGGCTATGAGAAGACTTGAGCTTCTCGTGCAGCAGAATAAGATGATGTTGCCGGCAGCTAAGACCCACAGCTGAACAGCATACAGATCAGGAGGCAGTGGTCCAGGATACCCAGGGGCACCAGAGTTGCTGAGATGCTGTCCAAACTGGTTTGTGCTGAGTATTCCCCAGGACTGAGAATTGTGGCTCACTGCCCTGTGAAGTAGAAAAGACATATAGGTGTAAGGGAGGGAGAAGGACGATTCTCCTTGCGTTTGGGAATGCTATACTCGATGTTTGTATGTTTGCATGCATGCATGTGTGTGTGTGTTTGCTCATCATGTAGAGCTTAGAGCAAAAACCACTTAGGTAAGAGAATTGAGCACAGGGGCTGCGATGATAAAACAATGACTAAATAAACAGTAGGGTGAATGACAAGCTTAGAACATAACAAAATAATTGCAAAATTCCAAAGAAAATTAAAACATACTGTCAGAATACCAAATTACAACGGCCTTCCTAACACTTGACAGCCAAAAAACCAAACCAAACCAAAATCATACTCTTCAGGCCATGTACACCTTTGAGTGGGGTCTGACCCGTTTGGCTGCAGTCTTCTGGATTAGAGAAATAGGAACCTGTCAATTAAACAACCATTGAGATGTGAAGCAACAGTAAAGGTAGTGTCCTATAATCGTGCATACTGACTGGGAGGAGCAAGATGTCACTGCAGGGCAGGAGCTGGGTTTCCTATATTTATAGCTGATATATATTACATATAATCTCTCTCCATGTATATCTATATGTATCTATATCCTCTCTCTCTCTCTCTCTCTCTCTCTCTCTCTCTCTGTCTATATATATAGTGTAGTGAAGTCTCGTGAGTTTTGAAATATGGACTCATTTCATGCATTTGGCAAACATTTTATTGTTACTTACATGATAAGGAATGTGGGTCACTGTTAATGTTGAGAATGCATTCAGTACATTTATATTTTCAGAATTCTGTAAGCACAAATGAGTCAGACAGAATCGTAAGTATTAAGCAGCATGGGCTATTCTCTGAGCTGCTGAAGTTTACAGTTCCGTCCTGGATGTTGCAGAAAGCCTTGCTAACGAGAGTGTGGTTTTCCCATAAGGGCATGAGCACATGAAACACTGAGAATAGAAGAGAACAAACATCTCCCTCCCAGTTTTCCGTTGAGTTCTTTAAAGCAGAGGTTGGGTGACATTGTAGATTAGAGCCATGCGGTTTTATCTTCGGCTCCAGAGGAAATAAGAGAGACCAATTTACCTCTCAGCATCATGGTGAGATGTGATGCTTGAGACCTACTCAATCACTGCTCGGATGGGACAGTGCCAGTCTGTTTCTGAGTAACTGTGATCTATTCAGTGATACGTACATAGTATTTTGAAGTGTATTGAAATTATTCAAGTTACACTTCCAGTTTATAATAATTTGTAGCAACATTTGCTGGGTTCAGTGTACCTGAGCTGATATTTTGAGAAGGATTAAATACATCTCTGTAACTTAACTATTAGGTTGTCTATATGTGCAGCTGACAATGTGATGTTTTTATTTATTTATACCTTGTGATCAGATCGAATAGACTAATACATCACCTTACATATTTAATTTGTGTGTACATTGAAAATATCTAAGATCCTCCTAAACAATTTTGATACATATTGCATATTAGTATTAACATAGTCACTGTTCTTAAACAGATAAACTCCAAAAATTGTTCTGTGTAACTGAAATTTCTTAACTTCTGACTAATATCTCTGCTCTACTTTTTTAGCCCCTGGTAGCCATTATTTCTTGTCTTTAGTTTTGCAAGGTAAAATTTGGCCTCGTTGATTTTCATACAAGCATGTCTACACTGGAAGGGAATGAATATCTAATTATAAAAAGCTACTTGTAATTTCTCCTGCTGTCAGACCTGGATGCTCGCCCAAGCTCTAGGTAAGCGAAAGAAATGCTAGTTTAGTATGGAAAAAAAAACACACTGATATTCTACTTTCTGCTCTACAAAATTATCTGCTCATTATCTATAGCTCATGAAAAAATAAGACATTAACAGGGTGAGTAGAATGGATTTATATTGCCTTCAAAGCTTGTGGACGAAGGAACCTAGATATTTCCATTTCTGTTTATCTGATTCTTGCAAACAGCCAACGAACCCCACACATAGGAGCATTTTCTGACTTTCATCACAGGAGCAAACTCACAGCAGGGACAAGCATGCTTTGATGCATCAAGATTGCAGCGAAGGACTGCAGAGAGAGCTTCAGAAATCATTGATAAGGATTTTCCGGGTTTGCACTGTAGTGAATGGAAAATTAGAACCTAAAAGCAGAAGAAACTACTACCACATCTATCTGTGCATTGTGTGTGTGTGTGTTTGCGATCATAGACAATCCCCTGAAGGTTTGCTGGCCTCCTGCTGTGTCCTGCTACTATCATTCTGCTATTCACCTGCCCTGTTTTGCAATTCATGGCTTCTAATAACATTTTAACGGTGTCTGTGTAGCTGGCCCATATGGACAATGTTGATTCTGTTGTTCTAATAAGAATATGAAATCTAGTTTGTGGGTTTTTTTTTTTTTGGTGGGGGACTAAAAGAAACTCATTACAATTTCCTGTTCCTCTATGTGTTGCCAAAAACATCACTGCTGTCCAGGTCTGTGTTTTGAATCTATGACTACACTTTTATGTTTTTATATCAGTGGTTTTATAATGGCAGTAAATCTTGTAATAAGAATTAAACTCCAGATAACGAAAACTGTGTCCTTCTACCAAAAGCAGACAGGAAAGCACACAGACAGACGTTTCTGTGAAGAAGCAATTCTTACAAATATCTAAGGAAAATCCATTTATGCAGCTCTTTTATAGCTATCAAGTCGCATGAAGGGCTGGAGGCCTTTGTTAGCCTCCAAGTGAAGGGTATAAAGGAATTGCTCACAAATTAGAAAGAAAGTGAAAAACATTGAACAAAAGATGGTCATTCTCCAAAGTCTTTCTACTTAAAATGCAGTGATTCCACCAAAAGTACCCTCAATATGGGCTTCTGAAATGCAGACCACTAGGCCTTATTCTAGAACCATTGAACAAAAATCTGTGTGCCCAGGGGAGGGCTTGAAGCCCAGGGGAGGGCATCTTCACCGTTTGATCAGCATGGTGATTCCAGATGTGTCACTAGGGGATGGTCTACAAAGCACTAATGTGTTCAGAGGCAAACTGCTTTGCAGATACAGCCCATATTATGAGTTTATTCCATTCTGCAATGTAAGTTGGGCATCTCTTCTTGACGGCTGGTTGACGACAATTATGTGTAATGAACTCATTTTTGATGAAATGATAAATTACATTTTAAGTGCGATGATAAACCCGGGGAAAGATAACTCAGATGGGAAACTTCAATGGCTAAAACACAGATCAGAGTTTCTATAAGACAGAGGCCTAGAACCATGTTCATGGATGCTTATGTGGGCTCCTCTTCAAAACCTTGATTTTTGTTTACTGGGCAGTTACTTTTTACATAAACAAATGGGAAAAATATCAATGGGGAATGGGACATATGGTTTCTGTTCTCAAAATTCAAAACTGGCTGAATGAATTAAACTCAAACTTCTGTAGTAGTTCACCTTCAGGATGAACCCTAACCCTAAATAGATGGCAGGTAGAATCTAGAGGACCTTTGTGAACACCTGCAAGGGACAGTTGTCATCAGGGACATTTATTTCCCTCTTGGCTTTCACAGTTGGTCATCACATCTGAGAACCAGCAATGAAGGGATCACTGATATTTCTCTCTTAGGTCCCCGAAGGTAGATCTGATTGCGGGGAGGGGCACCTTTACTTCTTCAATGTCTTCCTCTCTTTCTTGCTGCCTTTCCCTTTCTCTTTTTCTTCCTCCCTTGTTCTCACTCAGTTATTTTATTGTATACTCTATTCTTGGTTTTGTTTCAGACTTTAAAAACTATTCTAAGGAAACACAAGATCTACATCTCAGCTTCTGCGTGGCAAAGCTCCCTCTTGATATGTCCTGAGGGTTTTTTTTTTCCTGCCGCCAGCCTATTTTCAGAGTAATCACTTCCAGTTTCTATTTTATTTTCTCCCCGCTTAACATTCCTGTTTCTTTGAAACAGATCTGTTACCATGGGAACATGTCACCGTTTTGGGTGTGGTGACCACCATGACTGGTGTAGGACTCTTCAGTTCTGAGTGTGTGAAAGTAACATGTTGTCTCGTCCCCCTGACACCCTTCACACTGTGATCCAGATGTCATCTGCTTTGACCAAGGTCTCCTGGTCCCCTGGCATAGCTCTTACAAGCATTAGAGCATTTTGTTACAGACGCAATTTTAAGAAGATGCTAACTCTGGATGTTTTATCTGTTTTTAATGTCCCGAGTAGTTAAAAGGTTTGGTTGGGAGGCAACGCTGTTTGGAGTTAAAATCGATGGACGGTAGCGTCTGATTCAGCAGTGAGCTGGCAAACTCCAAATTACATAAAGTCATCACAGATGGGCATAAACTGTTAACATACTTAAAACATATGGTTTTGGATAGATCATCCGTTGCCTGTAGAATGAAAGGGGATTTTTCCTCCTTTTTTATTTTGTATCATACAATGTCAGAGAAAAAATATTTTTTAAAACCAGTTTAATTCTCAGTGGTGGAGCCAATTTATTGCTTGAGAATGAATGTAGTACTAACTCCCAGAATAACCAGAGGTGAGGCTTTATATGTTATATGTAACACTAACGGAGTCCAGGGCTACAGAAGAGTATGTGGAAGGGTCTGTTAGACCAGTTCATGTTGACGCTAGTAAGAGGTCATCCTCCTGACTAGAAGTTCCCCAGAAGGATAATAATGGCTACTGCACGGTCAGGATAGTTAGATAAGGGTTTACTTTTTTTTTTTTACTTGATTTATTTCTACTCATCCCTCTATTGGCTTTCCCAAACTTTCTCATCATACTTGTGCTTAAGAAAGAACTTGTGTTTTGCATATATAGCGTCATTTAGTAAATGTGATTACCATCAAATAAACTTAGAAAATGTGTGATGGTAACACTTAAAATTTCTATCTCTGTTCTAAAAAAAAAAGTCTGAGAAATGAAAATTGAGATGTCACCTTCTCAGATTTGACTTCAGTAATGATGGGGTGCAGGACATGACACCTGCAATATGAGAGTGAAGCATTTGAGAAGAGAGTAGAGGCAGGAAGGACACATCCACCCACCTTTGGCGATTCCAACCATTCCTATGCTCAGATGAAATGATGCCCTTATCTCTGAAGACACATGGACACCAAGAAGAGTCTGAACACAGAGGACATGCTAAGCAATGCCCTCCCAGGTCACCGTCACCATCACCATCAGATCACACTGTTTGTCCAGTGATGCTTCTCAGCAACTGTCTACTTACTTTTCAGTAAGACAAAGCATTAGAACACGGAGGTTTTTTCTGGGTTTTAATTTCTTGAGAAGACACAGAATGCCATGTAAAATTTAGTTTAGCACTTTTGTATGCTTTCCTGTTATTACTCTGTTATTTGTGATATGTCTCAACTACTAACCTACCCATAAGTGAAGAATGAGATATGACACCTGCCCAATGGCCAGCATAGCCCATTTATTAAAATTATGATATTAATGATACATTATATTACCAGTAAACCAATGTCCTATATTTTTCCCTTCTTAAAGGATGCTTTAGAAGACACTTAAAGGAGTGACCAAGGATTTTATTTATAGGCATAAATAAAAACGTAGTGAGATGGTAGAAGTACGATTTGGCTCAACCCACCTATACTGGAGTGCTCCTTGCTGCTCAGTGTTCTCATCCACTAGTTTTGATTTCTGTATTCTCTTCCTGGTCTGTCTCCTGTTCCCAACAGTTTGTCCATTAGACTCTAGATTCTCAAGAGAAAACTAAATACCACTTGGCTTTCCTCTCCCTACCTAGAACATAGTACATTGCAAGCAAGCCACGTATTTGAAGAACCAAATTCTAATTTTCCCTGATTAGAGTCAATAGTGATAGGGAAGTTGGGATCAATAGGTAACTTTAATTCTAAATGAAAGGCCTTCATCTTCTGCTTTTATCTACGACGTGAGGTGTGGCAGAGAACATCCTTCCTTGCAAGTGTTCCCTCACACACACCTGGCATTTCACTCTGGGCACCACAGTCACTGATCTTCGAGATAAAACTCACTAGGGAGACTGTGGTTATCATAGCATTTTTTCAAGGGGGCCTCTCCATGGAATTAACCACAAATATTCTTTAGATAACTCTGGCAGCCACTATTACTAACTGCTATTTATTCATCCTCTTTTATCAAAACAAAGCATCCAGCTTGGAAATTTACATATAGTTTTTTAACTGCTTCCTACTGCTCCCTCCGAAAGAAGGTGTCACTTCCAGGTTACACTTAGGAAAAATCGAAGTGCGGAGAAACTATTAAGATATCACATCACTCGAATGGCTCAGTGGAAAAGTGCCCCAAAGTCCAGTTGCCTCTGTAGGATGGACATGCCTATTGCTAAGGGGAGTAAGTGCCTCTTGATGCTGTTTTACTATGCAGAGAAAACAGGATGGCTAGGCAAGCAGTCTGGATGGGTTCTTTCGTGTGAGCCCAGAGCCAGCACACTGTGACCCGTGAGACGAAGGAGAACACTCCGTGTTTCATTCCTGACATTGCTCTCCTTTAATCCTGAGCGACATTCACTGTGCTTTTTGAAGTCAACATTTGGGAGAGTAAGTGAAAGTCGGCATAATTTTGTGTTTCGTGTCAAGATCAGTTCTCACTTAAAAATTAAAGTAAGAAAGCTTTCCGGCGAATGCAAACTAAGTACAACCAAGGCTACATAGCCACCTGGTTACGAGTGCAGCTGACCGTGTGCGGTTCTGATGGTTTCAGGACAGAAGTGGTGAATGGCACCAGGATGGCGTAGAAAATGAAAGGTTCTGCTGCCCATTCTCTCCTGGGCACATTGAACCTGTGTCTGTCAGTGCTTTCCTACTTAACAGAGTAGATCTAAGCAGCAGTGACATGCACACTCTGGCTGTGACCAACAGCTCTCTAATTCGACGGGAAACCCATTCAAGATGAGGGAAACCAGCTGAGCAGTGGTGCCACATGCCTTCAGTCCCAGCACCCACTCAGGGGGCAGAGGCTGCAGATCTCCATGAAATCCAGGACAGTCTAGTCTACAGAGTGAGTTCCAGGACAGCCAGGGCTGTTACACAGAGAAACCCTGTCTCAAACAAAACAAAACAGAACCCATATGTGTTTTAAGAGTCAGAAGACTAGGGAGTTCACTGTGAGACTGTCTCTAACCAGCATGGTTGCCTAAACATGAGCCGAACAAGGTCAACAACAATAGACATTTTAACATGGATGCGGAGTCCCGTGAGTTCAGAAATGCTCAGCCCTATACAGCTACACAAAGAGCCACAGGTAGGAGAGAGAGTCTTCCCCAGAGGGAGAATGCCAAATGGTCAGTGCCAAATGCTCAGTCCTGGAAGCATATTTTTAAGCAACATTATACATACTGAACAAATTGTATTTATGCGTTTAGGAATATGTATATATACATTAATTGTTAATATAATAATGTAAATATATATGTAATAATGAAAAAGACCACAAATTTAATAGAATAAGAAATGAAATACGGGGAGACTCAGGGGAAGAAAGGGAACTGTGATCTAATCTTAAAATGATAAAATAAAAGTTAAAGATAATAATAGCAAATAAATGTTTAAAAAATTAGAAAAATAAGTATGGGTCTGGAGATTTTCAGACTTGCAACATTATGTGCCCTCAGAATAGAGGAAGTGAGACAACGCAGCCTATCTTATGTCCTCACCCATTATTGAAGCTGGTCTTGGTGCCCCGTCGTGAAAAGAGCAGGAAAGTGGCTGCCACCCTCCCTTGCAGATGAGGGGAGGCAGCAGAAACGGAGGAGTGAGAGACACTGAAGCCTGAAAGCTGTGCCCGACGCTGACCACGACCCGCCCCGCGGCAGAAAACCCCCACTCAGCTCTTCTTTGCTCGGAGCGCCTAGATCCCAAACAGGGCTGTGCCGACATTCCTGTGAACAAAGCAACTGACTCTGAGCAGGCGGTGTGTAATGAGTTTGTTATAGTACGCACCTTTAAGGGAACCGCGCTGTGTAGGAGTCGCTTAAACGGTTGCTTTCTGAGATTACCTGAAGTTGGCAGTGGGAGGAAGACTAAGGCAAATGAAGCTCTGTGTCTGGAAGAGAACTGGCACAATTTAAAACTTGTGTACGATTTGTGCTGAAAGGGAAACAAATCACGACAGTTTCAAATAGGAGTTTATTCTCTTCCTATGGCTCAAGGGCATCGATATCTACGATTTATAACTAGTTTTTAGATTTTTTCTATTATCCATATATATATATATATATGTGTGTGTGTGTGTGTGTGTATGCATGCGTTTGAATGTATGCCACACAGTTGCAGGCTCTCAGAGGCCAGAAGAAAACATCAGATCTAGGAGCTGGAGTTACAGGCTGTTGTGAGCTACTAGGTGTGGGTGCTGAAAGCCGAACCCAGGACCTCTTCGTGAGCAGCGAGTGCTCTCAACTCCTGAGCCGTGTCTCTAGTCCCAACTGTGACTGGTTCTTTAAAAACTATGTGCATCTATGATTTAAATACATTAAAAAATGTTTAACTATATTATATGTGTGCATATATATATATGTATATTTATATGTGTGTTGCTGTGCATGTATATATATGTGTATGTATGTGTGTGTGTGCACTTTGCCTGCACATGTGAATGTACACCATATGCAAGGCCTATGGGTGGTGGTGAGCATGCATCTGGGTCCAGGAAACCAAACCAGGGTTCTCTTCAAGAACAGTAAGTCCCCTTAACTACTGCTCCATCTCTCCATCTTAGCGCTAATATTTGGTCACATTTTCTAAAATTCCCTACTGCTTATATCACTCATAGATGGTCAGTCTCCGCAATTCTACATAATCGAGATTTTAAGACAGCATTTCTTTTCTTCCTTTTCTCTGTGCCTTCCTCTATCTTTCTCACCTCCATCAGTCAGGATCCCTTGCTTATATTATGATTGAAAGTGATTAAAGCTCTAATACAGAGTAAAGGGTTTTCCACTGATAAGAAATGAAGACCACTTGTAGTCCCTTTCGGTTGCAATCGCTTTTTAAGATCACCCGAGAGCTGTTGAACTCACAGTGCATGCCCCTTCCTCTGCTGAAGAGAAGAGTCCCCCGAGAGAGGAAGGGCCATGGCTGCTCTGTTCCTCCCTTAACGCTTGCTCCCTGTAGAAGCCTGGCCATACGTTTTAATGTCCCCAAATGTGAACATGCATTCTTTAATTCCACTATGATGGCTTTGTCCCTTACGCTCTGCAAAATTTGCTTGGTTCCAAATATCCTATTATTCAAGGAAAATAATCTTAACACAAGTTAGGTCTTGCTGTTTTAAGTAAAACCATGTTGGAGAGCGAAGAGCGTGTTATGTGCTGACTTGTAAGGCTTCGTTTGTGAGACTCCGTGGGCCTATTCATCACCGCCCTGTCTTATGCTTAAAGCAGATTATTTTTTCCAAATAACTTGATTGGTTTAATCCAAAGAAGAGTTGGTAGGTGGTTGTCTCCAGACTAGTATCAAAAATGTATTATTTGGTGCATCTAGGCGTGCAGCTTCTCAACACTCAAAAAGTACCTAAGCTGTCAGTGGTGAGTTTCTTCTCTTTGAAGGAACTGGAAGGGTGGCTACCGTCCAGTGGCCCTCAGGTCTCTGGATGTGGGATGTCAGGTGGAGACAGAGGACAGAAGTGGTATCAGACAGAGGAAGAATAAAATTGAGCTAAATAATTTAAAAAGCCTTGGACCACCCAGCAAGAATATAGGCCATCAGACCATTGCGCTACATGGAGCTGGCCTTTATGCCTGCACGCGACCCAGGTATGGGATGCAGACTGCCCCAGGAAGGGTAAGGCATGATCAAGGTGGCTGAGCCAGAGGCTGCAGGAAGTATCTGAGCTTCCTGTGGCTGACGGAGGGAGAAGTCAGAGCTTCCCATAGCTACCGGATGTCTTACCACTCCTAATGACTATACATTTACCTCTTCAAATGGTTAGGCCTTCAGTTTGTAGGTGTCTCTGTGTTTTATTACCTCTGCTTATTGAACGTACAACTTCTGCCACATGAACACTGCATCGTGATTGACAGTAGTGGCTCCCCTCAGGTTCTCTGCCTCCACCTCTCAAATCTCTCCAAGCCCAGGGTAGGTCTCTTAATGGCTGCAATCATCTGCCCCCTCATTTGTGACTTGTTGAATGATTAAATGAAGAATCTGTGTAAGTTCGTTTGCTCATTATCTGGAATATCGTACGGAGCCGATATGTGTTGTTATTAGTGACAGATGTTTTTTGTCACCGTTGTGATCTGCCCTCACTGGATGGAGAACTTAAAGGCTAAAGACTTTCCAGACGCATTGGTCAGTGTTAGCAGAAGAAACCAGCTCTTACATCTATCTGCCTATTAGGTATCATGACAGCAGAATAAAAGCTATGTTAAAATAATTAAATAAGTGTAAGGCAAGGGGTGAGGGAAAACACCATCTGGCAGCCCTCTGCAAGTCATTTAGGAGGGAGCTGCGGGATAATGAAGGCCATTGCATTCTGGTCATGGATGGGTCCTTCTGCTTGGCTGATGTTTCTGCCTGGATTCGAATAAAAATAGTCCACATATCCTTTACCGCAGCTCAGTAAACACAGACGGTGTGAATAAAGATAGAAGGATGTACAAGGAAGTCTTGTGGGAGATTTGCCGCAATTATTCTGTTTCTTCATGTGCCCGTGCATTCCTGTATAATCAATAGCTTAATCTGAAGAGACAAGCGTTTGCTTTTGGCTGTGTGTTCTCAGTTTTATAGTAGTTTCCAGACAGGTCTGATTATAGAAAATCTCTGACAGAGCCACAGAAAGTCTTCAGATGGAAAGCAATGCAGGATATAAACACAGTACTGGGTATCATCTCAGAGAGGTGGCCACGTCTTACCTTATGAGGGTATTGAATATTCCCAAATGTTGGTCCTTCTCCGGCAAAATGGTGAGGCCAATACATCTTGTAATCTGTTCATGAGAACGGAGGTAAGATGTGTATAGTATTTTTTTTTCTGAAAATATCTGTAGCCAGTGTGGAGACACACACCTGTAATCTCAGCATTCTGGAAGCAAAGACAAAAGGATTCCCATGAGTTCAAGGTCATCCTGGCCACACAGTGGACAGTGGGAGAGCTACAGATTGATACCGTGTCTTCACAAACAAACAAAAATGTTTGTAAATAGGAGTTTATCCCGAGCAAATGTAATAAGCAGCTCTTTAATGGCATTTTCGTGTTATGAATTCAAAATTACACTTAAAATATTAGTAATAGAAGACCACCTGACTAACAGTTCCTAACAAGGTAAAAATGACTTAAATTTGGGGACTCTGCTTGAGGAAATTATTTAAATTTGAGTGTAACAATTCTTCCCCACCCACTTCCTCTTTTCATTTTCTGAGACAAGATTTTCAAGTATTTCATGTTGCCCCGGTTGGCCTCAGACTTGCTGTGTGGCAGAGTGCTGGGGCTAAGGGGTATGTGCCCACACCCAGTCTTAGTTTTCACATCTTTGAAATGGCATAATAAGATACTGACCTTATAGGTGATTACGGGGATACAGCATAACCATCCCCTCCCCCTGGGGTGTGCAGTCCCTGCCCAGTGCATTGACCTGGCTGTTGTAGTTTACTGTCATGGGAGCAAATATGATTCACTTTGAGGTGGGGGCATTTATACCCTTTCACATCAATCTAGTTAGGCAATTCTGGAATGTCTTGCTAATATTGCCATTTGACTGTGGGGGTTTATAGTGACACTAATCCAGCTGGCATTTGGGGGAGATGGCAATGACAGACACTTAACAGGATCCAGTCTCTGAGCTCATGGATGGTAGCAGCGTGTTCTGGGATTATTCTTGAAAGACAGCACTAGTGATTTTATTTTACTTTTTACAAAGCAAGGATTAAAAAGGTCTATAGAAAATGTTGAGAAAAATGCAGATAGATGTGCAGGAGATTAGGGTCTCCTTCTGCCACACCAACCATCTATAGCCATTGAAAGCTTCATGCCACTGTCCCCTATCCAGGAGACGGATGGACAAGATCAGTGTGTCCTAAACCTGCCCACTTATGAGAATCATCCAGACACTTGGAAGTGCATCGTAGCTGGCTCTACCAGGCCCAGCTCACAGAAACTGAACTATTAGATCTTGGGGGCAGGATTCTCAGGCTCACTAGTCATGGGGTTATCTCATGAATATAAACACCTGCCAGTCTCCCCACACCAAAGTGTTGTGTGTCAGTTCCTCCTTCTTATCACAGCCACACATAAAGGTATTTGTCCCAGTTAAAAAAAAAAGAACATTTGTATTTAGAGAAGGAATCTGAGGGAATCTGACTTAAACTATAAGCTCTAGGTGAAAGCAACCTATTTTGAAACCTTATAGGGAAGTATGAACCATCCTTGCCCACTGAGGGATGCTCCGCTAATGCTATCACTGTGCGCTGGGTTCAGCTATCCTCCCACACAGTCTCTATCTTTCCTCCGGTGAATAGTTCTGCCCTGTTGAAATTCAGACTGCATAAATACCGAGTACATGGAAGGCCCTCTCTCTGCCTAGAGGCTAGAAGTAAAGGAACATGTGAGAGCTTTTTATTTCCTCCTAGAAAGGACTTTTCTCATGTGTTGATCACAGCACACAACATCAACCTAGACAAAACGATCTGTCTTCCTGATAGAAACATTCAGCGATTAAAAAGCCCATGGTTTCCATTTGTATCATTAGCATGATGGAAGGAACATATGGCTTGGATTAGGGAAGCGAATGTTAGCTCTGAGGCTGCCTGTGGAAGCCACATTAATTAGGACCGTGAGTTCCTCAAGTACTTGACTTAGTAAACAAATTTGTTGAAGAAGCCTCACGGCTTGCAAACGCCTTCCTTCCGTCACCGTGTTTCCGAACAAAGCAGCTCCGTGGTGCAGGGCTAAACCCACCGGAGAAACCCCGTGGCTCTCGGGCTTCACTCCTTTGTGATTAGAAACAGTTGGCATGGTCCTCATGTGGTGAAAACGTCTCTGCTAGCAGTGTAGAGCAGGTGAGGTGAGGGCGGGCATTGTTGTGGAAGGTCAGAATCCTACCCACGACTGACTGAGGGCCTTGCCTTTCCATGGGTGCCACTTCTCTGGAATCCCTACCCCAGTGTCCCTGTGCTTGGCCCGTACCCAGGGAGCGTCTGTGCCAGGCTGTGCTGGAGTGGAGGATCCTGCACATGTGCCGCCTCGCGCTTGGATCCATTCCTGCCGCTCCCTTTGATCAGTGGCGGATGAAACCTCTCTTGGGCTTTGGGAAGCTGATAAAAGCCATGTGTTTGGGCTAACTCTTTGGAACTTGAGTTTTGGCAGTATCCAACTGTTAATATCCCAACTGTTAGTGCATTTTAAAACCCATGCACAGGGCCTGGGTTCCATGGAGTTATCTCGAAAACGCTGGCTGGGGCAGCTGACATATGGGTTTTGTCGAACCCTCGAAAGTATACACTGCATCACTTAAATGAGGAGGGATGTAATGACTCCCTGGGGACAAATAAACACTTCCTGTGAAGTCCCCTCTTGCTTAATTGCCAGCTTTGAGTTTTACAGTCCTTGCTACCTTAGTGGACTCTTTGAGATAAAACTGGAAGTTTTCATCTTTTTTATTACTACGTTGATAAGAAGGAATCTATCAAGCTGAAATTGAGGAGAGATTCGACAAGTTGTTAAGGTAATGTTTTTGGGGTGCTACAGAAAGGTAGACAGGTGGGGAACCAGACCAAGGTAAGAGTGAGTCTCTGGAGACAGACATTTGGCTTCGAACTCTAACTCTATGACCCTATTTCCTAGAAACCTCACACAAGCCACTCTGACTTCTCTCCATGTAAAACATAGCCAACAATGGCCCTGATGAGCTAGCTAATATTTGTAAAGAGACTGGCATTGTACCTATATATCAAAAACACTCAATCAATGCTACTGTAGCATCAAAGACAATAAAATCTTAGAATAAACCTAACCAAAGAGGCAAATGACCTCTGCAATGAAAACTTCAATTCCCTGAAGAAAAAGATAGAAAAAGGCACTATGAAATGGAAAAACATTTCATGTTCATGGATTGGTAGAATTAATATGAAAATTACCATGATACCAAAAGAAATGTATGGATTCAGAGCAATCCCAATCAAATAACCATACATTATCCACAGAAAGAGGAAAATGAAACAAATAAAACAATCTAAAATCCATAAGAAACCAGAAAACACCACAAATAGCCAAAGCAATCATGAGAAAAAAAAAGAACCCAGGAGAGAATGCTTTTCAAGACTTCAAGTTATGTGGTAGAGCTATGGTGATAGAGACAATACGGTTCTAGCACAGCAACAGACATGCAGAGCTATAGTAATAAAGACAATACGGTACTAGCACAGCAACAGACATGCAGATTAAACAGGAGACCTAAATGTGAGTACTTGTTATTGAAGCCCTCTGATATTTGATAAAGAGGCAAAACACCTATGCTGGAAAAAAGACATCAACTAAGGCTGATGAGAACACGGGATCTCCATGTGTACAAGAACACAATTAGACACATATGTATCCTCCTGTGTAAAAATTAGGTACAAATGAACCACAGATCTCAATTTGAAACCTGAGACACTAAAACTGCTAGAAGACAACATAGATAGTGTCTTACAAAATGTAGGAGTAGGAAAGGAGTTCCTGAATAGGACGCCGTTTGGCCAGGAACTGAGGCCAGACAAGTGGAACCTCATTAAACTAAAAAGCTACGAAACAATGAGTATAGGGAAAGCCCACAAAATGGGAGAGCATCTTTGCCAGCTACACACCCAACAGAAGACTGATATGCAGAATATACAAGAAACTCAAAAAACAAGGAGTCAAGGAAAAAATAACCCAATTAAAAAATGAAATAGAGATCTAAACAGAATTCTCAATAGAAGAAAAAAATAACTAAGGAATTCCTCTAAAATGTTCACCATCCTTAGCAATTACAGAAATGCAAACTAAAACAGCACTTAGATATCCCAATCAAATGGCTAAGATTAAAAAACAAACAAACTGGCATCATAAGCTGGGGACGCCACAGCTGTGGAGAAAGAGGACTCCTCACTCACTGTTGAGAGGGATGCAAACTGGTACATGTACTCTGGAAATGGATATAGAGAGTCCTCAAAAAAGGTAAAAAGTGCCAGGTGGTGATGGCGCACACCTTTAATTCCAGCACTCAGGAAGCAGAGGCAGGTGGATTTCTTTAAGTTCGAGGCTAGCCTGGTCTACAAGAACTAGTTCCAGGACAAGCTCCAGAGAAATCCTGTCTCGAAAAAAAAAAAGCTAAAAAATAACAATCTAAATGTCCTTAAAAGGGTGAATGGACAATGAAAATGTGGTAAATATACACAATGAACCACTATTCAGCTGTAGAAAAAAATGAAATCATGAAATTTGTAGGTGAATGGATGGACCTAGAAAATATTATAGTAAATGAGGTAATCCTGACCCAGAAAGACAAACTCTGAGTATTCGTCCTCATCTGTAGTTCCTAATTCCAAATTATCAGATGTATGTAGTTACCTCATCAAAGCAGTCTCTCTTTGTAGCAAATGGAGACCATCCCAGAAAGCCACAACTGGACACAATGCAGGGATGAGGCCCTTTATTAGTTTCCCAATGTAGATAGCCACTTCTGAAGCCATATGCATATGAACAACAAAAATTAACTCAGGAGGTTGTATTTATATGTTACACACACACATACACACATGCATGAGCACACATGCACTCCCAGACATACAAGTGATATAGGATGCCCTTCTGTATTCTGTGAATATGTGTTGCTTTTATTGGTTGATGAATAAAGCTTCTTTGGCCTGTGGCAGGGCAGAATATAGCTAAGTGGGAAATATAAGCAGAGATACAGGTAAAGAAGGGCTGGGTCCAGGGAGAAGCCAGAGTTGCTGTAGCAGGAAGGTGTACTAGAGAAGAGGTAATGTCATGAAGCCACATGACAGTACACAGGCTAGCCAGTAATAAGCCTGAGCCATTGACCAAGCAATTATAATTACTATCAAGCTTCTAAATGATTATTTTATAAGTGGCTGCCTTGAGTGTTAGACAGGATTCAGAATATCTTCTGGCTATACTTGCATACATGTAACAATAATACCAAAAGAAAAGGAGGCTATCAACTTCAGAATCAGCGGGTAGATATTGGAGGGGTTTTAGGGAATACTTGAGAATGGCTAAGAGGAGGAAGGGCGGGGGGCAAAGCAATGCAATTCTATTTCAATTAAACTATATTTAAAAAACAAATGTTACTGTCTGTTTATCAGAGTGACAAACTAGTATCCCTCTAGAACCAGGGCAGAACTGTGAGTCCAGATTACGATTTTTCTTCCAATTCAAAGTTGGGTGATGCTTCTTGATGGTGCCCTTGTTTATAGAGGGTAGCTCATTTCAACACAACTTATAGTGATATTGGTAAAAAAAAATCATCAAGACCATTCCTATAAATGCTTTTGGCCTCATAAGGACAGGAGGTGCATATAATTACCTAATTTAACAATCCATAGTTAATCCCAAGAATAACTAACTCCATGATACATGTTGACTTTTTGTTTTAGTATTCACAAATAACAATAAGGAATGCTATTGAAATACAAAGGATTCCTAGACTGTGTTACTCAAGTTTTTCAGCTAGCTATTATTAAAAACAAAACAAAAACTTACTTATTTTATGTTGATACACTTCACCTATGTCTAAGAAGCAGTTAAGCCAACAATAGGCGTTAGGAACATATTTCACCTTGTGACTTTCAGTATTTTGGTATATAAAAACTTCCTCTAAACATGCTTTTGATTGGCACAACAACCCAATAGAAGCCAATAAGAAAGTCTTGTCAAAAATCACTTGATAGTGAGTTTAGGAATAAATGTTGATATTATTAGTTATGTTTTAAACTGTAAGTTGATGGTAAGATGTTTGGTTTATCATAATTCTTGACACCTTATGAGAGGTTCCTATGACCCCACCCAGTCTTCAGTTCCTTTAATGTGTTTGTGGTTATATTTTTCACTACTAAATTGAGTACTGAGGTAAAACATGGAGGATATGGGTGCTAATAGATTTGTTTCCCTTTGTACATAGTAGGATTTCAGTAAATGTCATTAATAGTCAATGCTTCCTTTTCATATATACAATTACATTAGATAGAAAATTAGACAGCAGGAGATTGGGTGGTGGTGTTGCCTTTTAACTTACCCAAGTAATATAGGCAAGGTATTATTTACTTCAGGGTCTGTCCATCATCCATGAATCGAAGAGTCATCCTTGTCTGGTACTCACCTTGCTAAGTTACATGAAGGTTAGCAGCCAATCGAGATCCTGGGAGAGAAACAACCACATGTGTCCAGGAACTGAAGGTGACTTACTCGTGTGTGTGTGTATGCAAGAAGGATAGACAGACATATAGATATAGGTAGATAGCGAATGCTTAGGTGAGAGGAAACAGGTGACGGGACAGCCATTTCTAGCAGACATTGTTAAGATGAAGACAACTCTATATCTGGTTATCAGGAGTAGAGTTTGAAGAAGGTTGTCAGGTGTGCTTGGGTGAGTGTTGTGGAATATTAGCTTAAGATGTGTTACATTTATTTATGCTGGAATATTTGTTTAGTGATGCAAAGACGTGTTGCGTTCTTTTATGGTCCATCTGTTTAGCTCTGAAGAGCTGTGTTAATTTGCCCGCCTAAAATACCCGATTGGTTTAATAAAGACCTGAACATCCAATAGTTAGACAGGAGAGAGAAATTGGAAGGGTTGGCGGGCAGAGGATAAATAGGAGGAGAAATCTGAGGAAGAGAGAGAGGAGCAAGAGAAGAGGAGGATGCCAGGAGCCGGCCACCCAGCCACAGTCAGTCATGAAGTAAGAAGGAAAGGAAGATATAGAGAATAAATAAAGGTAAAAATCCCAGAGGCAAAAATGTAGTTAAAGAGAACTGGGATGATTTAAGTTAGAATAGCTGGCTAGAAACGAGCCAAGCTAAGGCCAGGCATTCATATGTAAGAATAAGTCTCTGTGTATTTATTTGATAGCTGAGTGGCTTGCCCCCAAAGAGTAAAATCAAACAAGCAAACAAAACCAACTCCAGTGAAGTGCACAGTGAACCCTTTTCCGTTCTCCTATACAGTCCTCAGCGATGGTATTGCCATACCTTATCCGTCAGAACTTGCAGGCTTTCCTTGGGTTTCTCATACTACTTGATATACTTATTTTTCCACTTGAAATATTAATAGGTGAAGAAGGTCATGACAGTTTTTTTATTCATTCTTATATTTTGGCTAAAGGGAAGTCTTAACCTACCTCCATATATACACATCTGAAATGGAAAGAAATTTTTACCACCATCTCTGATGGAATTGAAAAATAATTTTAAGTTTATGCTTTTAAATGTTTTCATCTAAACTAAAATCTCTGTCTTCTAATTAACTGTCAAAGAGAAGCACCATACAGCGAGGTGTTTTGGATTTTGGGGAAGTGGAACCCGATGCAGCTTTCATCGTATAACTATGCTAGCCTGTGCTAGCAGACACTGCTCTTTGAACAGGGAATGCTTTAAAAGTTTATTGTAATCTGCTCAGCCTTGGAGCTCAAATCACAAAAATGTGGATTCTCAGTATTACTAAAACCTTGAAAAGATTTTTTGTGCAAAAAGAGCTTTTCCTGCCAGTGGATCTATACAAAGAGTATAAGCAACCAGCAGTTTCCTTAGTTTGTTTTCTGCCATGATTCTTGATACCCAGTAACGTATAGAGCCCAAATATCCTCCTTACAGTTGTCGTCTGGGTAGACCATATCTAGTAAGGGCTTTCTTAGTGTTTCATCCTGTGGTATTAGGAGGCAGAAGGACAAGACAGAATATGCACAGGGGTCTGAACTCACCCTTTTGTGGAGAGCCGACTTGCCATAATAAGTAACCCATTGTCATGAGAGCAGAACCCTCAAAGTATAGTTACCCCTCAGAGGCTGCACCCCTCAATACTGCTGCCCTGGGATTAGATTCCGAGCACAGAGCTTTAGGGACCCTTTCAAACCACAATATTAACTAGCACCACAAACTCTAATTTAAAAATCAAAAATATTAATTTAGGATCCTGGTTCTATTTCCAGAAATAAAGTGATGAAAATACTATTTTTGAGAAGTTACATCATATCAGACCAAGAAAAATGAAAGGAATGTAAAGTTTATTTATGCCAATAAAAATGAATTGTGCCATTGTGCCTACTAGTAGGTTAGAATTGAGTCTGGGAGCCTGTTCACACAAATCAGAAAAATAGCTAAATTATTTTATCAACAACCTTTGGCTTTGAAAAGCGTAAAAAGATCGTCTATTCAAAAATGACCTTTTACCAAGAATCTTTCTCTAATAAACTGAGACCTTGAAACATTCTGACTGTTTTATGCTTTCTTTTCCCTCCGAGTCTTAGTTTGTGTTTCACTTTGGGCTTTAGAAGGCATCTAGTTATCCTCAAGTGTCCTTTCATGAATGGACGGAGGGCATCAAGGAAGTCAATGGTTTTGCCACGTCATTCTGAAAGAATATGTGTATGTATATATATCTATATATCTATATATCTATCTATATATATATATATATATCTTTTTATTATACCGCTAATGCTCCAAATAAGCACAAGACATTCGTGCTGCCATGGTCCTGATAGACTCAAACAACCACAGCATTGATTGGGGTGACGAGAGGCTCTAGTGCTGGGAGGGAGTTTTCA
Organism: Neodon shergylaensis; assembly: GCA_025134845.1. NCBI lineage: Eukaryota > Metazoa > Chordata > Mammalia > Rodentia > Cricetidae > Neodon > Neodon shergylaensis. Next base: position 4,441,728 of record JABTXL010003523.1, on the reverse strand, counting down.
GTCATCACCACGGCCTGACACGCCCCACACATCCAGGGAGAGGCTGTGACCCCAGATACTGATCTGTGTTTAATTAGTAGTTCCAAGAGCCTGGCAGCATCTTGAGATACATTATCATTTAGTAGGGTATTTGCGTTTAGTATAGTTCATATTTTAGTGACTGGTATAATTTGTTGCTTATGTGTTAAAGAGAGTGGAGTCCGGTCCTCCTTGGCACTGGCTGGAAGTCGTTTATAGGAATAAGGCTTGCTTGTTTCGTACATTAAGCTCTGGAGAAATGTAACTTGACCTGGTGCAGCAGGACTTGGGGTCTCGAGGTCAGAAGCCTGGGCTTTATGTTATTGGAGGAGAGAAATAAATACCCCTTTGAACACATTACCCGGTGCTGTCCACCATTTAAGTGAGGTGAGTAGGAGCCTTGCATAGGGCTTCGGAATGTCTGTGTCTCCTCAGGGAGGCAAGCAAACTCAGGCTCCAAAGGAAGGCTTTACTTTGACCTCGGCTCCTTCCCCTTATTCTTTTTAATCCAGTGCTAACTTTTTGTTTTTACATTTCCAAACATCCTTCAAGTCACTAAGCAACCAAGCACCAGGCATGCTCAACAATCCATTTCCATATGAGGGTTTGCTCCAGCTTCAGGAGGTCTGAGGAGTCAAGAAGCACCCAATGATGTCACAGGGCAGGCGCTTTACCCGAGGCCTGGCGGTTCTGTTAACGTTCCTGCTGCGTAAGGTAGAGAAGCCTGAGTGCTGTTGCTTCAGGAACCAATTCCCATGGGTCTCTGCTTTATGTGGAATTTGCCGCATGTTACATTAATGTTTACAACTTTGTACAACTCTTTTTATAAAGAGAACGAGGAATCCTTTGAGATGTCAGTGGACTCACAAGGACAATCAGACCAACTCAGCCAGTCAGCCGCTGTCAGTGATAAAATATGTGGAGACCTGTGGTTTAGGATGAAATCTGGCTGAGGTAAAATTATGATCTGCTTGATGTCCTTGCTCATGCTCTTTAATCTTCTGACGCCTTGGCTGGAGCAGACATGTGACCAAACTTTAATCTGAATGCATCTGTGAAAGTATCATTGGGAAGGTTCACAGTTAAAGGGCAGGATTTAGAGTGGTTTGTCCTGTGTCTTATAGGTTGGCCTTACTCCATCAGCTGAAGTTCTTCAAGCTGATCTCCCAAAACAAGAAGGGTTGCTTTTGGTAGGTTGCCTGCAAGGGATGTAGCTCTGTGAATCAATTCTTTTTTTAATAACCTTTCCCCACAAACACACAGACGTGCACCCATCCTGCTATTGCTGCTTTCTGGATATATTGTTGTCCTTTGTCTAAACACACACTTAAAATTGTTCATCCTTCGTGAGAAGAAACAAAAATGACCAAATGAATCACTTGTTAAAAGTGTGTAACAGCAGTAAAATGCTTGCTGTATAAGTCCCAGAACCCAGGCGAAGCCAAGCGTGACAGCTGATGCTTAGAACCCCCATGGGGAATTGGAGAGGGGAATCTGGAGCTTGCTCTGGGCCTGCCAGTCCAGCCAACCCAGGGAAGACCCTGTCACCTAAAATAATGTGGAGAGTGGTTAACAGTGACAACAGACATCAACCTCTGTCCTCTATGCACTTGGGCACACATGCTATGCCCCCCCCCCCACCACATACACATCTACACTATACAATGCGCACAACATATGCTTGGAAATTTCTCAGTGAAGTCCGGGGAGTGAGGAGTGACTCTTCAAACTCCTCCACTCATAAGTTGAAACGTGTTTACATGCAGCCGAAATACTGGGTGGGCTGAGAGTGACCGCCTGAGAGTTCTGCACTATGGTCTCGACACTGACTGCTGTTAGCTCCCAATACCTGCTGACGTAATGGTTTCTCGTACTGCAACGTGGCAAAAGTGAACTTTCAAGCGTACTTAACATACTTTGGCTGTATAATTTCTTAATGCTGTAATTTGCCTTTGGTACCCTCCCCACATTTCTTAGTGTGTCACTACTGACGGGCTCTGCCAGCCAGCTGCCTGCGCCGAACACAGCACTTCCTGATTAAGGAGTTGAAAGAGTGAGGTGCTTTACTTTAGTATAGGAAGGCTTTCCCTTTCTCTAGGCACCATGGAGAAGTCAGAGAAGACAGAAATCCTCTCTGTATGTTATGATGGCCCCACTCACACTGTTCCTTGAGAATGGGGAAGAAGGGCCTCATCTCTAAAGGGCATCCTAATGGAAGGCCTCTTACTCACATTTGTGGTTTTGCCTATAGAGGAACTTGGTTGTTCGCCAACAGCTTAAAGTCTTGAAAAAGCAATGGGTCATTTTGCAGCATTTAATAACACCACCTCACAAATCTGATTTATTTAGTTATTTAGTTATCAGTTTGAACCTAGAATCCCAGCTCCAAATGATAAAACTTCGATGATGTGAGTGCAGGGTTTTTCATCTTATCTCCATGATCCTGTAACTTCTTTCCATGGTGTTCACTGAATGAAGATTTTTATCATCTGAGCTGAAAAAGAAAAGATTATTGCAATTTTGCCTCTTACCAGAGAACAAAGGAAAATTTATCCACTCTGTTTAAGATCAGGGCTACAGAATGACTCCGTTTGTTAGATACCCTGGCAAAAATTAACTGGTCAGTGCTAAATGGAACTAGCCGATATTACTTCTTCTGAGATGAAGTTCTTTGTTGTTGAAGCTTTAATACTTGGTGGCAGAAAATACAGACAGGGTATGAGGAATTCTATCCAAGTGCTTACTGCATGGGTGTTTGTGGAGGGTTTTATACTTTACCCCAGCGATGCCCCTGTAGTGACACTCACAAACACAGGCGAGCATATGACCGTGACTTTAAGATAGGTCTGTCTATGAAGCCACGGTGAGACTGTGTTTTCTCTCATGTTAAAAGCAAGGCTCGTCCAAGACCCCATATTTTCTGTAGCTGCAGAACCTGGCATTTGCTTACCACTCAATATTAATGTGCAGAGCGAATTCAAGGCTTCTCACTGGAGTGCGCCAAAAGGGAAACTCTTCGGGTACATTTCATTATGGTGCTCAGTTCACACAAGCTTTAATGCTCCGGTTTCTCCTCTGTTCTCACTCAGCAGTGGTTGTCTGGAGAACAGGAGCTGATAAGTCTGCACTACTTGGTTTAATCGTGAACACACCTCTCCTGACCTGCCGAGCCCAGCATTAGAGCTCTCGGCAGTCGGAGTTTGGCAAACGAATAGGCCATCTTTCAGGCCGCCTTCTGTTTATCCTTTGCTTTCCTCTCTTTAACATTGTGGGGGCGGGGAATGTCTCACACCACCCAGGCTGACCTTGAACTTGCTGCGTGGTTGGATAACCGTGAACTTCTGCTCCTCCTGCCTTTATGTCTTGAATGGGTTCTGAGCTTACACAGCTGCACCCCACATCTGGATTATTTCTGTTTTTCTCAAGGTCTACCTCCAGGTTCATTTATGTGGCTGGATCGACCATTAGCATGTTCTTAAAATCTCTTCTTTCTGAGAGACCAGTTTTAGTGTTGAGAGAGGACCTTGGCTCACTACTTACAGGATGGGGCTGTTTCCATGCTTTCCAGATGCCAGTGATTTTTCTGGAGGGAGGCCTCTGTTGGGATTCCTCTAGCACGTCACATCTATATTGTTTTATCTCCACCATTTCAATGTCCAGCTATTAAAGGGAATTGAGTCTTGTCGTTTACCCTTTTAGGAAGCACGTTAAGTCCTCTGTGAACTTGGGTCCAAGAAGGGCTGGAGCCAAGCCCACCTCAGAGACAGGCCTTTCCAGGCTCGATGATACGCACAGATACCGTTCTCCCCTCTCAGTGTAGGTACTGGCCTTGCAGTAATCTTTTTTTACTCACAAAATGAAATAAACAGCCCAGCCTTCATAACCCTCACACACAAACCTGCTGGGTTCAGGTTGGTGATCTCATGAAATGGACTTAGCTGTTCTGTAACCGAGCTTCCTTATCAATAATGTAGGGCTGACAGCAATCAATGTTTGCTTATGCAACTAAGAGATGAATGCATAGATGCATATTTAGCATTGATCCTCCCCAGCTATTCTGAGCCATTACTACTTCTGTGATTCTGATTATTAAGAAAATATTCTAGAAGTTGTTCCTTCTAATATAAAGGAGAAATGTCATTAGCAAGTATTTTTAAAAAAAAAATACTAACAAATTTTGAATACCATTTTTCTATTATATAAAAATACCTTAATCTTCTCGTCTTTGGTTTTTACCCGAATCTGTTCATCTATAATTTTTTATGTTTTCTAAATTACATGTTAATATAGAACTGGCTTTCTGCAAGTGTATCATGAAACCTCTCCCCTTGTCTATATTTATTCGTCCAAGATGCTTGCATGCTGGTCATCTTTCCTTAGGGAGCTGTATTTGACCAATTGCCTCATAGAAGGTGTCTTTGATATGATGTCATGAGACTCTTAGATTGATCTCCTGAAAGGAACATTAATGAAGTAATTGAAAAATTTTAAATATGTTACTAGTTTAAAATATGTTACAAAGTGAGAATATGCATTCTCACTAAAATGGCATTAAAAATGTGTATATATATATAAATATGTATATATATACACACACACACACACACACACACACACATATATATATATGTGGGTGTTTTGCCTGCAGGAATGTCTGTGTGCCAGTTGAGTGCAGTGCCTACAGTAGCCAGAAGAGGGTGCTGGATCTCCTGGTACAGGAGTTATAGATGTTTGTGAGCCTCCATGTGCTGAGATTTGAACCCAGGTCCTCTGGAAGAGCAGCCAATGCCCTTAACTGCTGTGCAGTATCTCCAGCACCATGTGTATAACAGTGAATGCATAATTGTTTGGTAGGCGCAGAAGGGTGTGTTGGGTTGCTGAGGTAGGCGCAGAAGGGTGTGTTGGGTTGCTGAGGTAGCTCATCAAGTAAAGGTGTTTGCTCTGAAAACCTGAGCTCAATCCCTAGAACACATGTGGAAATGAAAAAGAGAAACTTGTAAGAGCGAGTTTGTTCTCTCACCTCCATAGTGTCACGGCAGCATGTGCCCCACCAGCACCAGTGTGCACACATACACACCACCAGCGTGCACACATACACATCACCTGCATGCACACATACACACCACCAGTG
>JABTXL010003523.1:4363296-4436569 GCA_025134845.1 Neodon shergylaensis | reverse complement strand
ACACCACCAGTGTGCACACATACACATCACCTGCATGCACACATACATACACACCACCAGCATGCACACATACACACATTGAAAAGAAAAAGTGTGTTGCTTTCATTCCATATATGTTCCTTTACTAATTTTTGGTGAAACAAATTATTTTATCATGTTAAGTTTTAAATTTGTCTTTTGTGTTATGTTTTAGCCCACTTTATAAAAGAATATATGAAACTGTCTTACCAAAATCCTCTAGTTCGTAAGCTAATTAAAAAATAGAATATATGTTTAAAAAATACTTTTAACCAAATATCAAGAGTACCATCCATGGGTTGACAATAATACCCAGAAATAGTATGGGTTATTGATTAAAAACCTCAATGACAGTCATGAAATACCTCCCAGAAATTATTGGCAATGGAGGCCCTAGAGATACCCAAAATAGTACAGGCTATTGCCATTGCTTTCATTTGCCCACCAAAAATAAATGGTATGACTCTATTGCTGAGGACAGCATTCACTTTGGATGTAGGACATAGAGAAATCAATCCCTCTCTTCCTCTTGGTCTGCTTACATAGGCCCAAAAATGCTGTTCCAGCTTCTGGGAGAGAAAATACATCAGTGGCCTAAACCCATCACTTGACCCTGCATGTGACAATAAGAACCTGCCTGACAGGATATGCCCACTGCTGTGTTCCTGGACTGCTGAGAGTCTGGAAGGTGACTTGCCTTCTCTGGTTACATCTTAGCCAGAATGCTACTGTGGCTGAACTGGCTCTACTCAAGCCTTGATCATATTCAGTCTCCCAGAAATCAAGGACTCTCTTTCCTTGGGGTCTCATCTTTTACTAAGCCCCTGAGATACTCATTGGTACTCAGTTCATCTCTCCAGGTCTCCGGGTTGGGAAAAGGGGCACAGTTCTTCCCCCTGTGGCTTTTTTTTTTCTCAACCCTTTAACCACCTCCTCTCTCCCTGGGCCTTGCAGATGCTAGGCAAGTGCTCTATGATTCTACTGCATCCTCTTAGAATTCCACTAGCCTCTGGGGGTTTATTCAAGAACAAAGGGCTAGGATACTGCTAACTCCTGACTTCTCTTTTTCTTGACTTTACTACATCTTCCTAAGCCCCCTCTGGCAAGCCATCATCTTTGTTCTTTCCTTGGGTCTGATTTCACCGTTCTGCTGTACCTTGGCCCTGCTGGGTAGTCTCCAGTGTGAGACACTCTCCTAGGTGAATGAATTCTTCCTGACAGTTAAAAAGGAGCATTTCATGGCAGCCTCAAACCTGAGATTATGCAGGGCAACACTACATTTGTTGAGGTTCCCCAAATGTTGTTTTGTAAATGCATAAGCACATTTAGATTGAGCTGCGAAATGAGACAGAGCTGGGACCTTTCATGTATGTTGTAAATCTACTTCCCCTTTGTAAAAATAAAATTGATGCTGTGGTGGAGACATTATTATGATGTCAAATCTGTGACTCAACAGTTTCTACAGTTTCTTATTTTTAGAGCTAAAAATGTCCACCCTATCATAAAGAAACAATTATATTTGCCTCTATTTTCCCCAAATATTTCATGGGTTTTAAGGACTTTATCTTGGAAACATTTATGGCAATCTAATTATATATGCATGTGTGAACATGTACATAGAAATAGATTTATTACCAGTTCTTTTTCTGAACATTTTGCACCATCATCTCTTTCTTACGGATTTGTAGTCATTCGGTATTAAATTTAGTCAGTTGTCTTTATTTCTGTACTTCACTCCTGGTAAACTCACATTACTGTGAATTCTTTTCCTGGTTCAACAATATGTTTAGCTTTCCAAAGCCTTTGTTTCTCGTCAAGATGCTTCCCTTCGTGCTTTTATGGCGGGCGTTTCCAGCATATTTTGAGTCTCCTCATTAGCTATATACAGATAATTTCTAGTTTCTCTAAAAATCCATTAGTATTTTCTTTGTTAAATTAAGTCAAGAGACTTGGAAGAAAAGCAATTAATTATTGTCGTCTTGTTAACATTCGTGAATTAGGGCATGGATATAATTGTCTCTCTTTCTGCCCCTTGCCTATCATTCTGTTTAGGCCAAATTGCAATTTCACAATTACAGATCAGAATCAAGAGATACAGTTTATGTGTGGGGGTGGTGGTGGTGGGGGAAAGCCAGGGAAAGACATAAGCCCCCTTTTTTCTTTCTACAATTTAGATCAGTATTATAAATTTTTAGTCTTAGAGGTAAGACACCGAGGGCTCTCATTTGCTAATTTCAGAGTTGCGAATGTTCTGTTGTTACACCGATTTTGCTCTGAGTCTTTTTCAACCATTCTGACAACCAATAAAACCCCCGAGATTGGCTTCCTGCTTCTCCTTTGTTCACCCTCCGCTCCTGTTTCTCATGTCTTGATTACGTCAAACTTCACTTAGCCCCTAAGTGACAGGAATTGTTTGGTGTCACAATTTATTACATGTCCAGGACTAAGTTCAAAAAAGCAATCCCATGTTACCACACGGATTTCTTTTCTGCTGTGATCATGTATGTGTGAGCATATTATATATTATTATGTGTTACATGTCCTGGGAGCATAATCTTTTCACTGAAGAACTGTCTATGTATGTTCCTTGACAATAAAGACTGCAAGTTTTTGGTGATAGGGGGTTGTGGACTTGAGGGGGGGGGTGAACCTGAATTTTGCAGGCTTGTGTAGAGTCTTTGTGCACTCTGGGTTGGTACAACGACTGCCTTTGTCATTCCCTGTCAAGTTCTGCAAATGCCCAGAATTCAGGGAGATAGGTCAGAGATTAATGACTGGGAGGCATATGGTAAGATCATTTATCAGAACTGTAGGGATTTATAATCTTCCAGATTTAAGCTTTTGAGCAAAGCAAAGGATCAAGATGCTTGACACAATTAGTCTTCCATTGCTTTGGCTTAGTAGTTAGAAACCAGAAGACTAACCCAACCCGTAAGGAAGAAAGATGAATGCCAACACATAACTTCACTTAAAGAAAATCACAATTAACTGTTCCAACCATTACTTACAAATAGTTATGTCTTCACTTTCTTTATGGGTTTAGAGGATTTTTTTCATCTAAATTATCTTGTAAACTAATTTTAGAATGTTGAAGTTTTACTAGAAAACTCCATAAGGAAGAAAATAAGCATATTTCTTCAAATCAAAAGCAGTGTGCTATGGTTTCAGCACCGTGTCTTTAGTAAAATAAGTTGCATTGTACATTTTAACTCATGCCAATAAATAACAAAAACCGCATTTATTTGCTGCTATCATGACCACCCACATTTAGCACAGATGTTCAGCAAAAGATGTAGGAATGTCTGGAGGCGTTCATTAGCTCAGATAAATTAGTAGTATATTTATTGGCGATAATAAACTATGCAAGTTCATATTTCCTTTCTTGGTCATTTTATAGAGGCCTTCTATATATCATGGGCAAGCCAGCTTGTCCCCCAGGAAGTCCTTGCGTGTGCCAGTAAGCCTGGGGCCTGCCATTGGAAGGGTTCTGAGCTCTGATCAAAAAGTGTCTGAGCCTGCTCAGTCAGACCCCAGCTTTCCCAGCAACCTCATCTCATCTAAGTCCGTTTCTGAAGCCCTTTATGGTCTGGGTGGACCAAAATGGGTTTCTTCAAAGGATGTGATGTTCTATAGGCTGTCTATCTTGTCCTCAAGACCCTCCAGGGTTCTGTTTTATCCATGGAAATCAAAGGATGCATACATGAAGATTAGAAAGCATTGTATATTCCCAATAGATTATTTAAGTTAATGCAAATCCAATTTTCACACATGTAGGCCTTCTTCGGGAGGCCTGACGCAGTCTTGCAGGAACCCAATAGATTAATATCAGGTAGGAAAAGACACCAAATATTCAGAGAGATACAGAGCAATACAGCTGCCTGTAGAACTTGCTAACACTGGATGTGTAGGTGAGTTAAAAAAAAAAAAAAAGATCAACTGTATTGTTTGTTAATCATCACATCTACCTTGGGAGTCAATTTTGGTAAATCACAGAGTCTAACTCGTATTCATCAAATGACCAGAAGAGAGGTTTGATATGTTCGATTACCACTGGGAACACATTTTAACTATGGAGACCACGAAAGACATATTAAAATTGAACAGTCCTGTTAGCGGTATCAGCAAAAGGCAGCTGTAACCGAGAGCTATGAGAAAGATGCTAGGATTGGTAAATTTACGCAAGACTGACAAGACCTTCAGGCACTTAGGGGCAGACAAGCAGGGTCAAGTGTGCTTTGCACTGCCATCCGGGTGTGCCTGAGGTGGGCCTGAGTGTGGCAGGCAGTGATGTTGAAGGGAGCCAGGGTGAACATTGGCTATTGGGGGCAACTAATTGCTCAGCACAGTGGTGAGGGTGGATTTGAATTGTCTGGGGCGTTTTGAGCAAAGATAATCCAGACACGTAAATGCTACTAAGAAGACTGGCTAAACTGGAAGGATTGCCAGGTATGAAGGATGCCATAATTTGAGTTGGTCCCCTTTAAATTCATGTTGTAATTCAGCCGCTATCATTACAGTATTCAGATGAAACCCGAAGAAACAATTAGAGCATCTTAAGTATTATATATTCTTACATGTGGGATTGACAGTGTTATGAAAAGGTGAGTTCAGGTCTCTTATCCTCTTCCTTTCTATTTTCTGCCAAATGATGTCATAGCCACAAGCACCTTTGCAGATATCCGGTGCAACATTTTGATGATGTTGCCCCCTGATCTTGGTCTTTCAAGACTCCGGAGCTAACTACAAGAGAACAGTTTTTTCTCATTGTAAACTCTCTAGCCTTAGGTGTTATATTATCATAGTAATAACTAGGATGGAGTCAGAAGGTTCTTGTCTTGATATCATGAGATCCTTAATTTGATCCCAAGAAGCCACTTAGGAAAAACAGGCAGAGCTGTATTGTATGCTTGCAATCCCAGAAATGGGGAGACGAGCTAGCACACTCAATGAACTCCAGTCCAGTGAGAGCCAGTCTCAAATAAACAAACAAACAGCAAAACCAAACACACAGGTTGAATAAAACTTGAACAACACTCAAGGTTGTCCTATAGTCTCCGTACACATATATACCATCATTGGATGAACACACACATGTATATAATACAACTAAGGTGGTACTTTAAGCAGATAACCTTCTTATTTAAAGGTAAGACAATGAGTTAGCTTTCTAATCCCTGACTCTGGGCACTTAGAGAAGTTATAGACTAGAAAGAGGAGGGTAAGTCATGAGTAATTGCAAAATCTGAGACACTGCAAAGTCACCAGGGCCCTAGGAAATATTGAAACTGATACAGATGTAAAATAAGCATAGGGAAGACTTGGAAATGGTATCTGATTCGCTCCCAGAGTAAGGTCATTAGGAAAACCCAACCAGTGCATTTGGAAATAACAGTGGCTCAAAACCAAGGTGGGACGTATTCAGCATGAACCTTACAAAGGGACTTCCACACTGGGCAGTTTACACAGTTTGTGGGCCACGGAACAGGTGGCAAAGGAACCAGAAGTTAACTTTATCAGGAAGCCTCATATACCAGAGGACCAGGGGAGATGCAGGGTGGCCAGAGCAGAGCAGCTGAAGCCATAGAGAGAGAAAGACCACCATCTGTAAATTGAGAGAATTGGTGGTGCTAAAGACGCCCTGGGAGGCAGGAGCTAAACGGAGAAACACCTTGACCTGATTCCTAGGACTTTCCTCCAATCTTTCATGATTGGTTCCCAAGGGCCAATCCTATCTTCCCTTCTACCCGCAGCTGAGGGAAGGGAAGGTGGGGGCTCATTTGCTCAAGGAAGCGGCCTTTACAGTCGTCCTGCCCTGTGTTACCTAATATGGAGTACAGTATTTTAAGGTCTCAAGGGCTGTCTCCTGGGAAATTTGGAAGATAAACATAAAATGTTGAATATTTTCCTCCTCTCTGTAACTGCAGTCTGGGGATGGAGGGAGAAAAATGGAACTTTCAAAGGTTATTCAAAGCAGTGAGTTTAACGGTCATCTAAAAATAGTGGGCTATGAGTTTCCAGCTGCTGAATGGCCTTATCCTCCTCCTGCGTCTTGTCAAGATCTCTGGGTGCCACATCTCTAGACATCACGAAATAGGACCTCTGCATAAGGAACATGAGCAGTGAAAGCTTCTGCGACGTGAGGGAAGCTTCTAAAAGATAAGGGCTAGCAAGTAACTGGCTGGACTCCATTTTGTCTTTTGAAAGTGATTTATGGCTGGAAGGCTCAGGCTCAGATTATAAATGCTTTGCCTGGGGATTTCTGGGAGAATTTTGGAAAGTCACTGACTATGAGGGCTTCTGTTTACTTCTATAGAAATGAAGAACAGAGCTCAAAGACAGACAGGCAGATACAAATAGAAACTCTGCAAGCACCCTAAAGAAATGCAGCTGCATCTTCTGCTCCTTGCTTCTGCTGTAACATAACAGGATGACGTTAGTGTATCATGGGGTTGGAAATAGTAACAGCTAATGTTGAACGCAAGCACTCACTATATCCCCAGGAAAGTTTAAGTACGTGATTCGCCAATATCGCCTCGTTCAACTTCGGGAACCAATCTCTAAAAGAGGGACCCTTGTAAGTGTGTTTTATAACTCAGTCAAGGTGCCAAAGGGGTTTTGGCTACAGAAACTCTCTGGTATGTGGGAGGGTCAAATACTGACCCTCCCTCATTTCCACAGAGCCCATGCTGTCCTTATGGCATGAGGTCAACTCTGGCAGTCTCAGTGAAGGGACATGAATCACTGGTAATACATTGCGACAGCAGAAATGCTGTTTTCTAGAGACCCTGGTTTAGTGGCTCTTCTAAGAGTCACCTTTAGACCACTGTGTCTGAATACCAATAAAGAAGAATAAAGAACTTTCTGGTGTTCCCACGAGAAGTAAGAGATAAGAGTGGTCAATCCAGGTCAATCCAGTTTGACCTGACTTCACTGGGATTTCCTACTGAAGAATTCTGGGCCAACAAAAACAGTGAAACATTTAAATAGCCATGAAGCTTGGTCAGCCTCTCTCTAATATAACCCTACATGGACTCTAGTGGTATGTCCCTCTTGTCTCCTCTCTGCTAGGTCCCCAAGTCAATCAAGCCAATTACTGTCCCCGTACTTTCCCCAATCGTTTTGACTTGGTCTTAATTTATATTACCTAGAGTATACTCCTCCTTCAGCCTGACAAAAATTCCCTTTCTTAGGTCTGGCTTGTGGGAATCTAGCCTACAAAGCTTTTACTGTTTTCCTCGGTCAGTGGATGAACTCATGAGCCCCTCGGCACTTATCTATGCCTCTTCTATCGCAGTCACGTCCTCCCTGGTACCGTTTGTGAGTGCCAGCCCCATGAGAAGGTGCAGATGCAGGGACTGAGTTACCCCTGGACAGGCAGCAGCTTCCTTTGTGTCCTGCACAGAGCGGCTGTTTAAAAATGATGCGCAAAATTAGATGGCTTACCAAGAAATCTTTTATTTATTTATTTTTTGAGAAATAGAGATTCTTCAGTTCCTTCCATCTCTGACTGCACCCTCACCTCAGCTATAGTCTACCTGGAGTCTCTGTTCCAGGGTTCGATTAAACAACACCCAGCAAACCTTGCATCGTAGAGGACTTCCTTAAAACAACAGATCTTCAGTGGGAAACATTTTCTCAATTGTTTTATTGCTAACTAAAAGCAAGAGCATTGTTTTGAAATTAAAGGCAACCGGCTACTAGCTGTTGGAATAACTCTTTAATTGGCCATTAAGCATGTACCTGTGATAAAACCTCTCCAAACTAAACGGAGAATTACATCATCTAACATTGCCCCCCCCCCCGCCCCTTAACAACCGAGGGAAGAGGCATTATTTGAGTGGGTCAAACCTTTCAGTATCCTTCCCCCCAGGAGGCCCTGCTATCTCAGAAGCATGACACACAAACCCATAGCTCATAGCATAGCTATAGCACATGCCTATAGAAGCAAAATTTTGCCTTTTCTTTTCCAATTCATAGATACTAGGGAAGCTGGCAAGGTGAATCCAGAGGTGAATATCGTGATTTACTTGTCTTTATGTGCGTGTTATAATAAAAATGACATAAAGTAATCAAAGATTACATTTTTAATCAATGGGCTACAAGCACTCTCCTGTATTTATTGTATGTCACTGGGGTTTTCTGGGAGTGTTTGAGTACATACTAAATAATGTAGTGAGAACCATCCCATGGGGAAGGGCAAAGTGAAATACTGAGCCCCAGCCCTTTAGATTTGAGTCTCCATGGCAGTGTGGCCAGACTACAGACTTTAAGCGCTTGGCCAGTACATTTGGATTTTTTCAAGATTCGGAGTCATAAACTCTGGTTTCAATTGCAGCTAGTAAAAAGCAAAATAGCATGAGAGTTATTCATATGTAAATCTAGTAATCTGGGGAACTGAATGATCTCAGGTTAGAGTTCCGAATTCGTACAATCTAATTTTGACCAAAAAGACACAACATCTCAGCAGCTCTGCACAAACTCACAGCAAATTACAAATGGTCTTTAAAACTGGTGTGGAAAAGGAATGCACAAGGAGCAACGAGAAGTGACCCACACAATCTGACCTCTCATTCCCTGATGACCCATGTGATTGTGTGTGGGAATATCAACTCCAACAATAAAAGAGCTCATTCTGAAAATAGAACTGCATGGTTCTTTTAATAATGTCCCATGCCTTTGTTAAAATTAGAATGTCTTATCTCAATGCTGGTATAAGCATAACCATTTAGAAAAACCTTTGCTAGTAGCCTTGTCATTTCTAAAGATAGTGCTGATAGAGGAAATGCTTCTTGGAACTGTTCAACCGCCAGGTCCCAAACAGACGCAGCTGGACTCAATGAAACAGGATACCTAACTGATCCGCTTACAATACGGACTTGAGACTTGACTGCTATTCCTCTGCTTGCAAGAGCCTCGAGGAACCTGAAAGAATCGATTTGTCTTGAAAGCCAGTCATATGGCTCCTCCCCTGTCTGAAATAATGGTTGATGTGGTGAGCGGGCTGCATTCCTTGTCCCACGGAACCAGAAACACCGGGGAGACATTCCTCATTATTTTTTCATGCTGAAATACAGTTCAGTCAAACCCTGGTTCAGGCCCCGGTCTACAGAGTTTAATGATTTACAGTCCTGAAAAGAGCAGATTTACAGATCCATATGCCTCTCCCAAACACGACTTCCATCTTGGTGTGCCTGATTTGGACAGTCTGTTAGAGATGTGCCACGGAGAGACATAGTTGTGCTGAAGCCTGTTAAAGTGAAGTTTCCGTGTGCAGTTGATTGTTGCTTTTTAAAATAAGTTTCAAAGAATAGCCCTTCCTTCCAATACCCAAGATTTCAGTGAGCAACTTTATGCGCATTGGTTTAGCTGGAGGAGTTCACTTTGTCCTGAGAAGAAGAAGTCTTGGGCTGATTCCTTAAGTTCCTTACTAGTATGTTAGTCGAATTTCCTCATTTTTTTCTGAAACTTAGAGCTTGCATACTTGCTGTATACACACACAACCTTTCACTTATGTCTACTAAGCAAATACCTACTCACTTGGCATTTTACTAGATGCTAGTGATTCACACGTTGGCTAATAATTCAGATTTCACAGCCCGGGATCTTATCCATGAGTATAGGCACAGAGTAAACAACAAACAAGCAAAATAGCCCAGACGCCAGTATGAAGATTGTCATAACTGCAGTTATGACATGCCCAGAAATTGAAGAAGAAAGTGAATTTACTTTTCTATTTAGGTGGTTTCAAAAAAGAAATGATTCTAATCTGGTCCAAAGATGAGAATGAGCAGGTGTGGGATTCTGAGAAGGGCACAGTAGACACCGTGTGTGATGGTTACAGAATGTGGGGATGGAGGGAGGAGGACAGGTGCGCCTTCATCACTTCATTAGCAGCATATAAAAGCACAACTCCTGTATCTGTCTCATGTCATGCTTATCTACTCTATCAAAGAATTGTACCGCAGTATTCAGTCACGTTTCCTTTGGACAACACGGGGGGCATGTATGTACGTGTGTGTGCTCTAGATGTTCATCAGTGCTTCTCATTATGGATTGATCCAGTCTTCCCAGCATCATCAGAGTATCATCCCTTTTCATTTCAGTGTCCTTTTGGAACGTCCCCTAGGCAACAGACCGATACTGGCTATCTAACAATCATTTTTAGCAAGATACTCTGGACTGAAAGGAAATGCATATACTATCCAGACGTATACAATTTTAATGTTTAGCTCTTAGTATTCTTAGAGGGATTTTTCTGACCCTATCCTGGGAATTACTAACCATGAATGGTATTCATAGCTTTAGGAATCAAGAGATCAAGAATCAAATCCTATGGAGGATTTGAGCTTTAACTTAAGTCTTAAAGGACAAAAAGAAAGTGATGACCACCTAGGCCCTGGAACCCTCATAAATACCCAGGCAACAAAATTCGGGCAGAAAGCACGGAGGTAGATGAAAATCATGGAGTCTCTGGATGGGGAATCATGGTATCTGCCTGTGCTTAGGCTTTAGTCTTTGAATCCTTTTAGAACAGCCAAAGTTTGAGAACATAGAACTATCGTGATTTGAATTGTTCTTCAGGGAAACAAGTGGTAAACCAGACTCCAGAGAGGGCTGAGGATAAGGAATATACTGGATAGTATTTAGAAGGCATGCCCATGGCCATAGGAAGGATTTGAACTGCGACTGTGCTATTAAACACAAAGGGAACAGAACAAGGTGGGAATGTATTCTGGAAGTAGAACCCACTGGCAAGTAACTGGAAGGGGGAGGGGCAGCGTTTACGGTGAGGCTGAGGCTTTGGACAGGTGATGCTGTTTCCAGGAACAGAAAGTGGAAGCACCAAAGAAAGAGGAAGCCAGTGTTTCAGGGAAAATATGATGAGCTAATTGGCTACACACATGTAATATAAGTAGAGATAATGACTGCTTTTAAAATTAGATGTGTGGGTCACAGGAAATTAAGCCTCTGCCAGTGACCTGGCATCCGTGGTCACCTCTCTTCTGTGCTGACTACGGTAGATTTAGATGGAAGGCGAATGGCAATTATTAAGTTTGTTTAGATGAAGCACAACATAGCCCTCGTCAGATTATCTAACTCCCTCATTGCCTAGCCTCTGTTCAGACTAATACGTGTGCTTACCTCTGTCTAACTCAGCGGTCTCCGTGAAATCCCCAGCAAATAGAGAGCCTCTCTCTCCCTTTTCACTGCTCTATGACAGCTGGAAAGGTTATTGGCTCTGAACCCAGATAGCTTCTGTCTCCTTCTCTCTCTGAACTCGCATAATTAATCTCTTCCAGGCTGACAATAATTCCACTGTCTTCATTTCAGAGAAACTCGTGGTTTTCTAACACTTCAGATAACTCATTACTGGGTTAAAAAGGAATGGTGCTACTCCTTCGGGCTTCTCCAGTCTCTCTATGTGCTGTCAGGTCAATGCTCTGAGCACAGTTAAGCAGGGACAGATGGTGCCCATTCCCTCAGTGACAGAACTATCCAGCAATGTCAAAGCCATTTACATCCTTGAGAGAGAAATTCTTTATGACTAAAAGTTTCCCACCATGTGTACTTCAGGATACAGAAATGAAACTCCAATAACAATTCATGTCCAATTATGTTAAACTTTAATTACATGAATCATTTAAAAATAAATTCAGTTGCTCCCCCCGTGTTAGCAATTCTCCAAGGTCCCTTGCTAACAGGGCATTAGTGCGCTCGGCTTGAAGGTCTCCACACTAATGATCTTGTAAAACTCAAGACTGGACACATGTTCTACCCTAAAGATACATACTTACACCACTGAAGTAAAATTCAAAAGGGGAAGTGAGATGCTGAGGAAAGGGCATCCATCTGGATTATAGAAACAAAACCTATGGTTTCCTTAACTACAATTCTTAACCTTTATGGATGGCAGTGGGTTTCGTTTGTTTGTTTTTTGAGTTTCTAAATACAGACTCACATTTTATGCTTAAAAAAAAAACAGAAATATGAATGGTGCTTTAATGGAAGAGGCCTACGATCTCATACGTAGGGAGGCTAAGGCAAGAGGCCTTGGGGTTTGCTGCCAGTCTGTATACCTAGAGAGACCGTGCATCACAAATCCAGGAAGAGGAGTAGGAGGCAAAGAGATTTGAAGAGTGCTGATTTGAATGTTATTCCCACAGGATCTTTGTGAACTGACTTCTCTTTCTCACAGACCACGGAGCTTTTGATTTGTGTTTTACATCTCCAGAATTAGGATCCCAGGGTTTTCCTCCTGTGCATTTTCATTTTGCTTCTTCATGGTCCATGATGCCAGCTGAGGTTGTCAGTACCACGAAGCCAAACCAATGGGATAGGAGCAGATTGTTCTACCATTTTTCTAGGTCTCAGAGGAGCACATCAAATCTAGGCATCATCATTTCATACTGCCCAGTGTTCCTGGAGGAGATGATGCTGACAGCAGTAGTGTTCCCAGTGGCAGCGATAGCCCAAGCTGTGAGCAACAACAGCTCCTTCCAGGTCCTCTTCAGACTTATGATGCAGATACCCCCACTTTTCCATTTGTAGATGGGCTGCTCCATCTGAAAGTCTAAGGGGGTTCCTGCAGCAAGGAATGTGAGGACATTCTCCTCCTTTTGCAGGATATCAAAGGCTCCAGACATTGTCTAAGTTTCCCTTTAAGATATGGCGGGAATCAAGAACAACACCATAGAGACCAGTCCCAGGGCAGCATGGAAAAGACAAGACTTATCTTCTGAATCTCAGATTCCTCACAAAGAATGTAGTTTTACAGCTAAGATCTGTTTCTGAAATGTGAACAGAATGATTTGCTCAGAACTGATAGTAATAAGACATAGTTTCCTGAAATACATTTTTCTGGGGCTCACTAGATAAAGTACTTGATAGTCAAACAAGAGGAGCTGGTTTGGAATCACCTTTTCTTTTCTCTCTCTGGTTTTTTAAGACAGGGTTTCTCTGTAGCTTAGAGCCTGTCCTGGAACTAGCTCTTGTAGACCAGGCTGGCCTCAAACTCACAGAGATCCGCCTGCCTCTGCCTCCTGAGTGCTGGGATTAAAGGCGTGCACCACCACTGCCTGGCTTGGGATCACCTTTTTAAGTCATTAAAATGTCAGGCATAACAGTGTGTGTTTGTGATCCCAGAGATGAGAGACAGAAACAGGAGGACCCCTCAACTTGCTAACCAGCTGGTATTGCCAGTTGGTGAGCTCCAGTCCATAACACTTGAGGAGACTGATCAAAGAACTTGACTTATGAAGACCTCTGCATCCATAGAAGACATACCTGCATCTGTGTATGTATTCTGTACACATAATCCCATACACGAAATTAATTTCCTCACTAAATTCATTTTATACGGTCAAAATACATAATATACATATATTTAAAAACCTGTAGTATTTTTGTTTTTGCATTACTTGAAGATGGCAGTAATTTTAAACATGAATATATAACACAATTACATATCTTCTATACTATTTTTCACTTCAGAGTGTTTCTCCCCCTAAAGTTGTATTAAGAGTTAAACTTTATGTTTAAGGAAACATATGCATTGATATATTTGTAGTTATTCCTTATTGTTTAACCATTGTAAGTATATCTAAACATTAAGGGGTGAATAGGACCCAGCAAGAAAGTCTTTAAGTAAGCATCTCAGTCGATGGCAGGTTTATGGCTCACCAAGGTGATAGGTCACCTGTTTGCCCATATCTTTCAAATTCCTCTGATCTTATAGTAGTGTGGTGGTCTGATGGCTGGAAAGTTCATCCCATGAACAGAGACTAAAACATGAAAGGGAGCCTTCATCATAAAGAGAAGATTGGAAATCACATCCTTAGTTTGTTACTCCCACCCCTGTATGTTTCTGTTGTCTTGAAAAGAAGATGATACATGTAGTGCAAGGAGCAAGGGCAAGGCTACCTTTTCTTTCCCTGTTGTAACAAAGCCAAATATCTGAGGAGAGAGCTAGCCTCCGTTGACCTGAGAAATAATGAGGAGAAGTCTGAGGTTGGACAGGTCCCTGGGATGTCCTGGGCATCAGTTTCCTCTCTGTTGAGTACACAAGTGTCACATGACACCTTAATTCTAGACTTTTTGTTATAAAACTTTCCCTAATCATAGAAAAGTTGAAAACATGGTATAATGTACTTCCACATCCACGCCATCTGACACACATCTGGGAGGGCCATCTTGTTACATCAAACCGCAGCAGAGGGCATAGCATATCAGACAGAGTGAGTATGGCAGGTCATAGCTGTGCTTCTTCTGACAAAAACACTGCTACCATCATGGCGGCCCCACCCTTCATTCCCTTTTGACCCGCCTTCCCTCCAGAGAGTCATCCTCTAGATAACATGAGCATGAACTTGGGGCACATGTACTCTTAGGGAGCATATTTACACAAGGCCGGACTATTATTCCTCTCTACTCTCTCTTTCTCCACTCTATGCCTCAGCCTGTCATCCACACACCATCCAGCGGGAGAACGTTGCACTTTTGTGAGCATCCAGGGGCTTCTGTTCAAGGGAAAAGCAGGTTTGTCCTGTTTACCATCAGCTGCTCTGCATCCTTAGGTTACAACAGCTGGCCCCTGTCAGGAAGACACTAGCTAATAGGGCATAAGCAGTAAATTCCGCACATAGTACACATCATATTTCAGTACATATGGAACTTCAGAAAATAGAATTATTATTATTCTGAGACAAACTCTTGGTGCTTTACAATGAATGTCTTTGAGAAAATTTGCATGTTTTACACATCTAAGTATCTGATATCATAATTTAGACAATCCTATTCATCTTTCCTAAGGAAGTTTGGTTGGCACAGTCAGAGAGAACCTTGTGCAAACTTTTCAATGATGCCCTGAGACAATAAACAAAGCCATGAAGGAAGTATGACAGAATTGATCCATCTTGTTGAATAAAGGCAGAAGATACTGGATGCTTACTGTCCTGTATTTGGAGGTTTTCATAACAAAAAGTTTAGATAATAGCCCTGTAAAAACCCATCTACTTTGCAGAAGTAATTTACCCAGTTATATCAGTAAGTTGACATATATTGCAGAAGAATTTGATCACTCATCTTTACCCTTTACCAGCTCATATTATGAGGTGAATGTTATTTAAATTTAAAAAATACTACATATATTTAAAAGACAACATATAACATTTTACTATGGATACCCACAGTGTAATGCTTAATTTGTGCTAATAATAACCATCAACTCAAACACTTATCATTTCTTCATGTGTGTGTTTGTATGAGGCGGTTCAGGGTCAACAATGTAGTATCTTTCATGGCCTCCCTTTACCTCAGATTTTTGGTTTTTCACTGAACCTGGAGTTTACTAATTTGGGTAAGCTGACTGGCCTGTAGGCATTAGCTCTGGGGATCCACGTTTTACATCGGTACTAGGAATCTAAACTTGGGTTCTCAGAATTTCACAGCAAGTACTGTCAAACATTTGGGCCACCTCCCCACTTCCTAATCATGACTTTATAGTAAAACCATGTGAAATCTTTCTTCTAGTATTTTAGGGTAATAGGTTCCATCTCTGAAACCCACATGGCAGAAGGAGAGAATAAATTCTGCACATTGTTCTCCATGTATTCTCTGTGGTACACATGCTTGTGTACATGCATGAACACATGTAATAAAACATACTTGGTTTGTTAACATGTAAATCTTACACAGATGGATTTTGTTTATTCTTCATAATTGTCAGTCAGATCATCATGCAAACAAAACTTCCTTGGTGACTGCCTAAAAAGATCTTAAAAAGGTAGGAAGGGAGGGAGAGAGAGAGAAGAGAAAAGAAAGACTGACAGAATCTTTAAAATGTTGAAAACTAACTTCTCATATCACTTTGGAATTTTAAAGCTCTGATGTCAAAAATCAATAAATCTGTTTTTCTGCTATCAATTAAACGCTAGCGCTCCTGTTAATCAGAAGCCCAAATTAAACCATCTTTCTATTTGCTTTTTGACATGGATGCTTCACTCTTATGAAGAATTAATAGAAGCTTATGCTACCAAACATGTAAGGAAATGGGGCTGTGTGGAGACACTAATTCATAAAATAGTCTGAACCTCTGTATTTGTCAAGACTTCAACTTTATAATTTCTTGTCTTTTTTCTTGTTTATAATAATATTCACAGCTGGAATTGGTGGTGTATGCCTGTAATTGTCAACATTTAGGAGATATAGCCAGGACCATCAAGAGTGCCAAGCTATCCTTGGCTAAATCACAAGATCCTGTCTAATTCTTTTCACCCAGAAAAGTTTAATCACGGAAGGAAGACTCAGCCTTAGTATGGATGGAACCATCACAAGCCAGTATCAGGGGTCCTAGACTAAATAAAGACAAGATGAGCATCAGTATTCATTTCTCCCTCTTTCCTGACTGTGTGGCCACCTGTCACCACATGTAGAGCTGTGTTCATTGTCATGCACGTGCCGCCATGATGATTTGTACCCTGGGACATAAGCCACAACAAATACCTAGGTTGTTTGAATCAG
Organism: Neodon shergylaensis; assembly: GCA_025134845.1. Taxonomy (NCBI): domain Eukaryota; kingdom Metazoa; phylum Chordata; class Mammalia; order Rodentia; family Cricetidae; genus Neodon; species Neodon shergylaensis. The sequence goes on along the minus strand of JABTXL010003523.1, from coordinate 4,420,033 downwards.
GTCCTTTGTCTCAGTAACAAGGAAACTAAAGTGAGGATAGGTGAATGGATATAATATAGATGGATATATCAATAGACAGTGGATGGATAAACAGAAATGTATAGATAGACAGATGATAGATAAATAGATAGATAGATAGATAGATAGATAGATAGATAGATAGATAGATAGATAGATACCAACTTATTAAAATTAACTTATGACATTATTGAAGCTGGGAATTTTTATGATCTGTAGTCTATAGACCTGGAAACTAAGAGAGCTAGTAACACCCATTCAAATCACAAACTAATGGCAGAAAAAAGCTTAAACTATAAGTCATCTCAAAGACTGCTGGGCATAGAGAATGAGTTTGTCCTTGCCCAGCCTCCTGTTCTACTCAGGCCTTCAAGGGATGATGCTTCTAGTGGGGGAGACACTCTGCTTCCCTGGGTATTCCAGAAGTGTCTTTAAGATTGCATCCAGAAATAATGTTTAAGCAAACATCTGAGCATTGGTGGCCCATTCGGGTTGATACATGCAAATTATCATTTATGTCTTTCTTCTCTCACCTGTTCTCCATCGTTGTCTTCTATTACAGCCCCTAAAATAAGGTGTTTAGGCGAAAGTTTATGGGAAATCACTTTACTGAGAAATTCCACCAAGAACAATAATTAGGAGATCTAGACCAGCATTTCTCAACCTTCCAAATGCTGTGACCCTTTAATACAGCTCCTCGTGTTGTGGCGATGCCCAACAACAAAATTATTTCTGTTGGTATTTCATTACTCCAATTTTTCTACTACTATGAATTGTAAATATCTATTTTGTGATGGTCGTAGGCAACCCATGTGAAAGGGTTATTTGATCCTCTCCAAGGGTTGTGACCACAGGTTGAGAACCACTATTTGAGACATTGATAATGGGAAAGAAAGAAGGTCAAACCAGTGCAAGGCTGAGCCACGCCCTAGGGAGTCAACGCCACTCTCCAGGTGTGTGAACACATTGCAGAGATTTTCCTGGGCAGTGCCCGGGGAAGCTGGGGCATTAATGCTTACCAGGCCAGGCAGAGTTAAAGATGCAAATCTCTGAAAACTCCTGTTCTTTAGGTAGGCTTAATGGGGCTTGACTAGCCAGTGGGTGGCTTGCTGAGGAAGTATTCTTGGTATAGATCTGGGAAGCTGTTTGTGTCTGGAATGTTTCCCCTAGTTTCATGTGTTTTCAAATCCCAGATCCCCATTTGAAATGTTGTTTTGAAAGGTTATAGATGAGACCTTGCTTGTCACTGTGGCTGGAACATGAGGGATATGGATCCTCTGAGTGAGTTAAATGTTCCACGGAAAACAAGGACTGATACAACCCTCTACAATCCCCGGGTGCTGCCTCATCTTTGTCGTATCTCCTTACCTATCATCCTCTATTGTCAGGTGAGAATGCTGTTATTTCCTGTGTAAAGGAATTGGGTTGAATGCCAATATTTTCTTTTGTAGTAGAGATGGCATCTCACTATTTATGTTTTTAAATCCTTTGCTATTGCTCCAAGACATAATCAATATCTAAAACCCTTAGATACTGATGAGGAGTTATTCACATCTGAGCCTACTACGGTATTAGAAGGTGCAATCTCTGGAGGGTGGGTCATGGCTTTTTTTTTTTAATAAAACATGTAGCTTTGTACTCTGGGTCTTAAAAACCTTGATGAATGCAACAGAAGTCTTGAATGCATAGTAAGAAGGCAGCATTTCCAAATTTAGCCATTCATTCCTAATGTAAAGAGCAAGTGCTGGAAAATTTCCAGGTGCAAGCTCGAAATTCTGGTGTTGTCCCACGTGGATGAGTCATGGAATTTTACCTCCTGAAGACTCTCAAAAAGACAGCTGCACGCTTTTTAAAGAAAAATATGTTTGTATACTCTACTACACCAGCATCAGCAATTATTTTGAGTTCTCTCATAAATGGGCATAGAATTGAAGACCTAATTAGGAAGATTTAGGAAGCTTTGTGTTTTCTGGAGTTACTGTCTATTTTGCAAAGGAAATATTATCACACCCATTTAGCCCATTCTAAAAGACAAATTTGGAAGAGGCTTAACAAAGGATTGTCTAACCAAGAATAGGTTGGTGTTTTTTTGTTTAATAAGTTACAGCTTTTTTAATGACATTCAATAAATATTTTCAGTTCCTTGGATTTGTCAAGAATTGAACAGTTTGAAGATTGTTTAGACAACTCCAAATGAGATCGTTCTGTTTATATGTGCAGCGAGTGTGAAATTAAACTTGGACAAATGTGCACAGTTGCACAATATTGAGCTTGTTAAAAGGTTACACTGAGAGTCTCTTATTAATTTTCACCTTGTATTTAACACATTTACTTTTTGTTCTGATGTCTGGCATCACTTTACATCGAAGATTATCCTTCAAGAATGGTTTTGCATGTGTGGATATATTTTAAGTTACCATGTACTGGTCTAGAGATGTATTCATGCAGTAATTATAAGAAAGACAGCTTGAGGCACCTAAATTATGTGTTTCCAACTGGCCCTCTTCTAATCACCCACTTTTAGGGGAAAAATACTAAGAGAGTTTTTTATCTTTGTTTTGTGGGCTTTTACTCAATAAAAAAAAAAGAAAGAAAGAGAACAAAAAACAGTCATGCATTTCCACATTTCAACACTGCAAACTAGCAGAAGAAAAGCGAGTCCTTTAATTTTCTGGCATAGTTCCATTCTGTTTTTTGAACCCGAGTGGGTAGTGACTGTGGTGTAATGGTCTCTAAACGTCCTTCAGAATCTGGGAGCAGCCCCAGGAAGCCTCACATAGCCCTGCACCCACAACACACTCATGCACTCCTGAGACTCAATCCATACCTGGGAATCTGCCCTGCTTCACCAGGACACACGATTCTCTCTGGTCTCCCTTCAAGCAGCCAGCAGAATCTTCTGAAGGAAAGAGGAGAGGTTCAAAGACCTCTGAAAGGAGGAGTTTTACAACCTTCTCAGCAGCTGGAGAGCAGAAGGAAGTGGAGATGGCAGGGGAGAAAGAACTTTAGGATAGCATTAGAATGTGCTGTCCTCACGGCCCCACCCATAGTGCCTAACCTTAGGGTCTCCCCAACCCCCTCTTCCTGAGGATGCTAGACTCTAGCCACATGGACTTGAGAGGGATGGGTAGTGTGCTCCGGCTGGCCTCTGTGGTACACAGCCGGACCTTCTGGGAGTGGATGTGGCAATGTGCCATAGTCTCCCACCCCCTCACCAAGACAAGGTCCTTTAAGGTGTATGTGTGTATGTGCGTGTATGCGTATGTACATGGAATTATTCTTTCCTATGCCAGTAAATATTTCTTATTCTGATTAAACATTTTAGTGGGAGAACTGTGGTTGGTATGTACAATGAAAAAAAACTTTTCAAAAAAAAACCCCTTTTAAATAAAAAATTAAAAAAAAAACTAGAAAGGAAAAAAAACTGATTTAAAATACTTTCCCTATCTTTAAGAATAAGGACCATGGTTTCAAAACATTTTTAGTTGGAAATATTTGAGTAGAAAAACCATCCTAATGAGGAAAAGGGTAAAAATGTAAAACACGTGCAAACCAGATGCTGCCTTCATTTTTCTACCAGAAAAAGATGTACAGACCAGGACAGTGTTACAGCGTAGATAGCGAGCAGCCGCTATGATGCGGGCCAGCTGGAAAACATGTCCATGGGAGATGGGGTGCGTTTTAAATGAAGGAAACCTGCTCGCAAGCCTGCTCAGTTGCTACAAAGGAAATTCCTTCCTTGATATCGGGCTCCTCTACCCACACCTAAGCCTTGACAGCACATCACCAGCCTGTGGGGATGAGAACAAAGGAGGGTCTGGACCCCAAGTGAGAAAACAGGGTCAGAGAAGTTAAGAACATTTTTATGAAGAAGAATAACATTTCAAAAAGAAGAAGACTAGGATGTCTTCCCTGGGAGTCTATTGGGCATCCACAGGCTCTGTGGCTGGGTTGCAGAGGGTCCGGCTCCTCAAAAACTGTGTACAATGTATGTTTATATTTTAAGTGCTTTCAAAACATTCTCATGAGAGCCGACTTCTCAAACACTAAACTATGTTGAAGAAAGCAGGGTTTCATTGAAGGAGACAAGCCTAGTTACAGAAAACGTATCTTATATTGAAAACAGAGAAAAGCTTTGCAATTAGTGGAGGTGTGTGCAGAGCAAGTGTCGTGTTGATGCCTTCAAACAAGGGCAACACGGCAACTCCAGTAGGATGGGTTCCTTCTGGGCGAATGTTTAGATGTTCCAGTCACTTGTCACCAAACGCTTGCGTTACAACTTGAACAATTTAAAGAGCTATGGGAAAGAAGCACTCAGAGAGAAATGTGTCATGCATCACTGGTAAATACTCAAGAAAGAGCTGGCAATGGACGACTCAACCTGATGGCCAAGAGACATCAGCATGGGTAGTGGGGAGGGATCTGGTTACACACTGGTTATGGGTTGTGACATCCATGATGGAGTTAAATGTAGCAGCAATATTAATGAGCACAGAGGCTTTGCAAAGCACTATGTTCTGTTAAGCAAAAGAACTAATTTTGAAACTTCATTGTGTTATGATTTTTTTTCTTGTTATAATTCTGAGGATCAAACGAGGGAAATGAAGACTCACGTATTGTTGGTTTTTCATCCATAAGAGGATGTCAGAAGGTCAATGTGATGGATTTTCTTTGCGTTGTGTTAACTAAACTGATAAGAACAGTGCCGCAAATTCCGACTTTTCTGCTTTGAGATTAATGTAGAGAGGTAGAGACACAGCACATGAGTGTTAGTAAGCTATAGCTCCCTTTTGCTTTAATGGTCAGCTCAGGGCACGGCCCTGTTGCTGCTCTCATCCGTGGGTGACCACCTACCAACCCTACCTGTGTCTTGGGGCAGCAGCTGGCTTCTAGGTCTTCCAGCTTCTGCCAGGAGTCTGACTCCCCAGCAAGGTGCATGCTGCCTTCTGTGATAAAGAGAAGTAGCTTTCTCCCTCTGACTTACTAAAGCATAAGAGAGGGAGGGAGGGAGGGGGGGAGAGAGAGCATTCTAAAATAAATAATTTTTCACTTGTAGGCTTCAAGGATAATCAGAAATAACACAAGCCTATGAAACACTTGTACTTCGCATTGTTTTTAAAAATGAGTTCTTTTCTAACAATACTGGTAGATGAAGAGCTGACTTTCTATGGAAATAAACAGAAAGAGGAAGTCCAGGTCAATACTGTTGCTGGCCTCTCAAGTCACTAAGGTGACTGGGGAGGATGAAGGTGTTGACATTTGACAGCAAAACACCTTTTGACATTTTAAATGTAGTTGGTGCAAAGATATAATTTGAAGAAAAATGACTGGATAGAACTTAGAGGACCTGTATTAACTCCTGTAAATGTTGATGGGGATTTTTACACAGCACATTGATCCAGTCAAAGATGGCTCAGGGAGAGAATCACAAACTAGATTAAGAGTTGATGAAGTCCATCAGGCTAAAGAGATGGCGCAGAGGCTCTTTCAGGGGACACAGTTAATTCCCAGCACCAACACGGTAACTTACAGCCATCCATGAGTCCAGATCCAGAGAAGCCAATGCCCTTTTCTGACCTCCTTGGCACCAGGCACACAGACTCATACATGCAGGCCAAACACTCAAACATATAAAATAAATAAATCGAAATTTAAAAAGTTAATTGAGTCTTAAAAGAAGATTGCTACATACATGTATACACACACACACCTGGCTTTGTATAATTTTTCAAAAAAATGTAAGCCCATCAAGACCTGCTTGTACTTTCTAAATATTCTTGGATGTGTGCCCTTCCTTTAGAGCAGGGTTAATTTCCCAGGCACTGTACACTGAGAGCAAATGACCCCCCTGCTTCTCGCAGCTATCAGTTGCCAACAGCTTCCGGGCTAGGAGAGGAACTTTGTGGCCACTTCCCTCTCCATTTTTGATATTTGACATGGCTTGGACGTGCACGGGTCTTTGGCCATGCTGCCACAACTGTTTGACTTCTTATGCAGCTGCCCTACTGGTCTCAGAAGACATTGTTTCCTTTTATTCCGCGACACCCCCATCCATTCCTCTAACTCTTTCTGCCTCTGTTCTCAAAGGCCCTCGAGTCTTGAGATGTAAATGTAGTGTATATGTTTTCCTTAGGGCCGAGAATCCCACTATCTCTTATTCTTGCACCTTGACCGGTTTGAGCCAGTTTGATTTCATTGCAGAATGAGGAGCATCAGGCTCACTCTGTCCTTAGGCAGGGACTCTGTGGCTCCGGACACTTTGGTTCCATCAAATCCAAAGGTGGAAGGAACTCGTTCCTAGTCCAGGAATGGAGGTTACTGACAGCGTGTGTTTGTTCTTGTTTCTCAAGGTGAACACCCACGCTGTAGGCATGGCACTGAGGCTCGCTGTGTAGTCCAGGCTAACTTTATACTGACAGCAATCCTCAGGCTCCAGCCTGCTGAGTGCTTAGATTATGGATGTGAGACACTACGCAGGTTAACAATTACAAGTTTTAAAGTACTGAGCCTTTTAGTTATAAGTTCTATAAAATATTAGATATGATCATTTTAATTTAGTCAATTCTCATGACTTTAAAAACCCAGCTGATTCTTTTTCTTTAGATAACTAGTCTTCTTGATGACCAGAAAGGAAAGCTTCAAATCTGCATTCTCAAGGTGTGGTTGTCATGAGTGTGAGGATAATTACAGGAGGCAGTGATGTGTCTGGCCACTCCAGCGCTGTGCTTTTGCTTCTAAATGAGCGGAAGGTTGCGTGCTTCTTGATGATCATACATAGAAAAAGCTAATTTCCTTTGGTCAGAGTGGAAATCACCCTTGGGGGATGAAAGAGCTCCTTGCTCTACAAAAAGCATAACAGAATCCAAGAAGGCTGCAGGTGAGGGGCATTTAGAGATAGAAGAGTCTAACACAATCTTTCCGGTGTCCAGGTTCTCAAATAAAACGTCGATTGCTATTCGGCAGCTTTCTGAGGACAAATTTATATTTGAGCCTGCACTGGACATTTCAGTTGGTGTTCAAGAGTAGTGGTGAAACATTGATTTAGAAAGTTTTTCTTTGCCGGGCGGTGGTGGCGCACGCCTTTAATCCCAGCACTTGGGAGGCAGAGGCAGGCGGATCTCTATGAGTTCGAGACCAGCCTGGTCTACAAGAGCTAGTTCCAGGACAGGCTCCAAAACCACAGAGAAACCCTGTCTTGAAAAAAAAAAGAAAAGAAAGTTTTTCTTCTCTTCTCCCTCCTTCCCTCCTCTTTCCCTTCTCCTTCCCTCCCACTGCCCTCCCCTCCCCCTTCTTTTATCCTTTAAAGATGTAAGAATATAATTAGTTATCTATATGGTTAGAAAAAAGTAATTCTATCTTTTTCAAACAATTACTTTTCAACTTTATTTTACCAAAAGTTGTTGAAATATATTTTGTTTAAAATACTGATTAAGAGTGAAGTTTAGAACACTCTCGTCACTATTGACATAACTGGTGATACCTTTACTTCCTGGCCTCGAAGTCCTGGAGTACTGGAGGGTAGATGGAAGTTAAAAGGATAGCAGAAGCGTGATTTCCATCACATATCAGCTATGAAGTAAGGACGGAGACGGTATTTCCTTTAATATGAAGATATAAAGCATTACAGATGCCAGCAAGAGCAGAAAAGCAATAAAACCTCCACGACTTTGACAAAGGAGCCATAGTTCCGTGCTTTGAACCTGCAGGAATATGAAATATTCTTGCTCTATAAGGACTCTTTTGGAATGAAATAAAAAAGTCCTACTAGTCAGAGTGCATGAAAGCAAGAGTATCTGGCTGTATAAAGAGACGAGGGAGGGAGGAGCCGCTTTAACCTTGATCCGTGTGCAGCCCTTCTCAGGTCACAACTGTCCCCCTTGAGACACGGAGGCTGCTTTCCCACCAGCCAAGTCTCCCGGCTCATTTATACACTCAGATTCCGTCCAGGGAAAGCCTTTCATGTCTATTTATATCACAGTCTGCTTCGCTGTGTTTATTTAATGATTTATTAAACGCATTAAACAGCACGACTCCCTAGGAGAGTTCAGACCTAGGAATAAAATTAGTTTAGAATTATGTTTAGGTTCTGATTTATAGAATTGCAAATTGTCAAAGACATAAGGGATCACGGTAGAGCAAAAACGCTGTTGCTTGGAGCCCACACCTTAACTCCCAGGCTTTACTGGGAAGCTGGTAATTTCCATGAGATAGTCTAGAGGGAAGGCATACGCAAGCAGAGTCAGAGCACACGGATTGAATATATGTGCACAGCAAGGGAAGCTCAGTCGGGAGGCAGTATCAATAGAGAATACGAATATAGGAGCAGCTTTGTAAATCGATCCAGTCCTTGGCCACATTCCCACCAAGATTTGCAGTCGCTCTGACGGAAAAGAAAAAGCAGTTTTTCCTTAAAAAAAAATACACCGTTCTTCACCTGTGAAGTTCTGGTGTAGTATGCAAAGAGTAATGCAGCTTTGTGCCTCTTTCATGGTCGTATAGACTTAGAAAATAGAGCTCCAGCCCCTACTAATGCCAGTCACTTAACACATCTCTGAACCTTTCTGTGTGTCAGTCTTCAGTAACCCCCTTATCGCTACAGCAAATGCTGATTGCCTACAGAGTGTATTTACCAGTTCCTGGCATGGAGGAGCAAAGCAGAGTGCTCAGAGCGGAGGCTGGGGGTTACACTGATGCAAGATGTATGGAAAGACCCTTGTAGCAATTAGTAAAAGAGAAGCTGTGTAATAGAAGGAGAACGTGGAGGAATATGGAGGATTCCAAGCGAGGACAGGGAAGGAAGAGACGTAACTATAATCCCCAAAGCATACAATGAAGTAAAACCTTCTGGTAAAGATCTAAGCAGCTGGGGTTTCTTCTTTTTCATCTTTTGAGTGTCACTAAAGGATTCTAGGAAGAGAAGTGTGATTGGGTTTGTCTTTTAAAAATAACACTCAAGCAGTTGTGGGGTGTCTCGATCAAAGACAGGCCAGGTGTCACTTAGGCGACAGTGGTGATTAATTAAACGAGAGATGGTTGTTTGAGCAGAGGCCCTGCTGGTCGTGTATGCTATCGAGAAGAACTTGTCTTTGAGAGACTTAAAAGTTTGATTTAAAGTGGATGGTTTGGGGACTGAGACCGCAGCTGCCTTGACACCCATTGAGAAAAGATCAGTGGTTTGGACTGGTCCTTTTCAGCCCTTTACAGGTTTGCTTTACAGCAGCACATGTTAACTGCTAGCGAGGCTCACGAGCTGTGCCCACCGAGATAAGTGTGTGGAGAGGCACTGTAAATCTACAAAGACAGCGAGGTTAAAAGACGGCTTTTGTTGTTTCGGTCCTGCTAATAACTAGGCTGAGAAAAGTGGTCCAAATTGACAGCCTTTATGGTTTACGTTTGAAGAACTGCCTTTACTTCTGTGAGGAAATGGGAAACGGGCCATTTAGAAAACTCTCCCCGCAGTTTGCAGGTCTTGCGATGCCATGGCTTGATGGACGAGGGCACCTGAGTGTGTCATTCCTAACTCCAGAGAGCAAATGGGAGACAATAGAATTGACGAATCTTTGACTCCAACTCATTCCTTGAGGATCTGCCGGTGCATTTTCTGTCACTTTTCCTTGTGGTCTCTTCATGTGCAGAAAGATGAACTCTGAATAAACACGTAGAGAAGCACCTGTCTGCTGGGTAGTGTTCCAAGAACATGGGGTCAAGTTTACGCTAACCGTTGGCAGGAAGTAAAGGGGCCGTCTTCTACTCGCAGCCAGATCCATTTTCAAGGGAGGAGCATTGCAAAAAGCCTGACTCTGGGTAAGACTCATGTCACAGAGTGACCTTCACGTTCACAGCAGCTCAGATGTGAGTGTCAGGATATGAAGGCCATCAATTGAGCAGGCTCACAATGGATACTATCTCTTTTCCACATTATTATTATCACTATTATTATTGTTGCTGTTGTTAGTGCTTGCATGTGTGTGCACGCTTGTGCACACATGCAGTGCATGTTTTCATGCATATGAGGATATGCTTGCCCGCATATGCACACGTAGAGACCTGAAGTTGCCTTCAGGAGTCTTTTTCTAGTACCCTCCACCTTGTGTTTTGAGACAGAATTCTCAATAAGCCTTTCGGGCAGTGAGGTAGCAGAATCTGCAGGATTCGAGCCCCCAGCACTGGGATTTCGGAGTGTGACTCAGTGCCTGGTCTTTTACGTGCATGCTGGAGTCTCCCAACGCAGGTCCTCCTGCTCTCAGAGCAGGTACTTTTATCTGGTAAGCTACTTCCTCAATACTCAAGGTGTAACTTCTAATTCTCCCCATCTATTTGGTTTTGGATCTAGTGCTATGCAGTTTTGGAGTGACGAGGGAAGCCATTCATGTGGTAGAGTGAGGTCATTGTTTCAGTTTAGGTCAGTAATATAAGATCAATTTACTTCTGTTTCCTCCAGTCAGTCCTGAATGCTTCTTTATCAAACTGTGCTGGCAAAAGGCAAAGGTGGAAGATTAGAAAGCTGAGGAACTCCCCTATCATGAGGCTCTCATAGCTGTCCTAGAACTCCATGTAGTCTACAAGCTGTAGCTCTGTTTGGGCCACTGGATCTGAATCACAGTAGGGCACACTTAGCCGGGAATCCGTTCTTAACACACTGCTAGGTACTTATAATCACAAGCATCTTAAAGACCTCAGGCGATTCTCAGACACATTTAGAGAGAGTTTTTGCCTTTTGAAAGTCACTCTCATCTTCCCCTCTCAGAACCACAGAATACCCACACATGTTCATCAGCACACCGCTGCCAGCATTGGGCCTGGTTTTTCCACACCGCTGCCAGCATTGGGCATGGTTTTTCCTGCCTACACAGCTCTGCCGGCCTGGATTCCTACCTGGTGGACTAGAGCCGTGCAAGTCTGAAGTTTCTGGGGGCACTTAGTCACTGGAAGAGGGTTTAACTAACAACTCCTGAGGGCTTGAGGTCATGTGGCCCAACCCTGGGCTAATAGGCAATTAAATGTGCCCGATTTTGATAGTGGGCATTTGAAACTTTGATGTTAAGGCCCAATTATGGTTTTCCCAGATGTACATAGAGCATAAAATGTGAGAGTAATAACCAAACAAGTAAGCGTGTTTGTGTATATGATGTGTGTGTATGTATGTGTGTGTTGGTGTATGTGTATGTGTTTGTGTATATGATATGTGTGTATGTATATGTGTGTGTTTGTGTATGTGATGTGTGTGTTGGTGTATGTGTGTGTGTTTGTGTATATGATGTGTGTGTATATGTGTGTGTGTTTGTGTATATGATGTGTGTATGTATATGTGTGTGTGTTGTTGTATACATGTGTTTGCAACTATAGGGACATGTGTAGGTCAAAGGTGAATTTTGGACTGCTGGTTCCTTCCTTCTCCTGGGGGATCCAGGGACTGAACTCAGCTTGTCTGGATGGTGCAGGAAACACTTCTGCATGCTGACCCGTCTGAGCCACGCCCAGACTGTCTCTTTAAAATCAATACCAGGGCCTTAAGAGTTCACCTAGTTTCTAGTTCATTTTGAACCTCTTGCATATTATAATCCTTTTACAAGCTGTGGCAATGTTTGATGTGATATTTGAAACTTTGCTTCCAGACATTTCATTTAGGTGAACCATTAACCCAAAACTACATGTCTGTGGAGTCATTTAGAAAGCTGTGGGTTTTTTGTTTTGCTTTGTTTTGGGCTTTTTGCTTTGTTTACAGTGATGACGATCAAACCCAGAACCTTGTGCACGCTGGACAAATCGCCTGCCCCCGAGGCACATTGCCAGCCCTTTGACTGTTCTTACCTGGCTTCAGGAAGGAGGGGTCTGGGTAATTAATTATTCAGTCTTGCAGATTCTCTCACTTTGTAATCAGCAGGATTTAGCATGAAGGGCCTCGGTTTACTCAATTTTTTTGGTTTGTTTACCAAATACATGAATTCGGATTCAAATAACAGCCTTACAGAATTAACGAACAGCTTGTAGCATATAAATAAAATGTTCTCTTGCAAAAGTAGTCCTGTCTTGAGTTGGACTCCTGTGTCTTTAAATTTTACTGCCCTTTACTGCAGGAGCTTTGAGGAAACATTCCTATTTGTTACTTAACACACACTTCCACAGCAAGGATACCTTTTTTCTGGAGGGTGAATTGGTGTCAAATATTGAATCTTTTAATTTTCTATATTTGTGATTTTTCAAATTCTCATATTTCTGTGACTTTAGTGTCATGCTGATTTACATTTGTTGATTGTTTTTTGTTTGCTTGTTTCTTTATTTTCTTATTTTTTATTTTTGGTTTTTCGAAACAGGGCTTCTCTATAAAACAGCCCTAGGTATCTTGGAACTAGCTCTTGTAGATCAGAATGGCCTCGAATTTACAGAGATCCACCAGCCTCTGCCTCCTGAGTGCTGGGATTAAGGGTTTGTGTTACCACCGCCTGGCTGCTGTTTCTTTTAAAAAGACATTGAAGTCTTTACTAGGGAGTGTCCTTGAAACAGGGGCCCTGACATTTGAACAGTTCCCAACCCCATGTTATGTGAGGAAAAGATTCTTGTGTTATTTGATCCTGTATAATAGAATGGGACAATGTTTTTATTTGTGTCAATAACAACACAGGAAGGAAAAAGATCAGTCCTGGGCAGATAAATTCTTCTCTGGTGGTTATTCCTGGCAAATCTTAAAATTGAATTGAAGATGCAACTTTGTCCTTTTTTAGGGATTTCTTGTGGCTCTTTAGACACTTACAAGTTTTTAAACATTTGAATTCTGTTGTCTGTAGTGTAAACAGTTGAAGTACAAGCCATCTTGTATCCCGGCCCTCAACAGTTTTGGATAAAGTACTTTGTCATTCTGTTTAGCCATCATTCAATAGTTATTAGTCATGAGGAAAAACTATACAGGATATGAAGATGAAGAGGGAGGGACCCATTCTTATTTGATAAAGTAGCCCACGTGAAATGATAAACAATGTATTCTGGGGTTGTGAAAGCATAGTGTATTTCTATTTTTCTTTAAAATGAAGATATCTTTATTATGTTTTCCTGAAAAATGATAGTTATTTCTGCTGCTTCTTTTTCAAGCTATGTTTGTGTCTAGTGATAAGTGCCCTCATTCCTTTCTTGGATTGTTCTTTGCTCCACCCCTTGCTCCACCCACTCTCTCCTCCAGTGGTCCTGGTTCTAAGCAGTGCAATCCTCATGCCTCTGGAAGCATGTGTGTGAGAGGGTGGGCCTGCTCATGTGTGTGCATTCACTGAACGCTTGCACGTGATGAGCAGCAAATTATAACTGATATGTGACTCGATTGCATATTTAGTCTTATATTTTTTTCTATAATTTATCCTTCCCATGGAAGTAATCTTTCATATAAAACCATGAAGTTCTCATTTGATGAGTATTTAGTATTCATTTTGCTAGAATTTTATTTGTTTAACCACTTCCTTCTTTATGGGCCTTTCAATACTTTAAAAAGTCTTGTCCTCCAACAACTTTGAGTTAACTCACAATACTACCAACAACATAAAAGAAAAAAAGCCATTCCATGACCTTAGCTGTAGTCTTGAGTTCTCACATAATCCAAGTACTTCGCAGGGAAGTCAAGACTTTGAACCTAGTCTTGGATGCATGTTGAGTTATAGGCCAACTTGGTCCAGATAAGACCCTGCCTCTAAACAGTAGAAACAGAAAATCTCCGTCTTTATACATTTATCAATAACTGGCATCATTAATAATTTTAATTTAAGTTTTAAAGAAGTAGAATATAATTATACTGTTTTCCCCATGTTCCTTCCCTAAAATCCCCCCTAGTCCCAACCCCGACTTGCTCTCAAATTGATGTTCTGTTTTTCTTTGTTGTTATGTATATATGCATAACTGTATAAATATATCTTGCTGGGTCCATTTACTGTGTCTTATGAATATATAATTTTATAGCTGACTACTTTGTATTGGATAGTCATTATGGGGAATATAATGAACAGAGAATTCTCCCTCTCTCAACAGTCACCAGTTGCCTGTAGTTTTGTCTGGGGGAATACCCATGATAAATCACCCTTTCCACATTAGCATGTCTGTTGGTGTTCTCATTGTTCAGGTCTTGTTCAGGCAGCCATGTTGTTAAGGTATTATGAAAGAGCTTGGTTTTTTAATTTCTAGGAGCCAGCCTGGTCTTCTGGCTCTTAACAATACTTCTGTCTCTGTTGGGTACTGCAGACCCCTGGCCCCTTGACTTTCTTTGCCTGCCTCAGACCCTCTATGCCTTCAGCTGCTCTGAGCACAAGAACCTCGTGAGTTCGTGATGGCAGGGGAGTGAATTCTGGTGGGTTTCACAGCTGGAAATACTGAGAGCTGGGGCATGGCTTTCAGTTAAGGATCCCTACATAAGCTTCCCTGGAGCACAATAAAGTTAGCATTGTTTCAAGGATGACCCGTGTCCCTGTGTCTTTGTGTGTGTATGTTTTAAATCTCCAACCTAGTTCTCGGTTCTCATACTGTCCCATAGTGCAGGCACTCCATATCTTCTCTTGATGTCCCCTGAGCTTTAGATGCAGGAGTTGTGTTATATATGAATCCATTGGAGCTAGACGTTCCCACACTCAGGTGATCTCTGTTTTATGACTGTTGTAGTTTTTTGTAATAGTCTCCGTGCTCTCTAAGGGTAAGCTTTTGACGAGGGTTGAGATCCCCACTTATCTGTAAGGATGTTTTAGAATGCAGTTAGGAATTGCACTGGTCTGGTAAAGTGATGGTAGTAGTTTCTCTTCTAAGAGCCATGACTCCACTAGCCCCAGGTGTTTGCCTAGGTTCTAGTACGGGCATGATTCCCTGCTATCCACAGACTTTAAGTCCAAATAGATAGTTATTAGCTATTGGCAAGACAATAGTGCTCCTGTTGGACCTTTAGGGATATCTCGTCATGTGGGTCATTGTTGTGGTTCATCAATGATGTCTCAGCTGGGTAGAACTATTGATTGCTTCCCTCCCTTGGTAGCTTGCATTGTACTTTCCTGTACAAGTAAAGCTAAGCTGCAGGAGGGAGGCTTTCATGTTAGATCCCCCTCAGATATTCTAAGTCCTGTATCCTACATGTGCTAGTCTTCAGCAATAGGACTTACCTTCAACCTTGGTGAGGTAACCAAGGGCAACAGCAATAGCTTATATTCTTTTGGGGGTCAGTAGGACTCCCCTATGAAAAACTCAATAGAGGTTTATCAAGATTGGTACTGGGGGTCTTGTTAGATAATATAAGACCCCTGTAAAGAGCATTGTCAACTCAAGCAACAATTGCATTAAGTGTGTGTGTGTGTGTATACATGTACTATGTATATACTTTTAGGCAAATATAAAACAATATGAGTCTTTGAGTCTATATCAAATGTACTTTGCACTATTTTCCCCTTTTCTTCCCTCTTCTCCTGTATTGATCTCTTTTCCCAACTCCTTTTTTTCCCTACTTTCCCCCTTCAGATCACCCATATCCTGCTGTTTGCCTAAGTGGCATCAAACACTTGTATTTACTTTTGTCTTTGTTGATCATTTGTGGCATGATTATTTGTTGTTCCTCTTTTGGCTGTCTCCCCATGCCACATGACCATTTCTTCCAGTGGGTTTGTTTGCATGCTTCCCATAGGTCTTGCTTCTTTGAGGGTTATGAAATTAACTTCGTTCTCCAAAGTAGGTTGCAAATATTTTTCTTCCACGAATCCTTTTTCTACATAGGAATGAAGTTTATTAGGGAAGAGAAGGAGGGAGGGAGGGAGGGAGAGAGAGAGAGTCCTATGAATATTTTTTATAATTTTGTATTGATGCATTATTTCATGTAGATAATGTAGTCAGATTTCCTTTGTTTTTTTCTTTCCCCCTCATACTTTATAAAACTTTGGAGCCAAACTAGAGAGCTTCTCATTTCAAGATCTAGCTGATACTTATTCGTGTAACTTGTCTATTACTTTCATAGCTTTATTTTGTCACTTAAATTCAATCCATCTGTTTCATCTAAACTGTTCTTATGTGTTTAATTTTTCAAATAAACTGAACATTTCAGATTTGAATGAGGGATACTCAAAATGAATGTATGCACAGCTTAAAGTCAAGCAAATGAGAATAGTAGCAATCTGGCATGTTTTAGCCACAGAAGAAATATGGTATACTCTCTATGTGTTTAAGTTTGCCTTTTTAATGAGTCGTTCTATAAAGCTTTACAATTTTATGTGGTTTCTTAGTATTTCTGTAACTATCTCTCAGGTTCTTACCCTGATATCTGACTCCTGTATTTTTACTCATAAAAATTAATTAGATTAACACTTCAATAGAATTTCTTTGATAATACCTTTGTCAAAAATCTCTTGAGAAGAATGGATTTTGGTTGCATTTCTACCCTTTAACAAGTCATCATGGCCAAGGGCAAGGGGAATTCTGTTCTGGCGTGAGAACAGGACAACAAGCAGAGGACAGACCAGAGTTCCATAAAAATCATGGGTGTGAGCATGGCTGGTGTGCATGGCATGTCAGGAGCATGAATACGTGTGAGCAGGAAAGGGTCTTAGAGACCCAGACAATAGAACTAGATTTTTTTTCATTCATTCAAGCTCACCCTGTCATTTAGTTAACAATTTGGGCTCATCTAACCATACACACTAGTTTAAGATGCCATGATAGAAGTTTTATTTGCTATTTTCTACTTATTTAGATCATAAATTTGGGGCATAAAAAGGAGAATTTTATTCATACCTTTTTTTCTTTCTTCCCATGAACACTGATGAATGCTGAGCACCAGTCCATCCCCCTTAATGCTTTAAAGTAGACAGCAACTCCCTCTTCTTTCCCTTCATTTCTGTCTCTACGGACTGTGCAAAAAAAAAAAAATAATCTAGAAGGGTAAGAAATGCTAGGCTATAGCACAAATCAATACCATAAGTGTATTGATGGAAAATTCTATACACTTTCTATTGCAATCTGTATTTATGTAACATTAATTTTTATTCTAAGCTGGGGAAAGATAAGAAAAAACTATGTTAAAGCTACTTCTTCTCCTCCTCATCCTTCTCACTGCCCTGCCCTCCCCTCTCTTTCCCTCCCCCATCTCTTGCCCCCACTTCCTCATCCTCTTCCTCTTTCTCCTTCTCTTCCTCTTCCTGCCTCTGTTCTTGATATTTGTTACAAGACATCAATTCTTTAGAAATCATCCTAGGGCCCTGGTTTAGTTCTGGAATTCCCATTTGTTATTATATGGGGGCTGTGAATGGGTATCTGTAGAATTATGAAGAGAAATAACAGCTGACTAATACTTTACTTCCACCTGAGATCACTATATTAATAAAGAAAATAAATATCTAATGGTTATAATCACAAACTTAACTTATTACTAGTGATGAATTATGCTCTGCGGAAACAAAAATGATGACTATTAATCTAGAAATTGATTTCTGCAGAACTTTGATGGTGCTTCTGGATCATTTCCAAGATCTTTTGTTTATGTTTAGCAGTGAAATGGGTGCTTTAAGCAATTAGCAGTTTATAGAGGGAAACCATTGATTGCTGAATATTGCTAGGGTAAGACCAGCAATACTCAGGGAATGTGGGCCAGCGCAAAATGTAATTCTTTGTTCATCTAAAATCTGTCAAATAATGTATTCCTTAATTGTATGTGTTTTAGTGTGTACTGCCTCAAAGCAGAAAGGAAAAAGATGCTTCACCTCAAGAGAAAAGAGGATACTATTAAATAGAAATCAATAAAGATATCCTCCAAGAAATCGATTATTATAGGATGTCTGATATTTGAAAGTGTTATTCTTGACACTGTATGGCGACAGAATGATTGTTTGAAAGAGTTGAAAGGCAAACAATAGTAGGAGATGGTGTAATGAGTAAACTGAGAGTCTTCTAAAAATAGAAAAACTGCTGCAGTTAAAATTATAGGCAGTATATAGCATAACTAAATATAGGAAAGAAAGTAGTGGTTTTGCTTTTGAAAAACTTTTTTTTGCCGTTTTGGTTTTTATTATTATCATCTGTTCTCCAGTCATGTTCATTTTATTATTTGTAATAAGTGATATGAAATGCCACCTGACTGTCTTTGTATGTTCTTATCTTTCCAATTTCTTGTCATTATTGTGTGATCTCTCACTCCCTGGTCCAAGTGCCAAATCTGGAGATTTTGAGATTCGAGGCATAAAATGCCTTCTTCTCCTATAGCTGCTCACATACAGCTTCAGAAACAGCTTTTACTGTCCATGCACCGCACTAACCCGCTTTCCACTTACAGAGAGTGGTAGAAAACTCTCATGCGGTGACGATAGCCACTTTTCTTTTTAACACTGTCAATGGTCTCGTTTTGTATAGTTTACATATTCTTATCTTTTATGGATGAGAATTTTGCTCAAGCCTGTGAATGTGCACTGCTTGTGAGTCTGGCATGCATGGGGGCTGGAAGAAAGAGATGGCTCCCCCGGAGCAGGAGCTACAGGGGGTTGTGTGCTGCTCAATATGGGTGCTGGAAACCAAACTCCGGTCCTCTACAAAAGCAGCAGCTGCTCTTAACTGCTGAGCCACACACGCGCGTGTGCACACACAGACAAGTGCCTGTCCCCCCTCACGCGCGCACACACACACACACACACACACACACAGTGCCATTGAGGCCAGAAAAGAGTGCTGGATTTCCAGGAGCTGGAGTTAAAGGCCATCGTGAGGCAGCCGTGAATGTTGAAAACCACATTCCGGTCTTCTGGGAAAGCAGTACTGTGTCCTAACAATTCCCCCAGAATCATACTTTTAGCATGCTTTTATTGCTAGGTGTTGTATAGAAACAAAATGCCTATTCTTCCACTTTAATAACAAGGAATAGGAAATAATGATACTACCTGTAAAAATCACGTTTAAGGTTAATGGTGTTTTCTTACCATTTATTGAAGCTTTACTGTGTACACTCTGTATTAAGGACTTTGTATACACCCTCTCTTTGTCTTCATGTCATTTTAAAAAGTAGACACATATAATTTGCCTCTCAGAGAAAAAGAAACTGAATGGAGTTGCTAAAAACTAAGTAATTCCCAAATCACAGACCTGTAAATAACGTATTTAGCAGTAACTCTGATTGTTACTGTTGCTTATACAGCCTCTGATCTATTTGCACACTCTTTCTGAATTCACTTTCTGACTTACTACTGACATTAGCCATTTAGCCTATTTTTAAAGCACATTTATCTGCAAATAATCATTCTTGTGTAGTGTTACCTTGGTACCTCTCTACATGTTTGGGAAGGTGCATGAGACTCAATCTCTCCATATTTCCTTGTTCTTGCAGAGCTTCTAACACATAGGAACATAGGAAAGTAGGTTTAAAACTCACACCACAGCAAATGTAGTGCCATTGGTCCCATGAAGACCACAGACTGAATCTTCATGACAGATTAGCACAGCTGTAGAAAGGGTATGCACAATTTTAAATTTACAATAATCCTACGCATAAGGAAGAGAGGGCATTTCCTTTTGTTTGGACTGAAGAGAACTTAGGCAAATTCCAGACCTCTGGACCTGGCTGAAAATCCTGGAGCTTCAAACCCCGTATCAGCTGCCTGCATTCCTCACCACGTCTTGTTCACTTCCACAACAGAAGACCCATGCTCAATGAAATAAGTCAAACCACTTGGAATAAGGGCAGAGTGTGGTTTTCTCTTGCTTCTTATGGAAAAGATACTTCACTTGAACACAAAGAGCAATGGGATCCTTTTGTTTGCACCCATTTAGGCTTTTGTTTTCCTAGAACGTTTCCAAGTCTGGATAGCTCCGTATTTAAGACAATTTCTGACGTTTTATCTATCTTCATGTTTATATTAGAAACTTGTTCAACAAGATACTACAAGTAAAATTCCAATTTTGATTTCTAAATGTAATAAGAGTTTGAAACTGTGAGACTCAGCTCTTGCCTTAAACACCTGGGAGTATACACCATTTCGGTTTCCTTTGGGCCCACAGGCATCTATAGAACATTATATATCATAGGCACGAATCCTATCTATATTAGCACATTAAACAGTTTCTTCTCTAGCAAATAATTGGGATTCATAACAGACATGTGTTAAGTCACAGTATTTAAGGTGTGGTAGTTGAGGAGGAGAACTCCGTGATTTCACAACCAAGAATGTCAGAGAATGTCCTGACATATGAGGACACAGATGACATTAGTTCTCTATATGTGAGGTTCTCACTGAATTGGAAATTTTCAAAAGGCCTTGAGAGAGTACTGAGGGATTAAAATTAGAGCCCTACTTCTGCTCACTGGGAATAGGAATAGGTTGAAAAATTAGATCTGAGAGAACTTATTTCTTGAACTTTCTTTGTATTTTACCAAAAGAAAACAGCCCAGATTTTTAACAATATTTAGCCACAACTATACTACTTTTGGCTTTAGAGAGCAGTTTAAAATTATATGTAATAACACTATGCATGGCTAGGATGGTTTTGTTTATGAGTCAGTGGTTTAGTTTAAAAGATCATCATGACACAGGCCTGAAATGTTCCCACTTTTGTAAAGTTCAAGGTAGAGTTGAAAGTCAGCTGAACACGTTTTGTAACCGATATGGACGAGATAGAGAACAGAGAAGTTATTGAGCTCCTGCACTCAGAGCTCTTGGTAGCCAAAGATTAGAAACAAAGACAGGAGGCTGGGGAAATGGGTTAGTGAGTAAGAATGCATGCTTCTCAGGGATAAAGACCAGAGTTTAGATCCCCAACAACCAAGCAAAAACTGGGTGTGGCCATCTGGGCCCATAACATCAGCAACAAAAGGCTGGATGCAGGAGTGCTGTTGGGGATTGCTGACTGCCAGCCTGGGTCCGGCTTCAGTGAGGGATCTTGCCAACAGAGAATAAAATGAGAATAATAAAATACTCTCTTGTGCACTCATACACTACACACACACACACCTCTCACAAATAAAAAATAAAAACCAAAGCTCAAATTAATTATTCTTTGTTGATTGTTCCAGAAAACCATACAGAAAGTGAATCAATGAATAATATCAAATCAGTTATTAATCATTTACTGAACAATCTATGATAAATTAGATGATTCCATATTTCTTTTTTATTTTTTTTAATTATTTTCTTCTTTTAAAATTTATTAAATTCTTAAAAAAAAATACCAAATTCCCACTCTCACTCCCCCCACAACCTCCTACCCCACCCCCATCCAATCCTAAGAGAGGGTAAGGCACAGTGCTCTCTGGAAGGTCCGAGGCCCTCCCCACTATACCCAGGCTGAGCAAGGTATCCATCCAAAGAGAACAGGATCCCAAAAAGCCAGTACATGCAGTAGAGATAAATCCCGGTGTCACTGCCAGTGGCCTCTCAGTCTACCCCAGCCATGCAACCGTAAACCACATTCAGAGGGACTAGGTTGGTCTTCTGCTTGTTGCTTCCCAGTCCAGCTAGATTTGGTGAGCTCCCATTAGCTCAGGTAAACTGCCTCAGTGGATGAACCCATCCTGGTCTTGACACAGGGAGTTCCATAATTCTAATTGAATTACTTGAATAAAAGTCTACCTTTTTGCTAAACATGAAGATGCAATGCTCTGTGAGGTTAAGAAGACTGAACCTCATGCCACGTGCATGTTTGTGTGGCATAAAGTGAAACCAGCCAACCCTATCTGCTCGAGAAGGTGGTGTGTGGTAACCACAGTGTGTAAGGAAACCACAGTGTGAAACAAGAGGACGTTCGAAGGGTTTAGAAAGCAAAGCGAAGTACAGCCATGCTAGCTGCATGCTGTTGTCGAAACACCCCCACCCAACGCTATCAAGGCACACATATGAAGTCCTCTAATGTCTCAGCGAGATAATACCTCTTAATGACATGCTAAGTGATGAAGGAAACCGTTTTCTCGGGGCTTTTCCTCCGCTTCGTCTTTTACAATGATCTCTACCGAGTCAAGGCTTGGTCAGCTTCCTATATGCTAATATTCCAGACATATTACTTTCCATCCATTTCCACTCCAGATTAATGATAGCCTGTTCAATGTTTGTCCTTACTTAGACGCCCACACACACCCCAGCGCCATCACAAATGACACCGTCTTTCCTGTCTTCTTCCTTCTTAGCTCCTGGTGCCTTCCTCTTGTTCTCCTGATCTCAATAGACAGCATCAGTATCCACCTATGAAGTAAAGCATGGGAGCTATCATTTTTATTTTCTCCTTTTCTCCACCTCATGGTCTACCCAATAACACTTGTCCATTCCATCATCTAACTCTGTCTCAGAATTTTCTGCTCCATTCCCATCTTGTTGCCATTTCAACCTGATTTTATTTCCACTCGTTTACTTTATTGATTTCTTAATTGTTGAAAATGAAATTCTGGTGCAACTTTTATGGGTGTTCATATGATGAAGTTACTGCTATACTCAATATTACTAGTTACTATACTCTATATTGATATTCTCAAAGGGAACTGTATCCTGTGCCTTGCTATAAAACTGTTTGGTATTTATCTTTAGCTTTGAGTATTGAGCATAGAAAGACCTCATATTTGTAGATTACAGCTAAGCCTCTGTGTGCATAATATACACATATCAGTAAGCCACATCTGAATTGGGCCTTGAACTTATGAATTTCCCAAGACATGACATTGTCAGACTTTGAGTTTTGGAGTTCTGATCGAAAGTTAGGTAGCTATGATAACCACAGAACTATCAAGATAACATTAGGTTGTTTGTCCGCTGTGTGTATTTGAGAATTAATATGTATATTTAAGTCAAGGGTCAAGTAATTCTCAAAAAGCACTTTTTATCATAGAAGGTTAAAATGATGCCATAAATACATTTTAAGTGTAAGATTTCTTCCCTATATTAAGACAGTCATTCCACACCATACACTTATAATCTCAGTTAGCATTGCCATCTGTATTGCTTGGTACTTTCTTTTAAACTTTTTGTTTTATTTATTATTGCCAGGGTAATGGCTTGGCGGGGGGAATGAAAGCATTTATCACCAAGATTAATGACCTGAGTTCATTCTCCAGGACACATGGCTGAAGGAAAAAATTGGCTCCCACAAATTGTTCTCTGGTTTCCATACATGACCTGTGGCACAAACACCTGTGCATGTAGGTGTGTGTGTTTGTATGTGTGCGTGTATGGACTGTGTATTTAGAGTCTCAGTTTATCTCATTTGAGTTAATAAATTTTCATCTAGTATACAGCATATGATAAATGTATGTCCTGAACACATGTAAAGATGAAACAGACATGACTCCCACTCGAGAGAGACAAAACTTAAGAGCTGACTCAAAGTGAGAATAAGATAGCATCAGTGTGCCCCCTCTTGGGTTGATTGATCTCAGGCAACACCCAGAGGAGGAGGAGACAGTTCATCGGGGCTCTCACCTCCATGGCTTCCACCGTTGTCCAAGAGAAGGCTCATTGCTGTACAGTCCTCAGGCGAATGGCCTCAAGAGCTTTAGGAAGTCAGTATGGTTTGCTGAGCCAAACAGTTGATAAAATCAACAATTAAAATTGAGTAATCACTTCTACTGGTTATTTGGAATGATTTCTGTATAATTCTTACCCTTTGGAGACATTTAAAATTTGAGATTATGATATAGGAACAACATTTCTCCCTTCTCTTTTCCTCCTCCAAACCTTCCTACATACCCCTCCTTGATCTCCTTAAAATTCACGGTCCTCTTACACATAACCTTTTCAGTCTAAATAAGGTTATTTGTATGTGTGTTTTCAGAACTGATCATTTGCCAGCAGGTAACCAGTTGGTGTGTTCTTCCTTGAGGAAGACCACCTCCCCTGTTCCCAGCTTCCTTCCATTGTCTGTGGTTCTTTGTATAGGGCTGAGGCTTCCTGGGCTTTTCTCCTAGTTTGATGCCAATTGGGGTCATCCTTGTTCCACTCATGTTTAGGCAGTCATGTTGGTGAGACTTCATGACTGTAGCTTCTGACACTACAAGGAGACACAATCTCTCAGCCAACTCCCCGATTCCCTTGCTCTTACAATTCTTCAGCTCCATCTCCCACAGTGTTCCTGAGCCTGAGATGCAGGAGTATGTTTAATGACTGATTGACAGTTTTTTGTTTGTTTGTTTGTTGGCATTTTTTATTTTTGTTTTTGAAGTACTGGGTTGAGAAGCAGGGCCTCGCAGATACTAGGCAAGTATGCTGCCACTGAGCTATAGAGCCTATCTTGGGAAACAGTTTAAACAAATAAAACATATTTATTTCATAATTTTCCTGTTTTCAGCTTACACTAACATTGTACAATAGGATATAAGTTGTTGTTTGACTTAAATTCTTATTTTTATATTTATTTGCTTCATGTGTGTGTGATGTATGTGTGTATTTCAGCACATACCTCTATGTGCATATGTATGAATGCACATGTGTCATGATGTACACCGAAGTCAAGAGATAACTGGCAGAAACTGGTGCTCTCCTTCCACACTGTGGGAATTTAACTCAGGTCACTAGCGTTGCTGCAAGTGCCTCTACCTATTAAGGCATCTCATTGGCCCACTGTGGGCTCCTGAGTTACATTTTATACTAATTGAGGTCATCCTCTGTTATTTCAGAAAGTGAAGAGTCTTAAAAGTGCCATATAAATTTTATTTAAGACTACATAATTTCAATAATAATAATAGTTTAGTTTATTATTAAGAATAATTTAAAAATGAGTTGTTATAAAATAAATAAAATGTGTGAACTTAATGTTTCTTTAGAGACACTGAGGGAACAAGCTGATAGCCACTGACTGCATCCCTAGTGTGGCCACTCCCCACCCCCACAGAACATGTGGTGAATGTCTCTTCCCTTCGTTTTATTGGAGAAAGAGAACATTAGAGACGTTAGATCAACCATCCAGGGCCAAACGAGTGACATCTATGATGGGTCACTCTGACCTCAAAACTTTTATTCTTTTCATCACGATCCTCTAAGCTTTAAAAACAAATCCTGGTCATATCCATTTCTACCTTCAAATGGATACCCGGGCAGCAGAGATGCCCTTTCAAAGAGAGAGGGAACACCTTTAGAAGAGCCCTTTGCTCCTTTCCCCACCAAAGACAGCAACCTGGCAACTGTGCTGATTATTCGGGGTGAGTTTCCGTGGCTAGTGCTATGGTTTCAAAGAGGGAGCACCAGTGTCTTAGTTAAATACCTGCCCACTACACAATTAAAATGCTGGTTAAGGTCCCAGTGCGAAGCTGGAACCTCTGTTGTCTGTGCCCCAGCAACATGACACTCGCACTTTGCAGATTCAATGCTGGAAGTACAACCGTTTCACCTCAGAGCCCTCTGATTGGTGGAGAGGAAAGCCAGGGAAGCCCTCAGCTGAGAGGCATAAAAGGTTGCCACTCACTGCTCTCAGGACCCTTGACCCTCACTCAGCCCCTATCTTAACCATGAACAACACAAACACTATTGTGTGAGAGAATCGCTGAAGAGACTTCATTCGCTCTCCCTCCGGGCCGGCGGGGGAGGGAGCTTGTGGTCTGCGAAGCCACGGTGACGGTTTGAAACTGTGGTGTGAGTTCTGAGTACACCTATATATCTGTATCTCTGCAGTGCCCTGTGTCTTCTTATCATCAGGAACACGACCCTAGGCAGTTGGCAAACCGAAGCAGAGAGAAAGTAAAGGCGCACATGTCCTCATTTCAAAGTGTGTGCTCAGCCGGTCAAGGGAGTGTTGACAAAGGTCGGTACTAATTCACTTGTGGTATGAACGTGATCAGTGATGGATTTTTTATTATTCAATATTGTGAGCAAGGATGTGCCAAGTTTACACCAACCGCTGGAAGTTTATTATTTCTCCAAATAAAATACAAACATCTGACCTTGCAAAGTAGTTATCACAAAACCACTTACTGATCATATTGAAGTGACCAATGCACTAATCGTGAATTCTAGGCAACATTACTGTGGAACAAAAGTCTGACAAAGCCCAAATTAGATGCCAAGTAAATACCCGTGGATTAAAATGCGAATATGGTATTAACCTTGCTCTGAGGCATAAGCACCTAGTTTATTAGCCGTTAGGGGCTCTTTCTAAGGAGATGGACTTTATTCCGGAAGACGCTTTGTGATTGACTACTCAGAAACTGTGAGAGGCTTTCCCACTGAATAGGAAGCGCAGGATGTACAATGAAGACAGACTGATAAAAGACATTTTATTATTTCTTTCTTCTGTGAATGTCTTCACTTTAGATACCTTTGAAAGTTGTTCACAGCTGTAAGAGATGCGGAAATGAGTCATAGAAATAAAGGAGCATGGTTATTGAAAGGGGGGAACCGGACTTGAGGGAGAGGTTCTAAGAATCGGAAGGAGATGATCCGGAGGAACAAAGGTGTTTGTCCAACTTCTGTGAGACCCTTTCTGAGTCTTCAGACTCCTGTGGATTCGCCTTCTCTGCTCGTTCACAGGATACACATTTTTAGCCTGTTTACTCGGTAACCGAAGCCTTTGCCTGTTTTCCTCTTTGAACAAGTCATGAAATGCAAGATGAGGAGCGAGGCGCTGGTTTCCAGCCAGAAACCATGAAACCCTCATCTGGGGCAGTGCAGTCTTTCAGAACAGTCTTCAGAAGTCTAAGGCGTTCGGCTTAGCCGTGTTCAGTTAGACTCCATCAGGGACTCTGAAGCCTTCTGGTGACTTAGCCTGAGAACCTTCTGCGACATCACATCAGGGACATTTGAATGAGAAGTGCCTGTAGTGCAGCAGTGGAGGCTTCTTCGCAAGGGTTTCAGAGTGTTTTCAAGAAGATAAGTTGTTGATTCCGCAGTAAAGCAGCTCCCACCCACACAAGGAAGTAGCTGTAAACTCACATACAAATGAAAAATCTGAGTAGGAGGGGACTCGCTCAGAAGCAAGATTTCTACAAGAGGGAGGGTAAGAGAGAGGAACTGGGGGAGGGGTGTGACGTGACTAAAATGTATTATATAAATGTAGAAAACAGTCAAGAAAACGTAAGAAAAACATAAAAAGTAAAAGCAGAAACCCATTTTAAAAAGCCAATGAGTTTCTATATCAAAAGATAAAGATTCTTCTTGAAACTACAGCAACTGTGGATGGAATCTATCAAAATAAGTGCCAATTAATAAATATTTAATGAAAAAAATGATGGAGAGAAAGGATAAAATATAGAATTGGAGTCAGTCAACAAAATAACGTTAGATTTTATATGAACTTAGATTGTGATGTTGATTGTGTGTTTTTGATTGATGGAGTAATATTAGCTATGACCCACTCTCTGAAGATAGAAGACTGCGTATATAATGGACATGTGTATTGGGTTTCATATTTAACAAGCTCGTAATAAACACTCAAATACTTATTAAATAGTTAAATTGAAAGTACAAGGTAGTCGCAAGTGATGTTATCAATGTATGGAATTATTAGAGAGGGAGTTGGAAGGACACAAGTTATGTAGGTTGATTCCACCCTAAGTCACTGTTTGACAGGTAATTAATATACTTGTAGATGTATGCTTGTCATCCTTGGCCCTGGATGATATCAGAAAAGAGAAGGTTCAATCCCTACCCCAGGATAAGCTCATCTTACCTATCTGAGGTAAAACCCAGGCATCTACAAGGCTTAAGAGTTACCAAAGTGTTTCTAACTTCCACTCAGGGTTTGTCTCAGGGTCACGATTGCTGTGATAAAACACCATGACCTAAAACAACCTGGGAAGGGAAAAGTTTATTTAGCATACACTTCTACATCCCTGTTCATCACTGAAGAGTCAGAACACAGTCCCAGAATGGAGTCATGTGAGAATACTGAGTGCTTGTGGGAAAACCCCAAGGAAACAAGAGTCCTGTTCCCTCAGTTCCCTCAAAACAGAGGTGTTCTTGGACTGTGTTTTCATGCTCCTCCCAGGTGTAGCAGGAAGGAGAGAGTTCAGTTTAGCTGTTGTTATTCATCTGTCTCTATGGAAACACATGTTTTGCCACATGTGGGTTGTCCTGGCTATTCAACACCTTACTCAGGTGATTCTTCTTAGCCCTCGAGTGTGAATTGTCAGATACTCTGAATAAAGCTGGCTCTTGAGTAAAACTTTAGGCCCTTTTAAAGCCCTGATCCTCCAGGGTTTACACCTCCAGCTAAAGTGGGAAAAATTGAAGGCAATCAGGGCCGAGACTCAAACAGGGCAGGAGCTGATACAAGTGGGTGCCATGAGGGGGTCCTGCTTCCCAATTTGTTCCTCTTAGCTTGCTCAGCCTGCTTTCTTATAGAACCCAGGACCACCAGCCTAGGAGTGCCCCCACCCACAGTGGACTGAACTCTTCCACATCAATCACTAAGAAAATACTCGATAAACTTGCCTACAGCCTGATTTTATGGAGGCATTTTCTTAACTGAGGTTCTCCCCTTTCAGATGACTCTAGCTTGTGTCAAGTTAGCATAAATCCAGCTAACACAGGGTGGGACTTTGATATAAATGGTCAGCGGACCAAAGGCAGACAAGTTCCAGGCAGGGCCTGGGGAGGATTTATTAGTAGAGCCTTGGAAAGATGTATAGCGGCCTGGAAATTAGTCAGTCATCCTGAGGCTAGTCTAGCTTAACGTTGAGATAAACAAGTCTTAAAATGGAGAGGCCTGAATAAGGCTAGAAGTGATAGGTAAATGGTTCCAGGACGAGCTGCCCTGATGTTAGGGAGGCCCAGATCAATCTCCCTGGACACATGTATAATATCTACATGCCTTAAATTTCTCATCTATGAAGTGAATAATAATTCTGCTTCACAGAACTCTCCCATAAATGTCATTGTGTCTGACCAAAGGATGCAGTAAAAGGAGAAACTGAGTCACAGCAAATGGGAACATCGAGACAGAGGCAGGGGGGTGTAACACTAAAAGAGCAAGCACAAGTCACATGCCTCAGGAGCTCCTGTGACCTTACTCCCAGGGATCTGGGTCACTCAGAAACTCCTGATTGAAATGCCCCGGGGGATCTCTAAACTATGGTTCTAAGAAACAATGCAACCCCTACCTTCTTTCCCGACTCCAAGCCGCTACTAGCAAAGCTTCCCACATCCTTCCCCTGACCGACTCAGAAGTGAGACTGGCGACGCCTAAGCCCATTTGCGCGACATCAGAAATGGCTCCCTTGAAAGTTTTCTTGGTGCTTTGAAACACTCATAGGAGAAGCAGAAGTGAGTGAGTCCCATGAGAAAAAGTTAAATGAAAATAGGAAGTGCCAAGCATGAAAGTCACACACGTTTTGTAAGATTTTGTCGTTTTTCTCTGTGAACTTTTCTTTGTACATAAAAATAGTTGAAGTGGTTGGTTAGTTTCCTCCAAACGCTGTCTTAGTGGCAGCACTACTTTTATGATTAATTGATTCAGTGATAGGGTGTCGCAGTATCTCAGGCAGGTCTGAAACTTACCATGGAGCCTAAGCTAAACTCAGACTCACAGCGACCAAACCTCCTCAGCCTCCTAAGTGCTGTGATTATAGGCATGACCTACCGTGTCTGGATTGCACAGCCATTGTTAAACTAAAGTACTATGTTGCTTAGAGATCAAGGGACAATTAGAACCCATTTTGAGCTAGAGAAAACACAAATTAGTAGTACAGTAGAGCAGTCTACAAAGACGAGGTGAGATGTGATTAAATTGTCTTTGTGTTTGAAGCCATAGTGGTTTGCGAGGCCAGCTTTTGGAGTTCTTTCTAGACATCATTGGCAAAATATTCCAATGATATCTGTGCATAGCTGAATGTGTTTGTTCCTTTTATTGCCATGGCAAGTCTCAGAGGGAGACTAGGTATATTGTGCATTTGCAGAGCAGAGAAGGACACTGCAGACAGGGACAGATTGTCCTAAGACTATGTCCCTAGCTGAACAATTACCGTGGCGAGGCTGAGCTGAAGCCCAGCTTTCTTGGGGTTCAGATAATGGCAGTTCATTTGGGGTTACAGTATCTATTCCCGTCACCAACGAATTCTTCAGCCAGGGTCAGTAGAAAGCATTGTGCTTGTTTCTTCTGTTTGATGTAGCAGCAGGGAACACACCCTCTTTATGGAACCATGTATGGCTGAAAATGTGGTTCATGTTACTTCACAATACATAATGTTTGATATGTGCATACATATATATATATTTGCATATTTTAGATATATATAGCCTAAAAGTCTTAGGTAAGTTTCATAATCATAGAATTTCCATTCATAAAATTTAAAATAGTTCATACCTTTATATTTGTGATCATTTGAATAAATACTTTTAATGGAATTTATATGATTTTTTTTTGATTTTTCGAGACAGGGTTTCTCTGTAGCTTTTGGTTCCTGTCCTGGAACTAGCTCTTGTAGACCAGGCTGGCCTCGAACTCCCAGAGATCCGCCTGCCTCTGCCTCCCGAGTGCTGGGATTAAAGGCGTGCGCCACCACCGCCCGGCAAATTTATATGATTTTGATACTGAAAGTGACAACTTCATAATGAAAACATGTTTATTAATTTAATTTTACAAAGGTAAATTTTTAAAAGTAACATTGGTGTTATAACCAAAGATTCTTTGAAAAAAATCTCACTTTAGAATATGGAAAAGTATTTCAAATATGAACATGTAAAATAATTTTTTTAAACGCATGAATTTTCTATACTAGGCAAGTCAAAGTTCATATATAAAGTAAGCACATTAAAATAGCCAGGAAACCAAAATGAAGAAAGCCATTAATTGGGGGCTAGTGCTAAACAAATTTTAGAACCCAGCATAATTCTATATTCATAAAAACCTCCCAGGTCTCATGGTGGCACACACCTGTTACTCTGACTCTCTTCGAGGCAGTCACAAGAAGATTATAAATTCAAGACCAACTTGAAGATTTCTAATTTTAGTGTGATTTGATCTTTGAATGTGAAGTAAAAATAGGACTGGACATGTGGCTCTAGAATAAAGGAAGACAGAAAGAGGAGGAAAGGAAGGAAAAGAGGAAAGGGGAGGAGGAAAAATAGGGAAGAGGAGACATAAAGGAGGGTGGGTATCCCACACTCTACACAGCTCTAGGATTGACCTAACTGGGGCAGCAAGGAAATGAGGAAAAGACACATTGAAGAAATGACAGATACAGACAGAGAAATGTTGGCGATGTGTGATCTAGACTCTGATGGTGAAGCCACAGCACCGCAGCAGCCCAGTGTGTTTATTTTGTGCTGTTGAATAGGGAAGCAAGAGTATTACATACTACTGAAGAGGGAGTCAGGGTTATTGCCTACAGATATCCACTGCTGAACGAGGAGGCAGGTCTCCATAATCTGGGTAGGGGCAGACTCTCGGGAGCAGTCTTCAGACAGTAGGTATCTAAGGGAAGATAGCCGTGGTGGGCATTTTTTGCTCACACTGTCGACATTTGCACTTGGATCAGAGGAAGACTTAGCCCAGGCGAGGCTTTGCCACACTCATGAGACTGAGGCATTGGGGTCCTGGACATGGCCATGCCTATGTCAACAACACATTTTCAATCAGGATCTCACTCACTCTCTACAGAGAACGGGATTGACACATGATAGGGGGGTAGACTGGAATGGAAATTCTATCAGCACATCCAGGTACTTAGAGAACATTAGTATGTCTGTGAAGATCTCTGTGCATTTACAGCTCCTTCGAAGTCCTCTCTAAAACCTAAAAACTCAGGAGTCCCTTCTTGGACTCCTCTTCTTTCTTTAATTATATATAAATATATAAATTTTGGGAGAATTCATGAGTGTTATATTCACATCATCTCTACCTTTTTGTTCCCATCTACCTCCTCCTTTTCCCTTGACTCTTCTCAAATTTATAACCTCTTCTTTAGTTATTTGTTGGGTTATTATGTGTTTATATTTGACCTATTGAGTTCATTTTGTGTTGGTTGTTTGTACATGTGTTTATAGCTGACCACTTGAGATCAGGTAGCATATCAGGGGGCTCATTCCTGGAAAAAAAACAATGATTATCCCTCTTGGCAGTCATTGATTGCCTGATTGCCTGTAGTTCTTCATTTGAGGGTGGAAACTTGTGAGATTTTTCCTGTTCATATTGGCAAGTCAACTTGTATCATTTGCAGGTCTTGTTTAGGCGACTGTATTGGTGAGCTATCATGGGTACAGTTTCCCTGTCTAGAAGGCACAAACTCACAAAAAAAACATCTTTATCCTCTGCCTCTTAGAGTTTCTCTGCTCCCTCTTCTAGCACTGTCTCTGAACTTTAAGTTTATGGTTATACTGTAGATGTATGAATTGAGTATAGGTACCCATGTTCATTTTTTCTCTGCTTTTGATCAGTGGTGGGTCTTTGCAGTAGGTCCTTATTTGCTGTAAGAAGAACAAAAGTCTTCGATGACTGGTGAGAACGGAACTTATCTGTGGGTATAAGGGTATTTGTAGTACAGTAAGAAATTATATTGGTATAGGAGAATGGCAGTAATAGGTTCACTTTTGTCTTGTGTATCGTTGCTCCAGCTATGGTTAGATGCTTAGGTTTAACAGTGCTAGGTAGGAATCCCTCCCATCCCATTGAGTGGGTGATTAGTCCAATTAGACAGCTGTCCGTTATCTTCAAGATAAAAGTGGCACTCTGATACTACGGGGAATATCTTGCCCATCCAGCCATTGTGGCGGTTCGTAGGCTTTACAACCATGTAGGACTAGGGTTGAGCAGCTTAAGACGCTACGAAAACTCTTCCCCAGGGTAGGGGCTTCCAGATCACTCCAGATCTTGTATGTGAACCATGCGGTGTCTTCAGGAATGGGGTATTACCTTCAAGCTATGGTAAAAATACTCTGAAATTTGGACTGTACTGCAGGGCAACCACTACTCACTTGTAGCTGCTGAGTCTTTGGAGTAGAACTATTTTTAATTCTACTTATTTTTCTATGATTAATTCTACTAAATTTCAATAACCGTATATTTAAATAGCCATGCAGATCTGCTGGCAATAGTCCTGGAGTCTACAGCTGTATGCTCCGAGCTTGTCCAAGACAGTTCTAGGTCTAACCACACCTGTACATAGCATGTTGTCTAGAGGTTGTGGGACCTGGAAGAATGGGGCCAGTAAATGAGGCAGACTAAGCCTCACACAATAGCCAACTTTATTTAGGGCACCAGACAATTATACTCTGAGGATTAAGAGGGGTCACATGAGTGCAACCACAAGGGCATGACGTGTCATGATTTTTTGGAGTTTTCTCACAGGACTCCATTCTTTGACTATGTTCAGACGTTGTCTGAGGGGCAGCAGGCTTATTTTTCCTGTCCGTATTAATTCTTCTGTAGAAGCATCAATGTGCTGGCTATATCTCCACATAAGAAGACCTGAGGCTACCTTGGATGCCTAGAGGCGGTCCAGGTAACTACTTCTGGGTAAGAGGGAGGATCAGCAACCATCTAGGTAACAGGTGTTCCTCGCAATGGCTGTCACTTTTGCAAGGCAGACGTTGTTTTGGTATTGCTCATGAAAGTTTGCAAAACTGCACTCTAATTTGGAAGAGCCTGAGTGTGTATGATATGAATTTTCTAAAACAGCAGGTTTAAACACATTTATTCACCTGATTCAAGGGAATTCTTGAATCCTTAAAATAATGCTTCCAGCTTTTCGGATACAAAAACATGTTTTTGAGAAAACATTTAAATAAACATGCATTGTAGGAGAGCAGAACACAGGAGAGAGTGATTGACAGCTATAAAGGGGGAAACCGGTATTTTCAAAATGAATTCTAGTAACCTAAGAATCCTTCTAGTTGCCCCTATATAGACAATTTGGGGTAGTCAAAATAAAATTTTAAGCAGCATTCTAGAGTAGCAGTTAGGGGCATAGGATGCAAATTTGACTTTCGTCTCTCCTATTACCCTTGGGTGTCAGAAAATTGGCCTCTTTATCTGCAGAGGAGAGGAAGCCCTGGGTTTTGAAAGCATGGTTTGAGGGGTGGGATGGGCCCACTTGGGTCATGGCAATAAAGGTGAATTCCCTCTACTAGAATCCCTCCCACAGCTGGAAAATACTCTAGAAAACACCTGTCAGAATGAGGAAATTGAGCATGCAGAAATGCAAAGGCAATAGTGATACTAGCAACAGATTCTAAAAAAGAGATGACAAGGGCCAGCTGCTAGACACCTGCTCCATGCTCAGACACCAGCTCTGAAACCAGAATGACAGGCAGGCACGCATCCCATGCATTTCAGAGCTGTCTCTCAGCCTGTGATTTCCAGCTTGCTTTCCATTCGGTTCAAAGAGCAAGCAGCCATGTGGCGAAGAATGTGCTAGAGCAAATGACTACAGTCGCTTAAAAAAAAAAAAAGAATGGAGGGGGGAGGGGTGAGCCCTTTGCTGCTTGTACAAATAGTTGCTTGACCCTTTCTCTTTTCTAATGTGGGCTGTCCCCCGAGGGATCGTGACGCGTAGTTTGAGAACTACGGCTCTAACACACACACTAAGTCATCTGGCCTCACTGTTCTCCTGTTGATTATTATTTCTCCAGTGCTCTCCTCACTTAACTTTTAGGCCCCATCTCCAAACTTCACCAACACATATCTGTCTACCTGTCTACCTATGGCTCCGATGGGGCTACATAGCTTCTCTCTAACTCCACCCTTCTTTCTCCCAGCATTCTGTTTCATCTTCCCTGCCTACCTAAGTTCTGCTCTGCTATAGGTCCAAAGCAGGTTTTTCATTCATTAATGGTAATCCCAGCATACAGGGGGAAATCCCACACCATCTCCCCCTTTCTGTTTAAATGAAAAGGAAGGCTTTATCTTCAACATAGTAAAATTACATATAACAAAATAGGTATCAAGTAAGAATTACAGTTACAATATTTATATCTACTTTATCTTTTAGCATAACTAAGGAAAACTAGAACCATTAATTTTTCAACTCCATCAAAGACTCAAGAAAGATATAATATTACCTAAGTAAACAGGAAGCATATTATAAGCAACTTCCAAAACTCTACAAATGACAGAGACATCTCACTGCCTGCAATCACCCAAAGTTCTTCTTTATCATTGGGGCATCCATTGTCAACCTACTGGCCCATAGTATCCAGCAGACTTTTCCATGAAACAGGAAATGTCAAAGACAATTCTGCCTATATTGGCAGTTCATCAATCACTTTCTTCTGTGTCCTACAGAATGTCTGGCAGACTTTTTCATGAAATAGGAACCCCGAAGGATTATCTCACCTTTAGGCAAATTGAACAGTCATTTCTCTGTGGGTCCTGCATGTCCAGTTAAGCAGTCTAGGCAAGAGCAATTTCTTACCCAAATGGCTAGCAAACTCCATAAGGAGCCTCTTTGATTGCCCATCTTCCTCTTGAAGTAATTGGTTGCTGCCACAAGCAGATGTGTCTCACTGTAATGAAAAGTCATAAGTTCTTAAAACATTTTAAATTTATATTCTTTAGTCTTTGAAAGGTTTTAAGAATACCTATCTAACTGAAATATATCTTTATATATAGAAAACCTAACTAACATGACTACAAGCTTGACTATTATAGATAATACATAATGCAAATCTCTATTGCAGGAAAACGCACTAGATAAGGCAAAAGTTAATCATAGAGGAAGATTGTCTGTCCCCCAAAGAAAGCTTTCTTTCAGAATGCTGAATTTTCACCTCTGCTTTTCCTTTATAGGTGCTATTTGGATAAAGTCTGTAATGAAACTTCCCCTAGACAATCATTCTCTAAGTCAAGCTGTTTTATGGCTGATTTTCTTCCTTTACAACTTCCTGCTTTAGTGTGATGTTTCTGGACACTTAACCTCTCACTCCTTTTCAACAGGAATCTCTTCCTTTATGGAGAGTAACAAAATCAGGAAGAGAAGCAGGTGTTTCAAAGACTCAGGGGTCATAATTATATATAAAAAAGTAAATCTTCATCCTTCAACTATATAAAACATAATCTTTAAAAAAATATGCCTTCCTGGGTGTTATCTTCGACTTGCTTAACTGTGACTGCTCATGACAAGCTTACCAGGAAATTTCTGTGATGCCCTGTTTTTCTTGTTCTTGTTAATGAGAGGGAAACCCTGCACAACACATTCCTTTGGCTAGGCTCATGCCCTGAGCTTCAGTAAGGGGTCTAACTAGAATAAACACGAAGGGACTTTAAGGGCTTTGGGCATCAGTCCATTGCAATAATGGTGTACCAGTCAAAAAGTCCAATTCTGAGTCAAATTTATTTTGTAATATGAGTTTTTATAGAATAGCCGCATCATACAAATTGAATTGTAATGCCATTAGTCTATTACTTTTATTTTCTAATTGGATGAAAAGGAATCCAAAATGATCTATGGAAATAATTAAACTTTTTAATGTGACAAATTAGTGAAATTAAGTTGGTAATGTTGGTAATTATTGTGAGACATTGTAATATTAGTGCA
Source organism: Neodon shergylaensis (assembly GCA_025134845.1). Lineage (NCBI taxonomy): Eukaryota > Metazoa > Chordata > Mammalia > Rodentia > Cricetidae > Neodon > Neodon shergylaensis. The sequence continues at coordinate 4,383,654 of JABTXL010003523.1, read as the reverse complement.
TTCCACGCAGAGTGAGAAAACGTTGGAGACATTACCTAATACCTTTTAAATGTTTACTTCTATATGTTACCTTAATTCTCTAAAATAAAATGTAAGTAAATACAAATATAAAATATAAGTAGACTTGTGGGTGCTTCGTCCTCGTCCTTATATATACAGGTTCATGTATTGAGAGATACAGGCATAGTGATATTGTCTATGAATTTTTGTAATGCCAAAAACTACAATCAACCCAAATACCACTAATAGGAAATATATAAATTAAGTTTCTCTATGTGCAAATTGTGGAGTGATAGCAGACCACTAAATCAAAGGCAAAATATTACTAACAAAGTGATGCATTGATTAAAATCACAGGATACCTAACGTCTTCTGAGCAGCAATAACTGAGTGACATTTATGAAATGGGTAAATATACGTACACCCCTTACATTTCTGTAGTGTATATACTATCACCAGCGCATTGATAAATAGGAAAATCTAGATATGGAGAGGGATTTTGTTGTTGCTGTTGTTACTTTCTTTGGTTTCAGACACAAGAGAATACAGAAAGGCAATAATAATATAAAAACAAAACCAGTCTTAATTTGCAGTACATTGTATAAACCATTATAGAGTTATAATGAATATGTGTCTGTCTGTTAAAGAATATATATTGGAAAAATAGGAGCAGAGAGAATACATACCCTTAACTTACTTGAATTATAGTTTTTTTTAAAAAAAATCATGTACCCTCCTATGATTTTTACTGTTAGTTCATAGATTGTTACCACAATTCAGTAGCCTTTTCAATTCCAGCAAGGACTTTATAAGGTCTGACACTTGGGAACACACTACATCCATCATTGTGGCTTCCCTTAGGGACATGAAGTTGCCTAAACACTTAACATGTGGCTCTTTTAAATTGATTTATACTGAGACAATGAAACCCTTGCCTGTTTTTAAAAGAAAAGATGTGAAATAATTTCTTAGTAAAGATTTTATATTAAATTCTTGCAAGAAAGCCTGTTTTGCATCAAGTTAATTTACTGTTAGTTTCAAGCATTTCCTTGACTTTTGGAAAGCTGTCTACTAAAATTTGAAATTGCCTGTCTTTTGGCTAGATGCTTAGGATTCTGAAGCATTCAGATTTCTTAAGATTTTCTTTCTTCCTCTTCAGAATTAGTGTTCCTTGGTCCTCGATGGACATTAGGGTCCCCTAAGAAACATTAAGTAGAATCTAGGCTCTCTGCCAGAGGTTCTGAAAGACCTAGGTTCACCCGTGCTAGTGAGCCACTCCAGTTTCTGCTGTGCTGTGAGCTATGCGTCCTAATGCAAGGCCATGCCGAGAACAGCTTCTCTATGTTAAACAGTATTCTACAAACAGCTTTGTGGTTCCAAAGGCATGCCTTCTAATAATACTTGAGGAGCTTTATTTTATGTTGCTTCACCAAGTAAAGGGTTTTTCTTTCTAAAAAAACAATTTGAAATAAATTAGAAGGCAGGACAAATGTTTTACATGAATATGCTAAAAGTGTTTAAAATCTTTACTTGTAAAGATTCTTTATTCTAAATAAATCAGTCTTATTTATAGTGTTATCTGTCCTCCAAGCCTGGTCAAGCAGCGGCAGGTAAAACACTTCAGACGGAGCAAATGGAGGTTGCAAACCTGTTTATAGTCTGAGTATGATAATTTAAGCACTTCCCCAAAGAAGTCCTGGCTTATAGGATGTGCCTCTGTAAATCACAGAAATACATTTTTACGGCCCTAACATTTTCCTGCCATATGAACAGAGTATGGTGCACATGCTATTAGAATATTTTGCAACCTTCCTCCAAGTTTGTGAAAATGCTACTCAAAGTTGATTCTTTTCATACATCATATTTTATGGAACCAACATTAAGTTACCCAGTTTTTCTAGCATTTTGCATAATGCATTCTCCTTCCCCGGATGGTGTTTTTCTCCATATTTTGGTTTCTGTTGCTAACTGGACTGTAGAAATAAGATATGATTGCAAAAGAAACTAAATTAAAATGAAGTTGTGAGACACAGTTATCTGTCAGTTTTCTGGAAGAAAATACTCAGGGAATATGATTTTGTTTCTGGGCATTGATATTAGCTATATAATTGGTTTCTGGTGTAAGGTATTATAAACTAAGCCACAAGGCTCTCAAAGTTTTGTTGAACTCGAATGCTCCCTTCAGCTTTATTTCAGGTTTCCAAATTACCAAAATTTTCATATTAGTTACCTGTGTTGGCAAGATAGAATAGTTTCTTCCAGGCAGACGCATCTGTCTTGCTTTCTGTCTCTCCCCTTGTCCAGCAAAATACTACACATGCAAGGTTTTTAAATGAGAGGAGACAGGAATTTGTCATGACATTTTAAAATATGATATTGTCTTATTGCTAATAAAATTTCTTAGCAATAAAGTGACACTTTAGTCACTCAGATTTTTCTTTACATTTTTCTTTTTACTTCTGAATAATTATAAAACTAGATTAGTAAATGATTTTAAAACTAAACTTCTAAAATATGTTTGTGTGTGAGTGTCTGTGAGGTGTATGGGTGTGTAAGTACCTGGTATATGCGCACGTGGGAGGGGTAGGTGTCTGGTGCATCAGAAGCCTGAAGAGGGCTTTCGGAGCCCACCTCTACAAATCTCTGCCTTGTTCCTCTGAGGCAGGGTCTCTTGCTTGCTGTGGGACAATGGTCTTGTACCCTGTCACTTGTATCACTTTAATAAAATGCTGATTGGCCAATAGCCAAGCAGGAAGTATAGACAGGGTGACCAAGCAGGAAATATAATCAGGGTGACCAGAACAGGAGAATTCTGGGAAGAGGAAAGGTTTGGTCTGACATTGTCACCCAGACACAGAGGAAGCAAGATGAGAAGGCCTCACTGAAAAAAGGTACCAAGTCACGTGACTAATACAGACAAGAATTATGGGTTAATGTAAGTTATGACGTAATAAAAAGCCTGAGCTAATAGGCAAACCAATTTGTAATTAATGTAGGCCTCTGTGTGTTTCTTTGGGACTGGATGGTACAGAAACCTCTGTCAACACTTGCTGAATGAACCTGGCTATGTTTTTCATCACAGATGAAGAACAGCAAGTTCCAGCAATGTTCTTGTCTCTACCCCTCAGTGCTGGGGCGGCAAACAGGTGAAGGACCTTTATGTGGGTGCTAGGATTGGAACCCTGGTCCTCAGGCTTACACAGCAAATGCTCTTAGATGCTGAGCCATCTCTCTCCCCCTAAAAATACTTTTTAAAGTAATTTTAAAACAAAATCATTGTTACCAAATTTCAGGGAAAATAATTGGGCTACATTTTCTACGTTTGTTATCAAGTATTCCTTCAAGGGGCAAAGTGACAGCTGTTGTTTTGTACGGGAGCTACTGTAGCCTTTATGAAATTGTAGTGTATCACTCATTCATGTCACAGAGCGTGGGTAGTCAGATCAAGTAGTCCTTGTTAAGTGAGCTATGGGGACTTCATCTTGGAAAGCCTGTGATGGTCGGGTCAGCCTAGTTCTCAGCTTACGATCAAATGGAAGCAATTATCAGGCTACTTTGAAAGAAAAATCTAGTGTGGTTGTAAATTGGGGACACTTGTGAAAAATGCCACTCTTTTGTCTAGATATCTCAACTGGAAGTAATTGGGATTTGTGAAACCAGACATGCTAACTCGCTGATCTGGAAGCCACTATGATATCAGAATTATTCTTTTTAAATCAAACTGCATGTGGAAAGGGCTCTATAAAGTACAGCATATACTTAGCAAAACAGGTGTAACGATATTGGGAGTTGTGCAAGCCTCGTGCTATCTCTCATTACTATGTTTTTATATGTGTGCTTAAAGGTGAAGAATGTTCCAGCCGAGGGGGCTTCATAAATTCACTACTTCAAAATAAATAATTGAACATCAATCTCTATCTACTATGGAATGATTAGCTTTTGAGAAATAATGGTATTTCAGGACCATGATCTTTACTAGATCAACCCTGGAGAAATTATTCCTCTGCCCCTGACTTTGGGGCTTTTTCTTTTAAAGTGGCAACAAAATACAACAGTTATAAATGTACTTCTTGGAACTAAGTGGGGATAGTGATGATGTGTGTTTGCTGTTCTAGAACCATTGCAGGAATTAATTTAGGTCTCAACTGTAAAGCAGCGAGAATAGCCAGCACTCGACAGATTGGAGTTCTCAATATAGTAAATTGCAAACTGTGAAAAATTATGTAACAGTTTATGCAAATAAAACTCTGCAAAACCTTGGCAATAAGAACTTCAGCTTTAGTCATTAAGTCCTCTGCCTGAAGGACCCTTTAGCACCGCCAGGGTAGCTTGTCTTACATTTTCCTGCTGTCTAGCTGCTTATTTACCCAGCAACTGGAGTGGCTGGGCTAATATTCAAACATGAGTCACTATGCAGTTATCCTCCTACATCTAAATCTCATCATTGCAATGGTCAAGATTTATTAGGGGATTCTTATCTTTCAGGCATGACACATGCATGGTTTCATTTGGTCCTCACATGACCCTGTTGGGAACAGGAGGCTGTAAGGGTCAGTTTGTCCATCATGGATACAGCTGTCCATCATGTGTCCAGATGGCTAACATGGGGAGAGGGGACATAATCACAAAATGACAAAATGTATATGCAGGGAACCCCATAGTAAACAGTGCTGTAGTGTGTTATATAACTATTTAGGGGACTTTTACTTTTGTGGGGTCCTGTATAAATCTGGCCTTGAATTCAGAGGTTTGAGTGTTTGCCTTCGAGGTCCTGCCTGTACATCTCCGTAGGTCCATGTGCCTATCTCTGTATGACGTGAATGCCCTTCTTCCTGTGTGCCTGTGCCTGCCTGTGTGAGTCCTGTATGTGCTGGCATGTGACGGGTACCTGCTGGCATCTGCTCTCTAGTGGTCTGTGTGACATTCATCACTAAGTCAAGTGAGTCTTACCAACCTATGACCCCTCAGATTCGCTTCAACTCCTTGGCTCCCATCACCTTCCTCTTTTCCTGGCATTGGAGTCTTGAACACAAAACAAAGAACTTTAGATTGGAAGTCCTACTATTTTTACTCTATGGGTAAAAGAACTTAGGCTTAGTTTAAAAGGGTATAGAACTTGCTAGGTGTTCTCCAATGAACACATGTTAAAGGTGAAATTCAATCATAAAGAATCAGATGTTATTATCTAATTTTAAGCCTAACATGTTTCTTTCAAATATATATGCACATTATAGGAAAGCTATGTATAGATTTAAATGTATATTAAAGAGCTAAACTTTCAGTCAAACCTGTGATTTCTGCTGGAATGTGCCTAAATAGGTTGGTGGGCAACATGCACTAAGTAGACCATGCACATATCAAGATGGGCTACAAAAGCACCTATCAACATTTCCCTAGTTAAACTATGAGAATATAAACCTTATATGGGTTAGTTGATCACTACTATGGGCTCTCATTGATGGAATGTCTACATCATTTCTTTTCAGCAATGCTCTAACATCCCTTCAACATGCAAGGTATCGATCATCAACTACAGTCCCAATGGTACACTGTGCTTCCCCCTTTCCTTGACCCGTCATGGATCAGTGCCTTATAAATATGTCCTAAAGCATAATGCTCAAGATACAGATGGAAATACTGGCTCTAGAGTGATCAAAATGAAATCAATCAGCAAACATTTTTAGACAGAAGGAAGACCAAACTGATGTATCACCCAGAACAACCTGCTGCCCTGCAATGAGAACCAAAGCAGCACGCAGATAGAGGGGTTATTATTTGAAACTTGAACTTTCATAGACCGTCAATGAATTTATACTTCTTCATTAGGTGTAGTATATTTGGAGACTTAATAAGTTGTGTTTTTTTTTTAAAAGCATCCTACCTGAGCATTGCCTTTGAGGTGTCAGCAGACTACCCTGTCATATCCTAGAGGTATTAAGTCATTTTGCCTCTCATTTTTTTTAATTAAAATGCAATTATATCATTTCTAACTTCCATTTCCCTTCTCCAACCCCCTTTCTCTCTCTCAAATTTATGGTCTCTGACCTCTTTTTTGTTTAATTTTTGTCAGACGCACACAAATACACAAACACAGACACACACCTCCTACTCAGTCTATATAATGTAACCTGTATATATACAACTAAGAAGCTGATCACTTGGTGATAACCAGTTAGGGGCGGGTGCAGACTGTTTTCTCCAGTCTCAGTGTTCCTTAGCTGTCTGTAGTTCTTTCTCTAGTATTAGGGACCACTGAGCTTTCTTCTGTCCACATTAGCATGTCTGCTGACGTTGTCCTTCTTAAGGTACTACTGAGTTTAAAAAGTGAAACAGGAGGATGTCCCAGGCCTCAGAAACATCAACTTGGGGTGACAGAGGGTGAAACTGCCTTGTTACAGGAGCCCTGGTTTCAATTGCCATGGTTGTCACAGCTCCAGCAATTGGTGGGACGATTCCCACGTAAGTTGCCGAATGGTTGAGTGTTTATCTGTGGGACAAAGCAAGGAGAGGGAAGCCGATGGGGCAGCTCTGCCAGAAACGGTGGCCGAAGTGACCCAAGCATACCACCTTCTTCACTTTCCCCTCCACAGCACTGACTGAAGAGGAAGAAGAGTTCACTGAATGCTCAGTGCTGTAGCTGACCTAATATTTGTTAGATTTGGGCTACATAAAGAAGCCCAGTGGGGCATACTGCTGGGCCAATCATTGTTAACTCTTACAACTGTAGAGGAGACTCTAAACTGTCGCTAGCTTCAGAGTACACCGTCTCATGGAAGGGATGCGCTGTGCGCTGCACAGATGGTGCTAACGCAATGGCATCCAATAAGAATGGCTGTTCCATGTATTCAAGCTGTCATCCTGGAAGCAAGATCTATCCCCTGTTTCACACATGGGGGACGTTCTCACCACCAGAGATGCTTTTCAAGGGATTTAATAAAAGAACTTAATGAAAATATAGATCGTCAACCACATTATGGGTAGCAAATTAAACCCACAACTTTTTCTCAGCTTTGCAAAAACACCGGCACTGATTTCAAACATTGCTATTTCTGGAGGAACCTAAGAAAAGCTTTGCGTCTTTGGTGATAAATCTTATATGATGTGTAAGAACAAAGTACACACTTTGGTTTGCAGATCGTCATATGGAAGATATATTTTCTCTTTCAAGTAAGCTAATGCTGTCATCTCTAGACAAGCAACTCCCTCGTGGTAGGAAAAGGGAGCTGACTCTATGGGACACACGGACCTGATACAGTGAGCTGGATTAGTACATTGGTCCAAATGGCCTTATAAAAACTTATTAAAGATCTCTGTGAATTGGAGACCAGCCTGGTCTACAGAGCTAGTTCCAGGACAGGGTCCAAAGCGACAGAGAAACCCTGTCTTGAAAAAAAAACTTATTAAAATGAAATAAAGAAGATATCCTGAAGATTACAAATACTTAGTGAGAGATCCCTCCATCAACACTTGGCAAAGGAAAAACACCCGAGGAATAATTGAGCGCTACAGTTTTATAGTTTGGCCCACATTACCAAATATCCCAACGTGCTCAGTTTTAAATACATTTAAATTCAGTTTTAATACACAGAGCCATCGGAACATTTATTGAGCTGACGTTACTGAAGATATGTGACGGCTGCATGAGCTGTGATATCACCCATGTCATGTCGGTCACAGTAACTGGATTGTCCGTTCCTGTTAAACTTTATAGATATTTATCCATAAGTGAATCCTGTCTCCATGGACTTACCATACTCAATTAAATCAATGCCTTAATGATAGTATTTGTAGAGGACCTTATGTAGTTTCAGGTGCTGCTCCTTCAAAGAGAGAGCGCCGTTAATGCTCCCAAACCCCCGCGCTTTCCTTCCCATTGCCCTCCATATTATACATTAGTGTCTTAAGACTACCATGATTGTTACTACCCCATGGGTTGTACTAATCTTTAATATGAGTTAAAATACTCGTTCCATTAAGAGTTCTTAACGTGGAGGTCCCAATTGATTAATTCTTGTATTTTTAATGCTTTATTTTTGTTTGAACATTTATATGTATATTCTTCAAGAGGTCCCTTTTATATACAGTCTACATTGCCTTTGCTTTATTATGTCTTTTCAAACAATCTCTTTGTGACCAAATTTCATAAATCCTTTTAAATAATTAATAAATTCTATTTTTCACATTTTTAATAGATCTCTTCCCTGCCAAGTGTTTGACGTTTGTCTTTGAACTTTACTATGTCTTCATTTCTTTATTTTATTTTACATTTGTTATCAGATAATTGACCCTAGTATCTTTAAGCTATGAAGGTCGCACTGAATATCAGCTAGTCACTTGTTTTAGAAAGCCATCATGTACTTACTTTCTCTGCTAAACACTTCAGAAGCTAACCAGCTGTGCTTGTGATCTCATGCTCTCCCACACTTTTGGGATAATAACGCTATTTACCCCTGCTTTTATCGTTGTTTTCTCCTGGCAATTCTTAATAGCTTTTAATAGTGTTCAACTTTCATCCATAAAAGTAGCCTTCTCTCTTTGACCACATACCTCTCTTCCATGAGTGGCCCACCTCCTCTCCATTCCTTTCCTCTTGAAAGGATCAGCAATACCAGCTGTCCCCATATATCATATGCCTGGGCTTTTGCCAAATACCTGCCCTGAATTTGCTCCCACCATAATGTAGATGCTTCTTGGTCCTTTGTGTTGTGTCTCTGAGTTGTGTCTCCTGCCTTCATAGCACTCAAGTCTTTGTTCTGAACCTCTTATCTCCCCTTTCTGGGACATCCAGTCAAAAAGTTCCAGATGAACTTACAAAAAAAAAAAGTCTTCTCAGTCACAGACATCCCTGTCCCTAGGTCATAGTCTTCAGATCTGTTTTTGCCTATGCCTTTTTGAAAACTCTAGGACAGCAAAAACACCTTAAAATCAATGCATCTAATGCATCTCTTACTGAATTCCAGGTTGTTTTCACTATGCTGATTGATTCTTGTACCATGTTAAGAAAGAGAGTTGTTAGAAAGCCAAGAGCGATCCATGAGAAGAGTGTCAGGGAATGTGGCGTGGGAATTGTCCACACTAGATCACGACAGTCCCTGGAAGTCATGGTAAAGACTTTGGACGCTTTTGATCTCTTGATCTCCCATTTCACAGGGAAAATGATGCTATTTATTTCTACGTTTATCATTTTTCTTTTCAGGCAATTTTTATTTTTGAGACACAGAGCCATTGGAAGATTTTAGAGGAGTAATCATATGTGTTTGATAAAAAGGTTTTTGTTGTTGTTGTTTTCTTCCATAGAGAACGCTGGAAAGAATAAATGTGAAGACCAGGAAGTCTAGTGCTCAGGTTTCAGTAATGGATAACTTGAAGAAGATCTTCAGTGTTATCAGTGCAAGAGGTGAGATCTTAACACTTTCTCTGGGAAAACTAAACTAATCTTGATAGATTATATAGAGAGGATAAAAGAAAAAGAGGAATCCAGGATGACTCCTGAGCTTTCCAGTGACATGCTCTGATCAGAGGACATTTCCAAGAAAGACACATGAAGGCACGCACTAGAATCAGGAAATAAGTTTAAACCCTGATGATCTGAGATGCTCACTAGACATTAGGTGATATTGCTGAGTACGTGATTGAGTCAACAAATTGAGTTCAAAGGAGGTCAGAGATGCAGGGATGTGGGTGTAACTTGGGGGTTATTAGAGGCACTGCTGGAGCTGAGACAAGGAAATCCAAGCACATAAGCAATGCAAATTGTTTTGAAAAAAGTCAGGCTGCTTTTTTTTTTTTTTTTTTTTTGCTACTACCTCTGACCATGATAGATTTGAGACAAGGGAAATAACTTTGGATAGGTTTGTTGAACTTCTTTCCAAGCCCGTCTTACTTCTCTGACTTAGAAACTTGCTTTATAATTTATAGATATCTAATATATCAGTCAAACTTTTTTCATCATTAAGACTCCAGTTCAAGGGTTGGGGAGATGGCTCAGTGGGTAAAGTATTTGCTATGCAAGCGTGAGGAACTGACATAAATACTGGATCTGTCAGAGTTTCTGCCGTGCCTGTCCTAGATGCGCTCACATGAGCACACGTGTATGTGTTTGTGTGTATGTGTGTGAGAGAGAGATGGGGGGGGCACAGACCCTAGAGGGTCACTGGACAGTCATTCTAGTTAAAAAAGTAAGCTATAGGTTCAATAAGAGACTGTGTCTCAAAAAAAAAATACTGAGAGTAATCATAGCTATCAAACCTGATATCAAACTCTGGCTTTCACATGCACTGCACAGCAGCACCCAATATACACCACATGCACCCCGAAAAAGGAAAGACAGTGTCCAAATCCATAAAAGCCTCGCTGCTCCAGGTTTTAGCACCAGGGATTTCTTTATTTCAGCAGAGAAGTTCATAATGTCGTTAGTTCGTGTAAAAAGGAAGAGTCCTCCAGGGTTGGTAGGCCTTGTCTTTCAGGGCTTGCTCACCTTAGCACTATAGCTCCTGACCTGGGACTCTAGGTACCTAGGATATTTATTTAAACATAATTCTTTACCCACAGTTAGCTCCTCACCCGGAAATACTGACACGGCTTCTTTTCCCAGGATCACATTTTGTAGATGGAGGTTCCTAGTTTATTAATCTTGGTTTCCAATGTTAGCCACCAAGTCAGTCCCTTAATAGGTTCAACCAACCCTTGGAAACGTGGAGCCATGAAGATACCACCTGGTTTCCGTGAAGATTACAAAGACAATGAGACCCCGTTAGGCTTAGCTGTCCACCGTGAAAGAGAATGATGTATGTATAAAAGCAGACACAGTCCTTATATTCCTGAGATGTTTCCAATGACATGGCAGGTTGAATGGTTTATTAGAACGAGTCTGCCAAGGAAATGCCAGCAGCCGTTACCATGAATACTGCTATGCTGTTATAAAAGATTCACAATGTTTCACATGGTATTTAGATTTTACAGAGAACTCCCCGGTCTATGTATATGTTCCTTGGGAGGCTTTGGTGAGGAAGGAAATACGTTGAGTAAGTCCCTGATGGGACAAACTGAAGGGCTTTGTCTTCATCCTCCTTGAGCCAGGCTCCCACCTATCTCTCTATTCTCCTATCTAGAGGACCCGCTTTCCGGCTATACGTAATTCTCCACATTGTTCAGACACAGTAGACTGTTTCCTACCTTTGCCCTTATTCGTGCGTCTTATTCTATTATAATCTCCTTTGTTTCTTTTCCTGCTATGTAAAAACTAATCTGCTTTTCTTCCAAGGCCTAGTTCAGGCAGCATCTGCTCATGAAGATTTTCCAGTTACTGCTGCTCTTGCTTACACCCGGTAACTCTCTCTCATCATGTATTGTCCCACAATGGTCTTATCCCATTTATTTCTTTCCAACTATTTATTAAGCTCACTGATGGTTGGCATACCATATGTACTTAATGTCGGTGCAACTATACAATTCTGGGTATGCAAAGAGATGCTCAATAATACCTTGATATATTCAAGAGTAATGCTCAAAATTAATGACCATAATAAACAATCTGAATTGCTGTTCATTCAATCAGAAGGGACACCAGACGGTGCCCATCAGCTGAGCTAGCTTCTCCAAGTTGGCTGAAGTTGTATTACATGCTTTTGTTCTTTATTTGTCTGACCCTCATGAATCTGGCACAATATTATATGAACAAATGATTACCCGGTTCAGTACATATTTCTTCCCAGAACCAAATGGTAATATACTTCCCATTGCTTTATAAAACCATGTCAAGGTCCATGACAGAATCTCACCAGATCTTCATACTAACATATCTTCCAGATTATTTACATACACATACTGGTAGCATATAGGCTGAGCAGGTGGTATTTATGTTTACATGGCATGAATTTGAAAGAGAGCAAGGGAAAGAAGGAAAGGGAAGGGGAAATGATGAACTTATATTAATTTCAGTAAATTATTTTTTTTAAAAAAGCATTGATTTTTACCTTGTAAATGAGGTTTGGGAGCTCTTATTTCATTGGCCCCATCAGTTAGATCATGGAGAATGATCAAAGATGAGTCTGTCGTTGAAAGTTTATTTATACGGTGGCATCTAGAACTGTCTCAACCACTGACCGTGTGCAACAAAAACCCACCCACCATCAGCTCATGTTTCACACGATGAAAGCGGTTGAATGAACCAACAATACCAAAGCAACCACGGATATTGACAGGAAAAGAGCAAAGTTGCAAATATGTCATTTTGGACTCACAAGTTTAGAAATACTTTTCCTTATAAGACACACAATGAAGATTAAATTGAAACTCCAGTATATAAAGAAATGACGGTGTATTGTCGACAGGTGAAGGTACACATGGAGAGATACCTAAGGAACGCAGGGAGAGTACTTTGGTCGTCAAGGTGTAAGAATGAACCTTGTAGAATTCCAGCATGCAGGGTCGCAAATCATACGAAATGCTACTTAATCCTTAAAGAGTATTTTCAACAATCCAGTGACCCCTACAATAAAAGCAATCGAGAAATGTGGCAGACCGTGATGGAGGGGAGGCAGTCAAGGAGAAGGCGAAGCTTCAAGTACAGTACAGGCATAGGACCGGGTGACTTACATCTCCCGGCTGAAGGCAGCAGACTTGCAGCTACAAAGCCGGTAATCTGTTCTACTGTTTTTTAATCAGATGTTGGCATTATCTGCCACTAATTGCTTTTTCATTTCCACTTGTAATTATTCCATTGCATGTTTGTAGTGAGAAGCTGAAAATGAGGCAGATCACTGGGAAAGAATTAATTGTTAATGAATAATCATCAGTAGGAAGCCAATTTCATTATCTTCAAAGAGGTAGCCAGAGATTAGCCACTAGCTGTGGGTCCCCTGCTTTCTGTGCACGACTGTAAAGTAATCACAAATAATCACGCCCTCCAACTTCATCAATTATTTTCTATTATGTGGATTGATACCCATTTTTGTCTTTGTTGTTTAATTATAATGGCAGTATTCATGCTGGGGAGTGCTAATTGGGAGGTGTTACATTCGGTGGGCTCTGGGCCTAATTATTAGAACATCTTCTTCATTAGCACATGATCCTACAAGGGTTGCATGGCAGGAGTTCCTCTTCTTCCCCAGCTACAGGAATATCATATTAGGAAACTTTTGCACATCTTTATGCCAAGTAACACAGAAAATCTTCTGCCTGCCCAAAGTAGTGCAGCTACCAACAGACGTAAATAAGTAAGCCAAGGCGGATTATTTAATCCGCGGCTTTGAACACAAAGCCTGTATCTGCCCCAGAAGCTGGGCCAGCCAGGACTGTGGGCAGGCTTCTGTTTGGCTTTTGTTTCTCACTAATGCTTATCCTCCCACATGGATCACATGACCACTGAGGATGCAGGAGCTCTCAGGAGAGCCCTGTTAGCTCCTAATGGCTGCTGCCTGAGACGAATTGAAGTCAGGATAGAAGGGTCCTGCTATTTGCTGCCTCTGTGGTCTAATGGTGTCATTCTACCAGAATTTATTTAGAGAAAAGTAGATAATCCTTCTTCATGCTTGACTGGAACATTGCAGGTTCTCAGGGTGCCTCCATGTTTATTGGGATGCAGTGTCCTTTAACAGAACTTTATTATTGCCTGGCAGACCTGCTCCAACGTCAGGAGCTTTCTGTGTTACAAAACTACCTACTGGCATAGCACCGGTCCTTTTGTCAGCCCTCCCTTCCCATGATGCTTGGCACCTCTATGAATGTGACGGAATACACTCCCTCTATTTCTTCAGAGCTTCCTTGGTGCTTGTAATGACTCCCAGGCAACCAGAACCTGAATTCTAAGAGAAGTCACAGCTAAATAAAGGCCTAGCATGGAGCTAACTTGACATTATTGGATTACAGATCACGCTTTAGAAAAACATATGGAAGAAGGAAACTTTGAAGAAGAGATGGAAAAATTGGGTAAAGAGGAAAGAGTGTGAACTTTGGTAATAGAACTATCAATGAACGGTGTTTGATGTGTGAATTGATATAAATTATTAAATATGTACCAGTAAGGACATTAAATTTGTGAGCCAGTATAAATTATTAAATACCTCGAAGTCTCAGTTTCCTTCCCTGGATTATTATAAAGAGTAAAAGAAATATACGAAATCAGACAAACCCTAAAACGTCACTGACTTGGTATGAGAAGGAAAACCCCGCCACCAGAAGTTATATCTCTCTTCTCTTTAATGGGTTGGGGATCCAGGTTGCTCCCATGTGATGCTGCTTCTATCTGAAGATGTGGTTTCCAGGATCATCCGGAAAGGGCAAGTAAGCAAAGGTAGAGACTTACAGGCTTGCTCACTTTTCGACCTGAGAATCCAGTCACGTTCCACTGTAGTGCCTAAGGAGGATGCTTTTCTGTGCACCATGAAGAAAACATGGTGACCCCTCACATGACACAGCACTATGTCAGCCTCAGTGTGTCAAAGGCCACAATCAGGAGGCCTTCTTACAAACATTTATTAGGAGCACATAGAGATGGTTGGGAGCAGGGACAAGACCAGGATGCTTCCTTAAGGAACAGCGCAGAAGAAAGGGAAAGTAGAAGCCTAGGAGAGGGCAGCCACCAACTCGAGTGCCAGCCAAGAGAAATTTCAAGCTTCAGTGTTGCTTCTTTGGAGACAGGTGGGTTATCATGTCAGGGGAACACTTGATAGGGAAAGAACGGTTAAAGCATAGCAGGTGCCCCTGTAAATAGATCAGGTAGCTCTAGCTGCGGATGTAATGATCAGGGGGAGAAAGAACGTGCGGGTTAACAGACTTGAACTTCAAAGGGTCATCGTAGAAAAGAGGCAGGCGTCCAGCAGATAGCATTTCCTGATGAGAATTCTACCGAGACGTCTCCTAAGAATGCAGTAATCCGATAATTCTTTGCACAGTGATGCAAACCTAGGCACAAGAGAACTTCTTTCCAGGTTGATATTAACTATGTTCTTGGTTCTTTTGTTAACGGAGGTGTTTGGTAGGAGGTGGTGAGAAGCAGGAGGGAAGAAACAGCGTACCACTTAGACACGCCCATTTTCCACAGTATTTTTAATGTTACATGTGAGAAGAAACATGATTCCCTAATAGATTCTCTCATTTATTAAAGAGGTAAAATTATCTTGGTATTTGTGGATGTGAAGCTATACATTGATGAATGTAAAATGTTTTCATCTGTGTAAGTAGTATTCTAAGAGCCCTTGTTTCTCCATCCTGTTGGCCTCACTTGTCTTTGGTTATTGGACATTTCACAAGGCAGTTAGCAGGCACTTCAAGATCCTAGCATTATTTATGATGTGGTTGTCAGAACAGGCTTACTAGTGATTAACCGTTTCAAGCCCCAATGTCCTTATCAGTCACTCACATGCCTTTGACGAGATGTCACCCCGCCACGCCAGCCCTAACCACAGTGGCACATGACTGCTGTGCTTAAAATTATAATCTGAAGATAATGAAAAAGAAGAAGAAGAAGATGGCGGTGGTCTCAAGTTTCAGTTCTTTTGTGCAGAGCGAAGGGAACTTTGGCAGACGTGTAAGAGGGATAGGGATCTGTCTTCAGTGACAACTATTTCCTTGCAAAAGCTAGATAAGACCTGCATTCCTGGAGGGCATCAGGGGACTTCTTAGAGAGTGGGGGCTTTTCTTGACATTGGTTGCTTCACCCCCACATTCCTCCTTTGTTTTCATTTTATCCAAGTTTACAGAGTCAACTCCAGCATTCTTTTGAATTTTTATTTTGAATTGCTAGACGGAGTTGTGTGTTTATATAATGAATTTTACTCATTTTTACTCCCCACCCTTTTCTCCCACTCCCTCTCTCATTGAAATACCTTTTCCCAACAAGTCCTACCATGTCTTCTTTTTGTGTGTGACCCACTGGGTTTATTTAAAGTTTATTTTTGCCTACCACTGACGGGAGGTTGTCTAATGAAGCTAGGGAGGCACCAGTGGCTACACCATTGAAGAAGATAACACCTCTCCCCTAGAAAGCCAACCTTCTGTAGCAAGCAATACAATGTCATATATTTAAGTACACGTGACATTTTATATGTATTCTCTTATGTTAAATAAATAACAGTTATGATCTAGTTTTTTCCCTCTAAAGCATACCTCAAACATTGTGCCTTCAGGCCACTTCAGAGTGTTTCACTGATGAGCAAGAGACATGTCAGGAAAAGAAATTCAAACTAGGGAGTTTTGAGCCTTCTTATTATTTTAGGATACAACTTTAGGTTATAAATCCAACTAAAACAATTTTAAATATCACAAAAGGTTTTGAGATTGTAGTCTTTGACTTAAGGATGAAACTTACTAATGTTATTGTTTGAAACATATCAATATGAAGTTTATAACACTTGAAAATAGATCTTGCTACAATTAAGGAAAGTACTAAAATGTCTTTGGTGGAATCCTTCTGTCTGTCATTCTCAATCAAACACATAGCACTGAACCCCAGTCATTTGAGAAGTAGATTCTTAATCCAACACAGGCGAGCAGATAGACTCTGGGAAAGGTGCTAAAAACAGCCTGATGGTGACGAGGAGAACAACGACCCATACACCGCTATCCTCCCATCTTGGAATCATCAGAGGGTGCTTGTACTCTGATGCATCCCCTCTCAGTACACATCAGAATCTAAATCAAGTCAGAGAACAACCACATTTAGAGCCAGTTTTTAAATTGAAAAATAGCAGCGGTGTTAATGTCAGCTTGAGGATAATGGGTTTTGTATGGTTATATAATGGTTCAGAACATAACAGTGCCATCTACTTCCATAAAAGATGCTTCGGATGGGCTACCTTTTTTTTTTTTATTTCAACCAGGGTGACTTCTCTCACATTTTTTTGGCATGAAGCTGACAATCTATTAAATAAATATTAATCCCTAGCAGCCTTCAAAGCAGGCTCAAGCATATCAGGATTCTAAATAACTTCATTAATTGCTTAACTACCCTTTCCCTCAGTTCCTATGGGGTTCTTTGAGGCTAGTCACTCTAATGAGTTACCGAGTGATTCATGACTCCAACCTGTTATCATGCAAAAGACATTTCCATTTGGAAATCTTTGCAGATGGCTTTGCCAGAAAGTAAGTAACCTGTTCAGATTCTAGAGAAGACAAATCCCATATCACCGTGTATAAGAAAAATGGCTGGCTCTCTTTTTTCCTGTTAGTACTAAACAAAAGAATACTTTACTCCAAATGCAGTTAGGGCAATGGATGATCCAGTTAAGGGATCCTACTTGAGTAGTTAAGAGGACCTAATGATCTGTGAGTGAACCGTCCAGGCTAACTTTTAACGTCTGAACTAATACCCCAACCCTCAGCAGCCATGTCAGCTTACTCCTTCTGAAGTATCCATAACAGAGTTTCTGAAATTCATTTTGATAAGAAATTAATAAGGTAGCTGGCTTATGGGGGCTGATGAGAAGCCAAGGACAATGGCCCGGGGTTTTGATCCTACTTCAAGTTCGGGCTTTGTGGGAGCCTAGCCACCTTGGATGTTCACCTTCCTAGACATGGACAGAGGGGGAAGGGCCTTGGGCTTTCCACAGGACAGGGAACCCTGACTGCTCTTTGGACTGGAGAGGGAGGGGGAGAGGAGCGGGGGGGGGGGGGGGGGAGGGGGGGGACGAGGGGGAGGGAAATGGGAGGCCGGGAGGAGGCGGAAACTTTTTGTTTCTTTTCTTTTTCTCAATAAAAAAAAAAAGAAAGAAAAAAAAAGAAAAAAAAAAGAAATTGATAAGGTAGCTGGCTTTTGTTGTTTCTTTGCTCTTTGTGGGCTGGGGGCTGAACCTAGGGCCTTGTGCTTGCTGGGCAAGAACTTTACCACTGAGCTAAAGACCCAACACCAAAGTAGTTTTTTTAAAAAAAAGGTGTGAAGAAATTATATTTTAAAAATGTCTCTCAAAAAAAATTTCCAGGGCTGGAAAGATAGCCAGGTGGTTAAGTCAATTGCTTACAGTGATTTCTGGTTGAGGAAACAGTCAGTCCTTACAAAGGAACCAGATTTGATTCCCTCTCCTCACACAGTAGGTCACAACCATGTGTGACTCCAGACACAGTACCCTACTTGGCCCCCATGAACAGCAGACATGCATCCGGTGCACAGACATATATTCAGGAAAAACACCTATACACATCCATAGTTTTTAAATCTTCACCTAAATGGTAATTAAACACTGTGTATTCAATTTAATTAGAAAAAATTCATAATATAAGCATACATAAATATACATGTACATTCATTCATGAACCATGGCATACATACATACAGTTGTATTACTGGGAATGAATATCCATGTGGTTGATATTAGAGGGCCTTTCCAACCTCCCTAGAGAAGACATCATAGTCCCAGAATTACAGTTAGAGAAGGAAGCTGCTCGTTTCATTCTACAGCATCCACTTTTTCAAATACCATCATGAAATACTTGATGACCTATCTTTAGGTATTTACTCTTCCACTTAAGATACCAACACGGAGTTCATGACGATATGTGTAAAGTTTAATTTGAGTTTTGGAGGTTTCAGAAACCTAGACATGAATTGCCCTTCTGGCTAGAGGATTGTCTGGAGTCCTGCTCCTGCCAGCTTCCTGTCCATTTAATCCACTTTACTCCACACGGGTTCTGTTGTTTTCATTTAAATTGCACCAACTAGCACAGATATGTCAGCCCTAGAGAAGTCTGACTCTTTTAACATTCTACTCACCACTAATGTTCCTTCTTCATTTGAGCTTTTAATTTGGATGAATTCCAAATCACTATTTATTCTGATAGAAACCCTCCTAATTGCATGGGGCATCGTAATAAAGACTGGAGATGCAATCCACAGCATCCTCCTTGTGGTATTCTAATGCCGAGTGGTTTTAAAATAGCACCAAGGCCCCTTTCTTCCAGAGCTGTTATCTGATGCTATTAAAACCCTTAGTGCCCTTTGTTTTTCTAATGCTGAACTAACTTAGATTCAAAGTGTTCTGGAGAACTTTTAATCCCTACATAGATTTTAAATTTCACCAGCTAGGGCCGTTTAAGAAAGCATAGTGATCTCTGCTATAGATATAAAAATAATTCTCAATAGGTGTGCTAAACACAGATATAAACACAGTGGAAAGCATTTCATTATCTTGCACCTCACTCTGCTTGTTATTGGGTCCTGCGTACTTGCTTCTTGGTTTGTGCTCATGTAATAGATTAAGCTGATTGCTCTCATTCTTTCTTTCTTCTTTGCATCTGTTTCTTCGGCTAAGCGCTTCCCAGTTTGCTTGTGACATGAAGGATTTCCTTTGTCTTTGGGTTCTGAGTGCAGGAGTATAAATGGTTTTAGGGAATGCAGTTCAGAGACTTGAAGAAGCATGTCTGTGCTTAGACTTGTTCTTGTCACTCAGCCATTTCCCTGAATTTGTAGGCCCATTCTCACTCCAGGCTCCAAGCAGGATCTCTAGGTCATAGGCAACAAATCCCAGTTGAGCCAGGCAAGACCAACTGAGATTAGCTTGCTTCTGATGACATTGACCCTCTTTAATCCAGTGTGACTGAGGTGATCAAAATGCTTACTGTCATATGTCTCTGAGGAACAAGGACTGTTGTTGCCAAGTTGCCAAATGAACTAAAAATGGCTTGAGGGCACGCCACTTATTTTACTCTTCATTTTAATCTCAGGTGTCTAGGCTTGCTTGGTGTTTATGAGAAGTTTTATACATATAAATATAACAGTCATGGAAGTAATGTTTCTCAGCCAGTTTTTGGTTATCCTATGCTATTCTAGTAGCCTCAACTGCAAACTTCCATATGTAATAATAGGTTTATCAAATGAATAATTCTGCCTCATCTCCTTTTCTAGTACAAGGGTGTGGTGATGACTGAGACAGGCTTGGAATCTTTCTTAGAACTGTGGGTTCAGAGATAGGCCGTGGAGCGCATACTGAACAAGGGTACCACATGCTGCGACATGTTCTAAGCTTCTAAGTGTTGCTGGTCCATCCACAGAGATGGGTAATTCCCCTGGGAACACTGGGTTCTCATGAGACATTGAATTCAGTTCCAAACATTCAAGGAAACCATTCCTGGAAGATGAACTGTGTGTAGAGAGGTCTTGAGACTCAGAAGAACATCATTTGCTTCAGGAACTAAAGGAAGTTGTAGAAAGAGAGGGTAGGAGAGTTGATCCTTGATGGGGGTGTATGGAGTATTGTTTGAAACTTTTTGATCGTCAAAATAGTGTCTTGGAATAACTTTAGGATTACCCTGTATGCATGTTTAAAAAGGCATGAATCCCAGTGACCTCCAGTGTGATCCAATCAGAATCTTCTAACAGCCTCTTTCTTTCTTTCTTTCTTTCTTTCTTTCTTTCTTTCTTTCTTT